>OZ007587.1:260605850-261805850 GCA_963931845.1 Maratus michaelseni | reverse complement strand
TAGATGCTCCAGCTTTTTCTAAAAGTCTATCTCAAATTGTTTTCTCTAGATGGGTTTTCTCGTTTATGTATTAGTAAATGTCTTACAATCTACGGATTTAATATAAAATTTCTTATAATCTAAAAATAAAATATTGACAAAATTAGATAAATGTATTTTCTGTAAGCTAAAAGCCACGCCCTTTTAGCCAATGATTCTCGGTTAAATAAACACAAGAATTCTCGTAACCACTGAACAATATGTTAATTAAAATACGTATATGTTGGTTCAATTTTGAATTTGAATACTCAACAGGGGGCGCTGTAGAATTTTTTCGTTTGTTCAACGGTTACAGTGACTCTGAGTTAAATATTACTAAAAAAGGTCATTATGCAACGTAATTGTCTATGTGTACCAGCGCTGTTGAAATTATATATTTGATTAACAGAGTTCATGGCTTTGTATTATGTATCAATTAACGGAATTTTTAAATATCTAAGCATTACTAAAAAATGTTGATTAACGACTAAATTTATCTACTAAAAATAACACGTTATAATCTTTGCTTTCAGTTTAGCTCCTTAACCAATTAATAAGTTCTATGCCTAAGAAAATTTTCAGTAATTAAAAGTTTTCTTTGCTACACCAAAGAGAATAATATATTACAGTATTAAAATTAGATGAAAGGTTTCTTTTAATTTTGCCTTACTCACCAAAAGTTCTTTGTTTAATGTGTTCCACGAACGTAATTAATTTTCAAATTTCTTTTTTAAACTTTTTCGAATTTAAAGCTTTAGAATATATGAAACGCTTCAGAAAGTTCGGCTTCTCAAGAAATTACACCCAAAATTACTTAATAAAACTACTTGTATAATTAATGTTTGTGTGTTAATTTATAAAAGAGGCAGGCCCAAGTATACAGCATTTTATTTGAAAGTAACATTAAATTTTTTTTTTTTTGCATGTTTTTTTTTATTCCGATAAATGTAATTGGCATGCATCTTTCGATATGTTAAAATGTATATAAAGAAAAACAAATAAGATTTTGGCATGTTTAAATTTATGAAGCATATTTCTAAGTATATATATACATACTATATTTATATATATATATACTAGCAGATCCGCCCGGCGTTGCCCGGGCCCGTTGAAAAATGATACGAAACGCGAAATCATTCTAAAAATCGCTGCACGAAACCCTTCCTCTGGTAACTCTTTGTCTTTCGGAAATTAAATAGAGAGATGGACCTGAAGCGGAAGTAAATTTAATACCACCTCTTCAAATGAATGGATCATTTGATTCAAAACGGGTCAGTTTTCGATCAAAATTAAAAAAAAGGTTGCCGTCTGATTTTCACAAAAATTGCATTTTCGGAATCAGAAAAATAAAGTGAGTTTCGATTCAAATAATCCCATGCATCCCATAATGATATCCTTAATACTCGAGGATGAGTGAAAATGAAACTTTTTCGTTGTTTGGGATTATCAGTTCAGTAACTTTCTGTTGTGGTTTCAATAAAAATAGCCATTTTTGGCGCACGCGCAGGAAAATCTTTTAGTTCTTTTTAGTTTGGGATACATTTTGTTCTAAACAAATTATCCGGCACGTGTCGCCGCTGCCTACGATACCGTGTATAGCAGAAGTGCCAGGCACGCGCTGCAAAATCTTTTAGCTCCAGTTTCTACCACCAAGTGAAGCATTCTGGTCTAAATAAACCTATTTCCGAACGAAACTCCGGCACTCGTTCCCGCTGCTTACAGCACTCTGTAGAAGGCGTGCCGTGCATGCGCGAAAAATCTGTTAGTTTCACTTTCCACCACCAGGGAGTACCAAATCTATGTCTTGAATAATTAGCTATATCTTAATTAGTTCATGTTAAGTTGAAAGAACTGATTCCTGTTGAAATCGGACCCATAGAACCCGAGAAAATAAATCTCCCCCTGGATATTAATATTTCTAAATGGTGGTAACCAAGGGCTGAAAAAATGATACCGAAGTTTATTTCGTACCGGGGAGACCTCGGAAGAATGCAAGAAAAAATTTCATTTGAATCAGACCAAGATTAAATACCAAATCTTTTAGGTACATTTTCCATCGCCAGGGGGCGCAATCTGTTCTAAGAAAACCTCTTTCCAAACGAAACTCCGCACGTGTCCCCACTGCTTATGACAACGTATAGAAGGCATTCTGTGCACGCGTTGAAAATCTTTTAGTTCCGCTATCCACCGCCAGGGGGCGCCAAATCTATCTTAATTAGTTATCTATATCTTAATTAGTTCATGTTAAGTTGAATAAATCAATTGTAATTTTAATCGGGCCCTTTGTTTGATTCGGACAAATTTTAAATGCATAATTGTTTAGTTTCACTTACCACCGCTAGGGATGCACTCAGTTCTAAATAAAACTTTTTCCGACCGCAAATACATATTTGCGACTGCGACTTTCGGCGGGCCACAACTTATATGATAATGTAAATAGATAATTAAAATAGTAATATAACAAAGCAATGTAACAATGTTAATATTATAGGTAAGATTAAACGTTTGTCGCGAAGAAACATTACTACAAGGACTGCAGTATAAACGTTCAAATTTCATTTTTAGAACTTCGAGAAAAATATTTGTTTGGTGTATTCTATTAGCTTTGATATTTTTAATATAAACAAAGTAATAAACGATAAAATAGTTTTTTAATACAGAAAAGAGACATAGTTGACTATCAGAAAAAATTACTACATTTGTGTATTTTTTATAAATCTATTTTAAAATAAGATGAATATTTCTTTGCAATTTTTTTTATCAAAAGGGATCAATTTGTTTATTATTTCTTTTGGACAGCATAAAACCGGGATTCGCCTGTTTGTCCAACTGTGGCATTAAGGTTAACCCTGTATTGCCGATGGTGGCATATATGCTACCATCAATGTTGCCTATTTAGTAGATTTTTTTACTCACAAGGAGACCGCCAAACATGATGCGCACAGATTTTGATGATTTTAAAGTATGTTGTAGGGATCATACCCCTAACTATTCAGGTCAAAGGTTTCCTTCAAATGGGCTTTAGTTTTCGAGAAATTTCGGGTTAAAGTTTAGCATGCATTTCAAATGCCATTACTTCGCGATCCTGGGTATGGTCTCCGTGGTGCCGTGGTAGCGTTCGCGATTTGAAAACCGCAGGTGGGTGTTCTGTCCTCTCCTGTGACTTTTACCTTTTTTTAACAAATTTTATATATTTGTCGCGTTATAAGTTGTATGCAGAATGATGAATTCTGCATCTTTGAACTTTTTGATATTTTCCTAATAAATTCCATTTACATTTTCGAATATTGCGTGAAAATTTATAGTTTTTGCGCAATTTTTATTCGAATATTTCTGCTGACGAAAATCCAAACTAATTTATGCCTTGATATCTCGTCTTTTTAAAATGATTATTGTTTACATTTATGTATATTTACTTATATATTTATTGTATTTATGAAATAATACATTTTTTTTAATTTACATTTTCTATTTAAAAAAATTTTAAATGATTAAGAAGAAATTACAAAATAATATATCCTTTTAATATTTGATTTGTTCTAAATATATTGAAATATGTTAACTTCTGAAATACTAAAATATTTATCATCACCGACATCGACATTTTTAGTTTATGTTTATTAAATATGGAACTAATTGTGTTATACCTATCGCAAAAATATTCTAAACAAATTTCGCATTAAAAATCGCCTTTAAATAATTATTTTAACAATATTGGAAGAATGTATAAATTAGCATATTATATATTTTTTAAATACTTAAATTGTGATAAATATATTTAAAAATGCATTAAATTTGGAAAAGAAATTATTTCAAACGTGGTATTTGTCTGCAAAGGAAGCGAAACGAAATTGATAAAAAGAAAATTTTATTTATTCTGATATTACCGTAAAAGTCATTGCAGACGATTTTTTTTTTCAGATATTTTTTATATGTATTGTAATTTACAAACGATTTTTCATTTCTAGTTGAATTTTTCTGTATGGCATCGACTTGTTAGACTGAAAAAAAATTAATTGTAATACATTATATTTTATTTGTGCAAATCAAAAATGACGGTGAGTTTGAACTTTACAGTTAAATGTATTTAAATAACATAAAAAAATATATATATAACTGGCTAAAACTTGGATATAATCGTTATTGCTTTAATATTTTATTACTCCTTTCAAGATATGTTTTTGGAATTAGTTAGTTTGGAATTTCGTCAATAGAAATATTAATTTCAAAACTGCACAAGGAAAAGAAAAAAAAAAAAAAACCGTAAATTTTTACGAAATATTTGAAAATGTAAATGAAATTTATTAGGAAAATATCAAAAAGTTCAAAGATGCAGAATTCATAATTCTGCATGCAACTTATAACGCGACAAATATATAAAATTTGTTAAAAAAAGTAAAAGTCACAGGAGAGGACAGAACACCCATCTGCGGTTTTCAAATCGCGAACGCTACCACGGAACCACTGAGACCTTGTCCAACATCCCGAAGTAATGGCATTTGAAATGCATGCTTAACTTTAATACGAAATTTCTCGAAAATTAAAGCCCATTTGAAGGAAACCTTTGACCTGAATAGTTAAGGGTATGATCCCTACAACATACTTTAAAATCATCAAAATCTGTGCGCATCATGTTTGGCGGTCTCCTTGTCAGATATTCCGAATTCATAACAAAAAATCATTATAGAAATCTGTCCTTTATTTAATGGGTACTTCTCTATTATCCCGTCGACCACTTTTCTTAACAAAAAACTATCGCCGAACTGTAACGCCAAGTAAACGACAGAACGTTGCCATTGGAATATCAAAATAAATAAATAAAGAGAATATAAGAATTTAGGGACACAATTGTTATTTTAACTAATGAAATAACTAATAAATCAGTAAAACATAATCAAAAATACACCCAAAAATCGAATTAAAAAACCACTCGATGACATAACAAACACGTATAATGCTTCTGACATCAAGTAAATGGGACTGCATTTTTGGTGTTTAATCTTACAGTTTGGCGATAGATTTTTGTTATGAAAAGTGGTTGATGGGATAATAGAGAAGTACCATTTAACCCCTTCAGGGGCAAAGTACTCTTGTACCTAAAATATGGAAATGATTGATTGACACCAGGATTCACGAACGAATTTATTTTAAAATAAGGAAAAGCTTTTCTTCGTGTACGTTATAAATTCAAAATTTGATTATAAAATTCTGGTGTCACTGTTGCATTTTGGGATTAAAATTAAGCGGTATACATAATATACTGGTGTCCTTCAATCGATTAATGATAGACGTTCCATGATTAAAAAGAAACGAAAATTAGCAGTTATTATTTCTGGTGTGAATTGCGATTTTACTGATTTTGGAATTTTTAGAAAACATTCTACCATGGTCATTAGAGGATTAAGCATGTCTATAACGGAAATCTGCATAAAACTAAAAATTATTTTCGTAGAACCCGTCCATCCAAAGTTTATTTTCATATGAAACTATGAGATAGATGGGCAAAGCTGGGCTAGTTATAAACAACAGGCACATTTTGTCTTCTTATAAAAATATATAAAACAAAAATGAAGGTCCTGAAAACTGTTTGTACACTCCTCCATTCATTTTGTCAAAGATGAGATTTCTCCGACTTTTTGCATACCAGTATAATATTAGAGAAAATATTGTTCTGTTAAATCGCAGAATGTTCCGATTAGATGAAAAAACACTATTACTATAAACACCAAGATTATACTAGAAAGCAAAAAGTCGGTGAAATCTCATCCCTGTTTTGTAGATATAGAATATAATTATTATGTGTCTCGGGCCGCAAATAAAAAGACGCCAGGCCACAGGTTGAGTATGGCTGCTTTACAGGGACACTCAAAAGAATTCCGTTACATTAAGGTCTATGGAGAAAAATTGTTTGAGGTTTATTTTGATAATATTTCCCTATTTCAAACATATTGAAATACATTACAAGAGGCTTACTACAGAATATTTTGCGTATAGCATTCATCGTTCATTTACAGGGACACACAGAAGAATTCGGTACTGTATGTTAACAATAATTCCTGGAAATGCGTTTTGAATTGCTGAACGCGTTTTTAAATTTTACTCAATTTTGTCTATTACAAAATTTATGGTTTTAAGTTATTAAAAAGAATACGAAAATTAGGACCTATGTTTTTGCGCATGACGGACTGATTCATTCGCATATCAAAATCATATCAAGATCTGTAAAATTATTTTGGGAGTGTTGGAAAGTGTTACATAATCTATGCTTGACGCATGAATTTTCGTTCTTGTTAAAACTCATTTGAGTGCGTAAGCAATTATTTAGGACTTTTCTTTTTCTTTTCTTTTTTTTTAGAATTCTACTTGGTTTTTTTAATTAACTTAATTGATTGCTATCACTTTTTGAAGAAGTAAAATTCACATTTTTTAATATGTTATTAACACAAAACTGCCGCGAGAATTCTTGTGTTTATTTAACCCAACACCTATAAGTAAGGGTTTGTTCACACTTTTACCTTATAAAAAATGCATTTATATCATTTTGTCCATATTTTTTTTTCTAAGATTGTAGAAAATGTTATATAAATTCAGTACATTGAAATAAATTTTCGAATCCATAAACTTAAATCTGTGAAAAATTGGAAATTGTGCGTCAAACGTGACAAACGAGGTGCGTTCGTACTATAGCTAGTTATATAAATATTCAGATCTTGATTATTTTTAATTCTGTGAAATGAATTATATCGTCTGCAGATTAATTTCTGTAATAAAATAAGTATCTCGGTCGCTTGACGATTAAACCTCGGAAGCTCCTATAACAAGAAAGCACCGATTTGTTTTTGTTTTTTTTTATTCAAATTTCTTAATAAATCTTTTTATTAATATCTTCTAACGTTTCGATTCGATTTTCATAAAATTTAAAATGTCGCGACAAAATTCTGCAAAGATAATATATCTTAAATTTCAAACCATTTGGTTTGGTTGGGTAGTTTTTGAGCTGTTATATGCAGACGGACGGACGGACGGACGGATCAGACGACGACTGTAGGTGCTACGTATTTATATAATTACGAACGCACTTAAAAATTAGGTAAATGCATTTTCAGTAATTATGCCTCATAGACAGTACTGTAACCGAATTCTTACCGATAAACGCAATGAATACCATACTTTCCAGTAAGAAACTTATAGTACACCTCAGTAATACATATAAATTCCATTATGTTTGAACTAGTGTAACAACATTAAAATTTAGTGCAAGCGGTTTTTTCCGTAGACCATTATGAAACAGAATTCTTTTGCACGACCCTGTAAATAAATAATAAATGCTTTGGACTCCATATTTTACAGAAATTATGTTTTAGTGCACTTTATAAATGCATATGAATTTCATTATGTTTAAATAGTTTAAGAACATTAAAATGCACTGCAAACAAATTTTCCCCATAGAAGATATGGCAAATATCGAGCCGTTCGTAAAATATGGGTTAAATGCGTATTGTCCATTAATTAATAGACGAATACAAAGTTGTTTTTTTTTTGGAGGGGCAGGAGGGGGGGGGGGGGTGAGTATGTTAAACAGCGGAAGACACAAATTCAAAATAACAACAATCATAACGGAATACTTTTGGTCACTGTAAAATCACTGTTTGGTCACTGTAAAGCGAAGTTCACAATGTGGCATGACGGCTATAGCCGCCCAAAACGAAACGGTCGTTTTTAGACACTACGACAGCACAAATGTGCATTTGCCGGCGTACAAGTAGAAGCCCAGTGTCATATTTTGGAAACAATTTTTTAGGTTGAAGTTCGTTTTTCCACCTGTTATACGAGTTGCAGCTTCAGTATGCACGTGCAGGGTGGCTGGTAGTCAGGGAAAATACAGTAAAAAAATGGCACTTACCAGTATATTCTTATAGAAAAATTCAAATTGATTATTTGATCGAATAATCAGCATAAATTTTTCTATAAGAATATACTGGTGTTTATCATTTTTTTTACTGTATTTTTCTCTGACCACTAGCTGCCCTGACGTGGTTGTGAAGGGACCTAATTAAAGGTGCTGAATTAATCAAAATTAAGTTTATTTAAGCAGAAAGAGTAAAACTATACTTATAATATTCTAAAAATTACAAAAACATATAGTGTCAATTTTCGAACTTCACTTGTTCCGTCAATGTGTTAATAGTAAATTTGTTGAAAGCAAAAATACCGTCTGAACCGGAAAAATTCCAGGTTTTTTTTTCTTTTCTTTATTGTCCTCAAAAAGAACGTGGTGTTTGAAACTGGAACTGGAAGAAAAAAACGGTAAAGGAGAAAATGAATGCGAAACTGCCTACGATAAATAATCTTTTTGAAATAGTTAATACTTTTCAAAAAATGAAAATACCGCTAGAACCAGAAAAGTACATTGAATAAGGTTTTTTTTTCCTATTTTAAACCCATACTTGTTTACTATACCTAGACACGATATTTATGGATGTAGCAAACTCGATTCACGTGTTATTTAACCCGGGAGCATTCGCACCGGGTATCACATACCCAAACAGCGTACGGTTTTTACAATTGTTTCCACTATTTTTAGAAAAGTAATCATAGAATTCGGAACAATTGTCTCCGACTAAATAAGCTGAAAATTTTTATATGTATTTATTGGTGGCAAAGCGAAAGCCCTCCATACCCCCAGTGTGGGCGACTTTTCTCGGGTTAAGCTGAAATACACAAAAGGAATCATTTTTTCCTCTTTGAGCAATGTTTCATCGACAATTTAAATTAAACAAAATTTAGCACGCAATGAGTTTCAATGATCTTCAAAAAATAAGGTTTATTTTGTATAATAAGTAGGCGATCTAACCCGGACTTCCCGTGTTACAAAATATTGGTGAAAATCATTTTTTAATTGAAAATTTCAATAATTTTTGTACATTTTATATATTATTTTAGAATGCCCACTAACAACACCAAAAAGCGATTTTATATGAAAAATATCAATAATGTATATAAATAAAGTTTTGAAATTTATTAAAAGCGAAAGTTACGCATTAGCCACATGCCAGGAGTTAGTAGCCGGAGAAATCGTAATCAGTCTTTTTGAATCAGCCTTTTTGATTGTAATGAGTTTAGTGGTTTAAGCGCTACGTTCGATTGTATGTTCGTTAAATTTATGTTTTATTTATATATATATTTTTATTTATTTATTTATTTATGAAGTTTTAATTTCGTTATGGAATCTTAGCTGGAAACAAAGACTAAACTATTTATACTGTTTTAAGTGCACACGTGTTAATCTTTCGTAATCGGGCTGCATGCTACAGATATAGATATTTTTAAAAAATCATGTTAAAAAACTATTTTAAAGACACGAAAAAAATCAGTCCATTGAGATACATTTTTTGAAAAAAAAAAAATCCTTATTCGGCAGTATAAAATTTGAAATTGTGTGAAGTTTAGAGATTAAAAAAATAACGGTAAAAGCGAAAATTATTAGTTAAGTATTGCCACAATCAATATGACGTCAGTGTTCTTCACGGACATGTTTTTTATGTATAATATAGATTAAATAAACCCTAGCAGCGTGTCTATTTAAATGCCTAAATAAGTGATTGAGGAAACATACTTAAATTCTGTTGCTGTAAAATGGAACAGTTCAGCGAAAGTTATATCGGAAAACACATAAAAATGAAGTAGTATTTTGCTTTTGCATGCACAGTTCTGTAAGCATAAACTCACGAGTATTTTAACACTTTGTATCACCGCGTTGTATATCTGCAATATATCCAAAACTTAATGTTACTCATACAGTGGGTTTTAAAAGACGATTTTATTTATAAATTCTATCACCTAACACAACAGTAAATGTAAATTGTCCATAAAGTTCTCAACAGACTGCGATACTGTGTTGATTTTTCATGCCAAAGTTTTATTTATCATTTGAGTAGTTATGCATGCATTGTTATTGCTAAAATAAACTTTGTAAATTTTGTAAAATTAAAAAGAATGTAGACGTTCAAAAATAGATTTTTTTCCAAAGGTAAGTTCGTATACTTTAGAAATTTGTTTTAGAAATCTGACAATATTTACGAGAAGCATGTAATTTTCTGTTTATTGCAGATCTGATAAAAATACCTTTTTAGTTTTAAAAAAAAATAATGTTTTTTTTTTTTTCCATGCTTATTCTAACATCCGGGTAAATAATTTTCGAATCGGAGTTGTTGAAAGGCAAAGGGTTAATCCTAGTTTTAATATGATAGTACATCTGATAGAAGTTATTTTCATTTGACGACATAAAGTGTGTAAGCTCAGTCGAGATTAATTTCTCAGCGATGAATAAAATATGATGTTATGCACACTGCAAAAAAAAAAAATGATTTTACAGTATAAGACTGGCACCCCAGCTGCCAGTATTATACCGTAAAATTAACAGTAATAAACTGTAAGATAAGCAATAATACGCTACCGCGCATGCGCGGCAGAAAGGTTCATGCATGAACCTTTCTGCCCTATAAGGTGCACCTATTTCTATACGGTCCTTGAATTTGAATAAATGTATTTACAAGCAGAAAATATCGCCCTCTTTAATCGCATAGATTGAGCAATTAAATTAAGCGGAATATACTACTCTAAATAGTGGTCCTCAAAGATTAAAAAAAAATATGCGAGATGCTCGTCACGAAGGGATTAAATGAAGAGGTAAAATGATTATAGTCACGTTTCAAATAGTTCAATGATAGTTATTTATCCTTCTTTCTTTAATGAGCCTCAAGATTCATCGTTCCTTAACTTTTATGCCAAGCTTAAACTGTGTTTTTTTTTCTCTGAACTTTCATCTCTCTACCCCCTTTATGCCTGTCTTCAGCCGCCCCTAGTGAAACGGTTACTTTTGCTAGAGGTACATCTATTTTTAAAGCAGATGTCGCTGCGATCGCCCTATTATTTTACCGCATCTTTGCACGTTTATCAGCTACAATTTTTTTAGAACTTTTTAAAGAATTACCAGTTTGGCCTTATTTTAAATTCCGAAATTTCGCATTCATACCAGAAATTTTCTATAATGTTCGTTTTGTTAATTAATGGCAGATATTTCGTGAATTCTTAAGGTTAAAATTTCCCTTTTGAATTCGAAAATTTTGAATTAAAAAACAGTAAAACCGTTTTCCACACTGTGTATTCTAGGCGCTGTAGCTTTGCCTTAATTTTTATCTCGATCCAAAGTTGACAATGAATAATAGACCTTCCAAGCTAACCGATGGTACCTGCCATCCCAAATTTCGCAAAAAACTGGAGCATCGTCGTTTTTCTCCTATATCTTTCAATTACAAACATCAAGTCAGTTTGTTTTTAGGTTCTCTAGTTTCTTTTAATGTACTTTTTTGGGCTTTGTAACGCCGTCTATGAATTAGAAAACTTCACTGCATGCATTTACACATCAGCGCATCTTGCGAGGTTGGTTTTCACAGAGAACAATTTTTTTGCTTATGTGTATTCCAATTTACAAAAAAATTTCTTTGTCGCAGATTTCTCTTAAAATTGTTATAGAAGTGTACGACAAAAATTTTCTTTTGAAAAAGTAGTACGTATAAAAAAAATAGTCGCTTCGGACGATAACCACTAGTCGCTATACGATTCCAGTTTGTTAGAAGCTTGCATTATAGTCTTGGATGGGAAAGCGTTTAGAAAAAGCGATTGTTTTTGTTTTGTTTTTTTGTTTTGTTTTTTATACATTAATTTTAACCATTTACTGTAGATCAATGAATTATTCCCCACAACTAAGAACGAAATTCTGTGCAAAAAGTAAATAAAGGCTCGTCTTGCCTAAAACTTAATATTTTCAAAAATGTCCTATTTCTGATTTTTTTATTTTTCTAAAACAAAATTCAATTTATGTAAACATTTAGTTCCCAATGCTGCCTTTTAGACTTCTTTAATGAGCATTAAACTGCGATAATAAAGAATTAGAAGATAAATATATTCATGTCTGTATAAAAGAAAAGAGGCTTAGAATGACGTAAATGATAAATTTAATGATCACACAAAAGAATAATAAATCAAATCATAGCGCATTATACAATGTATTATTACGTCTTTCTTAATTTGTGCTTCGCTCCTCGCTATTTTTTTTCTTTACATCTACACTCCATTCATCACCATTACAATATACGTACTTTCATTTATAGGGTAAAAGTAAATTAGTAAAAGCAAAGTAAAATGGGCGGAGCATCATTTCCAGTTTAAGCCTTAAATACCGATGTCAAATGTGTGTGTGTTTATTCTTATAAAAACAGTTTAAAAACCTTTCAGTTATGTAGTGGTTGCATATAATATACAGGTTAACCCATTTGTATGATTAGCGCATATATGCCCGGTATTTTTCTGGTCTGTTTTAACAAAATCGCACACATGCGCACAATGCCCTTATAACACACTGAACACAAACCCAGTGTAGGCAGTTAGTAAATGCCAAATCCATGAGGGTGTGTCTGACACTTTTACAGATAAATTCGCTTTGTACGTAAATTGTATAAAGCCCAAACTTTTAAAATTAAGTATTTTTATGTTTTCCCAACCTTTATTTATCGTAATATAGTAGCATCAATTTTCTGAAACCCCAGCCTCATGTCTAAAAAAGAAATTTTCACGTATCAAAACAGAAAAGTAATTTTTTTTTTAATACGAAAATGATTTAGAAAATTGTTGCTGCTATATTATGACAGATTAATTTTGGACTAACTGAAAAATATTTAATTTAAAAGTTCGGGCTTTAAAGAAATTTAATTACAAAGCTAATTTATGTGTAAAAAATGTCATACATCCCCATGGATTTTGCATGTATGAAATTTATTGAGCTAAATTATATTATGGATTTATTGTTTACGCCATTTGTTTTTTAGTATTTTATACGCTTTGAACTATTTCTATTTTGATACAATAATAATAATAAAATAATAATGGTCAGAACCAATTTCCTACTTTTTTCAAATGATGCAAAAATGTGCTGATCAGAATTGCATAAAATATAGAGGTAATATTTAAATTATGTTAATAGGTATCAGAAAATTGACATTTCTTAGAGGCGGGGGGGGGGGGCTACAAAAAAGAAAATATCACATTGATAAATTGCAAAAATAGTGCATTTAAAGATCTTAAACAAAGAAAATGGTCGATAAGAGAAGACACAACTAGGTTTTCGTTATAACATACTTTTTAAGTTGATGAACGAAAAAGAGGATAAGTGTATCATTTTTTTAAAACACCGTAAATTTTAGTTCTGCACGCCTTCTGAAAACGGTTATAAATCAATAAAATAAAACTTCATACAATATACAATATACAACAAGTTGGAAATTGTACGTCAAACGTTACAAACGAGGTGCGTTCGTACGCACGTTTTAGAATTAAATTCATGATATCCCGTGCGTAGAACGGGTTAAACAGCTAGTTAAGTATATATTTTATGACACTGTTCATACAAATATCTTAACTAGTTATATAAATATTCAGATATATATGTATCAGCTAGTTATATAAATATTCAGATCTTGATGATTTTTAATTCTGTGAAATGAATTACAGTGTCTCACAAAAGTGATGGGACACTTGTGCTTTATAAAAAGAAACTGCAATAAAATAAATAAACAAACATGTGCAAAAATTTTTTGGGTGTGTTTCATATTTAAAGTTAGTAACAATTATTACATAACATACATTTTGTCAAAATATTAAAATATTAATTTAGTAAAAATACAATTGTTCAGAACGGAGCAAAAAATGGCTCACATAAGTGATGGGACACTTACTTTTCCATCAAATATTTATCCAAAAATTTTACTTTTTAAAAGGTTTTAATATTTTGTTGCATTTCCTTTTACTTTTAAAACATTATTTAATCTTTTTGGGATGGATTCGACTATTTTTTTTGTGATTTCTGGAGTGATTTTACCCCATTCTTCTTGAAGCACCGATTTTAGTTGTTGTTTTGAAGAAATGGTGTGTTTGCGAATTCTTGATTCCAATTCTTGCCAAATATTCTCTATGGGATTTAAGTCTGGAGATTGTGGTGGTGTTTTTATTATTTCAGGACAGTTATATAGCAGCCAGAGTCTAACGTTCAGAGCAGTGTGCTTGGGGTCATTGTCCTGGTAGAATTTAAAATCGTTATGAAGGTTCAATTTTCGTGCTGAAGATTTCAAATTTTGCTTTAAAATATCAATATACTTGTACTGATCCATTATACTGTCAATAAAAACAAAATTACCAACTCCAGCGGACGACATACACCCCCATACCATAACTCCTCCTCCACCATGTTTTACTGTTGGTACCAAGTTCTGTTTGCGAAGTTCTTCCCTGGGTTTTCTCCACACCAAGATTCTACCGTCAGAACCAAATATATTAAATTTACTCTCATCAGCAAATATAACTTTATTCCAGTAATCAGAATTCTTATTTATGTTGGATTTTGCGAAAGCTAGTCTGAGTTTTCTATTCTTTTCACTTACGAAGAATTTTTTCCTGGCTACTCTACCGTGATATCCAGCAGATCGAATTACCCTTCTAATAGTTTCAGGATTAACAATTATTCCATATAATGCTTGTAAATCAGCAGCAACTTTTGAAGCACTAATTCTTGGATTTTTTTTAATATTTCGAACGATAATTCGCTTTATTCCATTGGATAGCTTTGATGGTCAGCCAGGTCTTCTTTTATCCTGAATCATATGATTCTTTTTATATCGTTTAATGATATTGAAAACTGTTGAACGACTCAAGTTAACTGTTTCAGCAGTTTTTCTAATAGATTTTCCACGTTCAATATGCAAATTAATAACTAATTTTCGAATTTCAGGCGAAGTTTCTTTTCGTTTAGCATTCATGACTACACAGAGCTAAAAAACACAAAAATTCCAAAACAAACTGGAGAGAAATACTGCAGACGATTTTATAAATTATTGCCAATTGCTTTTAAGTAAAAATAAAACCCCAAAAAATATTTTTATTGCTTATTTCAGGCGATTTTTGTTGCATATATAATGGTGTCCCATCACTTATGTGAGCTATTTTTTGCTCCGTTCTAAACATTTGTATTTTTATTAAATTAATATTTTAATATTTTGACAAAATGTATGTTATGTAATAATCTTTACTAAATTTAAGTATGAAACACACCCACAAAAAAAATGTGTACATGTTTTTTTAATTTATTTGATTAGTTTCCTTTTGTAAAGCACAAGTGTCCCATCACTTATGTGAGACACTGTATATCGTCTGCAGATTAATTTCTGTCATAAAATAAGTATCTCGGTCGCTTGACGATTTAACATCCATCGGAAGCTCCTATAACAAAAAAGCACCGATTTTTAAAAAAAAAATCAAATTTCTTAATAAATATTTTTATTAATATCTCCTAAAGTTTTGATTCGATTTTAATAAAATTTGAAATGTCTCGACAAAATTCTGCAAAGATAATATATTTTAAATTGCAAACCATTTGGTTGGGTAGTTTTTGCGTTGTTATATGCGGACAGACAGACGGACGGACCAAGCGACGACTATAGGTGCTACGTATTTATATAATTACGAACGCACCTAAAAATGTAGTATTTTTGGAATTTCAGTAAAATCTTCAGTAAAAAATATATTTAATACATACATAAATTTCAAATATCTTAAAGGTGACAAAGTGTATTTTAATTCAATTTTCTCTGGAGTTATATTTTATATGTCGATATTATAAAGAAAATAATATGTTTATTTTTATACTAATTCCGATCATCCGCAATCTTATCTGATGGTTTGCGCGATGTTTTTGGATCGAAATTTGCTCGGTGTTGGTTTGTATGTTCGGCGTATTCAATTCCACTATGTAATCAAATTTATTATAATGAAACTTTTATTAAGTTTCTGAATTTCACTGACATTGTAAATGTGACTGATGCGATGACTCTTAATGAGAGGTTCAAAATTCGTCCGTTTCAATTTTAAATCCTCACAATTCTTTAAATCCTTTACGTATTTAATATCTAAATTACTCCTTTGTTTAGTTCGGATGGATTTAAAATGGCTGCAATCGGATTTATCCATACACGAGCTTGGAAGTGTATACAGAAATGGGAGTACCACTTCTGACAATTTCAAGAGTTTTCATACAATGCTTATTTTTTCCCAAAATTAACGTAATGTCATATTTTTTTTTTAATTCGTCTTAGCTTCAAGTTTAGATGATAGTTTAATTATTTCATATTGTAAGTTATATTCAATAGTTTCAACTTCTGTAGAAAATGGATGATGCAATAATTTGTTCCAGGATATTAATACCGATTTTTGGTATTTTTCATATATACCCAATAGCAACTGTCATGTAACATTATGACGTCAGATTGAAACTGTTACAGACACTTCAGTTTCATATTATTTTATTACAAGAGATGATTTTTAAATAAATTTTCCTATCCACTCCCTAGGCTGAATCGACCCTATTCAACACCTTGGGGACGAGCGATACGAATACGTGACACATAAGATGCTCAGAATCCTCGATTATTCCCACCAGTTATTATTAATTATTTTTTTTGAAAGTTTTCCTTATCTAATCATAGCAATTTTGCGATTCAATTAGGTGAAAATTCCTCATTTGAAAAACCGGTGGCAACAGATTAAAAATTCTCTAAAAGACGCTCGTCGTGAAGGGGTTAATGCCATATTGACCACTTTGGCGACACCCGACTAGACCTTCTAGTCTGGCTTGTTCCCGAGAGAATACAGTTACCAAATAGACCAACTAAAATTGTTTGTGATAATTTTTTCTGATGAAAAAAAATATTCTTTCTTGTCTGAGCTATTACTGTTTTGTACAGGAAATTTTCTAATCAAAAATTTTAAGAAAATCTTTCTTCCAAACTGTGTTCCAACTTAAAATTAAAATTCCAAACCCCTTCCACTTTACATAAACAGTATCATTTTTACAGTAACTTCGTTTACAAATATTTCCTCGGATATCTTAACTTTGGCTGTTATATTAACTATTCGGTAAAAGGGTACCTTCTCCTTTCCTACATGAAAGATAGGGGGGGGGGGTGCACGAGAATAGCCTAAGTAATGGTGGAAAACGTAAGTAATAAGATATTAAACGAAAAGCACAAAAACTCAGCTCCAAGAAACAAACCTAAGATTCTAAATGAAATCATTATGAAATGCATTTGATCATTTGCATATGGAGATGAATAATTTCTGTGCACATAAATTAACGTCGTCTAAAATTACTGTAACATTATTTTTATTTGTTTCACACTTCGGCTACAAAATAAACTGTACAATCTAAGATAAAAAAAAATAAAATTCTACAAATGTCGTTAATCTTTTGATTACGGGCCAGGAACAGTACTAGAGACAAATAAATAATCGATGAGTATCCTGATTGTTATTTTTTACGATGGCGATTGGTGAATCATGGACAAGCACTAATCAATTAATTGTTTACATAACGTTTTGTATTTTTAACAACAAAAGCTGTCCTCGTCTAATAGGATAGCCTTTTCACATGAACAAGAAACGTCACCGACAGTACTACGGTGAACTGAAATTTTTACTATTTAACCTACAAATATTTTAAATAATTTATTCTGGTGTGAATCTTTAAAAAAAAATGAAAGAAGGAAATGCAAAATGAAAGTTTGACAAATCTTATTGCATGTTTTTTTAAAGCTTGGGGAAGGGGGGGGGGAAGCAGTAATGACTGAATACTTCTTTATTTATAATACAACTTGCAATATGAAGTAGCGATATTTTAGATAAATAAACCACTAGCATAGTATCAACATTTCGTAAAGTATTTTAACAGAGCATAACTAACCTTCTAATATGAATTGCATGTTTTTTGCAATCAGTTAAAAAAATAACAAAAATATGCTTTGTCAGAACAAATCAATTTATTTTTAATCTTAATTACTCTTAATTAAGATTTAATGTTAAGGAATCGCAAAATGATTTATTTCTTTTTCATTTTTGTAATTCATTTGTAATATCACTGGGAACATCCTGATTAATTCATTTGTAATATCACTGGGAACATCCTGATTAAAACATCTTAAATTATCTTTCAGTGTCTGCAAACTAAATAAAATTTATGTATTTCGATAAGAATGAAATAAGTTTTATTGCATCAATATAATCTGTAGATGAGACAGATTTTTAATTTTATTAATTGACAATCAGTTACTTACTTTATTCATCATTTTTCATAATCGTTGCATAAGCAGTTTTTCCGTGATTAGTATTTCTTTCCATCCTGTAAAGTGTTGTGTGAAACAAATTCGCCAAAAGAAAAAAAATATATATCCATATACAATTATAAGAAAAACATGATATATTTAAAAGGTAATCAAATATTTATTTTACATTTTTTTTTTCGTCTTTTGTAGCAATTTACTTTTAACGCTCTCACTGAGGTATCAAGTTTGCATAGTTTCCAACTTTTACGCTTTTCTAATAGCACAAAAATTTAATAGCTGTTTTGCCTTATTTAATCACAGATTTCGGAATAACTATTTTTAATGATTTTTTAATCAAAATTTCCGTGCAAGGTACTTTTTAAAACATATCAATATAAAAAGCAACTGAGAAATTTAAAAATTTAAAAATATTAAATATTCATAGATAAATTTCTACCATCATAAAAAGAAAGAAAAAAAATACTCTTACATCTGGTTTTCACACAAGTAAAGACTTAAGCAGATAGTAATAGCTATAAAAATCAGGTTTAAAATACATAAAGATTTAAAAAAAATACTATAGTCTAAAAATTACATTTAGTCAGACATCAATACTAGATTAAAAACACACTAGTTATGATTCTATTCCTTATTACAAAGATCTTTCTAAAAAAAATTCTAATCTTTTCAAGTCTAATAATATAAGTACAGCATTTAAACCACAAAATGTTTTAAAATATATGCTTTGTAAATCTAGATCTCAGAATCAATCACTCAACGTATTGAATGCTGGTTGGTTTTTATTCTGTCAAGACGTGTGTTGCGCTGCTCTGTGTTTTTTTTATTTTTTTTTTTTTGTTTTTTTTTAACGATGTTGCGTTGAATTCTGTTCGTTTTCTCAAGATGTCGTCAATGAGCATAGATCAAAATAGAGGTATACTTACGAACGAAAGGGGGCTGTTGCTCCGAACTTTAATGTTCAACTCTTATTCTCTGAATTTCCTGATGGGAAAATTAAGAATATACTGGCTGAATTCTTCTATTTTTGCGATGAATACATTGCAGCTATCTTAAATAAAGATGGGTACCATCAATCACAAGCTGATCAAACGAAGGTAAGAAATTCTTGCCTAGAGGTTTTTCAGTTCCTTAGGGAGCCTTATATTCTTAAAAATTATACAAATTCCGCTAATTTTTATTTTTCTGTTTTGTTAAACTCAAATTAACCCCTCTTACTTTACTTACTAATGAAAATTTATATGAGGAACTTAACTTCACCAAGGTGAATAATGGACTTAAACGTAAAAATGACGTGGAAAACTCCACAGTTCTCCTGAAAAATAAATTTCAAAATCATGGTAGTGATGTCAATCTTGATGACGATACCCTTATGCATTAAACTTCATCCTCTTAACACCCTGGACTAAAATTCTGTTAATTCTAAACCCCATATTAATCCCTTTTATATTGAAGTACAGTAAAATTGGACTGACCTTGCAAAATGTATTAGTGAGATTAACAAAACCAAACCATTAATTACTCTCAAAGGTGAACGCCTCATGGTTTTGTGCAAAACAGACGAAGTCTTTAGGGAAACTCAACTTTTCCTTGATGAAAAAACTAAGAAATACACTACCCTTCCCTTGAAAGACCAGAGACCGTAAAAAATATGTATTAGGGGTCTTCCCTATTATACTGATAACAAAATTATCATTAATAGTTTGAAAGGGTATGGCTTCACTGTAATCGGAGCTGCCATGCTCAAAAATCGTAAAACTGGAAACCCAATGCCAATATACAGGGTCTGTTCTGAAATTAGTAGGACTCATTTTTTTTTAATTATTCATGAGAATAGTATAAACGATTAGAATTTTTCACAGCAGCACCTTTCCGCATCTACACTCTGCTGCCAATGAGCCTTCCAGTTTTGGTACTCCTCCTGGAACGCCTGGACCGGAATGCTGTTTAGCTCCCTCGTCATGGCCTGTTGAACCGCCTGTACCGAGCCGTGATACTTCCCCTTGAGCGTCGATTTTATTCTCGGGAATATAAAAAAAGTCTGGCGGGGCCAAGTCGGGGCTGTAGGGGTGTTGAGGCAGCGTTGCCTCATTGTGCTGGGCATGATACTCCACTACGCTAAACGCTGTGTGTCTCGGCGCGTTGTCATGATGCAGCCTCCAATTGTTGGGGATGGCTGGACGGACACGAACAATGCGTTTTCGCAGTCTTGTGAAGACTTCCACGTAAATTTTTCACTTGTGACACATTTTCTTTGGTCTTGCTGGTCGAAGGGCGTCCAGAGCGGTCATCATCTTCCACTCTTTCCCTACCTTCTCGGAACAGCTTGTGCCACTCAAAAACACCCGATCTACCCATGGCAGCAACACCATAGGCCTCCTTAATCATGTCGTGAGTATCTTTGCCCGTTTTACCAAGCCTTACACAAAATTTGATCGCGTATCGCTGCTCCAGAAAACGCTCCACGATTCTCCGTGACAAGGCGTTTCGACAGGGGTTCACAGTACAAGCGACCTGCTATCTTCAACGGCCGAGAGCGGACTTCCATTTTTTCCCAGCATTCCCAATATCCCCCTCCACCGATCGTGCGCGCGCAGACCGCCTCTCGTTCGCCCGTTCGCACAGAAAAAAAAGTCCTACTAATTTCATAACAGACCCTGTACATGGTGAGCATACTCCCGCGTTCTAACTTCAATGTAATCTATCAAATTAAGGAAATTTATTATATTTCTTCAATATCACACGCCTTTTAATAACAAAAAATTAAACAGCTTCCGAAGTCTGCAATTTTCCGCCGACATGCTTAAAATGTGCCGAAAAACATCTAACTACGGAGTGCCTACAAGAGGGCAGAATTGCACATAAATGTGAAAATTGCGGACAAACTGGTCACCCTGCTAACTACCGTGGTTGTCCTAAAAACCCTACCGTTGTAGAGGCAAAAACAACCCTAATTATACTAAAGAAAACAACAATACTGTTAAAGAAACCCAAATGCTTAAAGAATTTAATTATACTAAAAAGAAAACCAATGCTGCACCTGCAGTTGATTCTCCTGATTCTAGCCCTGAAGGCTCTAATACTCCTGTGGAAAACTCCCCTTCCTCATCTACTAATGATAATACTAAAATTATTCCAAATTCTACTTCTAACTCTCAGCAAGTACCATCTAGTTATACTAATGAAATCCAGGAAAATTTCCAAAATTTTAAGGATTTAAAAGGATTTTTCCAAATCTCTAAATTTATTAAATATATAAAAATATTGATACAGACTAAAAAGTTTAAGAATCCCATGGGAAAATTTATTGTTTTTATCAATGAATTCGACTCCCTTTCCAACGAAATGTACCTCCCCAATGTTGACTAATGTCATCCTTTCAGAGTTATCAGACTGTGTGGTCTCATACCTCACATATTTTCTTCGCCCTTTTATTTTGCTTTTTAACTTTTTGTGGGCTGAGTTTTCCACTCTCCTAACTTGAGCTCTTTTTTTTAATTAATTAATTATATATAAAAAAACTCTTTATGTATTTTTTTAGATTGCTTTTTTAGTAATGTATTTTTTAAGCTAATGTATGGTCTCTGAAAGGAGCCTTTTTTATGAGATGGGTATAGGTTCGTCCCTCGGTAGGTTTTCGTCTGTCATGTGGATCTAATGGAATTTTCTTTCTTTTTATTTAGTTGTTAAACTTTCTTTTGTCTTTTCTGCATTATAATTCTATTTTAAACTTTATTGTAATTTTCATGTAATTCTTTACTACAATTGTATATTTTCTTACGGTTCCTCATTTGCCTTGCAAGTCGATTATCTTTATACTGGATATTAAGTCGCTTCGCAACTAGGTGATCCATGTGGTTCACTACCTTGTTCCTTATTCCTTGTTCCCCTTACTTAAAACCGGCGCAGTCTACAATATCCTTTGTAAGGACTGTGACTCGGTCTATGTTGGTGAAACAGGTCATACT
Organism: Maratus michaelseni; assembly: GCA_963931845.1. Lineage (NCBI taxonomy): Eukaryota > Metazoa > Arthropoda > Arachnida > Araneae > Salticidae > Maratus > Maratus michaelseni. The sequence goes on along the minus strand of OZ007587.1, from coordinate 261,783,643 downwards.
TGCGCCATCCGCCTTGCCTAACATCTGGAAATCTTCACTCGAAACTGGTACAGCATTCTTTGGATACTGATCACAGTCCGGATTTCTCAAGTATCGTAATAATTAGATCCAACGTCATAACGTTACGTGTAGAGATCTTCTTGGGGATTGGTTCACTCGGTTGCAGAATTCGACGATTCAAAATTCTTGTACGATTCCACATGAATATACAGTCTGACTTTAGCGTAAAATCTGTAAAATTTTCTTAAATTTAACTGGGAAAATTTTGAATGTAAACATGTCTAGAGATAGTCTGGTTATCGTATGTTATTGCACTGAAGGGGCTCAATCGTAGCCTGAAACATTTGCACAAGTTTTTAATAGTTATATATATATATATATATATATATGTGTGTGTGTGTGTTTAGCTCACAGGCTATCAAAGCCTGAGAGCTAATGTGCCCGCCCGTTCTGTATGTATGTATGTATGTGCGTAACGCGATAACTCTTGAGCGAAATATCCGTTTTGCTTCAATTTTTGTTTATAAGTTATAGGTTCATTGTGATAAGGCTCTTCCCTGATTAGTTTTGGGGGTTCATTGGTTAAATATAAAGGGGGTAACGGGGGGGGGGGGGTAATCCCACCCTTAATTTAGATAAATGGGTTTTTCATGCAGAATTATTAATCTAGTCTTGTCTGATTAAATGTAATTTTTAACAATTGAATTTTATATATCAGACCTACAAAATGTCCCGTTATTTGAAAATTAATTATTCTTTCTCATAGGATAATTTACATTTTAATTTTACCCGTTCTTCGTACTGGAGGAAAAAAACCACATACAGGATAAAACAGATAAAGTGTTCATGACATTCTTAACGCTTAACAGCTTACATTTGACATCTGATGATTGCTTATGATCAGATTATGAATTTAGATGGAAACATTTCACATATTAAACTAGTCGTTGGGGGCCACCGTAATACTTACTCATCATGAACATGCATAGTATAAAATATGAAAATAAAACAGGTGTAAACTATTTACAAAATGCATTGCAATTCGAATAAAATCGTGGCTTGATGACGTCATAAACTTTAAATGCTCTATTACTGAATTGCGTAAAAGAAACATCCTTATATCTCCAAAATTGATAATCATATTAACTAACGGTTTACTGCGTCGGATTAAGCGTCTTGTTTCCAATTAAAATGTATCTTTGCATGGAAATTTGAATGAAATACGAAAAATCGAAGAGTGTGGAAAATATAATTACAAATATTTCAGCGACTAATTATCCGATCGACTTCATTCTTTATGCCAAATTTATGTTTGTTTTTTTATTGTCTTTTCTCTTCACTCCTTAAAATAAACAATTTAAAAAAATTTTATATATCTTTTTTCAGAACGAATATTTCGAGAGTCCGAAAAAATAGTTCCGGTTAATCCGGGTTACTGAAATCTTCCCATTATTGCATAGTAACTACATACCAAATTTCAAGTCTCTATCTCAATTTTTTCGGGTGATAGAGCGTATCCACACACAGACAGACGGACAGCAATTTTTTTTAATATGTTTTTCGGAATCTCCAGTGTCTAAAACGTGTAAATTCGTCAAAAAAAAAAAAAAAAAAAAAAAAAAATCGATTTTCAAAACGATTACAAGAATTACCCTATACTATGTATGATGCGTAAGTAATAGTTATAAATCTTATACAGTGCATCATAAAAATACTGGGACAACATTTTTTTTTTCTTGAAATAGTGTAACGTCATTAAAATAAACTGCAAATGATTTTTCCCCATAGAGCGTAATGTAACGGAATTATTTCAGTGCCCCTGTAAAGGAACTATAAGTGCTGCGCACTTTATTTTAAATACCAAACATGTCATTGTAAACCTCAATAACATAGATGAATTGCATGACAATCCGAGTATATTTATGGAATTAGAGCACGGACTGACAGACAAACAGAATTTATAAACACTTTCGGACTATGTTGAAAAGTGTTAAAAATGGCTACAAATGAATAAACTCGATAGCCATTTGAAGATGAATATTATTTTTATGAAATGGACTCTGAAAAATAAGCATTAAAATCTCTTTAAATTTAATAAAATATCATTGCCTGATCATCTCCACCCACTAATCTCCATATATATAACAGAAGATCTGTCTTCCTATTCCTCGACATGATTTCCAGCGATCAGTGCGGAAGGATACAGTGACGACAGAGTTAATTTTCATTTATGGCAAAACAGGCTTTATTATCCAATTCCCTTACATGATTAGAGAATCACTTATTATTTTGATAAGCGTAGCTTAATTTGAGAAGCATAAATTAGGATAATAGTAAATGAGAGCACTAATATCTGACATTGACAACGCGGACTATTTTTTACCTTTGCCTTGAATGCTTCATTTGCCTTGCAGGCTTATGACCGTCGACTCAGAACTCCTGTTATATATAGAGCTCAGTGTCTCCACCCACCAGCCCTCGTCCAAAAAATAAGAAAGAAAAATCGGAAAAGGACTATGAACTGAAAAGTTTTTGTAGGTTACTGCCTTTTGTGGAATCGTAATAAAATATTTAGGTTTTCTGCAAAAAAAAAGGATGTTTCATTTTAAATATGACGACATTTTCACCAGCGAAAGTTTTTAAACTAATGATTTATTAGATTGTTGGAAAAGTCATAACGTATAACTGCCAAGATAGAATAGATTGTACTGTAATTGTATTTGCTACCACTAAATCCTTGTAATATTCTTTGCCTTATTTAATCGCTGAAAATTTATATAATGCTAATAACAATATATGAAAGATCAATGTAAATCCTTTCATTGGCAATCAATGAAGAATCAAGAGCCAATGATCGCAAACTTACCCAATATGAAATTTTCTAATTATCAAAGATTGATAATAGATGGCGCCATATGTTATTAGGAATAGGAAAAATATTGAAGTTTTGAACAGAGTGACTAGCGAGGAAGAAACAAAATATTATTAGTAACTGAAGAGGCCCCGGACCAAGAGGTGAAAATATTTTTTTTAACTTTCACGCAAATTGACTAGATTTAGTGTAGTTGGAAAGTGTTTAAATATATATATATATATATATATAGCTTTTAGACATGTGCACTTCTCTTTGAAATGTATTTAAAATAAATTAATGTCTGTTGAAATAGGTGGTACATGTAATTATTATGAAATTTCAAACAAAACTCTTTGAAAGCGTCTCATCTAGATAACTTCAGTTTGTAATCGGTATCTACCCATAGTGATCTCCATCTTGTTTAATCAGAGAAATTCTGAGATCAAATAAGAAGAATATTACTGCAGGCTGATGTTGTTTGGAAATAATACCACGTGGGCCAGAGTTACAAATCCGTTTTCAACAAAACGTTTTTCCGAATTTTCAATCAAAATGTTCAGAACTCAAGTTTCATGTAATGATTTAATACGAAAATTAAACATTCGATTTCTTGGCGCGGTATAAGTATGCTGTTCCTTTAAATATGTCTAAAAATTACATGACACATTTACTGAGAATGCACTATGTCATAGATTTCATTTCTGATACAATAGTTCACATTTCATTTATATATATATATATATAGAGAGAGAGAGAGAGAGAGACCTGTGGGCTGTTTAATAGCCTCTGCTTGTTAACTAGGAGAAGATCCTTTAAATGCCTCCGAGGAGGACTTAAAGGAATCGACTGGGAGCAGAGACTTAATGTCCAATCCGCACCTTCCATCGGTGCAGCCTGTTAGTACCCTTGCCTAGTGCATGGGGAACGAACACGGATGGGCTTCCTCCAACCCACTTGGCCAGCGTGGAGGAATTTGGCCACCTCCCCCCTTATTTTACCATGAATTCACAAAACAAATCACGGCCTTCAATTCCCGGCAGTCTGCATGTTCCTGGTTACGGCAGCGATCAGAAAGACATAAAGACAGAGGGTGCTAAGAATCACCGGGATCGGCTCTGCTGCCATAAGTTGATGACCTTGGCTACGTATAATGGACGATCCCTATCTTCGGAAAGTCGTTTACAGGAACTTGAAGAAGAATTAGAAAGAATCAACTGGGACATCCTAGGATTATACGAAGTAAGAAGAAAAGGTGAAGAGAAGATTGATCTTGCCAGTGGACATGTATAAACAGAGGTACAGAAGACGAAAAAACTAGTGGTGTAGGATTTCTGATTCATCAAAGATGGAAGAATCACATCGTAGAATATGGTACTGCAAGGTTAGTTATACGAGTGTCAAGAAGATACAAGCTGCAAATTATCCAAGTTTATGCACCAACAATTAGCTATACTGATGAAGAAATTGAAGATTTCTATGAAGAAGTAGCTCCATTGCATCAAAAAGGGAAATTCTACATAAAATTAATAAAGGGAGACTAGAATGTTAGAATTGGGAGAAAAAAGAAAGGTGAGTTCTCGGTAGGAAATCATGGACATGGGGTGCGTAATGAAAAAGGAAACAGATTGATTGAGTTTGCAGAATGTGAACAGATGTATATCATGAATTCATTCTTTAAGAAAAAGCCACAAAGAAAATGGACATGGCGTAGTGTAAATGACTCAACAAGTGAAATCGACTACATCTTGACAAACAAAAAGCATCTTATTCAGGATTGTAGCGTTCTCAATAACTTCAATACGGGAAGCAATCACAGGTTGGTTAGATACAAACTGCTTTTAAATACTAAAGTGGAAAGAATGAAGCTTTTGCAACACTCAAAGAAATCAGTTGATATTATAAATCTCCAGAAACCTAAAGAATAATTTAATTTAGAACTTGAAAATCGTTTCCAAGTACTTCAATCATTTTTAGAAGAACAGTAACATGTTACAGTAGTGAACAAGAAAATAACAAATACTCTACAAGAAATTGCAAGGACAATAGCTGGTGAAGCACCAGTAAAGCAGACAAAGAAAATAACAGAAGAAACAAGAAGATTGATGAAGAAACGCAGAGATTTTAAAATGAAGAAAAACTATCCTAAATCAAGAATTGAATATGTAGAATTATGTAAAACGGTAAAAAAATGTGTTACAGAAGATATCAGAAAATTTAACTGTGATCTTGTCAAGAAAGTTCTAGAAGATAACAAAAGTTTAAAATCAGCTAAGCGCAAGCTGTGTATTGGAAGAAAAGGTATTTTTGTACTGAAGAGGGCAGATAGAACAATCGCCAAAATCAATAATGAAATAGTACACATTGTCGAAAAATTCTATAACGATCTATATAAATGTGAAGATCAAAGGGAAGTCAACCTACGTGATCCACGAGTAAACATAACAGAAACTGAAGAGATGATCCCAGTGATGACAGATGAAGTTGTACAAGCCATTAGATGCATTGAAAAAGGCAAATGCCCTGGCGAAGATGGAATTACAATTGACCTTATCAAAAAAGCAGGAGAAAAATTTTCAAAAATGCTAGCCTTACTGTTTTCCAAATGTCTCGAGAAATCAGATGTACCAGAAGATTGGAATAATGCTGTGATGGTGCTACTTTACAAGAAAGGGGAGAAAAAAAACATTAAAAACTACCGTCCAGTCAGCTTACTGTCAGTGATTTATAAAATTTTCACCAAAGTTTTAACAGCAAGACTTTAATCAGCTCTAGACTCAGCTCAACCTAAAGAACAAGCAGGATTCCGAAGTGGATTTAGCACAATAGATCATATTCAAACAGTAAAGGAACTTATAGAAAAACATAAAGAATATAATTTACCTCTCTGCCTTGCCTTTATTGAGTATGAAAAAGCATTTGATTCGGTCTACACATCTGCAGTAGTTGATTCTCTGGAGGACATTGGTATAGACAAACCTTACATCAATATCATAAAGAAGATTTACAAGAAAGCAACAACCACCATCCGTTTGGACAAAGGGAAAGCAAAGATCAAGCTTGGAAGAAGAGTGAGACATGAAGACACCATTTCGCTTAAGCTTTTTACTGCTGAATTAGAAAATATTTTCAAGAAGCTAGATTGGGAAAACAAAGAGATTAGGTTAAATGGGGAATATTTAAGCCATCTTCGGTTTGCTGATAACATTTTCATTTTCAGTAATAGCCCTAAAGAATTGGAAAATATGCTAAAAGATTTGGCGGGGGCTAGCATTAATTTGGGATTAAAAATAAATTTGGAAAAGACTAAGGTGACGTTCAATTCATTTGCATCAGAAAAGAAAATCGTCTACAACAACACTGCGATTAAAGAAGTGCAAAGTCATGTGTACCTTGGACAAGAAATATTATCGTACAACAGTATCATAAATGAAATCAATAGAAGAATAAGAAATGGGTGGAGTGCTTTTGGTAAGAACAATATCATTCTGAAGAGTAACGTGCCTCTTTCTTTGAAAAAAAAGGTGTTTGACCAATGTGTTTTGCCTGCACTAACTTATGGAGCAGAAACATTGACACTAACAAAACGGATGGTACAAAGATTGCAAACAACACAGCGAAGTATGGAAAGATGTATGCTAGGCATAACCAGAAGAGACAGAAAGAGAATAACTTGGATAAGAAATCAGACGAAAGTTTTTGACATCAATGAGAGAATTAAACGGCTAAAAGGGAAATGGGTTGGGCACATTGTGAGAAGACAAGACAATAGATGGAGCACAAACACCCTACCGTGGTATCCCAGAGATGTAAAACGACCAAGAAGACGACCTCAAGTACGATGGAGTGACGAAATCAGAAAAGTTGTCGGTGGTAATTGGATGACTAAAGCACTAGACAGGCAACAATGGAAAAATCTTTGGGAGACCTACATCCAGCAGTGGATTGAAAATGGCTGTTGATGATGATGATGATATAGACCTGTGAAAGAAATGAAAGACATTCAAAAATGCAAAAGATGAAAGAGCCTGAGACACATTATGTCTAAATAAATGCGAAAAAAATAATATTTTAATGAAACATACTAAAAAATAAAATAAATAAAAGAGCTTCAGAAATTCTTTCCCAGACTAACTGCAAAAAATTAACATCTCGGGAATCAAAGCTTTATGAATAACAATTAAAATTTAGAACAAGTTTGAAATTTAAAAAAAAATTCTTTAAGATAAAATAAATATAAGTACACTTTAACAATTTGAAGATGTTTAAAAATATTACGAATGAAAAAGCATTCCATTTCTAATTAAAGTGTTAGCTCCAATTATCCTTTTTAAAAAAAGATAATTAAATATAACTTATGTTAAATTAACTCACTCACTGAATATGATATAAAAATCTTCATAAATGTTTTAAGATATTTTGAAACTTAAAATTGTACTTCAAAAAATTATTTAAAAAAAAAAGTCTTTTGAGAATAATTTAAATTTAAAACTTTTCTCAAAGCTTCTAAAAAAGAAATTTGCAAGATATTGAATTTTATATATTATTTTGCAAAATTAAAAAGTTAGTTGATACGAATAAATAAAAAACTGTTCAAAGAGCGTATAGCTTTCCTTTTTTTTTAAGAACTTTACTAAAAATACTTTCTTGGATGCAATAAATGATTTTTTTAGAAGAAAACTTCTAAAATTTCCCGGCATGGAATATTTTCGAAAAATAATTAGTAATTATATCCTTAACGGGATAACTAATCACTTTCTTTCAGTATTCCCGCAAACCTTTTCTACTTTTCCACTTTCTTATTTTGTATTTTTAATAAACGCAACAAGGCATAAAATAAGCTACCACTATTTTGCAATATTTTTTTCTGTTTATTTTTATTTTATTTTTATTTTTATTATTTTATACTAGGTTTAGTAAGCTTCTTTTATGACGCTTTATACAGAGCTGTCATTGGAACTATTAGGTATCTTTCATTACAAAAAGTAAAATTGCAGCCCGATTTCCACCCGATATATTTCCACCGATCATGACCCCCAGACCCCAAAACCCCCTTCCATTCAAATGTTGATTTATATATATATCTGAGATCTATGTCATAGGATAACACTACCATTTATAAACCGTTTTGGATAAAACTAAGCGTGTATATTAAGCTCACCAATATCTCGACCGAGTTCGTTGGCCAGCTTGATCCGCCATCTTGTTTCAGAATGGTGGCTACTAAAAGATTTAAAGCTAAAAAAAAATAAACAAAAATATCGAAATTCAAATTTATTTCTGCTTAAGTACGTTAGCGTACGTCAGCCTTGATACAAGGATTCCGGAGCAATTTTTGTTTTGCCTCTATATTAAAAAATGGCTGAGATATAGTAGTTTGAAATTCTAGGGGGGCTGACATTTTGAAACAAAACAGAAGATTACAAAATACAAACTAGTCGGATATGCTAAACCTAAGACTTTCTTCTATCTCATACATGTTAATGTTTCAAAATTCGCTATCACACCGCCAAAAAAAATCAATATTTTTCGTCATTCTGTTGTACTTCAGCTGTTTGCGAATCGTCGGGTTACGTGGATGCAAGCAGCCGATGTATTATACTAAACTACGAAAAGTCCTTCTGACCTGTACCGGCAGGAAAAGATAGCCTACCTATTGCTTGGTGTTGAGATCTTAGCTAATTCTACTGAAAATACACGAAGATAAAATGCGCGGAACCCGATTACAGAAGGTTCATTCCCAGTTCTGGTCAATATTGAATTTGAATGAGAATATCGCCAAATTAGACAGACATAGCCAAGTTGGCCTCATATATGGTAACGTATTTTTGTCACCAAATTTGGCGATATTTCCCCAATTGTCGCCAAGCTTGGTGAGAATTTGACGTCAGCTAATATAAATATATAGTGCAGAGTTGCCAAGTCTCTGGCTTTTTGCACACCAGTAATTTTTTAGAGAAATTTTTGTTCTTTTAAATTGCAAAATGCTCCTATTAAATAAAACAAGATTTTCTGTACTAAATTACTGGTATTCAAAAAGCCGGACACTTGGCAGGTCTGATAGTGTTAAGCATGTAAGTGTTGAAATGGTGGTTACAACAATAAAACAAAATTTGCCGAATGTTCACTAAAACTCATAAATTAAACCCGTTTATGGAGAAATCCTGCTGTATTGTTTCAAAATGTCAGCCACCGTATAATTTCAAACTGCTATATCTCGGCCATTTTTTTTAAGATAGAGGCAGAACAAAAAAGGCTCTGGAATCCTTGGATCAAGGTCGAACATTTAATCCAAAAGCTTTTTAAGATTTCTATTTTTTTACATCTTTTTTAATTTTAAATCTTTAAATGGTTATCACAGCGCCCCCTCCATGCGCAGTATCTCCAAATTCAACAGAGACATGCAGGCCATAGTCAAAAACATATACAAAAAATTTGGTTCAATTATCTGCATAACTTCATACAGTTTTCGATGATACAATGGTGAAAATGGAACAAAAATCGCGAACACAGCATCCCCTTTCGTCAAGCGGGACCTGCTGGCCATAGCCAAAAAAATTGGATCAGTTTGAACCATAACTTCATATACTTTTCAATGATACAATGAGGACGGACAGACAGACAGAGATTCTGTAAAAACATATTTTTCGGAATCTGTGACCCCTAATACGTGTGAATCCGTCGAAAACCGGAAGTCTAAAAAAATTTCGATTACGATACTTTCTTCTGTCATAGACAGAAGAAAGCAAAAATCGGGGATTAATTTATGAGTTTTAGTGATTTCTCGCAAATTGTTATCTTTCGTTGTTGTAATCATTTTTCCAATCATACACATAAAACTATATTCATATCCATTAGCGTCAATTTCTCGCCAAACTTGGCGACACTTGGCGAAATATAGCCAAATTTGACGAACAAAAATTAGTCTCCATAAATGAAGCCAACTTGGCTGTACTTGAGTAATTTGTTGAATTTCTTATTTAATTTCAGTATTAACGAATCTTCAATTATCGGATTCTTTGCATTTTAGCTTGCTTCTTTCGAGTAACATTAGCTGAAATTATAAAATGAAGATATAGGAAAGCTACCTTTTCCTCTCAGTACATTCGATTCGCACCACTATTTCTTAAAAATAAATTTTGTATTACATTTCTCTTGCACATAGTGTAAGTGTTGGTGAAAGGCTTTTGTTTTGAGAAACTGGTACGACATAGAATTAAAAAATAGTCGCCAGTGGCAGCTCTGTTTACATGTTATTCTATTTTCTAATATACGAGTATTATACCAACTTTTATATGCGGGAAGTATGCAAGATGCATACACTCCTTAGAATTTGCAAGAACAATGGTACCACTATTCGAGATTAGAAATTTTTGCCTAGTATTTTTTTCTTCACATTAGAAATCTTTCTGTGATTAATCAAAAAGCTTTTACAGTTTTACATTTGAAAATCGTGGTACACATGTACTCACTCTGTACTGTAAAAAAAAGACAAATGTTTCTTAATCTACGAAAATATAATATAACTAGCTGGCCCACCCAGCGTTGCCCGTGCCCGTGATAAAACGTTAAATAAAACCCAAATTTGCATTACTTTATATATTTTACCCGATTTTTGTATGAATATATATCTTTAATGACAAAATCGCAAAATCGTATAAAAACATTTACTTCTTTTTTGAAGTAGAATCGTTATATAGTTAAAAAAAATAGCTTTTCTTGTCCAAGCCCTTTGAAATTTTCAATGGCCATAAATATAACGGTTTTACAGTCCGAGTAAAAAATACGTCAGAAATATTGTTATTTGGTTGTAAAATAAATATGTTTTGTTTTCGCGTCGGCTCCGTTAACATAAAAAAATAAAAATAGTATTCGTCGTCCGATCTCTCTGAAATTTTAGTCGTTTATAAATATAACTGTTTCCAAGTCCAAGTTGGACACCCAAATGTTCCTTTATCTTGGGGAACAACTGATTATTACTTGTGATAATCCCAAGATAAAGGAACATTTGGGTGTCCAACGCTTCCGGAGCGACGATGACGTCAAAGAAGAGATGAAACGCTTCCTCAGCGGTTTCGCGGCGGAGTTCTACGACATTGGATACAGAAATTGGAGCACCTTCTACAAAAATGCGTAGAAAAAGATGGCGATTATGTAGAAAAATAGAGAAAACTTTCTTCTTTCCAAAGATGTAAATTCCTATGAGAATAAACAATGTTGTCTATATGTAAATTGGATGAGAACCTTATTTCTGGATCGACCCTCGTATATATATATATATATATATATATATAATTATAATATCTATGAATTTCAAAAAACATATCAGTTCTATTCTACTTAAATCTCCAAAGAGATAATCAATGATACTGTGTATACAGAATACCACATCAGTACAAAATTAATGTTGGTAAAAAAAAAAAAAAAAAAAAAAATCATTAGAACCTGAATAAGATTTTATAAAGATGCCCTTGAAAATTCAATAGATAAACAAATGATACCAGGAAATAATAGTAATACTAAAATATTATTATTATTAAATTATTATTAAATACACCATTAAAAGCGCAATGCAGCTATAATAACTATGTATTTCAAACAGAAGTTAATCAAAGTGATTTGTGAGCCATATATATATATATATATATATATATATATATATAGAGAGAGAGAGAGAGAGAGAGAGAGAGATACTCCAAACTAGCAAAAGAAAGTGGTTATTAAGAAATCTTCCATAATCCTGAAACAACTAAATCTTAATAAATCTATCAATTTAATGGAAAAGATAGTAGCGTTCAGTTTTATTTTATATATGAATAGCATTGAGAAATGAATCAGTAATAGTTCTCCTTTTATAATACAACAATTGTACAATAATACTTTCTTTTAATGATCATGATATGTTTTTACTAACAATCACACGGCGTTTTGGGGCTATTGAAATAAACAAATTTTTTGCTTAAGTTTTAAAATTTAAAAATTTGAAATTTCAGATGTAGAAAAAAATGTTTTTTATTTAACAATATATGAAGGTAAAAATTTAACAGTATGATTCATTTGCTTTCAAATATGCGTTTAATTAAAAAATAATATTACATAAAAAGCTAAAGTTTCTGTTAGGTAGCTTTCGATACAAAAAAGTCCTTCCGGCCTGTACCGGGAGGAAAAGGTAGCTTTCCTATATCTTTTCGTTTTAAAATTTTAGCTAATGTTATACGAAAACAGCAAGTTAAAATGCAAAGAAAAGTTTACAAAAGATTCGTTAAAACTGAATTTGAATAAGAAATTCGCCAAATTATTGATCAACAGCCAAATTGGCTTTTTATGAAGACTTTTTTTGGTCGCCAAATTTGGCGATATTTCGCCAAATGTCGCCTATTTTGCCAATTTTGTCGCCAATGTCGCCAATTTTGGCGCTACTGGATATGAATATATAGTTTTATGCGTATGATTGAGAAAATTATTACAACAATGAAAGAAAATAATTTGCGAGTAATCGCGTTAATGTGCTGTTTTGTTTCAAAATGTCAGCCACCCTAGAATTTCAAATTGCTCTATCTCAGTCATTTTTTCAGATAGAGGTAAACCAAAAAATGCTCTGGAATCCTTGTATCAAGGCCTAAAACGTAATTAAAAAATAAATTTTAATTTTTAATTTTTTTGTATATTTATTTTAGTTTTAAATTTTTAAATGGCCGCCATCTTGAAACAAAATGGCGGACCAAGCTGGCCAACGAACTTGGTCGAGACATTGGTTATCTTAATGCACACATTTAGTTTCATCAAAATCGATTTATAAATACGAGCGTTATCGTATGACATAGGTCAGATATATATATATATATATATATATATATATATATATATATATATATAAATCAACATTTGAACGGAGGATGGTTTTGGGGTCTGGGGGTCATGATCGGTGAAAATATATCGAAATTTTCCGGAACTGCTTTCCTCCGAACGGCTGCAATAGGTAGCTTTATACTTTTTTGTATTGAAAGCTACCTATTGCAGCCGTTCGGAGGAAAGCATTATAGCATAGCTAAAATTTTAAAACGAAGATATAGGAAAGCTACCTTTTCCTTCCGGTACAGGCCGGAAGGACTTTTTTGAATATACAACCGTAAACGGCATTTCCAAAAGCAACATCATTACTCACAGAAAACATTTTGCATAAATGAAAGAACTCTAGGAAATGTAAAAACGGCAGAAGTCAGAAAGAGATTCTTAAAATAATAAAAGAAAACGTAACACGAGAATAAAAAAAGTAGTTTCTGGAATGTGAAACAGTAAACTAAAAGAAAAATGCTTTGTCGTATTTTGGATTTTGGAAGTGTGAATTTTTTCACTCTTTTTTTTCGATCTTCGTTACAATGCTTACTTTTTAATAAAATATTTACTTTCTTGTTGACTAAACAATGTACATTCTAATAACATTATATTCGTCAGCCTACCTTTAAATATTATTAGGCGTGAATATGAAGGATTTTCAAACTCTATATAACTGAATGGCTGACAAATTTTACGGGTTTTTTTTAGTCAAATAAATATGTTTCAACCAGAAACTTTATCTCGCAAATGAAATAAAATGTGTATAATATTTGTTACATGAATTCAGAATACATTATATTAAATAAATTAACTGGTTCAAAACATATTTAAATGATTTTAAAAAGCATAGAAGTTAGCAGCTATGTAAATGCTTTTTGCTTCAGACACTCTCAGCATACGATATTCACAAAATGATGTTAAACCAATAGCAGTTTTTCGTTTGCAGGGCGAGTGATTAGACTTGGAGCATATGTAGTACGTGTTAAATTTGTTAGCGCTCGCTAGTGCTACTTTCCTCTTCTGCGGTCGGTTGTCAAAACCAAAGCGCAGTGTGTGCACGCGTACCACACGTAAATTTTGTTCACATCGTAAGCGCCACTGTCTCTTTTGTCGGTGAGTTCTCACAACAGAAGTTCGATGCAAAATTTAAAAAAATAATAATTTCTAATTTAACCCTTTCAGGGGCAAGCAATTTTGTTCCTGTAACGTCGAACTCACACCAGTATTTACGAAAGAATTTAGTTCAAAATAAGGAAAAACAATTTTTCAACTTTTCCCGTCAAAGTTAAAAAAGTAAAATTTAACTAAAAGTTTCTGGTTCGAATCGGATTAAAATTAGGTGGTATATAATATATACCACCGCCCCTCAAAGGGTTAACAAATTACAACGACCATTGGGAAAATGCAGAGGGATAGCGGGGCAGTGTTCGGACTCTACCATAACCGTTACATCATACTATAAGACATTTAAAAATTTTATTAATTTAGCCCCCCCCCTAAAATACCCCCCTTTTATAGCAGACCTATTCGTCCCACCCTACTACAACATAGCTTCCCCACGCTTGCTACTCCACCCACCTACTATAGTATGATCTCGGCAGCAGGCGGTGTTACCACCGCACCACCTCCACCACCTGCTGCTGACGCAGAAGCCCCATTCCCTATCTACTGACTTCCCGTTTGGTATCCAAAGATAGAATAAACCGAAATATCCAAATATGATGCCAACTTCAGGTGTTAGCATTGAAATTTTTAAAGTTTGATACAATTTTTATTTGTAGACCATCCCCTAAGCAAAATTTAAGTGTTGCTTTAACTCTCGTTTTGATTGATGTCTGAGCTAAAAGTATTTTGAAGAAATTAAAGTTGAAGACCACGTTTTTTGCTTTATAAGACGATTTCTCATCCGACATTAATTTTTGAATTCGGCTTTTTCTCATGTCTGATAATTTGCATCTATCCTTTTTGTAACTTTAACATTTTTGTAACGATTTTATGCATTTCTATTGCCTATTCAGAAAAATTCATCTAAAGTTACAAAATTTCATTAAAAACGATTAAAAGAGTAAAGTGCGTACATTATTTGGTCCATTCTCGACCGAAAGCAACAACCATTTTCCCAATGGTTAAAAAAAAGCAACTACGAGTAATTTTTAGGTTTAATTATCCAACTGACTTTACATGAGTTTTAAAATCAAAGTGCACACTTTATTTAATTAGACATCTTTGTCTTCATTAATATTTTTAATTTCACTGCATAATTTTATGGTTTAGCCTTCTTTTTCCAGTATACAAAAAGACAAGCAGACGTAAGAGGAGGCTATTTTTAACTTGCGAAATTTCTTCCAGTCATCGGCTCAGGCTTAATTTTAACGGCTTCATTTGCAGGGGCTTTATAGGAGTGTGAGATCTGACGACCACCAGGGGCATTCAAAAATAAAGAGCATAAAATACTCAAAATATCCGATTAAATCTTAATAGTTTCTTTAAACGATGTCATTCATCGGGACTCTTGAAAATATCTCGCGCAAGGCTCTGCAGCTATTAAAGTCGTCACTGCCCTTTCGTATTTCAATATTTTAAAAATATCCTTTTCGCACAGGATATCTGAAATCGAAGGCTCTTGCTGTAATTCATAAAAATTTTCAAATTTTGTTGTATGGATTTTGCAAGATTATAAAGCATCCTCATGGCTTTCAAAACTTAAAGTGCCTCAAATTCAGACTGAAACAGAAATGAAAAAAGTATAAAACTCTCCTCTGACGTTAGACTTGGAACCCAAATATCCCATGCAAAAAGAATCTTTTAAAATACTGAAATGCAAATGGGAAATTTGTGGAGAAAGTTAGCTTGTGGAATGTCGTATGTTGACGCGTTCCCACGACATAATCTATACTAATAAAAGAAAGTTTAGCTCTGTCTGTGCGTCTGTGTATGTGCAATGACTAGTGAAATATAGCGCACCTAGAAGTTTGAAAATTTAGGAGAGGGTAGTCCAAGGTATGCCTTGATGCACCTTAGTCAGAATTTTAATAGTTTGAAAATTAGTCGAAATATTAATTAAATTCATTACAAATCGCATCAAAAGTGCCATCTTTTTTATCAAAATGGCTAAAGAAAAGAACTCCTGTTCTCGATTTGCAAGCAGAAATGAACGAATTTGAAATTTATTCACTAATTAGCGAATTTTAAGAAAACTAATTAAGATATCGATTTGAAACTTTCTGAGTATATGTAGAAAAATTTTCTACATCCGACAATGCAATTTTTGTGAAATTCAGCCAGCAATTTTTCTTATTTTTTGCGAAAAACGGCAAAAATCTGCCAGCGCAATCAAAAAAAATCTAGAAAGTGCCAGACAGGGATCAGCTTTGATTAAAAAGTGAACTACAAAGAGATCTGTTTCTCTGGCCGATCCCTCCATTTAGTTTGCGAAAATGACAGGAAATAATTGCCAATTTTTACTAATGAACAAAAATTAAGATAACTAATTAAGATACAGATTTGAATTTGAGGATGGGAAGGGATGCCATCTGGCGACTATTTTAGCGTAGCGTCTTCGTTATGTTTTAATTGTCAGGAAAATATAATTATTTTTTAATGATCGCGTTAATATAGGGGAAGGGGGTTTTCCTGAATAAATTAATCGTTATACACTCACTGCCAAAAGTTAAGCACGCAGAGGAGAATGTTAATTTTCGGAAGCCAATCTGAATTGGAGACGTTGCAATTCGCTACGGAATTAGATGGAAGTATGCAAGTATGTTATGTAAAGCCAATCACGGTGTAACGAACTAAAATTGTTTAAATGAAAATTCTTCTCTAATTACGTGCATTGAACGCTGGAAGATAGTTCCCAGCTGCTCCTCAAAATGTTAAGAGACTTCCACCAGATGTGAACATTAATTTTTAATCAAGAGCCCATCTATATTCCTTAATAGGATTTTTTGAAGTTACAAGACCCAATTCTTGTTAAGAACTTCAAGGGTCTAATAAACTGAAAGATTTCGCTTACATCTGTAACTGCGTTAAGGACCTTGTTCCCAGACCATTAAAACACTTGAAAATCCTGTACCTAATATATACGCTAACCAGGAGAGGCTTATTTGGGATTTCATAGCAAAGTTCAGTAGAGAGTGGTCGTTGAAAAGATTCTCTCGCTGAGAGAAAATCACGGCGAAACGGCGTTTTTCTCGCCGTGAAGTTTGCTCGGGAAACGAACCCAAGACCCGAGTACCCATCCTGAATTTTTTTCAAAAACTAAATGTTGCTTAATTGTCGCATGTAACCGTAAATGTGCTGCGTGTAATGTTTAATAAATAGTGTTGTCGTCCGTACAAGCCTTCTATTTTTGTTTAAGTTTCGTGTCTAGAACTATGCAAAAAAGGCAGTCATATAAAAAGTCAGCATTGTGACGGGTTACAAGAGTTACATGTAAGTGCTAATAAAAAGTATTTAGAACTTTCGTACGTTTTGTTTTCAAGATACACTTATTTCTATGGATCTCAGAGGACGAATTGAAGATTCTGAGCGTTGGCGTGACGTCGAACGCATTAAATCGGGCAATCAATGACAGATGTTGCTTTTTCCTCCGGCGCACAGTGGGGCGTTTTGATAATCTAGGTCAGTGGTCTCCAAATGGCGGACCGCGGCAAAATTGTGGATAACAGAAAATTATAATGTTTCTATGCGGCTGGAAGCGGGCAAATTCAAGCGATGAGACGGGCTCAGGCTCGATTTTTATACCAGCCTTCGGTATCGGATGGGCTCGAGCTCATGCTTTCAAAATCTGAAGATTTTATTTATTTTATTTATTCACGTATAAAAAAAATAAAAAGAACGTTTTTTCCTTAAAAATTAATTATTTTATTTCGAGTCATTTTAATGATATTTTGATTATAAAGAAGAGACAAAAGAAGTCGACTATTTCTATTCTAGTATTAAAATGCTATTTTTAAAAGAGTTTTATATTATTTGCAGACCTGATGGCCACCATTGATGGCCACCTGTTGAGATGGCGCCAATATAGAGGAGCCACCAAAATCTTTGTACGGCTTTGGGCGCAACCGTGATTTCGTTTGTGACAGTAGGAATTTTTTTTTATTGGTTCGATTATTTAATTTTTTTATTTAGAGATATAACTAGAGATCGACCGAAACAGGTTTTTAGACCGAAACCGAAACCGAATTTCTGTGATCTTCCTACTTTCGGCCGAAACCGAAACCGAAAGTGTCAAAAATTTAAAAACTGATTAATACATACATAACTGCATATAATTATTAATTAATAACAAATAATTAATAATTACTTAATAATAACTAATTACGTTACTAATTAATTTATTAATTATAGGTGTATTGAACCACATTTCTAACAAACAAATGTACATATATGTGTGCGTAATACGTTTCCAACAAAAATGAAATATGAATAATACAACTTTTATATTTTATTATTTTATAACAACCAATAATTATAGGCATTTATCAATAATTAATTGACAATGTAGTTAAATAATGTAAAACAAATTCAATAATGAATATTTAATTTTTAAATATATTCATATTTTCAGTTTGTTAATATTTTGCATTTAAATTGTATAAGTAAAGGATTAAGTATTGGTTAAGTAAAAGTTTAAGTAAAGGGCACAAAAGCGAAAACAATTTGTACAATTTGACTAAAAAAGGAAAATTAGCACTAAGACAAAATTTTAAGCCTAGAAATTATTAATTATAATCTTTATTTTCCATTTCAATATTCTCAAAGTGAGATATGTTTAACATCATTTTGTACTTTAGCTAATTTTAAATATATATATATATAAGGATAAGAATGTAACAGTTGTCAATTTTCTTTTAGAATGTGCACAATAAGATCAAAATAAATCTTTGCTCAATCATCGCCGCCCCCCCAAAAAAAAAAGCTTTTCCACTCCCTGCCTCTCTAAGAAAGTATTGAAATGGCACCCCTGTTTGAAAATTTTATCTCCGGTGTCAAGTTGACTCTCTGTGCCTCTATCCAAAACTATTTATTTTCATATAAAATGAAACGTAATTAATTAATCAATAAGACAGAAATAGTTTCTGATGGTGAGAAATACCACCATCTAGATCTAAACTAGCACACACTATAAAAAAAAAAAGTATTTGGTTTTTTTTCTGCATATTAGCAGAGTATTTGGTATCATTTTAATCAGTGAACAGTGAACAATACAAATTAATGATCCATTTTAGGATCAGCGCATACAGATAGATAATTGTGGAACAAAGTGAACCACGGCAGTCAAGGAAATATTTGGTTTTCCGTTCCCACGAATGATTTAACTACACCTAATAAAAATGTCATGGAGAAAATTGTCAGAACAATAATATGACACATTTATTTATGAGAGCTTAAATAGGCACGAAGACCTCACAAGTAAAAGCATCTTTACCTCCCAGACACAGCACGGCGTCAAGAGGAATCACTATTGTACCGACGGGCCTATGAAACACTCAAGGGGAGTACCAAAATTCTCCCGCCTGCCAATGGTCATCTCTCTAAAATCAGAGGTATGGACGAAACATGCAAATTTTCAAGAAGTTATATGTATAAGGCCTTAATTTTATGTGAAAAGGGAAGAATGATTCCATCCTTTTTTTTTTTTTTTTTGCTCCACGAAAAGAATGTGATTTTTTTTTGAGAGTTCAGATTCAAAAAAGATGGAAAAGTAGAAGGTTGACTGCTCTCTAACTAAAAAAACAGATTTTGAGTGTGTGTGCCAATAGATGGAAATGTACGCGCTAAGAAAAAGCGAAAACGCGTCAGCCATTACCTCCTGCTGTCAACGTTATCTAGTAATATAAGGTAACAAACAATCTTCCTTCATCATTGTTCCATTTTATTTAATTAAGCTATATTCTTTTAATAATACGAATTTACGTGTGTATGAAGATCCTACCCCGATCTAAACATAAAAAGGCTAATCAAATAAATACTTCTAGGGTATGGAACTCTGCCTTTCAAAATCGAATTTTTTAATTCAGTAAGATAAACTGTAATTCTCAGAAAATAAATGTTGAGAATACAGTTCTCAACTAGGATTGAATATTTTTATTTTTTTTAAACATTTATGTTTGTTTTTAATCATATGCTTATAATTACCTTGTAAATAAACTCAATTTTATATTCAATTAATTTTAGTCAGTTTTCCTTTTGTTTACTTAATTTATTGAATTAATATTAAGTCTTTTATTTTAGGAAATGTTTTCTTTAATATTACAATCTAGGTTTTAAAATAAGCCATTATATATTTAATGTTACATAACTCTCTGCAGGTAACCTTTGATGATTGTAATTGGCTCAAAGAGGATCCGAACATCAAAAATAATTCACAACGCAACTTTTTCTTTTCTATAATTAATTGATAATTTGTCTAATAAAATTTTCTT
Organism: Maratus michaelseni; assembly: GCA_963931845.1. NCBI lineage: Eukaryota > Metazoa > Arthropoda > Arachnida > Araneae > Salticidae > Maratus > Maratus michaelseni. Next base: position 261,763,525 of record OZ007587.1, on the reverse strand, counting down.
AGTATAAATTATCATATCAGATCCTTAGAGTCATAGGTGCAAAATAAATACTATACGTCTCGGATAATTTAAAATACTCATATTAATCAATTAACAGCAATATAGTGGTAAATCCTATGCAGTCAGACTTAAATTCAAATAATTTAATTGATCACTCTGTAGCATTCCATCATAGGGTTTACCGAATTAGAAGTGGTACCGTTACCTCTTTCTAAATTATTTTAATATATTAATTTAATTTTAGAAATAGAACTTTAGGTTATTGTATAATTTTTTAAATATAAAAATATATATGCAATATTAAGACTAAAAAAAAAAAAAATTTTTTTTTGCTAACATAAATGTTCTTAATTCTAATTCTTTTGAAAAATTTTTTTTTCCTCTTTTCAACAACTAATTAAAAAAAAAAAAAAAAAAAAAAAAAAAAAAAATTAAGCATTCATTGGGGAATCTTCATACACTCTGTAACATGCATATACCTGGCAATTCTTTTTGGGTACCTCACTAAATATATAATGATATATTAAATAATAATAAGTGTTATTGGATTGATTTGTATTAACAAAGAATTGAAATTATGACTTGTGTTACATATACTGCAACAGCAGCAAATATAAAATAAATACATAATAATGCTCAAATATTGAAATGATATATATTATATATAATTAATTTCTCGAACAGTGCATAACAATTCACCATTGGGTATCTTTTATTTTATGTTAAACAATTTTTTTTTTTGCTCTCTCTCTATTTTATGATTTTTGTACTTTAATTGGATGAATAAGCGTAAAAGTCAAAGAATTAGTAGAATAGATACTGGTGTCAAAACTAGACAACAATTACGCGAATTAAATAATCAAACTGTAGACACTAATATTATTTGTAATAATAGTAATAATAATAATAAGAAAAAAAAGAAAGAGAAGAAAATTATAAATTCTGAAAAAGCTACTCCTAAAATTACTACAATGGACACCCCAAATGCAGATAGCCTAATTAATCTGATTCCATACTATGATGGAAAAAAGGAAGCAAATATTAACCATTTTTTCTTACAATTTGACAATCTCATCAATAAAACTGAATTGAATAATGATTCTAAATTAACTATATTAAAGGCGAAAATTGTAGGACCTGCTAAAGATAAATTGATGAGGGATCAAAATTTGTTCGTGGAACAGAACTTAGAAACCTTTAAAACAAAGTTAAAACAATTATTCGAACCCAAAACCACATTTCTAGAAGCGCAAAAGAAATTTTGCAATCTCAAACAAAAACCGGAACAAAACATGAACGAATTTATATTAGAGTTTAATGCGGCAGCAGACCTTTATCTAAAAAAAAGTGGGCAAGATATAGGAGCTAACAACAGCTCTACATTCATGGAAATGATCAAATTATCTCAGTTTTTGGAATCAATTCGTAGTGATTTAAGTCTGGAAGTAAGAAAAAACTCTCCGCCGGACTTTAAAACAGCGTGCAACATAGCCTTAAAATTAGAGGAGGCTTATTCACATGTCAATTTAAAGGACATCAACAACATTTCCAAAACTAAAGATTCTGATTTGTTAAATGAACTGCTTAAACTCAATGTAGAAAGTGCAGAGAATATAAAATTATTAACCGCGGAATTAAATAACATAAAATTAAAGGTAAATGCCACTAACAATGATACAACTAGGTTTTGCAAGTACTGTAAATCCACATCCCATACGAACCCACATTGTTGGTTTTACAAGGGCAACGAACAAAACAGCAGTAATTACGTGGACGAAAATAAAAAAATTCCTGAGAATATTCAAATCGAAAAACCAAATTTTTATCAAGGGGGAAACCAACAAGCTCAGGGAAACTTTCAGCAAACCCCAAATTACACGCACCAAAACTTCAACCCTATGCAATATTCTGCTCCTCAGTACATGTACTATGCACCACCCCCACCCCACCAACAATTTATGCCGATATCATATCCCAGTTTCGGAAATTATGGAGGCAATTTCAACGAACAGAGATCATATGACCAGCGAAGAAATTATAGAGGGCATAGAGGGGGCTACAAGCAAAATAATTATAAAAAACATGATTATACAAAAAAAAAATAATTCACAGCAGAAATTTGAAAACAATAAACAAGATAAAGATCATGATCAGAATTCTAGTAACAATAAGGGAAACTAAAGTCGGGACTTACATTCTCAAATACAAGGCACCCGCGTAAGTCTCACTGCGGGTCTAAAAAAAATAACAAAATTATTGCTAGTGTCAAAAGTAATGACAATTCTCAACTTCCGATTATTACTTTTGAAATTAATGGTGTTAAGATTAATGCTTTGACAGACAGTGGGGCGGCAGTAACTTTGGCATCACCTATATTGTTCGAACAATTAAAGAATGCACACGTAAAATATAAAAATCTCTGTAACCAGGTAAAAATTCAAACATTAACAAATTCGACAATCTCTTTTAAGCAATGCATTAAATTAACTTTCAAATTGGAAAACGTTTTTGTATCGGGGGCATTCTATGTTACAACTCAAGATTTTGGTCGGAACTACAATATGCTATTGGGATTCGATTTCCTCAAAACAAATAATATTATCCTAGATTTTGAAGATAAAACCATGAAATTAAAAAACAAAAACATTGCACTTCAATTTCTAGAAAATGAACCTCAAAGTCTGATAAGTAACTTAACTGCTAACTCTAATGAGAATCAAAATAAAGAAACAATACACAAAAAGAAAAAAAAACGTATCTCGCACAAAAATTTTGTTACAGCAAAACTAACACAGACAACGGAGTTACTACCAGGCGGAAAAAAAATTGTTGCATTACTATTAGATCCAGATAAATTCGCAACTACAAATACAATACTCTTGGAACCGATTAAACATAATATGAAAATTTATTATAAAACATCAATTCACAAAATTGCCAAGGATAATAAAATTCATATAATAATCACTAACAAATCACAACAAAAATTAATCTTAACAGAGGGAATGAACATTGGCAAAATTTCTAAACATTTTGAAATAAAATCAGTTGACACTGAGGGTCAAGAAGTAACGAAGCAGGTAGTGCACATTAATAATCTGAATTTAGAGCAAGTTCGTGAACGGAGAAAAGCAGAACTTAGATCAGACGACTTTAATTTACAACATTTAGACTCGGACACAGCAGAAAAATTAAAAAAAATACTTCTAAATAATGCACATGCCTTTTCTAAGAATTACGATACACTCGGACAATCTTCATTAGTCGTCCCAAGATTTAATTTAATACATAATTATCCTCTGCAGACTAAACCATACAAAACTGCACACAATGTTAAGGAGTATGCTAAAAAAGAAATTGAAAAACTTTTGAGAGCAAATATCATTCGTAAATCCAACTCTGATTACGCTTTCCCTGTTATTTTCGTTAAAAAAAAATCTTTGCAGAAAAACGAACAGGCTAATGAAGTTAAATATCGTATGGCGGTCGATTATAGACTTTTAAATGAAATACTTCAAAATTATGCGTACCCCATACCCGAAATTAAAGAGATTCTGCGGAGAATGAGTGGAAAAAAATATTATACAGTACTGGATCTACACAGTGCGTTTTTCCAAATAAATTTACGTGAAGAAGACACTGAAAAATTAGCTTTCATAACGGAGCACGGTAAATTCTCCTTTTTAAGATTGCCTTTCGGAACGCGACTCAGTACTGCGGTGTTTGCAGAATTAATTGATAAAGTGTTGGGCCACTTTAATGAAGATCAAGTCGCTTATTTTATTGACGATGTGATCCTAGCAGCCGACTCACTCGAAGAAATGTTAGATCTGTTAGACAAAGTCCTTAAAGCTTTTATTGAAAATAATTTAACTATTGAGCCTACTAAAATACAAGTCTGTATGTCAGAAATCGAATTTCTCGGTTTCACCCTAAACAGCGAAGGATACTCTCCTTCAAAAAGAAACATAGATAAAATTCAAAATTTAGTTAAACCTAAAAATAAGAAGGGAGTTAAATCTCTACTTGGTCTTTCGAATTATTTTAGATCGCTTATTAAAGACTATTCTAAAATAGTTGACCCATTAATTAATCTTACTAAAGACAAAGTGAAATTTAAATGGTCTGACATAGAAGAAAATGCTTTCAAAGAAATCCAAGCAGCGATAGTTAAAAATCCCACATTAAAACCCCCGGATTTCTCAAAAGATTTCCTTTTAATCACAGACGCTTCTAAAACAGCTATTTCTGGAATTTTAGCACAAGAATACGACGGAGAACAGCTGCCAATTGAACATTTTGGGCGAAAATTAAGGGATCCCGAAAAGAACTACCCCAGTTTCAAACTCGAACTACTGGCGGTTCATGAAGCGGTGATGTATTTCAAGCATATTCTCGCAGGGAGAAAATTTAATATTTATACAGACTCCAAAGCGCTAACGTATTTTTTAAATTTGGAAAAGCAACCAGACATTGTAGCAAGGTGGTTGGACAATTTGTCCCCTTTTAACTACTCTTTTCAGCATATCGAGGGATCTAAAAATCCTGCTGATTATGTTTCGAGGAACATTAATAATATAATTTCAAGAGAAAAATTGCAAAATTCATTGTTTACGGTAAACAAAGCTCTATCAGATGAAAACATTAAACTACAACAATTAGAAGACGAAAAATTAAATAAAATAATAAACAAAATTAAAACTGACAAACAAAACAAAACCACAAAAAAATTCACTCTCAATCAAAAAGAAATATTAATATTAAAGCCAGGCTCTGATACAAATGAACTGTTAATTGCTCCGGATAAACTTAAAGCTGAAATAATACAGGAAGCTCATAAACCACATTTCGGATTTTTTAAAACTTATCAAATAATAAAAGCTAGATTCTACTGGTACGGGATGTACAGGGATGTAAAGAATTATTGTACTAAATGTATACCATGTAACACGACTAAACAACATCAAACTATTAAAGTTCCCACACAAAAAATAATCAAAGATAAAGAAATCGGATCAGTTTTGCATATAGATTTAATTGGTTTGCTTCCAATGACGCTACGCAAAAATAAATTTGTATTTATGATTATTGATTCCACATCAAGATTCTTGGAGGCTGTACCGGTTCGCAATTGTGAATCACAAACACTTCTAAATGTATTGAATCGCTATTTTAGTAATTTCGGATTGGCGCGATCCATAAAATTGGATAATGGCCAGTATTTTCACTCTGATTTATTCAAAGAATACATGGATTCTCTTAACATAGACCTAGATTTTACGTCCGTGAATAATCCACGCAGTAATGGGCTCTGTGAAATCAGTAATAAAATATTAAAAAATTCAATTGTGGCTATGTGTAGAAACTCTTTAGAATGGGATACCAGGATTGATTTTTTTAAAATTAATTATAACAGTACGCCGCACAGAGCTACGGGATTTTCTCCGGCACTTCTATTTTTCGGTAGAGAAATAAGAACTCCTTTTTCCATACACTTGCCTGACCAAGACATAATTGTCAAAACCTACGTTAAAAATAGAGTCCAACATATTGAGGAAATAAAGAAATTAGCCTTACAAAACCAAAAAAAATGATGGCGGAGTACATCGACAGTACTCCAGTCCAAAAAGTAAAATTTCTACAAACGGGACAAGAATGCTACTTAAAAGTCGTGGGTAAACCAGGTGTACTTCAGCCAAAATTCTTGGGACCATTCGAGGTGGTAAGGAAGCTTAGGAATAACAATTGCCTATTAAAGGAAATTGCATTCCCAGATAAAGCGACTATTAAACGCCACATAAATAAATTATTCTCACCAACGAAAGTGGAATCACAGACTATACACATAAATTCCTAGATAGGGAAGCGAGAAATTTTTTTTCTCTTTTATTGCTGTCGAGGCAATATGTATATATTTATTTTAAATTTTTATCGTTTATAGATGTCTTATTTTTCTTTAGTTTAGTACACATTTTATAATTTTCCATTATTGTTTATTTACAGTACATTGAGGACAGGTTACTATTTAAAAAAAAAAAAAAAAAAAAAAAAAAGATCATTTAGGGAGGATACTGCAAGTTTTTTTTTCTTTGCTACACAGTGTACTACTGAGGGATTTGGCTCGTCAGAGGGAGTTATGAACAAACATGCACGTTAAATAAAAAATAATAATAATTACGGTAAAAATAAAAACAGAGGCAGCCTTGCCAGGGTATCACCCTTTCAAACCCATTTTATACTAATTTATATAACAAAACAAAAAAAATTTTAATATATAACATTACCCCCTCTACTAAAAGTGAAAATAAAAGTCTTTATATGTAGCACAAAACATATAACTAATCGATTTAAAATTACAAGTCAACATCTATTCACTCGGCGGCACAAATATAAATAATAATAATACAACATTTTATATTGACCAATATTTATAATAATTCATCCTTTGCTTAAAGCCACGGATTGACGAATCCACTTGAATTATTATAACAAAAAAAAATCGGTCAGATTTTACAAAATTATTTTAGTTTAATATTTGATATAATCTATAACTTGGTTAGAACAACGCGTTTCAATTTTAATTTTAGAATAATCGTACGATTTCATATTATAAAACAAACAAGAACAAAAAAAATTTATTAGTTGTCCCTAAGGATTAACATTTCAGATAATTTAATTACAAAAAAAAATAATAAATAAAAAAAAATACCATTGAACGTTTCAATTATTACAAAACATAAATTGGATGTTTAATTTATACCTTAAATATTTAGGTAAATTATTTCATACTTAAAAAATAATAATAATAAAAAGGTGTTGGATACATGTCAATGATCATTTCAGCAATTTATTGGATGTTAAAGTCTCGTTTTTGCAGGCGAAATTGAGACTATCTGCGCAGAGCATCTAATAATGCATTTAGCTGAGATATTTCTAATTAACTAAATTTCCAAACTTTACAAAAAAAAAGAATTTGTTTAATTTTTTTTTTCTAACTATATGTAATATTTTATAAAACAAAAAATAATAAGAGAAAAGAAAAGCGAACGCTCGCTTTCGATTCCTTAAATATGTATATTTACACGTTAATATATTTTAAAATAATAATAATAAGAAGAATAAATAATTAAATAAATATTTTACAATTGCATGCACATTTTCGTTTGTGCAAAGCAACGCTCGCTTGTTCTCGCTAACTTAAATTGTAACTAGAAAATCAATATTATATTAAAAATATATATATATTATAATACATTACGTTTTTATACACAATATAAATAAATAAGTAAATATATAAATTGACGAGAAGATAGTGCGATGCAAACGGATTTGACCACGTTACACGTGTACCGATTTTTTTTTTATAGAAAATATTAAGCAGATATACAGATTTAAACATACCCCATTTTTTTTTTAATCCAAGCCGGGTATACACGACTTTTTTTTATTTTAATCACACATGTAATCTTATTTCAACAATAAAATACAGATAGCTGAATTTTGGCGAGTAATCCAAAATCTGCACAGACACACGTGCAATCAAATCGTTTCACTGATTTTTTTTTTCCCCACTGTCAGTAATACAGGAGTTTAGTAAACGTCACCCACAGGTGAGGAAAGATACCTAATACACGGCTTATCATTTCGCAAATCGTCCCCTGGGTACAACTGAATCCGAAGGTAGGGAGATGAGTCATTGTCCACACGTAGGGTCATCTAGCTGTCATTCTCTATCCTTCCGCTTAGCGGTGATGGATTAGAGGGAGAAAAGATTACTGTTTTTTTTTTCTTTTTCTTCTTCTGCCTTGTTTTTTTTTTTTTCCCAACCCCGTCCATTCCAAGGCAGGCAGTTTAAAAGGGTATTGTGTTTGACTTTATAGATGGATATTTAAATTTTTGGTATCGAAAGAAGAAAACAAATTTTCATTTTTTCGATCTGTTTCTTTTATGAAAATATATTATTATTGAGAATATCTTTCATTCAGAAAAGTAGCCTTTTCACATATTCCAAAACAATTGTTTTAGTAAGAATGATAAGATTTTTTTTTTTTAACATAACATTTTCTTTATATATATATAAAAAAAAATAAAGAAGTTTTCCTTTCTGCTCAAGAGAAAATAATTCATGTGAGAATTAGATTATAATGTTTATAATACAGATTGTAGTACAACAGACATGTGATTATATAGATGTGTTTTCTCTCAATGTTTTTCATATATTATATAATTTTTTTTTTAATTGTATGGTATTCATTATCAATGCATACAGCTTACTGATTATATTGAGTATTTGTTTTAAATGATTCTGTATATTGTGTTTCAACGTATGGGTACCTAATTAGCCTGTAATAATTAAAATAAAAGATTTGCCAATTTATATGTATGTAATAACTAAAAATATAAGAGTGGAAAAGAAAATTAATTTTTTTTTTCTTTCTTCTCTCGGGCATTTTATTTTATTATTTGGCTTATTCAAATTTTCCTGCTTTATTTGGATTTGGACCTATTAAAACTCAAAATTTTAATAAATGTTTTTGGAACAATGGAAATTGAAACCAACTACACATGATAACTTGCTGAAGAAGTCATGTCTTTCATCAGATTTTTCAACAGTGAACTTTTGATTACGCTTTATTTCACCAATGTGTAAAACTTTTTTCTGGTGTTGCAAACCTACTTACACTCCAAACCTAGTGACACTCCAGCTTATCCCAAGTTCCTAGACTTTTCCATGTGAACATTTTCAGTTTTGATCTTCAATATAATACGACGATGGACTTTCATCGAGTACTTTGTGGCTATATATATATATATATAAAAAGATACTGTGGACCTTTTTTTTTCTAATGTCGGGGGAAGAGATGATGGTGAGAAATACCACCATCTAGATCTAAACTAGCACACACTATAAAAAAAAAAGTATTTGGTTTTTTTTCTGCATATTAGCAGAGTATTTGGTATCATTTTAATCAGTGAACAGTGAACAATACAAATTAATGATCCATTTTAGGATCAGCGCATACAGATAGATAATTGTGGAACAAAGTGAACCACGGCAGTCAAGGAAATATTTGGTTTTCCGTTCCCACGAATGATTTAACTACACCTAATAAAAATGTCATGGAGAAAATTGTCAGAACAATAATATGACACATTTATTTATGAGAGCTTAAATAGGCACGAAGACCTCACAAGTAAAAGCATCTTTACCTCCCAGACACAGCACGGCGTCAAGAGGAATCACTATTGTACCGACGGGCCTATGAAACACTCAAGGGGAGTACCAAAATTCTCCCGCCTGCCAATGGTCATCTCTCTAAAATCAGAGGTATGGACGAAACATGCAAATTTTCAAGAAGTTATATGTATAAGGCCTTAATTTTATGTGAAAAGGGAAGAATGATTCCATCCTTTTTTTTTTTTTTTTTTGCTCCACGAAAAGAATGTGATTTTTTTTTGAGAGTTCAGATTCAAAAAAGATGGAAAAGTAGAAGGTTGACTGCTCTCTAACTAAAAAAACAGATTTTGAGTGTGTGTGCCAATAGATGGAAATGTACGCGCTAAGAAAAAGCGAAAACGCGTCAGCCATTACCTCCTGCTGTCAACGTTATCTAGTAATATAAGGTAACAAACAATCTTCCTTCATCATTGTTCCATTTTATTTAATTAAGCTATATTCTTTTAATAATACGAATTTACGTGTGTATGAAGATCCTACCCCGATCTAAACATAAAAAGGCTAATCAAATAAATACTTCTAGGGTATGGAACTCTGCCTTTCAAAATCGAATTTTTTAATTCAGTAAGATAAACTGTAATTCTCAGAAAATAAATGTTGAGAATACAGTTCTCAACTAGGATTGAATATTTTTATTTTTTTTAAACATTTATGTTTGTTTTTAATCATATGCTTATAATTACCTTGTAAATAAACTCAATTTTATATTCAATTAATTTTAGTCAGTTTTCCTTTTGTTTACTTAATTTATTGAATTAATATTAAGTCTTTTATTTTAGGAAATGTTTTCTTTAATATTACAATCTAGGTTTTAAAATAAGCCATTATATATTTAATGTTACATAACTCTCTGCAGGTAACCTTTGATGATTGTAATTGGCTCAAAGAGGATCCGAACATCAAAAATAATTCACAACGCAACTTTTTCTTTTCTATAATTAATTGATAATTTGTCTAATAAAATTTTCTTAGTATAAATTATCATATCAGATCCTTAGAGTCATAGGTGCAAAATAAATACTATACGTCTCGGATAATTTAAAATACTCATATTAATCAATTAACAGCAATATAGTGGTAAATCCTATGCAGTCAGACTTAAATTCAAATAATTTAATTGATCACTCTGTAGCATTCCATCATAGGGTTTACCGAATTAGGTTTCCAATTATACAAATTTCATCTAATAAAAAAATAGTTTGAGTATACATACCTCGATATATCTTTTGTAATAAATTTCTTAAATCTTCATGTTTTTAAACACCTTTAATATTCAGGAAAGTATTCAAAACAATCTGAAGTTTCAAAGTAAAAATTTTCTATTACTGTTAAGTTTGCAGTTTTTAAAGATCACGTGATAAGCGTCTTATAAGTTTAGTCATATATGCATTGCTTGCTTTATAATTTACGCTCGCATCATGGATCAATCATGGCCGATAATGATAAACAGTGGAGTTCAAAGCAATAAACAGCGTCTCATTTGAGCCGATACAACTCATATCAATGAGCAAAGGTGAAAATTTTCGAAAGAAGGAACGAGATTTTGAAATACAGATAGTTTCGGTCGAGTTTCGGTCAGGCCGAAATTTTGGCAGCAGTTTCGCCGAAAACGAATATTCGGCGAAACTCCGATTTTGCGCCGAAACCGAAATTTCGGTCGATCTCTAGATATAACACAAAAATAAAATTTTCTTCTGTTTTTAGTCAAACAGAATTAGCTTGAGGTTTGCGAATTTTAATATTATGTACGAATCATATTCTCGTTTCATAAGAAAATAACGTTAGCGGTTTTTATATATATATTTCATTATGAACTCTGTCTTGCACATCCACGAAGTCACTTTCAATCGCAAGTAGATATTGTAATGAGTTGTTGGTTCAGGAGATAGAGCAAAGAGAGATTCTTTATGAATGCTAAAAAATTGATATATCAACCACTTTAGGATCGGAATACATCAGAATTTAAGCCCGAAACTAGAATACATTTTCACTCTAAATCCCGTTCCAAATCCTCAATACAGGACGAAAAAGTATAGTGGTCAGCATAATTGCATTGTAGAACTTAGCACTAATGAAACAAAATTAAACTGTAAAAATAATACTGAAATCTCAAATATAATGTAAGTTATTCAGTAAAATATAATTTAGAGTAGCTGATGATAAAATTACTCAAACTGGAGTATATGCACGAATTTAGATCTGAAATGAAAATAAGAAAAATACAACTCACCCAAATAAAGCTGATGACAGGAATATAAGTAAATAATTGATTTTATTCACACAAGACATTTTATCTAGTTTAACTGTGGCCACTTCAATAAAATACATACAAATTATTTAAGTAAATAAGCTATCTTCATCATAATCTACTCAGTTCAATTCCAAATTAGTAATTTAAATGTTCTAGATAAAAGAGATTACTAGGTTCTTCGTTAAAATTAATCGTCTATGCTAAAAATTAAGTTAAATTAGAAATTGTTCTATTTTATAGTTATATTCAGAATTGATCTTTAACCGCACTTGAGAAGATACTCATTTTTCTGTGTTATCTGGACTGAAGCGACGGAACGATGAAAAGAAGCACTTACTATAAACGACGAAATTCTTTATTCATATCTAGCTGGAGAATTAATGCTGGAGAAATTCGCATGAGTAGGAACACTCACATTACTTGGTGGCATTATTATAGCATCTTTAAACACACCAGTCTGATGAATCTAATATGTTACGCGGATGACATCTTTATCGCTGGCAGAATATCCATTCAAGTCGGAAAACACTGAATATCTAAATGAAGAGGAATCTGCACGGATTTTGTAGAAATCTATACGAATATCGCATTTAGGTTATGAAGAATTGATGCTGAATTATGAAGAATTGAAGCTGGTGAAGATAGTCTCTTTTAATTAGAGAGACATATTCTGGATTAAAAATATAGTAAAACTCCGAAATCTTAGCAGAACATTAACGGCGTTGAAGATACCAGCAGCACATCTGTCTTCACTCAAATATTTTACATAGTGTCTGGCCTTTCGGCCAAACACTGCCTTTTATCCTCTCCTGCACCTACATCCCAAGTCAACGGAGAGCAGCAACTGACTCAAAAAATTTTGAATTCAAACTCTACCAAGTTTAACTGAAACACCAGCCAAACTATCCAATCAGAAAAGGCGAAACATTCCTCTTCTTCGTTTCGCACCGCTTAACTCTCAACCGTAACTGCTAAAAAGCATTAGTGGGACAACTCAACTCTACACGCGAACGATACTGGCGAAAGGAAAACACCTACTCCCTAGCAACAAGTAGCGGAAATTAAGATCTTACGTACGCGAATGTTCTAGAACAAATTTGAATTCCCCTTTTTCCCCACTGAAAAATGCACCCCTTAACCTTGGAATGTCCGCTCGAACGACCCCTACATCAAAATGGGTGACAATTACCTCTTAAGTTGTTGTTTTTTGAACGCACGAAGATGCGATTCAAAATGGCCAGGCATCATAGTGAAAGCAAACGAAGTAAACATTGAAATTAGAGAAAATGTTTAAAAATTCATATCTGCCACGATTTACGTTGAATCTTGCTAGGATTTTGGCAGACTGCATAATTAATTATGTTTAATCTTTTGAATCAATTTTAAAACAAAAATAATTAATATTTAAAAAGTAGAAATTATATATTTTAGCTTAGAAGAAAAATCGCGGTGTTGAGCTCCGATATCTTGGCATTTCAAACATGGGGATCAGGACGATTCTATTGTGGATAATCGGTAAAGGGCGGTGGCGCACTAGGGAGATTGGCATCCATAATTGGCGCGTTAGCCTAAATAACGACAATCATAAAGGGAAATGGATTTTGTGAAAATATATTATTTATAAATGTATTGTTTAACTGTGGCCGTTCTTAATAGCAATACTTTTATTAATAATAGTGATATTTAAATAATTAATGTAGATCATTTCGTAATATTTTAATATGTTAATATAAATTTATTAGTTTTATAATTCAAAAGATGTGTTTGAAACAAAAATGTTTACATTACGTTTGAATCTATTCCTTGTACCCCCTCCCCCTCTCTCTTTTGTTTTCTTAATAACTTTAAAATGTTAGACATTTAAATTAATAGCTATTATCCGTGGCTTTATTCACATACCCCCCCCCCCCCCAACCTCTCCCATCATTGATTTTCAAAAAGCACATAAGTTTTATGAATTATTTGAGAAAAAATAATAATTACATATTTTAGAAAGATCGTGGAAATTAAGTTTTCTAATGAAACTTATCAAAATTGTATATACCTAAAACAATACTGTGAAGGGTAAATTAACTGGGAAATGTTGATTGCCGAAAGTTTTAAATGTCCGGATAGTTGAGTTAGTTGAGTGCTACAAAATCTATATCTGATGAGGGGGTAGTCGATGAAATAGTGAAGCAGGAATAATTTTTTTTGCCTATTTTCCAGTCGAAATCGTCAAATATTTCTGATTTTATTATTTTAAAATTGGCATTTGATTAACTGATTTTTTCCAAATTAAAAATAGAAGTTAAAAATATATTTTGTTTGAATATAATTTCTAAGTTTATTTTTAATATTTAGTAATTTTTCAACATGTATAATGATTTATGGTAATTTTAATATATATATAAATATATATAACTTATGTTAATTTAACATTGTAACTGAGATAAGTAACAGATGCTGCTCTTGATAGAAATTGTAAATATCATTTAAAATATTAAAATGCAAGCGAAAATTTTCAAAAGAATGCTGCCACAGGTTTAACATTAGCTAGCGAGTGTCTTTGTATGACTAGAGACTTGAGTTTTTCATATGATTTCCAAACATTTTAACTCTAAATTGCTTTTAAGGCTGTTCTCAAATCTAAAAAAGCTACTTTCTGACACAATTTTGAATTAATTTTTGTTCGGAAACTGATGAAATTGGCAGGTGTTCTTATTCAGAAACTATGCATTAGAAACACGTTTTCCATGTTTTGGTACAGGCAGAAGATCTTTCAAAAAATACTGTCAAAGTCGGCGTTTTCAAGCGATTTTCCGACGCCGCAGCACGAGAAAGGGGGAAAAGTGTCATTATGTGATACGAATGGCTTATAGATCGATAAATAATTTATTTATCAAAACATAGAAAACTCATTAAGATTCTAAATTGTTTCAGGAGTCACGCCTGCAATTTTTATGACTTTCTATTTTAAAATGTGTCAGAAAGTATCGCGTTGTTGAGCAGGTCTTTTGAGAACCACCTGAACGACGATTTTAAAGCAATTAAAAGAAATAGACGCTCATAGATAAGATCTACCTGAGAGATAAGAAGTATTTGGATAGAATATTATGAAGAAATTTTCAGAATAAATAACAAAAAAAAGGAGATGACCTAAAGTATAATAAATGTGTTTTGTGATTTTTCTTTCTTTTGATTTTCGCCCTGGATAGGGCTTTGTCCCCGAAAGGACTTGTTTTAGTCCTGAAAAGGACTGTTTTACTTTTATTTCCGAAAAAGAGATTTATTTCTAAAACTTGTAAGAAAACTTTTCTTACAACATTTCAATGCCACTTAGAGTAGAATCGCTGTTATAATTTATATCGGATTCGCCAGTTTCGGTTAAACTATCAGTGTCACTTTCGTCGCCTACAACAAAGCTGATATTTTCGATCCTTTGTTCTACTATATTATCTGTTTGCCAATATTCATTTTCTGTTTTAATTATTCTCTCACAATATTTCGACCATTGCTCTTTTGTAATGCTAGAAAAAGCTTCGAAAGTTAATTTCTTCATTTCAGTTAAACTGAGTTCGGAATTGACATTTCTCTCTCTGATATACAATTTTGTAGCAGCCCATGCAAATTCTATAGCATTCAAATTACAGTGGTATGGTGGTATTCTTAATACGTCATGGCCTCTGTCTTTTAAAAATTCATCCACACAGTACTTTTTTGTGGGGGATGCATTTGCGGCTACCAAATCATACAGATCAATTTTCCTCATTTCAATATTGTGAGGAATTTGTTTCTCTGTTAACCACAAAGACAGCTCTTTTTCTGTGGCATATTTTGATGGTGTTTTATTCAAAATTTTGGTATGGTAAGGAGCATTGTCCATACAAATTACGCTACTGGCAGGTATGTTCGGGAGCAATTTTTCCTTCAACCACTTTGAAAAATTATCGAAATTCATTTGATCGTGGTAATCGCCTGAAATGGTCCCAGATTTGAATACCAAGCTTGCCCCTGGTACAAAACCATCTTCATTACCGGCATGTACGACGATCAATCGGCTTCCTGCATTTTTTTTAACATACGCTCCAGTTTTTCCTAGCTGCCAACATTTTCCGAAACACATATTACTGTCGATCCATGTTTCGTCTAAATATATAATTGGTCTCTTATCATTTCTATATTGCCTAATTTCTCGTAAATATTTGTATCGCCAATGCACAATATCTTGCCTTTCCATACTTATTTTTCTTTTGTCTTCACAGCGTTTCCACCGAAATCCGATTTTGTGCATGATTCTTCTCAATGCTTCTTTTTTCCAAGGAAATTCAATTTTTTCTTTTATAGCAGGCAATAGTGCATTCAGAGTAGGCATCCTATTACTTTTATAAAACTCATTCACTGTTTGGCGAATCACACAAAGATCAAAATCATCTACATTTAAAAATACGTTTCGATTTTTTTGAGGTCTCCTTCGTTTACCCGTGGATTTTAGACTTGGAGAAAGCATAGCTTCTTTCTTAATACGTGCAATTGTTCGCACCGATTTCCCAGTTGCTGCAGCCGCCCTCTTCTGCGCTTGTTTAAGAGGAATCCTTGGATTTTCCAACTTTGCTTCCTCCTCAAAAAACTGGAGCACTTTTAAAATCAGATTTCGTTCCTGGGAATGAATAATTTTATTTTTCGCTGATGTTTTATCAAGACGAATATGGCAAAGATCAGGACAAGGATCGATTATAATAATAATCTTACACGACAAAGAGCAAGATAGAATTCTAATACAAGCATACACTACAAGAACGAGCTACGATTTGAAGTAGTAAACCTGTACTGCAGGTGCAGATGACTGTTTCTGGGATTTGGCGGAATGTCCGCTCGCCAATTACCCCCTTGTACTGGACAACCTCGGACCCTGAAACTCCCGGTCAAAAATAGATTCTCCCAAGGTCATCGGACAAGATACCGGAGCTTAACAGTACTTTACCGGAA
Source organism: Maratus michaelseni (assembly GCA_963931845.1). Classification (NCBI taxonomy): domain Eukaryota; kingdom Metazoa; phylum Arthropoda; class Arachnida; order Araneae; family Salticidae; genus Maratus; species Maratus michaelseni. Next base: position 261,747,068 of record OZ007587.1, on the reverse strand, counting down.
TCGATGTCAACAAACGGAAATCTTTAATTCTCTATCCAGAGATTTAAATGCATGATTATAATTTAATTTACAAGTGATTATTGATTTTTAAAAGTGATTTAATTCTAGAAGTTATATTTAATTAATAATATCTTAGAAGAAAAGTTAAAAAGATTAATTTTAAAAAGATAGAAATTATTGACTGTTTAAATAATAACGATTAAATAATTAATATAAATGTTAATTAATATGAAAACTTTTAATTAATGATTAATAAGGCCTAAATATTTAATTTAAGTAAAATAATTAATGAAAACTATTGAATTTAAAAGTATAAATGGAATGTATCATAACAGATATAATTCGGATAGAAAGCAATCGAGCAGTGTTTTCTGTTTTCCTATCAAAGCATCGGATCTTTCAGATAACGATGTCAAAATTTAAGTTGATTTTCAGGGACACGACAATCCTGAAAGATTTGTTATGAGGAAGGAATCAATTATATTTTAAAATGTACTCATTTTATAAAAAATTGTTATAGGAAAACGTTGTTCGATTCTTCGTCATATAAATAGTAATTTCTGAAATTTTCATGCATTTATTCATAATACGTATTTCGTTAATGTGTCCATCAGACTTACTTGTTAAGGCAGGAAAATTGAGAAACCTTTCAAGTATTATGCATATTTCATTTGATACCAAACTTTTCTTTTGATAAGATTGAATGTAAATTTTCATAAAATTAATTATGTGATGGGGATTAACAGTTATTTCAATGTAAAAAGTTGTTTAAAAATGAGTTATTACTTTTGAAACAATTTTTAAATAGTATGCATTTTTTTTCTATTTCATATTTTCGGTATTGGGTTCGGGCACTGATGACCCAAAATCTTTCGGCCGGGCGGGTCCGGGCTCCAAAAAAAGAGTCTGAACTCATCTCCAGAACTTTCCCTAATACTCCTCCAAAACAGTTCGGCTTTGATCTTAAGGTAGGAACAACACCTGATTCTGCTCTCTCCCCTTTCTTATTCTTTTAGTCTGGTCCAGCTCTTGCATCTCATCTCACACAACGCATATTATGCGTTGTGTATATATTTCGTTCTTATTCAGAGTTCTTTTTAACGTTTCGTTTCTTTGTTCGGCTGTGTTTGATTCGCATTACGATGGAAAAGAAGAAAAGGAAAGTTGAATTGGAAAACAGACAGTGTTTACCAGGATGGACTGACTTATATTGCTTCACGTTGCGAAACCGAGTTGGAGCAGTACCTGTTTGTATTAAATGTCAGCAAACTGTAGCTAGAATTAAAACCTCAAATATTAAACGACGTTATGAGACAAAGCACAAAACATTTGGCGAAAAATACCCGATAGGAAGTAACCTCCGGAAAAGTAAAATTCAGAGTTTATGTTCGGATTACATAACATCGACAAAAATCATGAACCTATCTATGACTGAGCAAGAAAACTGCTCTGAGGCTTCGTTACGCATTTCTTTGATTCTAGCCAAATATTTGAAGCCGTATAGTGATGCAGATATTATAAAAAAGTGCATGCTGGATGCTGGAAATGCTTTAATTGAGAACAGAAAGGATATCGTTGACACTATTCGACATATTCCATTATCTGCTTCTTCAAGCACAATGAATACACAAGTTTTGTCAGAGTAAAATTTTACAACTTTGAAACAAACATTACCTGCCACAGATTGCTATGCATTGGCTTTGGACGAATCTTGCGATATTACAGATACAGCACAGCTAATTATTTTTGTACGCTATCTGTACATATCCCTTGAACATTTTTTTGAAGAACTATTGATCTACTATTTTTCTTATGTCAGGAATTACTACAGGAGAGGATTTTTACAAAGCTGTTACAGAGTATTTCAACCAAGATGGATTGCACATGAAAAATGTTATATCGATAACAACAGACGGGGCACCGGCAATGCTTGGGTGTATTAAAGGCTTGGTTCAGCGACTCAGCAGTGATCTAAAATGCAATGAAAATTTGATATCCTACCACTGCATCATTCATCAAAGTGTGTTGTGTTGCAGTCCGAATCCCAGTCTTCAGAATAAAATGCAAACTGTGATACAAATAATTAACTTCATACGGTCAAAATAATCTCTTAAGCACCGTCAATTTAAATCATTTCTTGAAGAGACTGATGCTCAATTTGACGACTTGCTTCTTCACAACAACATGAGATGGCTAAGTGAAGGCTTGGTTCTTGAAAGATTCTTCGCAGTACTGGAGGACATCAAAGAGTTTCGTTCAACTAGTGATCAAAAAGTAGCAAATGAGCATTTAGGCTTCCTCAATGACGTTGAAGAAAACGTGGCAACAACAGCATTTTTGACTGATCTGTTTAGGCACCTGAATCTCTTAAACTTCAAACTACAAGGCAAAGGTAAACTTGTGTGGGAACTTCTCTCAGAAATAAAATGTTTTTCAAAAAATATTGACCTTTTCTCCGAAGATATTAAAGGAGAACGTTTACACATTCCACACCTTAAGTCGGTTTGTGACTGTAATGAAGGTATTGGCATTAACCAGTTCGAAGATTTTTTGGAAAAACTTAAATCTGAATTTCAAGACAGATTTTCTGATTATGAAAAAATTGAGGTTGTGCAGCTGGTCAACAACTCTTTTTCATCTATGCCTAATGGCGTATGGACGAATGAAGCGGCGGATGTTTTCAATAGCAACAAAGTTGCCCTACAGTTGGAAATAATCGAGTTCCAAAAAGATATTGTTTTAAAGAACAGTTATGCTGAAGTTGCAAAAACTCTTGGAAGTGACCAATTTTGGATTAAAAATGTGTGTGAAAAAAAGTATCCAGAACTAAAAGCTTTAGCCATAAAATTGTGTACCATGTTTGGCTCAACTTATGCATGTGCAGCAGCATTCTCAAAAATGAACTTCATTAAGAATCGGTACAGATCTCGAATCACAGATGACCACCTTAACAGTTTGATGAGAATCACTTGCACCATCTTGACACCAAATTGCAGGCAAGTTATTCAAAATGAAACATGTCATTTTTCTCGTAGAACATTAACCACAATGAACTTTAGTGAACAATCATTTTGAATTTATACCTACTTTCTATTGATCATCTTGATTTCTAAAAATCATAATAAAAATTGATTTGGTATTAATGCACTTCATTTCACTGGCATGCATTGTGTTATGCATCTAAGATAATAAATGATTTCAAAGAAAAACTTTACTAAGCAAAGTAGGTTGCCTAGGTTAGTAAAAGGTTGGTAGCGTGATGGATGGGGTGGTGTGGGAGGAGGGAGTACGGTACGGGGAGACTTAAATCTTCCGGACCGCGTCTATTTGACTATGTTTTGAAACGGACCCATGGGAAAAATAATTGGTGACCACTGATCTAGGTGGACAAAATTCATTTTTCCGATATTCTCGGAATTTAACAAGACCACATATTCTGGTAGCTGAATGTCTCTTTTGTTGAGATCCGTACGATTTTTGTCTAAAAAATCCGTGGTGTCGATTAGCTACGACCGTAAAGAAGACATTTGCGTAATTAGTTTGAGGGTGTTTCAATGATTGTATTTATTTCCCTAAGTTCGAAAGCACGTCTTAACTATTCTGTTTAATGTGAAAGCACGAGTTTACTGAAAATATATTACATTTGTCAAGGTAACATTTAACCTATTAATGTTTGAAAATAAGCGCCATTAAACCAGTTTAAGTGCTTTTTTCGGAAATTGTGTTTTTGGATGATTCATGTTGTTGTTTAAAAACTTTATCTTGACTTTTAATACAGTATTAAGCATTATTAAGCAACAAGATTTTTTTAAATAAAAGTTTCATTCCTAAAGTATTGGAAAGTAAAGAAAACTCCTGCGAAAGATTGCGAATCGTAAAGTTATTATTAACAAATCAGCTTTATATTAACTTTCAGTGTATGTATTACATTTAGTTAAAATTTTGCATGTCAATTTTAAACCACTTTTAATTATCAGATTGATCTGTAACCTTGAATTCATGTGTAGTTTTAAAGATAATACAATATTATTATGATTTGACGAGCGTAGAAGTTACACTGTTTCTACAGGGTTACACAAAAGTTTAGTTTAAATCTTGCAAGTTCATTTTAAGCCACTTCCAATTATTCGATTAATCGAAAACTTTCAATACATGTGTAGTTTCAATGACAAAACAATATTATTGTAATTTGAGGAAAGAAAAAAATTATACTGTATCTACAGGGCTACACAAAAGTTTAGTTGAAATCTTGCAAATCAATTTTAATCTATTTAAAAATATCGGATTGAGCTGAAACTTGGCTTACATGTGTATTTTAGATGATAATTTAATTATACTAAATTTAAGGAACTTAGCAATTATACATTTTTTACAGGGCCACACAAAAGAATGAGGAAATATTGTTATTTAAATACACAAATTTTAATTCAATTTCAACAAAATTAATGTAGATTATCGAGATGCACAATACCATCTTATAAAGTGCGCAGCAGTTATATTTCTTTTAAGGGCCACATACATAATTCGGATACATCACACAACAGCATTTTTTCAACTGAAATAATTTGGGTAGTAGCATTTATATTTTTTACAGAATCACATAAAAGCTTATTTTTTTTTAAATATGTTTTTATTTTAAAAATTTTATATTTGAGATGACTACACAAATTTCTCGAAAATCTCTTGTTGACGTATGGGTTGCCAACCAAACGGAAAGCAAATTCGAAGCTGTCCTTTCATTTTTGTTGGAAAAACTGGGGAATCCTGAATTAACTGAAGATATTTTTAAGAGCTTGAAATCACGTGTCCGGACATTTTGTTTTCAAATTCAACAAAAATGGTATAAATCGGAAAGAAATAAACAACGTTTTTATCAATACAATTCCGCCTGGTTTCAGGGAACATTTCACCTACAGGATTACGTAATTCAAGCAATATTAAACGAAAAAATCGTAAATAAAGCCACCCTGGTAGACCAGTGAAACTTTATTACTATTATTTTAATTATTATTTAATCATTAAGTTATATTAACTTAGAGTGTAAGTATGTATGTTTAGTTCAAATCTTGCTAGTCAATTTTAAACCACTTTTAATTATCCGATTAAGCTGAAACTTTGAATACATGAGCAGTTTCTATCACAATACAGTATTATCATATAAATAATTAATAAAATAATAATAATAATATAAATAATAATGATAATAATATAAATAATAATAATAATATAAATAATAATGATAATAAGATAAATAATAATAATCTATACTAATATTATAAATTAGTAAAGATTGTTTTTTTGTTTGTTTGTTTGTTTGCAGGGGGTAATCTCTGGAACTACTGAAGCGATTACAAAAGTGATGGTGGCAAATTGATGGTGACAATTCCTGCTCCAACATCGGCTATATTTTATGTCGATGCCAATACCCCCAGGGGGGTGCAAAAGCGAAAAACGTTCTAAAATTTCAATTTTTTTTATACTGGAGGAGCTAGGAACATGAAATTTGGCATGGTAGTTACTTATAAGATGTAAATGCTCTCTAAGAACAAATTCTAAAAAAATTAGAAATTTAAAAGGGTGAAATGAGCGAAAAGCGTTCTAAAAACATTCTAAATTACAATTTCTATGGAATATCTGGAATTACAGAACCGTTTCCCAAAGTGATGGTGACAGTCCCTGCTCCAACATAGGCTATATTTTATGTTGGTGCCACTACCCCCCAGGGGGGTGCAGGAGCGAAAAGCGTTCGAAAATTTCGATTTTTTTAATACTGAAGGAGCTAGAAACATGAAATTTGGCATTGTAGTTACTTATAAGATGTAAATGCTCTCTAAGAACAAATTCTAAAAAAAATCGAAATTTAAAAGGTGTGAGATGAGCGAAAAGTATTCTAAAAACTTTCTGAATTACGATTTGTATGGAATTTTGGAACTACGGAACCCTTTTCAAAAGTGATGATGGCAAATTGATGGTAACAGTCCCTGCTCCAACATAGGCTATATTTTATGTCGGCGCCACTCTACTCAGGGGATGCAGGAGCGGAAAACGTTCTAAAATTTCGATTTTTTTTTACACTGAAGGTGTTAGAAACATGAAATTTAGCATGGTAGTTACTTATAAGATGTAATTGCTCTCTAAGAACAAATTCTAAAAAAATTCGAAATTTAAAAGGTGTGAGGTGAGCGAAAAGCGTTCTAAAAACATTCTAAATTACAATTTCAATGGAGTCTCTGGAACTCTACAGAACCATTTTCAAAAGTAATGGTTGCAAATTGATGGTAACAGTCTCTGCTGTAACTTAGGCTATATTTTATATCGGTGCCACTACCACAGGGGGGTGCAAGAGCGAAAAACATTCTAAAATTTCGATTTTTTTTATACTGAAGGAGCTAGAAATTTAAAATTTGGCATGGTAGTTATTTATAAGATGTAAATGCTCTCTAAGAACAAATTCTAAGAAAGTTCAAAATTTAAAAGCATGAGATGATCGAAACGCGTTCTAAACACATTAAAAATTACAATTTCTATGGATTCTCTGGAACTATAGAAACATTTTCAAAAGTGATGGTGGAAAATTGATGCTAACAGTCCCTGCTGTAACATAGGCTATATTTTATATCGGTGCCACTACTACAGGAAAAAGGGGTAAAAGAGCGAAAAACGTTCTAAAATTTCGATTTTTTTTTTTATATACTGAAGTAGCTAGAAACATGAAATTTGGCATGGTAGTTACTTATAAGTTGTAAATTCTCTCTACCAAAAAAATAAAAAATCGAAATTTAAAAGGGTGAGATGAGCGAATCGCGTTCTAAAAACATTCTAAATTACAACTTCTATGGAATTTCTGGAACTTCAGAACTGTTTTCAAAAGTGATGGTGGCAAATTTTTGATGGCAATCCCTGCTCCAACATAGGCTTAAAGGAGCTAGAAGTTTGAAATTTGGCATTGTAGTTACTTATAAGATGTAAATGCTCTCTAAGAACAAAATAAAAAAAATCGAAATTTAAAAGGGTGAAATGAGCGAAAAGCGTTCTAAAAACATTCTAAATTACAATTTCTATGGAATCTCTGGAACTACAGAACCGATTTCAAAAGTGATGGTGGCAAATTGATGGTGACACTTCCTGCTCCAACATAGGCTCTATTTTTTATGTTGGTGCCACTAATCCCAGGGGGTTGCAGGAGTGACAAGTTTTCGAAAATTGCGACTTTTTTTTTTATATTGAAGGAGCTAGGAACTTGAAATTTGGCATGGTAGTTACTTATAAGATGTAAATGCTCTCTAAGAATAAATTTTAAAAAATGAAATTTAAAAGGGTGAATTGAGCGAAAAGCGTTCTAAAATCATTCTAAATTACAATTTCTATGGAATCTCTGGAACTACAGAACATATTTCGGAAGTGATGGTGACAATCCCTTCTCCAACATCCTCTTTAATATAAAGCTATGCGTTGCTGATGACTGGGTTTTTCGCTAATCTTTGCCACAGATTAATCTCGGAAAATGAAACATTTGAAGTTACTGAAAAAAATAATGACTCGAAAAGTATTTGTCAGAAAATTGTTAAACAAACTACGTTTGAAAGGTAAAAAAAATATATATATCTTAATATAAATTTCAAATCTAATGATTATGCCATGTTTGAAATATTGAATTTCAAAAATTACCAAATTTCACAATGTAGTACCATAGCGAAAAGATAATGATAAGGGCGACGTGTCCTGACGTTTATATTGGCTATAGCACGAGTCACAAATTATAGTAGCCTTATTATTCTGCTAAAATATAAAAGTGAACTATGAAATGTCAATATTTTGTTTTATTAAAGGTTCGTTAAGAGAAATTTACCAGCGTAGCGGGCGTAGCTTGCTAGTAATATAAATAATAATAATAGTAGCTTGCTAGTAATATAAATAATTAAATAAACCAAATATTTATCACTGTTTGAGCATTTTACAAGTGATACATTCGAAAAACCAGCAAAACCTGATTAAAATCCAACGCAATAATTTTGTCCACCTACTAGATCGTCAAAACGCCCCACTGTGCGGTGTTCATCATTTCGTAATTTCAATATTATGGAAACAATCCTTAACCAGCCAAACTGTTGTCCGAAGACCTGTGGCCGGTCTTCCAAGGATTACGACATCCGCGAATGATCAATGTATTGCTGTTGTAGCCTAGAAGAATCGAAGAGCGACCTCCACACGTGTGACATCTATTGTTGCAGCGTCTATTGGAAGAACGATATCTGCCAGTACTGTTCGCTGAAGGCTACACATTAATGGACCGTTTGCCCGGGTACCCCGAGTTTGTGTTCCTCTATCCATCCAATCCATAAGGGCACGATTAAAGTGGTGTCGGCAACATATCAAATGGACTGTGTCTGATTGAGACAACGTTATGTTCACAGATGAGTCGAGATTTTTCCTGCAATCAAATGACAAGCGTGTCAGAGTCTGGAAAGAAGTAGACACACGAAATCAGTCCCAAAACATCAATGAACATGGCGCATTCCGAGGGGGAAGCGTCATGGTGTGGTCAGGGATTTCGTTAGGATATCGCACTGACCTGCACATCTTTAGGCGGGGTTCTGTGACGACAGTCTGGGATCGGGATGAAGTCCTAGACTCCATTGTGAGATTGCACGCTGCAGCTATTTGTCCTGTATTCGTTTTAATGGATGGTAATGCGCGTCCCCATAGAGCTGCCCTCGTCGAAGACTACCTCGACAGTGAGAGGATTGCACGTATGTAGTGGCCGGCGTACTCACGCCACCTTAATCCCATTGGAAATCTTTGGGATGCTCTCAGCCGTGCTGTGTGTACACTTTTCCACCCCCTTCCACTCTCACAGAGTTGCAAACTGTTCTGCAGGAGGAAAGGCGATTACTTGACTCTGCGTTGATTGATCACCTCAAGGAAAGCATGATAACACTCTGCAAACTTTGTATGATTGCAAGGAGTGCTCACATACCCTATTAACACTTTGCCGTCCGGCGACACGACAGTGGTGTCGTTGTAAAGTATCTTAATTTTAATCCTTAAATAACACCAGAATTTTGGAATCAAGTACATGAAGAAAAGATTTCTTATTTTCAAATAAATTTGTTTCTAAATTCTGGTGTCAATCAATCATTTCAGTTTTACGAATAGAAGTATTTTAACGAGACATGCGGACAGCAAAGTGTTAATACGAGATGTTATCTTCCCAACTGAGCGGAAAAGTTCGGGACAGGATTCGAACCCGGGATCTCTTGGCTGAAGTTGCCAAAACTCTACCAACTGAGCAATCCCGGACGAATATGGCTAAACTAATTCACCCAGTTAACCTTAATCATCATAGCATCTGGTCTAATATCTGAATCAGCACAACAGAATAAATCACAGGTAATAGGACCGCCAGTAAACGCTGGAAACGTGATTACACTAGATTAATTTTGACAAAATTATTCTAATTGGTAAATAAATCCTGGCAAAAGAATCCTGGCCCGGTGAACTCGATACGTGAACTCGATGAGGTGATTATTAACCTAAAAATCAACCCCTGAAATTTGGTCTGCGCGCAGTTTCCTCCAAGATATGACGTGGCAGAACAGATCCTTTGCAATATGCTAATCGAGTTATATCTAATGCAGGAATTTCATCCCTGAACTCGATAATGTGATTGGGAACCTAAAAACCAACCACTAAAATTTGGTCTGCCCTCGGTTTCCACAAAAATATGACATGGCAGACCAGTTCCATTGTAATATGCTAATCGAGTTCTATATAATGAAGGAATTTCATCCTTGAACTCGATGAGGTGACTGGGAACTTAAAAACCAATCACTAAAATTTGGTCTGCCCTCGGTTTCCACAAAGATATGACGTGGCAGACCAGTTCCATTGCAATATGCTAATCGAGTTCCATCTAATGACGGAATTTCATCCGTGAACTCGATGAGGTGATTGTTAATCTAAAAATAAACCCCTAAAATTTTGTCTGCGCGCAGTTTCCACCAAGATATGACGTGGCAGATCAGTTTCATTGTAATATGCTAATCGAGTTCTATATAATGCAGTAATTTCACCCGGGAACTCGATGAGATAATGGTTTCTGAAATCGGTCTATCAAGTCAAGAAAGCGAAATGTCCACATGTAAAGTTGAAGCTGGCAAACGCAACGTCAAGTTTGGGAAATATATTTCTTAATAACATATTGCGCGTTAAAATATTTTTTAAATGGTGAATATGAATGTGAGAAGTACGCATGTAAATTTTGAGACGGTGAAAATGATGTTATGTTTAGATTTCATTGACAAAAAAAAAATACAATTGTGCACCGCCCCCTGAATACTAGGTCTGGGCGCTGACACAAAAATGGCGGCTGTCGTAGGCGGAATTTCTTCAACGTTGTTTATAGGGTCCCTTGAAATAGAATACCAATAATTTCTAAAAGTTTCTCCGCCTTATTTTTCTGATATTCAAATAAGTCAATGAAAATTTTTAGAAAATGCTGGTGTGTAAATTCATGGGACCGTACAAACACTTAAAAGAATCCGCCTACGAACGCTGCCATTTTTGTGTCAGCGCTCAGGCATTGTGTCAAATTGACGTAATTTTTGCTGATATTTCATTTCCTAATACCAAAGATCAGAGCCTCAATTGATGACTTCATCATAATTACTTTACATTACATTTTACTGATTACTTATACGAGCAAGTTTAATTTTTTTAATATTTTGAAAATTTTAAGTTAATGAAAATGGTTATTTTGGTAACTTTGGTTAAAAGTAATCTTTGTTTTAAGAGTTAGACATAGTCAATATGAGATTGATTTTTTATTGTAATTATTTTTGTAGGTTTATTATAAATTCAATGAAACAATGCCTTCTTAAAAAATATTTTCCTTCATCGAATTTCGACCGAGTTTCATCTCGTATTTATATCAATGAAAACCTGTTATGCACATTTTCCGAACACATCGCCCGAAAATCTTCCAGATTGATATCGCTGTTGTTCTTTCTTAAGAAATAAATTTACGTTATCATAGAAAGGTAAATATTTATCGTGCGTGATCACAATACAAAATAGCTACAACTATAATTTATTTCTCGTTGGATAAATAAAATCGACTGAGCATAAAGTAATTTTGAACGTAATGTAAAAATGAAAGCTCGAATGCGAACATAAATATCCAGTGTTTTCTTTAACGATTTTGTATTCCGAAGAAATATTGATTACATATAAAATATTTCCTTTACTTTTCGAAGGTTTTGTATAACCTTACATTTTCTTATAATTTTTACAGAGTTATTGTTACTATGATAATTGCAATTATAATTAATGTTAATAACAAAACTACAATAATAATTATTATTTACGCTAATTTCATTTAGTTCTGAAGAAAAACACGTTCAAAAGAAAATAGAAGAAATTCGTAATGATTTCTGCGTATATGAACTCATTAACACAAGCTTTTTTTAACCCCTTCAAAGGCGTTGGGATACTTTTTATATCACTTAATTTTAATCGAAATTTGAACCAGAATTTTGGAACAAAACTTTATTTTTATAACTTTGGTGAAAAGAAAGCTGTAAAATTGCATTTCCTTTTTTTCAAATAAAATGTTTTGAAAATTCTGGTGTAAATGTAACATTACCGAAGCACAATTACTTGCCCCTGAAAAGGTTAAAAGAAAGGAACATTAAGCTAATTTTCAAAAAGTCATTTTATACGGTTATTCTTTTTACGCGATATCCTTATAATCTAGTTGAATAAAGATTTTTCATGAATTAATGTTAAATGCTTTTGTAAATTCCCTCTATCATTTTATTTTATTTGTGAAAATAAAGTAATAACCATGTCTAATAATGGAAATATTTTGAGATCAATAAAATACATCAATTATTTCCTCTAATACTTTTAATATTTCTCTTTAGAATGAAACATTGCGTAAATACCGGAGATGGCAGCTGCAACATCTTTTGGATATTTTTAATAGCACTTTCAAGAAGAAGAAAGATTAGTGAGTATCATCTTAAGATAAATGTGTTGCGAGCCAATTACATAATTATCTAAACTACTCCTGGCAGACACGTTAAGATAGTTTTAAACAGCTGTTGTCAGAAAAAACATTTTTTCTTTCTTTTTTTTTTTTTTTTTTTTTTTTTTTTTTTTTTTTTCAATTCATGTTTTTCCCCAAAAATTTCGGCTACAATACATTAATATGGCGTGGACTCCGAACTCAATTACGGAAATTTCGCTGGAGTTTTTTTTTTTTCTGTTTTTTTTACGCTTGGTAGAAAGCGGTAACGAATTAATTTAATTAGAAAATTATATTTTTTGCTGTTTCTTTTTATGATATGGCAACAATAAACAAAAAAATGAAATATTGTTTAAACTATATTTTAAGGATTTCTAAATTGATTTCTCAAAGTTTAATCATAATTTTATTAATATGAAACTATTAATTGATTAAAGCATATTTTTAAAAATATATATCACACTCTTTATTTTGTATCTATATTTTCTATTTTTTCGTATTTAAAATATTTCGTTGTCGCAGTTTTACAGTCAGTTGGCCTATTTTGACGAGCACGATTTGGCGCATAATTGTCGTTGTAACTCTTATACAATAGTGACCATAAAGAATATTTAATGATCTGTGGATGGTTAAAGGAAAAATGCCTTAAAATTAAGTTAATTTATAATTAATGTTCTAAAAATACTAAAATGTTGTACTGTCATCGGATACACACCTGTGAAAAACACATTTTTTATAATTCTAGCATATCAATAAGTCAGTGAAAAATCTATTGCAAAAACCAAGTTGAGTTAAATAAAGAGTGTAAAAAAATAGAGAGTTTTTTTTTTTTTTTTTTTTTATAAATTTCTGATGCAATGGGACCCACAGTTTCGAAATTAGAGACGTTACCTCTAAGCTACTAATACTTGATTACATAGCCGCTATATGTATCACTTAGGGGAGATTAGGGAGAGATGGGACAATTTTAACAAAAATATTTTTTTCAAATTATGTTTCGCTAGTACAAAATGGAAATTTTCAGAATAACATCTTGAAACATTTTAACATACTTTAAAAATATAAATTTGATGATAATAATTAACATTTTAGGTTAATAAACTAATTAAATGAACAAGAAAAATGTCCCACTCCTCCCTCATGTGAGAGAGGGATGGGACATGTTTTTAAAATGAAAAAATGACAAAAACAGTGTGACATTTGCATTCTTATAAGGTTTAGAATTCTTGTTGTCAGAATTATATTATGTTGTCAGAAATATATATTGTTGTGATTTAATTAAACATTAAATCACAAAATTTATTTTATCTTATATTATGCTTTGTAAAATCCAAATCAAATGAAACATATGCTTGTGCTCGACTAGTGCCACCAATTATTTTTGGTGGATGTAGCTTTGCAATTATGTGTTGCTCGTCAATGATGGAACAGTCATAATGTACTTTTACATATTTTTTTAAATAGTGTATTGCCACAAAAAAATAAAAGCTCTCAGTTTGAGTTCAATAATTATTTCAAAACAGTGATATTTTATTTAAAAAAGCTAAGAAATTGATATTATAGAAATAAATATAATATTTAATACTAATGGTTGACATTGATAAATAATGCATGAAGTCGGAAAAAAAATTGCACTGCTTTAATTTTTCAGTGTATATTGTAAAAATCATGAAAGTAGTTAATATTCCTTTTTAACTTGCAAAATATAAGTTTTATTTGTTACAGTATTCAATTCCAAAATAAGATAGTCTTATAAATATAAAATACAAAAAAAAAATGTATGTAATTAAACATTATTATTTGGATAGAGATATCATTTGGAGGGAGGGAGGGAGGGGGTATGGACATGTCCCATCCCTCCCTGAGTCATAGTGTCCCATCGCTCCTTTAGAGCAACATTTAAAAAAAAATAGGCTTGCAAAAAGCATGTGGCTTTTAGTCTTAAGTTAACTGTTCATTCATAAAATATATATTGTTGAGTTTTCAAAACATTAAAAACAATTAAGTTAGCAATAAAGAATGAGATTGAAAATTTACATTAAAAATCTGAGTAGTTAGTTACTTTTGATACTGTAAAATAGTCTTTTTAATTCACAAACTCATAGGTGCTTGCAACTAAAAAGATTTTCAGCAACAAGTATGATACAACGATTACTTCATCTGCTGGAAGAGTCATAAATTAAAAATAAAGCTTATTTTAAGCATTAATGCAGATGTCCCATCCCTCCCTAATTACCCCTATACTCTGTTACATTTCCTTTGTAATTTTCCTTAAATATCGGGCGCAAAATGGTTTGAAAACGGATTAAATACCTAATCTGTCGGTCGATTTTTACGAAAATCAATGTAGTTCTTGCTACAGTAGTCTATAACGTATTCGACAAATGAGAGCTCAATCGGAAGTACCGTTTGGGAGTTACCGTGTTCACACAAATAATGTCTACAATACTTTCCTTTCACTATGTGATCGGAAAGTAATATTACATAACTATCCTTTAATGCTTCCTGTTTTGTTTTGCCATTTTCAATTCTAATGAACAAATGTAATTTTATATACTTATTTATAAATTCGTAATGAATCCAATAGAAAATTCAATAGAAAATCTGTTTTGTTGGTTAATTTCGAAAAAAATATAATCAATTGTAATAAGGAAAATATTTTGATATCGATAAAATTCATTAATTGTTTCCTGTAATACTTTTAACGTTTCTCTTTCGAATGAAATATTTCGCAAATATCGGAGACGCCAGTTACCACACTTTTTCGATAATATTTATACTATCACTTTCAAGAAACAGAAAAATTATTGGATAATATTTTGAGATAAGTGTGTTTCCAGCCAATAACATAAAGTAGTTAACTAAAATAATTATCTAAACCACTCCTGACAGTCACATTCTTTCAAAATGGTTTTAAACAGCTGTTACCGCAAAAGATTTTTATTTGAATAAGTAAATTACAGTACATGAAATAGCAATCAACATTTAGATTCTTCATGTTTTTGTTTTTTTCGTACAAATATAGTGTAAGGAAAGTATTGTAATTATGATGAAAACTGATTATGTAAATATTGGTATATTTTTACATTCTGAGGTTCCCTGATTCCGTTCCCGCTATTTTTAAACCTATTGCATATTATATGTGTGTATATTATAGATGCGTGTATATTAGAATTTCTTCATGTTTTTAGGTCTCCAGAGCTCGTTCATGGTGGTTTCTCAATTATGTCGCTATGCATGTATGTGCGTTAGTGAACAGGATAGAGCCCAAATTATACTGTGGATATAGCTCTCATTTGATGAATACGCTACAGGTCACTGTCGCAAAAACTGTACATATTATTCCAGAAATCGGCAGACGGGTTTGGTATCCTAATTTTTTTTCAACCATTTTGTGAAGATAGCTAATAAATATTTTCTCTGACGAGGTGTGGCTATTAAATAACCGGACTGCATGGTGCAGTTGAACTTTCTATGACACTTTTATGTGGTATCTGCCCACGATTCCCTGCTCGATCATCAAGGTGACATGTCACTTAGTTTGGCTATAGCATTTGCTCGAAGTGCACCCTGTGCCAGTGACTCGCCGGATAGAGTGTGGATAGAGCAACAACATATTTAAGATTTGTTATTGCGTGAATTTAGGTTATTGATATTTAAATTTATATTTTAAAGGGGTTGGTAATTTTAGATCCCTATTTGTGGACCTAAATTACCAGTCCCCTAAAGCAGTGGTTCCCAACCTGGGGTACGCGTAGTCCTGGGGGTACGTACGAATAATTTCGGTAATGGAGGAAATCGCAAAGAGGGTTTAACTGGAAACACATAAAGGAAGTTGATACTTTTGGATTACAAAGTTAGTCTCATGTTAATTCCAATTTGTTACCCTCAAAATGAGGGATGAAGCCCACTAGACATAATAATTCATTGGTAATACGATGTCACTAGCTCCGCCCACCGATAATCATATTGCATGAGTACTTACCCCTATTTTCGCGAAAACTATCATTGATCATTATACAATATTACCTTCTCAACACATTTATCTTATTGTTCCATTTTTAATAATAATTGGAGAACGCCTTAATTACATCAGACCTTCTACTTTTAATGCCTTATTTTGAAACGTGTTGAAAAACAGGCCCTTATTTTCGCTTTCGATTAGGCGGGGTTACGTCACTAACTTATATTAATAGGAAATCTTCCTTCTTTTTAATGAGCATTTATACTAATGAGCATATTACTAATTTTAAAAAGGTATGTTTGCGTTATATGAGTGAGGGGAGGGAGTGGAGACGCGTTTCCGATGAAAGGGGGTACTCCGAAATGAATAGCCTAAGCAAGGGATACGTGAAAGAAAAAAGGTTGGGAAGCGCTGCCCTAAAGTATTAATTTCTGAAAAAGGGCTTTTTCTGTCATCTATGGTTTCATTTTATTTGTATACAAAAGCAATGAATGTGTATTTGTAGTATTATTTTAACTTCGGGTCTCAAGAGGCTATAGATTTTAAGATTTTATGAGGCCAAGTGCCGAATACACTATTCGTTACAAGTCAAGTCCTTAAAGATTTTATCAAATGACTAATTCTAATTAAATTCATATTTATTAAATAAAAATCTACAAAATAAATATTAATACTGCGAATTTTATATCACACATTATTATTATAGTGCACTGTTAATACCTATTTATTTTTAATGTTATGAAAATTAAGAAGCCTTTCATTCAACATTTTAATCTGAAAATATTCTTTTAACAAGATCTTTTCTTTTAACCGATTTTATCACAAAATTATAAATCACATATCAATTTCTTTTTCTCTCTTAAATGTGTTTAAATCAAAATAAATCTGTAACTTCAGAAACTTTCTTTAAGTTATTAACTTTATTTCATTTAGAAAAGTTTTCATGCTTTTAATTCAACGTTATGTTACACATACGACTGTAGGGTTACTACTTCATTTAACTTAAACACAGATGCGAAAAAAAAAATAATAATGACGCTGATTTTCGTATTACATGGCACAATAACTTTCTGAATAATCGACAAAATTTTCAAGCATGAAGTTTTTGTTTTTCAAGGTTTTGCAGCTGTTCATTTTCATTTGCACAGCGAAACTCTTTAACTGAATGTTAAAGATTAAAAATCTCTCTTTCGGAATTGTTATTTGTGATTCTTTAAAAATGAAATTTTTATGCTTGCTGTTGCCAACTTCAAAAATGCATTTTTAGGGAAAATATTAATAAAGAAAAAAAAAAGTAGTTTGAATAATACATCTGCGTTTCAAATCGACAATTTTATGCAGTTCGTTACGAAAACTTTTCAACTATTTTAACACAAATAATCACTTAATATTTTATTTTTTTTATAAAGTTATTTTACTTAGTTATTTTTTATAAGTTACTAGCTAACCTCCCCTTCGTTCCCCGGGCCCGAGATAATTACAATCTCAGAGAAAGGTGCTAACCCCCTCCCTGACCATACCCAGAAATATAACGAATAATTTGTTCAAGAGAACCACCGTCACCTACATTAACGCGATCATTAAAAAAATAGTTACATTTTTCTGATAATTAGAACGTAACGAAGACGCAACGCTAAAATAGCCGGCAGATGACACGCCTTTCCGACCTCAATTTCAAATCTATATCTTAATTAGTTACCTAAATTTTTGTTCATTAGTAAAAATTGGCACTTATTTCCTTTCATTTTCGCAAACTAAATGGAGGGATCGGCCCGAGAAACAGATCTCTTTGTAGTTCAGTTTTTAATGAAAGCAGATCCCATGTCTAAAATTTTCTCGGATTGTTTTCACTGATGCCAGCAGATTTTTGGCAGTTTTTTGCATAAATTAAAAAAAATTACCGACCGAATTTTTGAAAATCACATAGTTAGATGCAGAATATTTTTTTACATAAGTTCAGAAATTTTCAAATTGATATCTCAATTAGTTTTCTTAAAATTCGCTAATTAGTAAAATAATTTCGAATTCGTTCATTTCCGCTTGCAAATCCAATGCGCCGCGCCAGTTCGTTTCTTTCGCCATTTTGATTTAAAAGATGTCATTTTAGAAGCGATGGTTAATGAGAATCTAATTAATATCTAGGCGTATTATCAAAATATTAAAATTCTGAGGCTCAGGTGCACATGGCCAGACCTTGGACTATCCACACCTAAATTTCCAGACTTCTAGGTGGGCTAGATTTGACTAGCCATCGCCAAAAGACACACACCCAGACACACATACGAACACACACACAGAGCGAAACTTTCTTTTATTAATATAGATTCTGAGGAACAGGTGCACATGGCCAGACCTTGGACTATCCACACCTAAATTTCCAGACCTCTAGGTGGACTAGATTTGGCTAGTCATCGCCAACAGACACACACACAGAGCGAAACTTTCTTTTATTTATATAGATTAGAATCTGAGTTTTCATCTTTGATTAATCAGAAACAAGTGCATTAATTTACATTATAAAGCACACACGTGACTGTCTGTCAGTAACGCTAAGCTCAACAGTAATACAAAATATCTCGATACTCAGTTACTATGGCTTTCCATTTGATCTTATATATCTTTACTTCTAAATATCGCAAAATTTTTTATTCCATCGAGTAGAACCAAAATTGTATTTTCAAATAAGGTTTATTTGAAAGCTTCAATTTTAAGCAAGACAAATAAAAAATGTATAAATTACAACATTTAAAAAAAGGAACAAGCTATATTTAAAAAAATATTTTTTCAAGCATTCATGTATATATTTCTTTTAATTGCTAAAGGGCGAAAAATAAACACATTATAAACAGTAAAATATGTTTTATTAGATTGTTGACATGTTTCGTCTGAATCTGAGCCGTTATCAAACCAAGTAAGAATATTTTATAATTGCACGGTCTATGAAGTTATTTGAAACGCCGTAATTCAATTTTTCATGTATCTTTTTTTAAATTATGCACGTTTTTATTATTATTATTATTATTATTATTATTATTATTATTATTATTACGTGGAGGTTTATTTTCATATTTGTAACCATGGTGTAACTCGAGCCACAATTTTGGAAAGTGATGCTGCATCGTTACATATTGTATGTATATTTTTAATTTATCAATACAGGACACATAAGACAATTTAATGTATCCAATCGCGCTGACTGTTTCTCCTTTATTATTATTACTAGCAAAATCTGTGGCTTTGCACGCATGGTTGTTGAAATATGCCAAAAATTTATTTGTGTACCCACTAACATCAAGGGGGAATTATACTGCTGCAGATAATTTAAATGTTACTAATTGAATCACACTTTGAGAAAACTTCATTCCTGTACCACTAGGTTTATCATACAGTAAAAGAATTTTTAAAATCGGTTCAGTAGTTTCAGAGTCTATTTCCTACACACAAACAAATTTTTATCTTTTACTTTATTAATATACCTTGATTCACCATAAAAATCAAAATACCGTAATGTAATTTAATTGGAAAACATTGGTTAAGTATATTTAACCGCCATTTTTGTGCGGCGAAAGGTTGAATATGAAGTACTTCCTTACTTAGTTGGCAATCGTGTTTCTTTATTACTGTCATTTTAATTAATTATAACTGCTACTGATACTTACGTTTTGTCCCATTGTTCAGAAAAGTTATATCTAACACTGGCACGACAAACAATGGATTTTTTATTTTTTTACTATTATTAAAACGAAAATATTGTTCCTGCGCATCGACATTTTATTTAGTGTCTATGCTAAATTTAAAGATTTTAGGGTGGTACTTTCAGATAAATCATAGAGAAAATATAAATACAGTAAAACCTCCGAATAACGGACACTGCGGGAACGTTAAATTTGTCCGTTATTTGGAGGTGTCCGCTATTCAGAGGTAAAACGATGCAAACAATATTTATGTTGGGGATTGAAAAAGTGTCCGCTAAATAGGGGTGTCCGCTATTCGGGAGTGTCCGTTACGGAGGTTTTACTGTATAGAACATTTTCCTTCAATTTCAACCATTTGAAACTCGATTTTTTTTTTCAAAACTTCTCTTTAGTAGCAGCACGTCTTAATAGAAACTTGATGTAAAATTTTAACTTTCTACCCCCAATAGTTTCAGATTAACCATGATTATAAAGCGTTTTCCAATCATTTCATCCTTTTAAATCTCGAATACTTTAACAAGCGTTCTTGACGATCGTTTCCATCTTAAAAGTAATACCCACTATATCGTATGTCATTTTTTAGCCTCAACACCTTCAAAGAAATCGGAACTTTAGAACATTTTCCACTGTTGCACCCATTTGACGGCCTTTTGTGCAGAGATAAAATATAGCCTATTTTTAAGCAGATATTATCTTTAGAGAAGATTTGAAATCAGTTCAGTAGTTACAAAGTAAGATCGTGTTTTAAGATCGTGACGCTCGTTTCACTCTTTTAAATTTCAAAATTATAGAAGATGCTATGAGCGAGTATGTACGACTTAAAAGTGATTACCAGGTCAAATTTCACGTTTCAACCTTAACAATTACAAATACATCGTAATGAAATCGTTTAGAATGTTTTTAGAACAGTTTGGGTTCATTTGACATATTTAAATTTCGATTTTTTTTTTATAGTCGCTCTTAGTATCTTGAAAAAAAAAAATGAAACCGGTTTAGTAGTTCCAAAGTAATCGTACTTTTAGAAAGTTTCCCGCTCATTTCACCCTTTTAAAATTCGATTATTTTAGAAAGTATTTTGTGAGAGCCTTTACGTCTTAAAAGTAACAGCCATGTCATATTTCAAGTTTCTAGCCCTAAAAATTCCAAATAAATCATAATTCAAAATGTTTTTAGAATGTTTCCCGCTCGTTTCACCCTTTTAAATTTCGATTTTTTTTTTTTTTTAGAACCAGTTCTTAGCGAACATTTACATCTTAAAAGTAAAAACCCTGCTAAATTTCAGGTTTCTATTCCAAACTGTGTCATAGAAATCGCAATTCTAGAACGTTTTTTGCTGCTGCACCCTTTTAAATTTCGAATTTATTACAAAATGTTTTCTGTAAGCATTTACATCTTAAAAGTAATAATCATGTCAAATTTTGAGTTCCTGCCAAAGTAGCGGCTCGTCAGAAGGTGCTGCATCAGATTACTACCAGTATTTTTGTGTACGAAAATTTGCCTTATTTAATAGTAGAACAATCTACGAATATATAAAGTAAATTAGTATACGTAAATACTGATATTAAAATGTTGCAATACTACCTGACGAGCCGCTACTTTTCCTAGCCCTGATATTCCATTCAAGTGGTAATTTAGAATGTTTTCCACTCGTTTCACCCTTTTAAATTTCAAAAATTTTTAGAAATAGTTCTTAGCGAGCATTTACATCTTCAGAGCCATGCCAAATTCCAGTTTTCTAACCTGAACACTGTCACAGAAATCGCAATTTTAGAACGTTTTTTGTTGCTGCAGCTAGTCCCTTTTAAATTTGGAATTTATAATAAAATGTTCTCTGCGAGCATTTACGTTTTAAATGAAACAACCTCGTCAAATGTTTAGAACGTTTGTTGCTCCTGCATCATTTTTGATTTTGGTTTTTTTTTTTTTAGAAACTCTTCTTTGCGAGTCTTTACTACCTTAGAATAGAAGTAACAGGAAATTTCAACTTCCTAGCCCTAAAAATTCCAAATAAATCTAATTTAGTACGTTTTCCGCTCGTTTTACCCTTTTAAATTTCGAATTTTTTAGAAACATTTCTTAGCGAGCATTTACCATCTTAAAAGTTGCCAAATTTCAGGTTTCTATTCCCAAAGGTATTACAGTAATCACAATTTTCAAAAGTTTGTTGCCCCCGCACCCCTTGTGAGTAGTGGTATTGACATAAATTATAGCCTATGTTGGTACAAAGTCGGTCACAATCATTTTGCCATCATTAGTTTTCAAATCGGTTCGGTAGTTCTGTAGATTACCCCCTCCCCTACAAACAAAGAAACAAAAGTTTCTTCTTTATAATATTAGTATATATTATTATTTGATTAGACAGATTATTTATTTAGTTTTAAAAAAGATTTCTATTTTTCTTGTATTTTATTTAAGGGTCCGATTTTGCAATATTATAATAAAAACATCCTAATATTTTTAAATGTACATTTCTTTTAAATCTGAATTTTACCCATAATTTTCATAACAAAACGCTCATTAAAGTGTATAAATCATTTTTATGTTGAAACTTATAAATGCGTTTTACTTTTATCTCCGCATAATTTTTAAATAAATCTAGCCGCAATCAAAGATACGATGACTTTCTTTATGCGGTAAAATTTTAAATAGTTAACACCAGTACTGCCTTTCCTTTTATATTTCTTTGGCAAAAAAATAGTAATATAATTTGTAGTGTAGCAAAAAGGCGTCTTCTTTATTATCTGTCTGATTTTGTAATTCTATACGAATATATATGGCCTTTTTTCTCCTTAAAAAGCGACCCAGCTATTAAATTATTGTCATACGCCTACCTAAAATAGTTACTTTGTCGGAACCTAAATTGTATAAAAATAATGAAATGTCTAGACTTTACTTTTACTGAAATGTCATTGTATTATCATAGTCAGTCATATATCAAAAGGGTTAGAATAAATTTCTTTTCACGAAATTGGAGATCTAAAGTTGCTTCTAAATGCTAATTTCGTTACTAATGAAATTTTTGTGAAAATGAAGTTGTGCAGAATAATGAATAAATTTCATTGGCAAAAGTATTTATTTAAAAAATTCAATTTCATCCACACAACAAAATAATTTTTACTCTTTTTATCTAGGAAATTGTATTTTCCAATCTTCTTTCTCAAAGAACCTGGATGAAAGGAGTTTTGGGGAGCTCTAAATTAATTCTGAAAGTACAAAAAAGGTCTTTCAGTCTAACCTTGTAACAAAGTACAGACCCAGATATTAGACAAAACTTTTTTTCTGTTGATGTTTCAAAGATTTAAACAAGAATGAAAAATCATGCGTCAATTCTAGATTATGAAACACTTTCCAGCACTTCTAGAATACTCTAACAAAACTTTACCGCTTAATAATTATTAAATAATTATTAAGGTGAAAGCTCATGTCTAAGTAAACAATTTGGAAAACGCATAAAAAATTTGAAAACCGATTTTCAGCAATTACCTTCAATAATCAGAAAAATATCCGAATTATTTTCTGCAGCCCTGTATATGATTTATAGATGTGTATATATGCTATATAGTATGCTAAAATTTAGTTCAAATAGGAAACGCATAGCACAGTTAAAAATTCCTATTCAGTAATTTCCGTCAATAAACCGAAATGTATTCGATAACTTTGGTGCTGCCGTGTATATGATCTATAGCATTTATACATGTACCAAGTAATATGTAAAAAATTAGTTAAATTTAAAAACGCGTATCACAACTGAAAACGCACTTCCAGCAATTATTGTTCATAGACAGCGCTGTAAGCGAATTCATTGGTGTGCCCCTGTAAATGAACGATGATATTATGACACTATGTCCACCATATTCTATAGTATGGTGCGCCTCAGTGATATAGACACTCAATCATAATCAATTTCGATATGTTTCAAATAGTGTAACATCATTAAAATACACCGCAAACGATTTTCCTCCATAGACCGTAATGTAACGGAATTCTTTTGAGTGTTCTAGTAAATGAACTATAAAAGCTGAACATTTCATTTTCAATACCAACATGCCATAGTAAACCTCAATAACATATATCAATTGTATCAATTGCATCCCAGTATATTTACGTGAGTTAGAGCACGGACAGACAGACAAACCGAATTCATGAAAATTTTTCAACTATGTTGGAAAGTGTTAATAAAAGCAAAACTATAAATCATAGTTAGAATTATATTTTCCTGAGAAGAGCTCATCTCAAAAACTTTTGAAAGATAAGGGGACAAAAACCTTAATGCTGCGTTACAATAGAAAATCATCCAAAAGTTAATACGGCTTAAAATTAAAACAATTTTTAAATGGATTAAATGGAATAACTTTTTAAAAAAAGCTAGTAACATGAAACATTCGAAAAGCAAATAAACGTGTCTCATACGACGATAGGCATAGTCATGCACATGTAAAAATAGACTGCAGAGAAAATATAATTTATAGTAAATTTAGAATTATATTTCCCTGAAAAGAGTTAATCTCAAAAACTTTAATAGGATAAAGAGACAAAAACCTTCACGCTGCCTAGACTATAAAAAGCATGCAAACATTAATGATTAAAAAATTTTAAGCACTTTTTTAAATGGATTTTATATTTTTAAAAAAATCTAGTTAACAGGAAACATTTGCAAGGGCGATAAGAAATCTTTCAGAGATCCTTGAAGAAATCCTTCAAATTGAGACGAGTCAGGCCAGGTCTGATTTCATCGATTTTTGCACGGGCCGGTCCTGTTTTCACTGTTTTTTGAACGAGTCCGGGCCGTGAAATGGAAAATCAATCATAAACGGGCCGAGCCGAACTTTTAATTTTTACACCGGGCCGAGTCCAGATAACTGTCGTTCGGGCCGGACCTGGAAATTTCGGCCCGTGCAGTCCTCTAGTTTCAACGCATCGACAATGAAACAATGAATCCAAAATAATCTTAGCAAAGTGATCGGTGGACGGTGAACTGCTAATATGATAACCGTGTCGCCGTTAACACAACCCGATTTGTTTTGATCAGTGTAAGCAACAACATACATGCAATAGCTTTGATTAAAGTTTTTGGCTTTCAAAGACTGTGGCCAACAGTAAGCAATACAGAATCTCTCATGGCCAACAACTTTTGTGATAACTTCTTGACTGCTATTTAAAAAGCGGTAAAAAAAGCTTGACACCCGCGTGCATCCAAACTGCTTATTTGCTGACTCATTTTTAAATTCATTTTTGATCTAAAATGCATCCAATTGGCAGGTTCTCTTATTCAGAAACTTTATAATGTGCTGTATTGGTCGATTTTTTGGATAAAGCAGAATATATTTCAAAAAATGCTGTCAAAGTGAACATTTTGAACCGAATTTCCCAAAGCGATAGTGCTGGAAACGAAAAAAAAAAAAATTATCGTACTTTGAAAATAACTGATTGTAAATCAATTTCTAATTAATTGAACGAAAAATAAAAACACGGGTCGCTTATAAATCTCTTCAAAAAATCACGCCGGCAAGTTTCATGTTTTTACTTTTAAAAATGTGTCAGAAAAATTTGAGTTGTTGAGCGTGGAAAAATATTTGTTTTAATACCGCCTTAAGGCTCTTCATCAGTCAAATCTGAAATTCTCCTCGCTAATGTTAAACTAATCGGCGTGTGATGCATTTGTATTTTTGGAATATCTTCTTGGGAAATGAATATTTTTAACTTCTGTTTTCTGTGTACTAGTCTGTGTTTTGTGTGTTAAAATCTTACTCAGTTTAGCTAAGATTTTAACACATAAAATTATAAATTAAGTACACGTTTTAGAAATAATTTGACAACTGAGAAAGAAAGACACATCATTTAAGAACAGTACGGAGAAAACAGAAGTTAAAAATATTAATTTCCTAAGGATATATTTTAAATATACGAATGTATCACATACCCATTGGTTTAACATTAGCGAGAGGAATTTCAGATCGCACGCGGGTATCAAGCTTTTTTCCCCGCTTTTTAAACAGCTCTCAAGAAGTTATCACAAAATTCTATTTAACAGTTTAATTTTTGACATTATGTGAAGAAATATGGATTTTTCTTTAATGCCACTGTAAAAAAAAAATAATATAACAGCATTCTGGAACCAATAAAAAGATTATATAAGCTTATTTGAATCTAACTTTTTAACTTAGGTTTTCTATGAATGCTTTATGTTGGTTGAGTAATTAAAAAATTAAAAATAAGAAGCTGTAATATAATAAAAAAAAATATATTATACATGTTTTTTGTTTTTTTTTGTTTAGTAAGTAAAATATTTTAACAGGTTACATCAATAAGATCTGGTTAAATCCATTATTTAGATTTAGAAAACGAATTTTAAACTAAACTATAAGCAGAAATATTTAAGCTGAAAGCATTGCTCTGCCAATTAACGGTGAGAATATTTATCACTTACTTAAGTAGATACTGAATTCCAATATTACAGAACAAGCATTTCTTAAAGAAAAATTCTCTTTAAAAATTAATGTTGAAAAGCTTTTCCTTTGAGCAAGCTAATTCCTTCTTTGCTTTCATTGAAAAAATATAGTGAAGACGATTGTAAAAGAAGCATATTTTTAAAAAGTTTCTTTTCTTCAACTATTTTCTGTTAATTGATCGACTGGACAAATTAAGGGCTATGTAGCTCAAAAAAATATTTTTCGCCGTTCATCGAAGCAAAATTTTCTAACACATCTTCTGACTCATTTTTAAACATAAAAGTATATTTGCAGACATCATTATTGAAGGGATTTGTTATAGAACAGTTTTTTTTTTTCAGTTGTTTAGTATTTTCTTGAGTTATAAGCGATTATTGTCATTTTTTTTCTTTCCTGCGCTGTCGTGACCGGAAATTCTGTTCAAAACACCAACTTTGAAATAATTTTCTGAAAAATCTTCTGCCTTTACCAAAAATCGGAAAAACAATTTAATTACATAGTTTCTGAATAAGAGAACCTTTCAATTTGATACGTTTACAAAAAAAAATTAATAAAAAATTGTGTCAGAAAATAGCCAGTTTGCGCTTGAGAACAGCCTTAATTGCATCAGCAGCGTAGGAAAGGGAAGAGCTTACGAGGCTCAAACTCTCCCAATTAAAATTAAGACAATTTTATTTGAACCTATGATTCAATATAGAGGGTCTTGTAGTTCTTACGATGGTCATTATGCCATCGTTCACCTACCATCGATGATGATCAGTTGAATGGATCTTGGTACACACATGAACTTAGCATGTTGTGGATCTTGACAAGCAAGATCCGTTGCACTCAAATCCCAGGGCTTTGGTTGCACTGGAATTTGGTACACAGCCAAGCAAATAAGGAGGGAAAAAGGCTCCAGAGCCATACATTTTTTTCCCTTATAATAAAAATAATTACATTAAATTAATGCTTTGCAAATACAGAGAATAATAAAAATAAATAAATAAAAATCTATATTATAAATTTTACTATTATAAGAATTATCATATATTCTAATACGAGCAAATCTTGTGGGTGGTTATATATATACAGAGTTTCCCCTAGGTTTAAAAAGGGGCAGGGTAGGGTGCTGCTGGTGGGCAAAGGCCCCTTTTTGGATTCTAGAGGGCACTTTTCATATTTTTAAGGGCATTTTTTTTATTGTTAAAGGCACTCTTTTGGTTTTTAAAGCCACTTTTTTAATATTTAAAAGTCGGCACTTTTTTTAAGATAACATAGAGTCAATTTTTACTATGAAAGCAAATTTTGTAATGCAAAAAGAAGAAAAGACAACTTTTTTACTGAAGGGCAAGAAGGGTGCTAATTATTTGAAAAGGGGGGGAGGCAAGAAGTGTGCTAATTATTTGAATGGGAGGCAGGAAGGGTACTATTTTGTAAACCAAAGGGAAGGCAGGGTGGAGCGCCCTTCTGAAACTGTCTGGGGGAAACACTGTATATATATATATGCAAAAATTATCTTAAAAACGGCTCTAACGATTTTGACGAAATTTCGTATCCTACCGTTTTGGGGCACCAGAAAACCATTGGGCTAGGTCACATGCTCGAGAAAATTCGATTAGTGGGTCATTTTGGGTCATGGTCTAGCTAATTGTATCTAAAAAACGGTTCAAACGATTTTGACGAAATTTTGTATCCGACCATTTTCGGGCACGAGAAGTCAATTGGGCTGGGTCACATGTTCGAGAACTTTCGATTAGTGGGTCATTTTTGGGTCAACGCGGGTCAAATTAATTTTATCTAAAAAACGGCTCTAACGATTTTGATTAAATTTTGTGTCCTACGAGTTTCGAGCACGATAAAAGCATTGGGCTAGGTCGCATGTCCGAGAAAATTCGATTAGTGGGTCATTTCTGGGTCATTGTGGGTCAAGATCTAAAAAGCGGCTCAATTTACACAAAATTTTGCATCCAATGGTTTTCGGGCACGAGAAGACTGTTGGGCTAGGTCACATGTTCGAGAAAATTCAATTAGTGGGTCATTTTGGGTCATGGTCAAGCTAATTGTATCTAAAAAACGGTTCAAACGATTTTGACGAAATTTTGTATCCGACCATTTTCGGGCACGAGAAGTCAATTGGGCTGGGTCACATGTTCGAGAACTTTCGATTAGTGGGTCATTTTTGGGTCAACGCGGGTCAAATTAATTTTATCTAAAAAACGGCTCTAACGATTTTGATTAAATTTTGTGTCCTACGAGTTTCGAGCACGATAAAAGCATTGGGCTAGGTCGCATGTCCGAGAAAATTCGATTAGTGGGTCATTTCTGGGTCATTGTGGGTCAAGATCTAAAAAGCGGCTCAATTTACACAAAATTTTGCATCCAATGGTTTTCGGGCACGAGAAGACTGTTGGGCTAGGTCACATGTTCGAGAAAATTCAATTAGTGGGTCATTTTGGGTCATGGTCAAGCTAATTGTATCTAAAAAACGGTTCAAACGATTTTGACGAAATTTTGTATCCGACCATTTTCGGGCATGAGAAGTCAATTGGGCTGGGTCACATGTTCGAGAACTTTCGATTAGCGGGTCATTTTGGGGTCAACGCGGGTCAAATTAATTTTATCTAAAAAACGGCTCTAACGATTTTGATTAAATTTTGTATTTTACGAGTTTCGGGGACGCGAAAATCATTAGACTAGGTCACATGTTCGAGAAATTCGATTAGTGGGTCATTTCTGGGTCATTGTGGGTCAATATCTAAAAAGCGGCTCAATTTACACTAAATTTTTCATCCTATGGTTTTCCGGCACGAGAAGACTGTTGGGCTAAGTCACATGTTCGAGAAAATTCAATTAGTGGGTCATTTTGGTCATGGGTCATGATATTTGAACTCAAATTTAATTTTGACCGAGCATAGCTCGGTCTTCCCTGCTCGTAATTAATGATATTAACTATTAACTTAAAATTTCAAAAAGATCCAAACTGAAAATTTCAAAAAGATCCAGCCACATTTTTACTTGGATTTGTACAATATGATGTGGTAGAGTACCTCGAGTGCAACTCCTTACCTCTGATCTAGAAATATGAAATAGAGAATAGAGACATTCAAAACCATAGCCAATGTCCAGCAAACATAGCACTGGAAACGCGAAGCGGAACAGTTAATCCCAGAAAACAAAAAAACATTTAAAGGCTCCATACAAAAATTTACATTATAATTAACAAATTACAGTTAACATTACAAAAAAAGAATAAAGATAAGAGAATAAATAAGGATAATAATATAATAATAAAGAGAAAAAGTATTTACAAAAAATAATATTATGAACATATAGTAAAGTGAGCCCTATCAAATCATAAAAACTGAAGAAAATTATCCTGTGTCAGTGTTTTCCGGGAGATGCAGCGTCGCCTGTGGTCTTCTGCAGCGGACTCATCGTAAACAGCTAAATTTTGAAGAGTGGGATTTTGGGAATATTATCAAAATTTTTTGAAGCTTGATTTTTTATAACAGTACAAATTGGGAGAATATTAAGATCATGGTGAATGGTGGTATTCCTGCAATACCATAGACAGTGAATACCTCTAAGGGTTTCATTTTAAACAATATGAATTTTTTGTAAGTTATTTTTAGCCACAGCACCCCAGATCTGTGCCTAGTAGAGAAGTATGGAACAAAGCACAGTCTTATTTTATTTCCCATACCCATCTCATTACTATACAGAAGTAGGACAAGATTGAGACGGGCATTATAAAAGTTTTGGATGCTATATTCGATTTACTTGCACCAAGTGAGCGTGCTGTCCAGGAAAACACCCAAATATTTAACCTCCCGT
This sequence comes from Maratus michaelseni, assembly GCA_963931845.1. Classification (NCBI taxonomy): domain Eukaryota; kingdom Metazoa; phylum Arthropoda; class Arachnida; order Araneae; family Salticidae; genus Maratus; species Maratus michaelseni. The sequence goes on along the minus strand of OZ007587.1, from coordinate 261,717,116 downwards.
CCAAATCTGATAAAAGAGCCATCAAGATAAAGTAGGGGTGGGGTAGAGCGATTACTAGTAAAAATGACTGCCTGAGATTTAGCAGGGTTAATTTTGGTATGGCATTTAGTGAAAAAGATTCCAATTTACGAATGTGTTGTTGAAGATGTTCATACATGATAAGGCAGTACCTGCCTTTATGAAATAAATTTGTATTTATTTTTAATCAAAACCTTAATAACTCAAAAACACTATCTTGAACTTTTTTTTTTCTATACTTTAGATATTTGAGATATCTAGGATGTACTGCATATGGTCCCCATTCACAATGGTCAATTTTCAGTTAAACATAACTCATTCAATTTTTAAAGATACAGGTATGCTATTTTTTGTAATGATCTTGTTACCGCAAAGACATTTTATTTAACTGACCCAATTTTGTGTAAGTGGTTGTATAAAAATTACAAAAGTGTATTTTAAAAAAAATAAGGCAGGACTATTGAATTAATGTAATCTTATTTCGAATCTTATTGTGAAGACTTTTATATTTTGCATTGCCAACTTATCGCCAACAGGTAAAAGTTGAAAGTTTGTTTTAATAGTCTTGTGACATCCTATTTATATCATTGATTTTCAAGATGAGTGACATAATTAAAAAATGAACGTTCTGAGAAAAAACATTGTAAAAGTGTTATTAAAGATTATGACATATTACTTTGTTATTTGCGAATAAATTTATCTAGTGGCATAGGTAATTTAAAATGTTCTTCCAGATAAAAGTAACTTTAATATGAAAGATAATGTTACAGATATGATGTTTCAAAACAGAGGTTAAGGAGATTATCTCTTAAACCATTGATGATAGAACATATGTCCAATTACAAAAAGTATATAAATTAAGTATATCTCTTAGATATGGCATTTGTTTTATAAGAGGCTGTATAGATAATAGATTACAAAATTTATTATTTTATACAGTCCCCTTATCTCATAATTCATATTTAGAAAAATTTTGCGCTCTATCTAAGAAAAATATTTTAAAAAAAATCCATTCTCAAACTTACTGAGATATGATACTTAAAATTTTATTAATTTTCAGTGTTTTCTGACACCAAAAATGGAAAGAGAGAAAGAGGTTACATATGGTACAAACAATTATTAATTCATATATCCAAATTACACGCAGTAGTACGATCACAATGTTACATTATGATTCGGAAAATACGGTTTTTCACTTGCATTAAACTTATAAATTTATTTACAAAATAGATTGTTTTTAACTTGTGTATTAAATGTTATTATAACCTTAAGTAATTTTAATTAATTTTGATTAACTAAATTAATACTACTGAATAATACAATGCAAAATACTAGAACTCTTGACAAGATTTTATATTCATGACAGACTGCTTTGCTGAAAATAAAATAGTAATAATGTAGTTGAAAAGGAATTCAGAGTGAATCAAGCAAATATTTGATGTTAGATCAAACAGAAATATAAACTAAGCAAACTCATTTTAAGTATATTTCATAATTCGAAATCTAGGAAATAATTTCAATAAGGGAAGCAAAATGTTTTCATGTTTAAAAAAGCAATAGATTTAGTTACACTAAACATTTCTACACAAACTTTCCAAATTCTTGCTGTCTTTGTTTACCAACTTGGAACAAGAGCTTCTACTCACACCCTGTGATTTTGTAACAAGTGGGTAAGTGTTAAGTGTGATCGAAGATCGCACAAAGGGTTTCATTTAATATTCCTTTCAAAACACTTTATCCTTTCTTTAATAAATCCAAATAAATTTCATTTTTCAAAAAAAAAAAAAAAAAAAGTCATTTTTTATAAAGTAAAAATTTACCGGTCTATTTTTCTCGTTTTTTTTAGAATACCTGAACCAGCCCAATAGTGGGCGAAGCCCGCTATTATACTCTGTCATAATAATGTAATGTCTGTCATGTGGACTAAATGCAATATTAAAAAAAATCAATTTCAAAATGAAACATGGGTTATAGAAACCTTCAAAATGTTAAAATATGCCAATATTTCCATAATCTGGTTTTTATCATGATTATCAAACTCTCATATCTACTTGCTTTCCTATTACTCATATTGCTACTCTCTTTGTATTATTCTCAAACATTTGAAAAAGTCTGTTAAACTTCCAATATGACGTCAGATTAATTTTCTTTTTAATTCTCCAATGACGTCATATTTAGCTGCTTTCTGTATTTACACATACTCATACTCCTTGTATTATTGAGAAATGTTTAAAAATTTCTGTTTTATTACCAATATGACATCATATTAATATTTTTTCAATTGATGAAACTTTTTATTTCGTTTTCATTTTTCACGTGGAAATCTTTCAATAGAAAATTAATTATCATAGAAAGAATTTTATTGTGAATTTTTAATTGTTGGCAACTGCTATAACAAATTTTTTTTTAATTTAATAGGAAAAGGCTGTTAGATTTTTGGTTTTTAATCTCTCTATATTAAAATACGATTTTTTCAAATTTTATGATTTTGAGCTTCATAGTTGGTATTCAGCTATACGGATACAAAATTTCATGTCTGTAAGTTATATAGTTTCTGAGAACTGGCTCTCTGATGGACAAACAACTTAGCAGGACGAATAGGGATTCGTGAGATGAATGAAACCCTAAAAAAGGATTTTCTCACATTCAAAAACACCATCTTCATACTATTTTAACAATTTAAAAATATATTTTATAAAGATGAAACAAAATGCAGTAACAAACAAACAAACAAAAAATCTTTTTATTTATTTATTTTTTTTTACATTTTCTGAATTTCTATTGCGTGTAAATTAAGCCCCTAGAATGGTTAGGTGAAATTCGAAATATTTTAGAAGTTACAGTCAATTGAATACAAATGTGAACTGTCTGAAAAACAGGTATACGGAACCTGTCATGATAAACCTGCACGTGTGGTGAATTCTTGACAAACTTTCCAGGAATCTCAGACTAACTGTCAGTTGCAAAACATAATGATTAACTAATAACTTTTATACTCTTTTGCTTTTGTAAAACCTTAAATGCAGTTTTCTGGAAAAAAAAAAATTTGCTGCACTCTCCGTGTAAATGTAAAATGATGTTTACATGGATCAACTAATCAACTTTTTTTTTTTTGGAAATCAAAGATTGTATTTCTTTTAAATGATAAAAGGTGCAAATTAACAACATAATACAAATTAAAATAACTTTTATTAGGTTGTTTTACATGTTTCGACTCACTCCGAGTCATTTTCAAAAACAAATGAGAATATTCCATAATTGCACGGGCTTTGAAGTTATTATTTTCGTGTACTTTTTTAGGTATCTTTCAATACAAAAAAGTATAAAGCTACCTATTGCAGCCGTTCGGAGGAAAACAGTTCCGGAAAATTTCGGTATATTTTCACTGATCATGACCCTCAGACCCCAAAACCACCCTCCATTCAAATGTTGATTTATATATATATATATATATATATATATATATCTGACCTATGTCATACGATAACGCTCATATTTATAAATCAATTTTGATGAAACTAATTGTGTGTATTAAGCTCACCCATGTGTCGACCGAGTTCATTGGCCAGCTTGGTCTTCCATTTTGTTTAAAGATGGCGGCCATTTAAAAATTTAAAACTAAAATAAATATGCAAAAGAGTTAAAAATTCAAATTTACTTTTTGCTTAAGTGTTAGGCCTTGATACAAGGATTCCGGAGTATTTTTTGTTTTATCTCTATCTTAAAAAACGGCTGAGATGCAGCAGTTTGAAATTATGGAATATTCTCATTTGTTTTTGAAAATGACTCTGAGTGAGTCGAAACATGTAAAACAACCTAATAAAAGTTATTTTAATTTGTATTATGTTGTTAATTTACACCTTTTAGCATTTAAAAGAAATATATTATTACAAGGTGATATAATTTATTACATCAAAGATTGATTATTTATTTTGTGGGGACATAAGCCTTTCTTATGTAAAAAAAGAAGAAAAAAATAGTATCTTTAAGCCACACTGAAGTTTAAAAAAATAGGACGAAAAAAATTACACTTTTTACAGACAGCTACCATTTTATCAAATTTCATCCAATTTCACTAAAAATAGGTTCATGGCCTCCCAAATTCAATATGTTCTCTGAAAAAATTGATTTTGTTTGTTTCAGATGACTTTGACATGCTGGCACGGTGCAGGGTGATGCGAGCACAGAAGCAACTGTCAATATCGCCATCAATTTTAGTAATTATTTGTATAGTAATGATTTTTTTTTTTTAGTAAAAACTATGAATAGTAAGTGGGAAAATTCAAATAGTAAGTGGGAAAATTCAGTTTTTGTGTTTCTTTATTATTTCTATTAAAAAAGTCACGAAGTTGACTTACTTTTTGGGCTGATGAAAAACCTCCCCTTAATTCAGTAAAATGTTACATTCTTCTTAAAGATAGTTATTTCCATAACTGCCAACTTCTCATTGGAAGAATCTAGAAGATTGGAGATTAAAAATTGGGAAGATTTTTACTGTGTGGCAGGCTTAGAAGAAATTTTGGTTTTTTTACAGCCCAGTTCCAAAAATCACAGTGAAGGAATAATCTCAAAAAATAATTATAACGATTTGCAATCTTTATAGAAGAAAACCACATCAAATAATAATATAAATAATATAAATCACTCATTAAATGCAACAACATAACTTAAAAATCACCAATGTTGCTTTGGAAGAATTTTATATGCTTGCAAACAAATAAAATTTAAGAACTTGGGATAATGCTAATATTGATGCCAAAAAAGTGTCTTTTGAACCTTTATTACCCAATCATGAATGTTATACATAATGCACTACAGCCAAATTATTCTCATAAGCAAACTACATGAAATGACAGTGTGGGACCTCCAAAGTTGCAGATCCTTGCTTTAAACATGATTGGCTGTTTGTTCTCCAAGAGGCAGAACAACTTATGTCAAATCAAGATTTTCTTTTACCATTCAATGATACAGGATATGATCTGCATTTTGCAGTCAATCAAATCTAAATTTTCAATAAAATGTAGCAAATAAATAAGATTTTTGAAAAAATAATCCCCTCCCTTTTTTTCTTCTTTAACAATGGAAGAAAAAAAAATTGGAAAATTGAAAACTGGGAATATTACATCAGTTATCTTCATTATTTCATCTTTCTGCAAAAAGCAGGAAAAAAATATGAAAATCAGGAAGACTTCACAAGTACGTATTTCTCTTTTTTTACTCTCAGTTCTCCTTTGAGAAATATCAAAAGCTTGCATATTTTTTGCAACCAACTTAAAAAATATTCAAAAAAGAAAAAAAGTGGAATAATGAGAGAATAAATACAGTATTTATTTTAAGCAGATTTTTTTTCCTTATTGAAATAACTGCACAGAATGCACTGCTTATACAAACTACTGTTTAACAGAATCAATCACTTTTCTGAACAACTGGAAAGCTATTCAGCTACTATTAGAATTAGTTGCTTACCCAAGTCAAATTCCTGTTCACGAAAGTGATTCACTTAAGTAGTACTTAAATATAAAACAATATAATAGGAAAACTTTTTTAATTAAATTAGAAATTGTGTAAAAGAGGTGAGTGAAAGTACTTAAAATTAAATAACTAAATAAGCCAATCATCAATGACAAATTTTATTGAGTATAAAAGGAAAATTTAACATACATGAAGCAGCCTCAAAAGATTAAAAAATGTAATCAATAAAATAATAAAAACAATATGTATAAATCAAACTGCATCGAACATGATTTCTAATATCCATGTTTGATGAATAGTACGCATCATTAAATATAAGAGTATCTAAATTCAATAAAAAACTAAAAGAGAAAAATGCTATGAAAGCTAAATAAACTACATATAATCATAAATGCTTGATATATTCATATGCAATAATAAAAAATAAATATAAATTAAAAGTGAATGCAATACCAATATCCAATAATTATATAAATGTTCTCGTATATGCAATAAAGCAATCTACACTATATGCCCCTATGTTCAAGTATCACAGATTAAACAAGCAAACAACTTTTCAATTACAGAAAATCAAAATTCAAAATTAAAATATTGGACTCTTTAAAATTTCAATCATTTAAAACAAAATTAATTTAACAATGATTACAAAGACTAATTTAATAGTCAAACTTTTAAAATATACTTCATAAAACACTTATTTAACTTATTATAAAGCACTGAACTATGAAAAGCACAGTCTCATACTTTTTTCTATATGCATAAATACTTATAATATCCATATTTTTCAAGTCACATATAAAATGTACTACAATATTTACTTGTTTTATTTTTTAATTCCCCCACCCCCCACAAAAAAAAAAAAAAAAAAACACCATATTAATCAAATAATAAAATTTTAAAAATAATTTTTCTTTTGTCTAATACATTTATATACATATTAACTTTTGATTCAAAATTAAATTACATTTTCATAACTGGCTTAGATAAGTACATATTTTTTTAGTATGTGTAATTAATAAAAAATATATTAATTCTATTCTTTTTATTTAGTTAGTTTGGAAGGCTAAACACATAAACAAAACAAAACCAATGCAATTTAATGGTCAATCATACATATTTTCTGAAACTAAAATGTCTTTAATAGTTGCAAAAATGAAAAGAACAATTTAGTTTAAAGTTCTGAAAACAGTGCTATCTATTCAAAATTAAAAGAGAAAGCAGGTAAATAAAAGCATGCGCAAATTGGCAGCTTTTGTGATGCTTTGGATACAATCAATGCCGGCCAACCATTGTTGTTTTGCATTTTAAAAAAAATTAATAATACAATTTGTCGAAATAAATGCATCAATTAAATGTAATTATTATTTTATTTAGTTAAATTTTAACCCTTAAATATTTAACTTTTTTAAAAAATCAAATATTTACTAATTGATTTAAAACAAAATTGCCAAATAAGCGAACAAAATTCTAAATTGAAACTCAGTGGCGTAAATTGCCAAACCTTATGTTTATTTAAATTCTGTCTTAATTTTGAATGAACTATATACTGTCCAACCAGTCGATAAAGACTGATCATATGGCTTATGAGTAGGATGAATGAGATTCTGCAAATAAATAAAAATAGTTAAAAAACACTTTTATAAGCATCTAATGTTTATCTTAAAAATTATACCTAATTTCACAACTGCAATTCATGTTGTTCCAAAACATGTCCATTACAACACATGAATTTGGTGTAGGCCCCAAAGTATTGAAAATTCACCATTTTTATTTACGCTTGGTAGAAAGTGCCAACTAGTGAATTTATTAAAAATTTTTGTTCTATTTCTTTTTATGATATGGCAACAGGAAAGAAAAAAAAATCCATTATTTAAACTATTTATTTAGGATGTCTAAATTGTTTTCTCAATGTATAATCATAATTTATTTAAAATTAATCCAATTAAATTATGAAAATATTTATTATATTGCCATCAGGAACAGGCAACTGTACACACTTCTAGAACTTTAGCACATTAGGAATTAGGTGAAAAATGAATTACACAATTCCATACATAAACTAAGTTAAATAAAAGCATGTAAAAATAAGAAGGGATGGCAATAAAGAAGGGAATGGCAATAAGAAGGGGATATTTAGGCTCACTTTGTTTAGATCTCAAGCGAGGGTCAGTTTACACCTCATAAAACCTCACCTTAATCCCAGAACTTCCTTCCCTCTGGAAAAGTTTCATTTTTTGAAAGTGTCTCAAGGCCAGTCTTTGAAAACTGCCTGTATTTTTACAATATTTAAAACTTTTATAGTATTATTCATTACAAGAAAAGATTTAAACATCAAATACATGGTATCAACAAAATTGGAAAGCAATTTAATTTAAAATCACAACTAAAAATAAGGAATAACATAACAATAGCACATTTTTAAGGCAACACATAAACACTTGCAGAATCTAACATTATGAATATACTAATGAGTTATATAGCTTTGATGAGTATACTATAGCTTTGAAGATCAAATTTATAATAAATACATAAAAACAAATAAATGATATCAATAATTTAAAAAAAAAGTCTCAAATTAACTATTCAAATGGAAGATCCTGATTTTTCTCTGGCAAATTAAATACCAGTTTAACCAAGTAAAATGTGTATACATTAAAAACAAAAACCCACCTGAAGTACATTTAAAATGATGCTTTTAAGTATATATATGCTTTAGATTAGTCATAAAGCACAAACAGTAATTTAATTCTGCCATTTGAATTTAAAGTGCATATGAAAGTTTTTCTAACATTAATAAGTGGTGTATATTCAATTTATGAAGACAACTAAATACACTAGCACTAAATAAACTTTCACGTCTGCTAATTAAATTGATTAAAAAAAAAAAAAAAAAAAAAATCACAAATTGCCAGAAACTAATTAGAACAAGATAAAAGCAACATAAATATCCTATAATATAGATGTATGATTTAAAATTAGTGATGCTGCTAGATTTTTTATCCCTGGGTCCCTGGTGGACACAGATGTTTCCAAAACCTGGGTCCTTTTTTACAGATATGGATAGATATCTTTAGATAAGACAATTTCAACATATTCATACACAACATGTATTCCTTATGATTAGTTTTCAAAATTTTTATTCTTACCAAAAAATTATGCTTGTTACAGGACCCATCATAATTTATTTAGGCATTTCCCTTCACCAATTTGTTCCATAAATAATGTATTATAGTGGAGACATGACATCACTGGATAACAATAACAATGAATACATAAGAGAAAAGAGTTACTAAAACAGACATTTTAATAGCAAACATACAAAATAGTATTTTTAGCTTGCTTTTGATCAAAAATGATTTAAAACTTTGAAAATCCTATCATTTGTAAAAATTTCATCTTAAGAATTCCATCAAATGAAAGCAATTTTTCTATGATGCCAATATTAAAAAAAATCTACATTTGTCTCTTCAAAGTTTTTTTTTCTTCATATTTTGGAGATTTTATTGTAGATTTCACTGTAGATTGAGTCTGATGTAATATATTCCAAAATACAAAAGTTTGGAGTATATTTCCCACTCAGAATATTTGGATATATTTGTTAAATATAATATTGTATCTAAAAATACAAAATAATAATAATAATAATAATAATAATAGATTTTTTTCTTTTTTGGATTATGTATATAGATCATAACATTATTCCATATTAAATTATTCTCTTTAATGATTTTCATCTTGAATAAAATTGAGAATTTTGCAATAGAATGTGTTCAAATGTTTTATGTTAATCATTTGCAAAAATGGCTTCAATAATTGCTTAAATAGTTGGATAGATCAGTTTTTCAAACTATAATAAAAGTTTTAATAAAAAAGTCAAAAAAAAAATTTAAGGGAGGGGGAGGGGGGGGAGGTAGATTGTATTCGATAGTATCATTATGTAAACTGCAATAACTTGGTTACTTTAGAAACTTAATTCTCTAAACACAATAATAGGATTAGGGTAACAATAACAGGAAACCATTTATGAAAGCAATGATTATGTATATTTGGGTACATTATCCATTGAGTATATTTGAAACCAAGTAATTTGAATATTTTTCTCTAGCAAATTAAACATTAACAATATTGTGTCACACAAAATTATTATCAAACAAGAATGAAAAATAATACATCAGGCACAGATTATGAAATACTTTTCCACACCAACAGAATATTATTAAGAAATTTTATTTTTTCATACAATGAAATGAGATATCTATATATGCACTTTAAATAAAATACATTGCAAATGATTTTTTCCCTGTAGATCATAATGTAATGAAATTATCTTGTGTATCCCTGTAAATGAACTATAAATGCTACACACTTTGTTTTCAATAGGGAACATCATTAACATATAAAAATTACATATTATTCTGAGTATATTTATGCGAGTTAGAGCATGGACAGACAGACAAATTGAATTCATAAACACTTTTAAACCATGCTGGAAAAGTGTAAAAAAGTATCTTCCACTTACTTTTCAGAGGATAGAAAAGCAAAGTTGAAAATATCATAAAAGATTTTAAAATTCAATAAACATGGCAGGTATGTAATGTTTTGTACTATCATTAATAACAGACTGTAGGTAAAACATTAATTTAAGACTTGACATTACACAACAATTCATTTCTGAAATAACTTGATTTCAGTTTAACACTGTTTAGGCAAACTATTGCATTAAATGAGTAAAACAATAAACAATTTCCAAATAAATATTTACACATTCTTAACAAATACATAGTGAAGATGAAATTCAATAATGAATGTAACAGTAAATGGAAATTATTGATCTATCAAGAGGTAGTTAAGATTTTTTTTCTTTTTATTTGTAAACATGATTCATCACTTAAACTGAACATCACTTTGATGGAACAGACCAAACACAATGAGGGAGAAGTAACAAGTACTGTATGTAAATATAATTCATATAAGAAATCATGTTTTATAATTACATGGTTACCTGATTGGTTAAAACCAAGAAGTTAGGACTCTTCCAATCATGAGAACAACAAATTTAGAAGATTTTCAAAATTCAGAAGTTTTAAATATATATGTTGATAAGATATTGTCTCTTAAAAATTATGCAAATAAATTAATTGGCCACCTTATTTATGGGATAAAAAGATTATATAAATATTTTTTTTTCTAAATATAGAAATTTGGAATATATTGTCTACCCAGAATGTTGGCATAGTTTTTTCAATATAATATTGTATCTAATAAAACAAACAAACACACTAATAAAAAAGTCTCCTCCTTTTTTTTGTTCCTACAATTAAAAATACATCGTATAAGACAGTGACAACTCGACTAATGAAGATAATTTATTCTGGAACAACATTCGTTAGCCAAAATCTTCATTAACTGAAACACAATTTCCTATCCAAATAAAGTGCAACATGGCTAAGTCTTTTTAACATGCACAACCTGTAAAACATTTGTTTGCTAATTCCATATCCGTTAGCCAAGTCTACAAAGCACCGAAAAAACTCTTTATTAGCTAAGGTATCACTGTAATGAAATATGCAGAAACTTTCATGAAAACGATAATAGTAAAGATAAATGTAGCAAATAATTACAAATGAAAAAAAAAAATTATCTCTCTCTCATTGGTTTAATTATAAAAAGGGAATTGCTGAAATATATGATTTTTATTTTTGGTATACAATGAAGTCTTTTTACATCTTTCTAAAACATTATTCTTTTTATCAACATTATCAACATATAAACTATTCTTTTTATTACTAATCAAAACTTACAGTAGGTATGAAAAGATTCAATTTACAAGTCCAAAATATTAAGATAAATTTTATAAATGCAAAAATTGGCTAAACAACAGCCAAAAATTTTAATTAACAGGCAACACTGATTAAAATACAAAAAAGTTACTTAGCTTAAACCAAGACCGTTTTCATATTATAAAATGCTTAATCCAAAAACTAACATTATAGTAAGTGATGACATAGCAAATGAATGTTACCAACAGATTTCTTAGGTATGACTGGCATAATATTTTATACATCAATATCAATTATTAATAATCTAAAACTATGAAATATTACTCTGCATATAAAAATTATATTTAAAAAAAAAAACCTTCAAAAATTGTGGGAGAAAATTTTTGTCTGCAATTCTCCAAGTTTCTAAATAGAAAGACTGGTGATTTTGTTATAAAATATTTACAAACTCACTACAGTGACTTAGAGTAATATTTTTCTCTTAAAAATCAATTAATTTTTATGACATTTTCAATTTTTTAATATCTAACAAATTAAGGAAAATCATATTTTAAAATTTAATACAAATATAACAATAAATTACAGGAAATTTAGTATTTCAAACAGAAATAAATTCAGACTTTATTAAATGTCAATATACTGGCATACTATTTCTTCCATTAATGAATATATATAGATGAATAACAAATAAATACAAGAAAAATAAATATGCACAGTAGGTTTCATAAGCTGCAAGTGAAAAATATTTTTCTTTGGTTAGGATAAATAAAACAGATTGTACTAATTGGATGTGACGTAGATTTGATGTACTTACAAATCATAATTAACTACAGTGAAATTTTGTGAAAGAAAAATCAGGATTTAACAGTCAGAAATTCTGCTTTGATAATAAACTTCAACAGCAAAATTACAATATAGGTCTACTCATTTAATTAGTGAATATACATACATATGTATATGTATGTATGTATGTATAAAACATGAAGTATGACAGTTAAAAATAAATTTAAAATAAAATACACAACAGATTCCTATATTGCAAGTGAATTGCATTTTCTTTGGTTGGGTTACATATTTTAGATGTGCAACAATAAATCTATTTAAGAAAATGAACTTTGCTCTGTTCATACAGATTAACTACTAATAATTAAAGCTAGAAAAAAAAAATATTATTAACATGTTTGCAACCACAGTCTGCAAAAATCTCTAGTTTTATATCACATGCCAATGACACATGGTAGCCAATATGTTAATTTTATTGTAATTTAGTGACATTTATAGACTTTGTGTGTGTGTGTGTGTATATATATATATATATATATATATATATAAAGCTTCACAGGATAAGTAACTCAACCATATTGTACACAAAACTTACAATAATAAACAAAAAATAAATTAAATAAACTTGGAACATGGAAATGTAAACAAACATTGCTACCGAAGATGAGAAAAATACAGTACAAAATCATACAGTTTCGGTATTTTGTTAAAAGGGCTTGTTTATAAAATAGCATTTTATCAGGAGCATTAGCTAATATGTAACACACTGCATTATACCTACAAATATAAAATACAGTCCTTTTTCATCTGTTTTATAATATCTAATGTATTTGTTACACCATGAATAAAAACAAACAGTAAAAACGAGTATTTGTTCTGTTGCGGTACAAATGAAATGTACAGTTTGTCTTGTCTTAAAATACTTATCGCACAACAGAAAAATATGGTTTGTTTTGCTCCTCACCAAAAATGGTTGCTATACTTGTTGAATAGCCACTGACAGTTACGATCCACAACCAAGAATTCATAGAAAAGACAGGATAATAAAGCACAGTCTAGGATCAAATTTCTTACAGGTTAAGAAGGCAATTAATGGTTAAATGTTACCACAAACAAAATCATGGATTATCTTCAGAAGTTTTACATTGAAACCAATGATATTCATGATATAGGGATCATCTTCAGGAGCCTTAATCGTACGATCAGCCAAAGAAGCAATAAGATACCTAGAAAGAAATGACAATACAAACATTAAAAATCAGAGAATTGAATCGCATAAAATTTTTTCAAAAAGCATTATGCAATAATTAATGTAACATAACAATGTTTTTTTCTTATTTCTTTTCCTTTTCAAGGCTAGATTACTTAAAAGGAAATATATATCAAACAAATTTAAGAAAAGTACATATTTCAGAATCATGATGCATTAAAGCCTAAATATTATCAATCTTAACCTTAAGTAAACAGTGCTTCAGACAAGATAAGGCAATTTAAATTCTCATCTACTCCATAGTTAATTTCATGTATAATACTTTTTTTTATTGTGACACATTAAAGCTTGATAACATATTATCAAGCCAGATAATATATTATTGCGGAGGGGGGGGGGGGGAGGCATAGTATGCTGCTCTTCATAAAAAAAAAAAAAAAAAATCCTAAGTAACAAAAATAATCTTGAGTTGCAAATGTAAACAATACTTTTCTCACTAAATATATATTTAAAAAAGAGCTAAGTGTGAACTAACCCAACAAAGTAACAAAACACTGATTCAGAAGTACAGCTACAGTGCAAAAAAACATGGTATTACTTTAAAACAATTTTAGAGCAAAGCACATTACAACTACAGATTTTAAGTTAAAACATGTGCTAACCAGATTCTGAGCTGAAACAGGTCAGTTTTTGAGTTTGATAGACCTCTGCCCTCCTCATGATAACTAAGAATCAAATTTCAAGGCTGATATCAAACTTTCACTTTTTTTAAAGTTATAAGGTGCAATATGTAAGTTACAATAATGTAAATATATTGTACAAAATATTATAAGAAAGGTAATCAAAACATTGAAACAATGCCAGCTATTTAATATACACTGATTTCTAGACTATCTAAGAGTAATTGGACCAGTTTTTCCTCCTAGAAGCAATTTGAAAGTCAAAAATTATGTTTTCAGACCATAGTTAAAATAAATTAGAGCGCAAAGGAAAGAAATCACATTTTTTTTCCCTTAGTTTCGGAAAAGGGAGGGGGGGATTTCGTTAAAACATATCTGAGAAAATTGTACTTTTAAGCATCAAAACTAAAATTCGACTACAGTAAAACCTCTGAATAACGGACACCTCGGGAGCACGGAAACTGTCCGCTATTCGGAGGTGTCCGCTATTGGGTAAACCTCATATATTCACAAAGTTGCTAAGAAATGCTTACTGTTGCATTAATTGACTTTTATATGTCCTGAAACCTTTATTATATGACTAATCAGAAATTAAAATTATTTTTTAAGCATTAAAACTGAAATGAAATTGTGCATACCTTTATCCATTGTTTATTTCATTCTTACGAACAAAATCTATTAAAAATGTTTGCTTTTGCTTGCGATTACATGTAACTTGTTTTATGTCAATAGTTTTAATCCTACTGAATCATATTTTTTTACAAAAAGAAAAAAAAAAGTAACTGCTCATAGTATTTTGCCGCTTCTTGGAAATTATCGATATTGCAGGAAGCATCTCCAGTTTCAGTATCTGTTTCATCATCAGTAATAGAGTCAGCTTTTGTTGGAAATTCTGAAGGAGTATAATTGCATACATCAACTGATTCTTCTTGAATAGGTAACTTGTCATCAAGATTAATGAGCATTTTGACCGTTTCTTCACTCCTGATACATTTCATTAATTCACTTATTTTGCTTAATTCTTCATTTGTGTCAGAAATATGTGTTTCATTTTCTTTTAATAAAATCCTGCTTTACTAATACACAGTTGTACACTTTCCAGTTTTGTGGTTTTTACAGATGAAAAAATCCAAATTACAGCATCGAGATCACTAATCAATTTTAGGCAGTTCTCAAGTGTATTTATGGAATCTAAGTTTGAAAGAATGTGGTGTAATAAAAGCTTTCTGTACAAGGCTTTAAAACTGTGTATTATGCCTTGATCAAGTGGCTGGCATACCAAAGTTGTGTTTAGGGGTAAAAACACAATTTCAACACTGCCGAATGTCAAATGTTTTGGATGAGAAGTGCATTGTCCAAAAAACAAGAGAACTTTCTCTGTTGTTTTTCATCGTATTATCAAAGGAAGTTGACCATTTGATTATTAAAGGACTCTTCATCCAAACTTTTTAATTCACGCTCTACATAATACCAAATTTATTAAATTGTATATTCTTTGGGAAACCTGGGTTTCAGAGATTTTCCAGTTATAAGAGGGATTTAAAATTCTCCTAATACATTGCAACATAGTAAAATAGCAAGTCGCTTTTTTGACATTATTTCGCCGAAATATTCAAAATTTTTAAAATACAAAATCTTATTTGGAAAAATTCTGAAAAAGAGTCCAGTTTCATCGGTGTTAAAAATGCTTCTCTCCTCATAACCTTCACAAATTGATTGCAGTCATTCATGCCAATCTTCCATCCACTTCTTTAAGATCTACAGATTTTGCCTCTCCACATACTGTTTTGGAAGAGATGTTGTGCTGAGATCAGAACTTTTCCAGCCATCCACTGGAAGCCTTAAAATTGTCTAATCCGAGTTCTTTAGCGACTTCTAAAGCCTTTTCCCGAATCAAAATCCCACAGATAGGAATGTTTTTTCAACTAAGTGAAGTAACAAATTCAGAATTATAAAAACAATTTCAATGAAATTGGTCTTCCTGCACTCGTCGCTTTCTTTGCGTCTTTAATTCTCACTGACAAAAAACCAGTACACAATTTCCCAATAAAAATAAATAAATAAAATAGAGTAACTTTTTTCTTTGTTTTATAAAAAAGTAAAAATAAATAAATAAAAACATTTGTTAGGTTTTCAGTGATTATTTTTCTTTTGCTTAGATTACATGCCGCTTTGTGACGTCAGATTTCTCTTTTCTATGTTATGCAAGGATGCAATCCAGTTAATTACTTTTTCGATTTTACGAATGAGCGCTATTAAAATGAAATGATATTCCTTTTTAGGGTTTCGTTCATCTCACGAAACCCTATTGCTCCCGCTCCGTTGTCTGTCTGTCACAGAGCCATTCTCGAAAACTGTGTAACTTACAGAGTTGAAACTTTGTTAGAACATCAGCTGCGAAGAGCTGAAAATATTAAAATTTGAAAAATTCGTGTTATTTTAATAAATAGAGATAAAAAACCAAAATTCTAACGCCTTTTCTTATTAAATTAGAACATTTTCCCTTATAGCAGATGCCAAAAATTAAAAATCCATGATGAAATTCTATCTACAATAATTAATTTTCTATCAGACGATTTCCACGTGAAAAATAAAAAAAAAATGAAATAAAAAGTTTCATCAATTGAAGAAAAAAGATTAATATGAAATAAAAAAGATAGACGTCATAGTGGTAATAAAACAGAAAGATTTCTCAATAATACAAGGAGTATGAGTATGTGTACATGTACACAAAGCAGATTAATTACACGTCATTAGAGAATTAAAAAGAAAATCTGACGTCATATCGCAAGTTTAACGGATTTTTCAAATGTTTCAGTATAATACAAAGCGAGTATGAATATGAGTAATAGAGAATAGTAAATGTATGAGTTTGAGGAACGTATTGAATCATGATAAAAACCCGATTATGGAAATATTCGCATATTTTAACATTTTGAAGGTGTACAACATGTTTAATTTTGAAATTATTTTTTTTTTAAATATCGCAATTAGTCCACATGACAGATATTATTATGACAGAATATAATAGTGGGCTTCACCTGCTATCGGGCCGGTTCAGATATTCGAAAAACCGAGAAAAATAGACAGTTTTTTTTTTTAGAAAATGAAATTTATTTGGATTTTTTAAAGAAAGGATAAAGTGTTTTGAAAGAAATATTAAACGAAACCCTTTGTGCGAACTTAGATCACACTTACCCACTTGTTTATTTTGTCTTTGTTTTTTGACACTTTATAAGATTATCTGAAAAATTGTTTCAACTTGGGTATAATGAAACAAATATAGTCAGCATATTATCTGTCATGAATTTTCACGACAATTGTAAATGAGGATATCATAGAAGTATATAAAAAGAAAAAGAAAATGATGTATGGTGTATTATGGAATTCTGGGGAAGGAGAAATTGCTACTTCTAAACGTTAATCCGCAGAAAATCCAAAATCCACCAAAGAGGGATGCTTTTATTCTCCGACGGGGTGGGAGGGGGAGGATTTTCCACAGGTTACCCCCTACATTTATCTATGATCACATAACTTTATCAAATTGCCCTAATAAATTTAGAAGCTTTTTGCTTTTTTCCCCCTTTTCTTTCTCATTAAAAAATAATTTTTCATCCTTTATCGCCAAAATTACTGTCCGCTATTCAGAGGTTAACTGCATAAAAATTTAGGTTTTGTGAGTGGGGATTGGAAAACTGTCCGTTAAATAAAGGTGTCCACTATTCGGGAATGTCCGTCATGGAGGTTTTACTGTATTACCCCTTACCCCTCCTCTCTCTCTTTCTCATGAAGCCTGGTTAATAAAACAGATTTGCTATAAGCTAACTACAAGGCTGCCACTGCCGAATGGCATTAAAAATAGTTGCTTTACTATCCTACAATGAAAAAAAAATAGTAGCATTTGTACAAAAATAGTTGCATGTTTACTTTTTAAAAAAGAAAAAGAACCTTTATTTGCCATAAATAAAATACCTAAATTGTTTCATGAAAATCTACATCTTATTCTACCATTCGAATCCACCATTTTTCATACTTTTATTACAAAATAACACATTAATTATTTCAAAAAAATAAGAAGAAACTTTTTTAATTATCATCTGACATATGAGGATCAGAATGCAATTCAGTCAGTTGGAAGATTCAATAATTTTCCCAAACTAAATTGAATATATACATGTACTTGGGCAATATAGAAAAATTGTATTGTATGTTACTTGTTATGTTATAACTTTAATTCCATTTTGTAAACAATAAATAAACTAAAGCAGGAAATATGTCTATAAAAAATAGCTTTATCAGAAAAAGATGTATTTGATAAAGAACAGACATATATACAACTTTTATGTGCTTCAAAAAAATATATATATATATATATATGTGAACAATAAAATAGAATTTTAGCATAAATAAAGTCTGATGTTATATCCACCAATGAGTTAAATAAAGCCATCTAAACAAACGTGTAAGAAAGAAAAACAACATTCTAAATTGATGTTACCAACAATTTAAATGTTATTAAATTGGAACATTGCATAGAAAATATGATTTTGCTATAATAATCAAGGCCTGATTGAAGAATGAGCAAATAGTTCTGGGCCCTTTGATTTTTGAAGGCCCTAAATTTAGTGTGCATGTTTTTTAATTTGTATCTTTAAATCAGTTTTTGCTCCTGTAATGATTATAATCAATATTTTGGATTTTTAGAGTAGGATGAGGTTAAAACAAAAAATATATATTTATTTATATAAATGTCTATTTATATTTCCCTATAAGTATTCTAATGTATCAAAAAATGTCATTTTTTGCAACAGTATAGCATGAGGACTTTGAAAAACACCAGAGTTTCAGTCTCCACCAGGACTTTACAAATTTGATAAAATTTGGTAGCCAGCAAAAAATTCTAGTCGCCAGTAAAAATTATTCTGGCGACCCCCTTCTCCCTCCCGCATTAAAAAAAGCATAAAAATTATTTATGAATTAATTGACAAAAAATAATAACAAGCATAGTTTAGAGTTATTAGTTACATAGTTTAGAATTATTAGTTACATAATTTAGAATCATTCATTACATAGCTTAGAATAGTACATAATGTAGAAAAATAATATAAACTAAGTTTCTACTGAAACTGATTGAAATTATACATCTCTGAAAAAATAAATTAATACTGTAAAGGCTGAATTAACTGCTATGTTCCAGAAATTCTAATTGACGAATACTTCAAATGTCCAAATAGAGTGCAATAAAATTTATATCTGAAGAGGGAAGGAGGCATTGATGAAATAGTGAGGCAGGAAAACAATTTTTTGCCTATTTTTCTGTCGAAGTTTAAAAAAAAATTTCGATGTATCCAATTTTAAGATGCCACAGTGGCTAGATTGACACTATTTCTTACTTTTTTTAAAATCTCACCCCCCCCCCCCCCCCCCCACATTCTAATCACATGACTTGCCAATTGACTAGAGCAGAAATGAATGGCATTTTCTGTGCATGAAATGGAAAATGCCTTTTAAACTTGATTCTTCCGTTAAAAGCACAAGAGAAGAGGAACACTGCTTGCCATGAGAGAAAAAATGCTGTTTGTGCTTAGGTTGTGTTCTTACATAAATTTTTGCAGGGGGAAAAACTGCTAGATTAAATAACTTAGTTGCCAGCTTTAAAAAAAAAAAAAAAAAAAAAAAAAAAAAACTTATCACCAGTGGCAACTGGGTGACTGCATTTGTCAAACCCTGAAGTTACAGAGGAAAAATTCAGCAACAAATTCAAGGAATTCAATAATGAATTTAGCATCTATTTTACATTGCCATATAAATAAATTTAAAAGAAAAACTATCATGTAGTGATACATTTGTTTTTAATCTCTCCATTACTTTAATTCTCCATTGCAACTAACTTTTCCCATTTTCCTATATTTAACTTTTAATTCATTCACCCATCCATCAACTTGTAATGTTTATTTATCAGTAATATCTGTCTAAGATTGTAATTTATCTCATAATTATGTTTGCTGAGTCAGCATTTACCAGAAGTACTTTGTACCTTTGCTCGATTCAACTGTTCCCTCAGATTTCATTCAATTGCTATTCCCCTAGAAATAATTAACTTGCAAAAAAGGGGGATTGATGATTCATTAAATCAATTAATTTTACCAAAATAAATTATACTAAAAATAAATGAAACAGACAAACATAAAATGAACTTTTTCCATTTCAGAAATTAATATGCAAAAAATTAAGTTGACTTGTCTAAAACTTCACTTCTAAAACTAATTTCATTGGTTCATAGGCGAATGATGTCAAAAGGTGTTTTCTGATCTTATTCTTTGCAGGTGAATAAAGTGCATATTGGTCGCTTTTTAAAAAATGTATAAATCACAATCAATTCAATTGTTTTTTGAAGTGATTCATTTACATTAGGAATGAAAATTTTAATACTGATAACTCCAAATATATACATTTTGAAAGGTAGCTCATCTTTTAAAAAAAAAAACATTTGTCTAACAATCTTTCTAAAAATCTAACTTTTATGTAGTTTTATTTAAAAAAAAAAAAAAAATTCCACATGGCAAATGAAAAACGAAGTGGTTAGCTCAAGCTCCATATCTGTTTATGACAGTCACATGACTCACAATATTATAATATAAATTATTATCTATTTGTGATTTAATTACTATTTTATGAATCGATTTAGTGAACATAGAAATTATTTCAATTAAAAAGCTAATGTAGTATAACCTTAAATTTATATTTTTCTAGAGATCAAAGAAATAAAATTTAAATAGCAAGCTAATGTAAATTATGGAAAAATGTAACAGAGAAGACACTTAATCTATAAATTATATTTGTTAAAATTCAGATAAATAAAAATCTATGTAAATAAATATGGCTTATATTACTATATCTTACTTTAATAAAACAAATATTTATTATCTATCATCAACAACTGTTTCTTAAGGACTATCATGTTATTTTGGCGACTGTGTTTATTACCATTTTCAAATATTATTACAATTTAAAAGGCTATATTTTCTTTTTTTTTAAATCATTCTGAATAAATTAAACCTAAAAAACAACATACTTTAAATAATTCTTTAACTTTATTTCAATTAATAACAAAAAATATTCAATAAAATCTAGAGAAAAATCACATATGTGTTTGATATTTCATTCAGATCTATTTATAAATCATGTCATAATGAAAAAATAGTTGATGATCTGCCAATAAGCTAAAATTATACAGTAAAATTTTTTCATTAAAAAAAACACAATGAAAAGCACTAAAATTAACCTTGTGTTCGGCAGATGCAAAGTATCTTTATATTCTTTAAGAGCTTCGGTCCAACCAGTCTGATAAGTTCTGTCAAAAGAGTCTGTCAAGACTAAGAAGAGATCGAAGGGTTTCTTCTTTGTTAAAGCCCATTGAGGAACAGCACATAAATTCACATCGCCTGGTGTAACCTGAAAAAATTTTGAGAGCTCATAAAAATAAACTAAAAAAAAAAAAAGTTTAAAATCAAACTAATCATCAGAAAAAAATGAGACAAAAATACAGGAAATCCCCAGAAATATACTCATATTTTAAATGTCCCATAACTCACTGTAATTTTGGTACTTCTTTGTTAAGGGGCCTTGGCATGATAGAGAAAACAATGAGGTTAAATTTGACAAGAAATCAAAATTTTTGAAAACATTTTCTGGCAACCTTCATTTATATTTTAAAATTTCATCAAATTATTATATATATCTTATGAAATAACTGTCAATATATCAAACACACAACCAGTTTGTTCACTATTTATACCATTTAATACATACATTGAGGAGCAGTTTGTTTAATATATACATAAATACAGTCTGTTACAAAATTATAAGACACTCAGAATTTCACTTTTTTTTCAACAAAGAAAATATTAGTTTGAATTTAAAAGTAGTTCTATGAAAAAAAAAATAACTCAATAATGTTTATTTAGCTCAGGGGGAAAAAAGTTTGAATAATTTTTTGTTTCATGCCAAACTATTTTATGCAAATCTGCTGTTTCATAAATATAAGACAATTCTTATATTATTAATAAAGCAGACGATTTTATTTTGAACTCAGAGTTTAATTGTAACTTAAACAATCTGTAAAATTTAAAAAGAAGAATAAAATGCAGAAATTCTGAATTGTATCTGATTCTTTGAATTTATTAGTAAAATGCCTCATTGGAGTGAGCTGTCTGAAATAGAAGTGAGAAGAGTGTGGTTCTACAAAAGAAAAGTCTGAACATGAAATAAGTAAGATTCTTAATCGTTGTAAAACTGTGATTCATATTGTTTTAAGTAAAAAAGAATTGTATGATATGCATAAACGATCTGGTCATAAAAAGAAGTTATCAGATCATGATAATAGGCGAATTGTCAAACTGGCAGCGAAAAAATACCAGTCGACTCATAAAATAGCACAAGAGATAACTAAAAAGGTTGTTAGGTGGTTATTTTTTTTTTTTTAATTTCTCTTAATTTAATTTTAATTGTTACTAATTACCTTTCTTTAAGTTTACTCACAATTAGCAGTAGCCTTCACATGCATGAATATGTCAGTATGCTTAATATCCTCTAATAGTAGATTGAGATTACAATCTATTGTGTCCTTTTGTGATAATCAACCGAGAATCCACAAGTAACATTAAGATGACAGGTGCGATCAAGATTTTAAATTTTGAATAAAACCGCCTGAAATTAAGGTGAAGAGAATAATTTAGTGGTGGCTAAAGACAGCACCTGATCACAAGAAGAGCAAATCACAAAAGCACACTCTGTTTCATGGCAAGCATGAAACATCCAAAATTTTGCATAAGTGCTACTGAAGTCTTAAACATGAGTACAAAAGGAATTTTGCGTTGTGAAAATTAAAGTATAATATTAAGTTAAATTATCTCATTATCTGACAGTTTTGAGTAAATAAATGTAAATTGCAGAAGCCATGAAAGTATGTAGTAAACTAGCAATGTTCCTCACACTGAGTGTATCTTATAGTTTAAAATAATACTCTTCAAAGTTTGATCTTGACTCTCAAAATAGGCGGAACTACTCCTCCTTAACAGATGTGAACTAACAGAACGCTTCAATTACATAAATTAGTCTAGAGACAAAAATCAAGCACTTATATGAACAAAGTGACAAAATTTATTCAAGAAAAGAGAAAGTATATTTTTTAGTCTCATCAATTCTTATAAGATCAACTATACAATTTAGAGGGTAAACCACAATGATTATTACTTGAAAACAAAATCGTCGATCATAGAATTAGATCATAAACACAAGAAGCCATGAGCTTATACCAGAGCACCATCACTAATGTGCTCATATTTTCTAGACAAGTACCGTAATTTCCGGCGTATAATCCGCAGCTCAAAGAGTCGTTTTTCGACCCAGAAATTTTATTCAATAATTGTAGTTAAATATTTACAGCGATCTTTTAAGTTACATTTTATAAAATAATATTTCTGGGTCGAAAAACGACTCTTTGAGCTGCGGATTATACGCCGGAAATTACGGTATATTTTGAATGGAGATAAGAGCCATAATATTCAAATAAAACCTACGTAAACACACAATTACATAAATAACATTATCACATTAATGAACAAGATGTTTTCTTAACAACATTTAATACAACAATTAATATATATATAATTTTTTTTTTTTTATATTAGCACTCACCAGCCAGTCTTGATAGGTGTTCGCCGTTTATCGGCTGGGCACAGCGTTCATTTTATCAGTCTATTACCGAGGCATCTAGCCGCCTGTCTCCGTCAAATTTTAGTGTAGCGCTCTCCACGCCAGTATTTACCAGGATTCTCTCCGCCGAGGACCAGGTCTAGGGACCCCTTCCTGACGTCTCTCCCGTTGCCTTTCCGTCAGTCATCGAAGTTACCCCGCATCGGAACGCTCACATCTCCCCCGACATGCCGCGTATAACTCGGACAAAGACCACCGAATGCATGAAGTCTGTTGCCGCTTGGGTTGAATATTCTGCGGCACGTTACGCTAAATACCGCAGTCGCCGTAATTTGCGAGACTTTTCAAGGGATGAGGGCCCACCGCTTTCATCTACCGGTGCTCATGCATAACTCCTGCCGCCAGAAACTTTTATATTGCCGTACCAGCCCCGTTTTCTTAAAATCAGCCGCATTGCCTGTGCTGCCTACTTCATTATTCCCGTTCTCTGTCAAAAATCACCTTTTCATCTTCGTTTCAAACCTCCTAACTGACATACACACCAGCCCCGTTAAATCTCTTCCATCTGCCTAACCAATGAGCCTTCCGTGTCTTCCACCCTTCTTTGCATACACTTAACTGAGAGTGCCCTATTGGTCAAGGGTGCACACAGGGTCAAAGTTGTTGCTAGGGTCCACCCCGAAGAACCACGTGATAAAACAACCCTGTAGGTCCCTGTTTCATGGAAAAATCTTGTTGAATTTATGATGACAGCTCCTACCCATTACTGAAGCAATAACATGCAGTTAGATGCACTTTTAAATACACACGAACAACAAACCTTATTTTTATGAGTTTTAGAGAAATAGGCGATTGTTACTTGAAACGTTTTTGCAATAAAATCTCCCACTCCTGTTGTAAAAGAAAAATATCTACTGTGTGGTCCTTTAAGAGCCACACTCTCTCCCGTGAGAACATCTTGTTTACAAGTAAAATTTTATGAGGAGGGGATGACATCATCGACCACCACCCGTAACATCTAAAACGAATACAATTTTGAGAGAAGGAAAAATTTTGCTCCCTACACAAATTGTGGGCTAAACTTTACACAATGTTTTATTTATTTACTTATTTAAATTTTATTTATTTATTTATTACATATTATTTATTTATTTATATAATTTTTACAAAACGGGGGGAGGGGGGTTAGAAGAAAACTGAAAAAGTACATTTAAAACTATAAAACAGTTAAAACTCAACTGTCATAACATATTATTCCCCATGCCGGGCTAGAAAAAAGATATATATATATTTTTTTTTTAACCACAACACAAAATATCTTTTTTTTTTTTTTTTACACACTGCAAAACCTCCAAAGCTATAAATCCGAAAACCAAATGGTGAGGGCCACCCTTACCATGAAAAAGTTCACCCCAGATATAACTAGACAGTAAGCAGAAGTGACACACAAGGAAAATAATATGGTTAAACCTGCCAGGCGTATCCTCCCTGCAGAGCAAAGTTGCAAAATTATCAGACACCGACACGTTTACAAAACTGAGCTCCCGAGTGAAGACAAGACCAATCTCACAGTAGCATACCGGTAGTGCAACCACAAGACCTGCATCAATATTCAACTACCTCCTGCACATCACTCTAACCGCCACCTAGTCAATCTTTGCACTGAAACACTCTCAATTACTAAAATGCAAGACAATTATCAAACCACTGGGTATGTCATCCCTCCTGACATCCATGAATGCCCAACTCCATAGCACAGTAGCCAAACTCCATCAAACACTACAACTTACCTGCCAAAACACCTAGAAAACTGTGGTGAGTGCTACCAAAAGATAGGATAGAAGAAAAATTTATGTATTTAGAGAAACATCAATTTGGACTAATCTACCGAAACATAACATATCAACATGAAATACTCAAATGCTCTCAATGAATATAGACAGAGTGAAAATTTTATGAAACAGAGGCATATAATTTTTGAATAAGATAAGAAAATGAAACATTTCTTAAACCTTTTAGGAATGCCGTACAAGGCATCACTCAATTTGAAACAAAACAAATACACATTAAATACATAATACAGTTAACACATATCAACCTGCTTCTGAAACAATGAATTGTTTACTCGGAAAATCAATAAAAATACCTTTCATATATTTAGCATCACAGACTTTGTCTGTCACAGTTAAAACACAAATATTCACTCAGATAATCAATGCAGTATTGAATGTTCTAACACTGTATGAATATACTACCTACATATATCAACACATACTACATATATATCAACATTTTACAGATGCAATATAAATAGATGACAAGCAATATCTGAAATTTACCCGTGTAATAAGTTCCAAAGTCTATTGTAAATGAACAGGGTAAAACAAAATTGAGATTATTCTACATAATACTCCATTTGGTATAGAGCAGTACAAAAGTCAACAGAGCTGTGGCCGCTACAGGACATATAACTAAAAAATTTTATCTATTTACTATTTTTATATATAATTATTTTTCACATTTTTCCTTTTTTTTTTTTTTTTTTTTTTTTTTTAGCTATCCAGAGGCCACACATCACCTACCCAACTATTCAAAGGCATAACAACCCTGCCCCTAAACATTATTTACTGCCAGTCATTAAGCTGTGAAGACTTCCATTAACCACATCCTCCGAAATTTACCATACAAAATATTGCCTGACGATACAAGAGCATTCAATATAACATAATTTTGAAAATTTATTTACAATTTATGTACACATACACGGAAATTTTGAAAAACGAACACTAACATACTCACACAAAACGTAATTAATTTCAAGAACATACCTTATATACTAGTAATAGACATATCCCAACGTAAAACGTAATGATAAACATTACTAAATCCATTGTTTGGCACGCGCATAACAGACACAAACTATCGCTTCAAATATCTAAACACATAAAACCCGTTTTATCACCCTTCCCGTATTTAAAACATTCCCAAAGATACTGAAATAAGGAGAATACTCATTGACAACAAATTAAAACTACCGAAATCATCTCCAATTATATCGCGAACAGTAATTTCTTCCAGAAGCACGCGAGAATCTCGCTGCGTTTCGATTATTACTCGGAATAATATACCTCCGCGAACGCTTAATCGGCAATACGTTATCCCCTTCTCTTGTCTGCACTTGTACACTTGCAGAATTCCCACTCGTATCGAACGCTTCTCTTTCACCCAAAACGACTGATTGAGCTGAATCGAATTTCCCGACAGAATCGATCGGCGCGGGAGAGCTGTCAGCGGTAGTCGCGTCTTGTTTACAAGTTGCAGGAGGAAATTCCATCCGCGATTTCTGCTTCGTGAGACGATCAACGTGGACAATTTGAGTTTTTGTCAGTTTGGATTCGAGGGCTATCTTAAAATTTACCTCACCGATTTTCTCTAACACGAGATAGGGACCCACATTCGGTTTTACTAGTTTCTTACTTCTTCCTGGTTTTACAACAGGTGAAAATAACCATACTGAATCACCCACTGAAATGCATTTGTTGACCGCCGTTTTGTTTCTTAACTTTTCTTGTTTTTCTGAAACCTCTACCAACCTATTGTACACAGTTGAATAGATTTTCTGCATTGCAGGAATCAATAACTCACAAAAAGATGGGGCGTCTACATATTTACTCTCAAGTCGTGACTCAAAAATTGAGTATGGGAGCACTAAATTCCTACCATAGACTACAGCCGCCGGTGTTAATTTTGTTGAATCGTGAACCGAGGTACGCATGGCAAGGAGTGCAAATTTTAACTTTATATCCCAATCAAGTTGATTTTCATCAACCAAGTGCGAAAGGGCGTTAATTAACGTGCGATGTGCTCTCTCTAATTTCCCATTCGATTCGGGGTGATATGGCGAGGTTCGATTATGCTTTACGCCAAAACGAGCATACACAGATTCCATAGCATCTGACAAGAAATTTTTCCCACGATCAGTGATTAGTTTTTTACTACACCCATGTCGTGATATGAAATCTGCCAAAGTATCTGCAACTGTCTCTGATACAATGGATTGAACAGGGTATGCTTCAATCCATTTGCTAAATGCATCTATATAGGTGATGATGAATCGGTTGCCTGACATGGTTGGCGTGATGGGACCCACACAGTCACAGTGAACCACTGAAAATGGACTAGAAGTGGTAGGCATCCTTTGCAAAGGTGCTAAGTGCTTTGACTTGTGAGCCCTTCTCTGCTGGCAGCTGATGCAAGATTCTACTAAATTTTTTACATGAGCCGTCATCCCTGGCCAGTAAAAATGCTCCCTGATTCTTTCTATAGTTTTGTAGTAACCCTGATGACATCCTGCCAGAGAATCATGAGTCATCTTGAAAATTTCTGGAACCACCTCCAAAGGTACAACTTTTCTCCCACTGTTTATCACCATGGAGTTCCTCGTATCCTTACACACTAAAAGGTCTCCCTCCAAATAAAATTTTAGATAATTTGGAGAAATATTCATACCCTTTTCCAGCCTTTCTACAATTTCCGCACATTTTCTGTCAGTTTTCTGTGCTGTACCAATAATTTTGATTAAATCATTATAAGGTTCACAAATATATACAAGATTATTATTACTATTTACATTTTGCACACAATTAACACTATACACATATCTCGACAAGAAATCTGCCACACTATTGAATTTTCCTTTGATATATTGAACTTTGAAACTAAAATCAGATAGTGTGCAGATCCACCTAGCAATTCTGGATGTAGGATCCCTAATTTTCAACACAAAAGTGAGAGGGGCATGATCGGTATAAATTGTAAAATGGGTATTAGCTAAATAGCACTTAAAGTGAGCTGTAGCCCAAACCAATGCCAAAAGTTCCCTCTCTGTTGTTGAATATCTAGTTTCTGCATCTTTGAGTTTCTTACTCGCAAAAGCAACCGTATGGAGTAAGTTATCTGTACCTAGTTGCATAAGTACTGCCCCAAGCGCTTCGCCATTGGCGTCCGTGTATAACTGGAATTCTTTTGAGAAATCAGGCAAGATAACACACGGTTTGGAACTCAAAGCTTCTTTTAAATCCTCAAACTCAGCTTGGGCCTCAGGCGTCCATCTGAAGATGCCATTTTCTTTCGTTAAATTGGTTAAATTAACTGCTCTCTTACTAAAATCAGGTATAAATCTTTTATTATACGTTAATGTGCCCAAAAAACTTCTAACTGCCTTACGGTTGTGAGGAATATTGAAATTTTTTATAACCTCGATATTCTTGTTTATGGGGGCAACTTGATTACGACAAATTTCATATCATAAATATTGTATCTTATCTGTGAGAATTTTACACTTACTAGGCTTAAGTCTTAAGTTATGTTCACATAGTCTGTCGAAGACTGTTTGTAATTTTGCAAGGTGTGACTCTATGTCATTTGAGGAAATAATAATGTCATCGACATATACTAGAATTCCCAAGTTTGCTAAATCCCCGAAAATGAAATTCATCAGTCTTTGAAATGCACTGCTGGAAGTGGCTAAACCAAAAGCATTTCTGTTGAACTGATGTAAACCGCGATGAGTAATGATAGCAGTTTTATGGCGATCCTCAGGTCGAATTATCTGCTGGAAAAATCCACTGGCCAAATCTAATGTTGAAAAAAAAACTGAGCCTGCCAAAGAGTCAATTGAATCCGTGATATTTGGAAGAGGGTAATTATCTTTAATTAAGTTCTTGTTTAATTTTCTATAATCAACAGCTAACCGATACTGACCATCCGCTTTTCGTACCAGTATGACCGGCGATGAAAATTCTGACATAGATGGTGAAATGATGTTCGCCTCAAGTAATGCATCTAACTGATTGTTTAATTCCTCTCTCAAATTTATCGGTACTCAATATGCCTTTGATTTGACTGGTGTATCATCTTTAAGGTTTATTACATGCGGAATAGTATTACACCCCGGCAAGTCACGCACTGAAGCCGCAAAAACATCTTTATTTTTCTCTAAAAATTCCCTAATTGTTTTCTTACTATTCTCATCCAAGTGATCTAAATTAATATCCGCATCCCAAGTCAAATCTGCATGATCAAAACTCACATCAGAGCTATCATTCACTACATTGCCACAAAAGTTGAATTTTTGAACTTCCTTTTCACAAAAATTTAATTTCGCCATAGTCATATTTTTATTTAATGCTAATTCCTCCTCACTAAAATTAATCACAGACACAAACATACCATGTTCCGCAGAACAAATAGTTCTCGAAACTAACATTTTGTCCATCAATTTGTATCTGCAGGGTTCTAACACAAAATCACAATTAAAATTAGTTAAATTCTTTCTGCATTTAAGTTCAATTAGTTGTTTAGAAAATGGGGGAATGTTTACTTTGTTTTTTGTATATGCATAAATATCAGTATTTGTATTACCCTGTGAAGTGTCATTATTTTTATGTATTAAATTTTGGTCATTGGTCTCTTCCTGTATATTTTGTAATTGATTAGGGGGAATAGGCTGAGGGGATTCAGTATTTTGTTTGTTTATGTCATCAACGTTAAGTACTAAGTTATGATTAGAGGTCTCCTCCTGTATATCTGGTATTTGGGTAGTCAGAACCGGCTGAGGGGAATCAACAATTTGTTTGTTTACATCTGGGCTGATCTGATTTCTCAATTTTATAGTATTATCCGCACAAAAAATACCTGCTAAACTCTCAGTTAAACTCAGTACCTGTTAAACTCTCTAGCATGTTATCAGAAATTAAATTGATGGATGAACCCGTGTCCGCTAACAATTTTAAAGATGTCCCATTTAAAGTCGCTGAGATAAAAGGTAACTCGGCATTACACCCTGGGAACATGGAAAACACAAAATTCTGACAGTCTTCCGGCCTAGTTTGAGTCGATTCTGTCAAATAACGCTCAGGCCCTATACATTTAAAGTACTATCTCTCGTTTCATTTGCATTATTGTAGTTATTCGCATGCCCTGGCTGTGGTCTGCTATCCTCTTGATTGTTCCTCATATTTCTGTTGTCATTCCGATAACCCCTATTTCCCTTAAAACTGCCTCGACCATTACCTCGAAAGCTGCTATTCTCTCTTCTAAAATCATTCGATCCTCCCCTGTAGTTCTGAGAACCACCTCTACCATTCGCATAACCCCTGTTATCCCTCCAGTTGCCTCTTTGATTTGAACGACTAAAACAATCCCTGGCATAGTGACCTGGCCGATTGCACCGAAAGCAGAGATTTTCTTTCTTATTCATTGTTTCTGCGGTTTTCATTGTTACAAGGCTTTCTACCTGCTTAGCTAACATATTTACTTGTTCCTTAAGCTGTTCAATATCATTTTGTCCTCTCTCATCCCTATGTGAAGCCGCACAGACCACATGAGTGGTTGCCTGCTCATAAGCAGATGTCGATGGTAAAGTTAAAAGCGCATTTGAAACTGGTTCCACCCTAACTGCTTCCCACGATTTTTTTTCCAGTAACGCGAATTTTAAAATTTCGTCCGGATCTTTTGGATCTTTCGCTATTACTCCTTTCTTTATTTCCGGTGTTAAATTGTTTAAGAGCATTGACTTCAACATTTCCGTCCTTGTCTTATTGATCAAGGCTTCATCACCCCCGTCAACAACTAACGCAGATAGAGATAATTGCTTCGCCCTATCAAAGAATTCTTGTACCGACATTCCCTGATTTTGCTTAAAGTTAATGAATTTTTGTAGTGCCACTGCTGGCGAGTCCTTTCTGCAATATCTGTGCTGTAAAATATCTGTAAGATCTTTAAATGTTTTTGCCTCCTTTTCGTAGGTTCTCAATAATTGAGCAGCAGGACCGATTACTCTAGTAAACAAAACAAAGACCTTTTCTTTCTCCTCCCACTCATATAGACCCGATAATCTGTCGAAGGAAGTTTTGAAATCTCCATAAGAAATAGAGCCAACTTCCCCACTGAATGTCGGAATTAGACCTATGTGGTCTACTAACGCCGTTTTTCTTTGAAGGCCCGCCATTGCCTTTTCTGCCTCTGTTAAAGCCATGATTTCGAAAGTTTGATTATGAAAATAGCACTAAAATCCCAATCAATTATAAGTTAGAGTCACTGACTGGACTGCCTGTCTCCTGTATTGACTGTGTAATAATTCTACCTAGTAATATAAAGTTTTAATACAATAAGTAATAGAACATTGAAAGGGGAACCTGAAGAGTCTGCTACCTAAATGCTTCCTAAAAGACCTCACAACCAAAATTCACAGTATATGGGGTCGATAAAAATAGCCACCACAACACCGTTGACCCTTACAATATAATATTTTCACTAAAATAAATCATGTATTTTACACAAAACATACAGAAGTCACAAAAGCATATGTCTGTGTATATATGTCTGCAGACTACTGCTCTCTACTACTTATATTTCCAAAAAATCATACTAACAAAATTTTTTTTTTTTTTTTTTGTAAATATTAAACCAAAGCATATGACAAATTTAACCGAAAGCCAATGAAAGTTATCAAAATCCAATATATCGTGTTTAAAACCTTAGCCACATCAGACATATAATGCACAAACACATATTTTAAATACATATACAGATATATCTAAACTTCTATAATTTGAATAGAGACTTTATTTGTTTAATTTAATTTAATTAATTTATTTATTTTTAAATCAATTGTTTCAAAAGTGCAGCATTTTAATTTTTATAGCAATAACACAGATCTCTTTTTGTCACGGTACCAGTTGTTAGGTGTGTTTTTTTTTTTTATTATTTCTCTTAATTTAATTTTAATTGTTACTAATTACCTTTCTTTAAGTTTACTCACAATTAGCAGTAGCCTTCACATGCATGAATATGTCAGTATGCTTAATATCCTCTAATAGTAGATTGAGATTACAATCTATTGTGTCCTTTGGTGATAATCAACCGAGAATCCACAAGTAACATTAAGATGACAGGTGCGATCAAGATTTTAAATTTTGAATAAAACCACCTGAAATTAAGGTGAAGAGAATAATTTAGTGGTGGCTAAAGACAGCACCTGATCACAAGAAGAGCAAATCACAAAAGCACACTCTGTTTCATGGCAAGCATGAAACATCCAAAATTTTGCATAAGTGCTACTGAAGTCTTAAACATGAGTACAAAAGGAATTTTGCGTTGTGAAAATTAAAGTATAATATTAAGTTAAATTATCTCATTATCTGACAGTTTTGAGTAAATAAATGTAAATTGCAGAAGCCATGAAAGTATGTAGTAAACTAGCAATGTTCCTCACACTGAGTGTCTCTTATAGTTTAAAATAATACTCTTCAAAGTTTGATCTTGACTCTCAAAATAGGCGGAACTACTCCTCCTTAACAGATGTGAACTAACAGAATGCTTCAATTACATAAATTAGTCTAGAGACAAAAATCAAGCACTTATATGAACAAAGTGACAAAATTTATTCAAGAAAAGAGAAAGTATATTTTTTAGTCTCATTAATTCTTATAAGATCAACTATACAATTTAGAGGGTAAACCACAATGATTATTACTTGAAAACAAAATCGTCGATCATAGAATTAGATCATAAACACAAGAAGCCATGAGCTTATACCAGAGCACCATCACTAATGTGCTCATATTTTCTAGACAAGTATATTTTGAATGGAGATAAGAGCCATAATATTCAAATAAAACCTACGTAAACACACAATTACATAAATAACATTATCACATTAATGAACAAGATGTTTTCTTAACAACATTTAATACAACAATTAATATATATATAATTTTTTTTTTATATATTAGCACTCACCAGCCAGTCTTGATAGGTGTTCGCCGTTTATCGGCTGGGCACAGCGTTCATTTTATCAGTCTATTACCGAGGCATCTAGCCGCCTGTCTCCGTCAAATTTTAGTGTAGCGCTCTCCACGCCAGTATTTACCAGGATTCTCTCCGCTGAGGACCAGGTCTAGGGACCCCTTCCTGACGTCTCTCCCGTTGCCTTTCCGTCAGTCATCGAAGTTATCCCGCATCGGAACGCTCACATCTCCCCCGACATGCCGCGTATAACTCGGACGAAGACCACCGAATGCATGAAGTCTGTTGCCGCTTGGGTTGAATATTCTGCGGCACGTTACGCTAAATACCGCAGTCGCCGTAATTTGCGAGACTTTTCAAGGGACAAGGGCCCACCGCATTCATCTACCGGTGCTCATGCATAACTCCTGCCGCCAGAAACTTTCATATTGCCGTACCAGCCCCGTTTTCTTAAAATCAGCCGCATTGCCTGTGCTGCCTACTTCATTATTCCCGTTCTCTGTCAAAAATCACCTTTTCATCTTCGTCTCAAACCTCCTAACTGACATACACACCAGCCCCGTTAAATCTCTTCCATCTGCCTAACCAATGAGCCTTCCGTGTCTTCCACCCTTCTTTGCATACACTTAACTGAGAGTGCCCTATTGGTCAAGGGTGCACACAGGGTCAAAGTTGTTGCTAGGATCCACCCCGAAGAACCACGTGATAAAACAACCCTGTAGGTCCCTGTTTCATGGAAAAATCTTGTTGAATTTATGATGACAGCTCCTACCCATTACTGAAGCAATAACATGCAGTTAAATGCACTTTTAAATACACACGAACAACAAACCTTATTTTTATGAGTTTTAGAGAAACAGGCGATTGTTACTTGAAACGTTTTTGCAATAAAATCTCCCACTCCAGTTGTAAAAGAAAAATATCTACTGTGTGGTCCTTTAAGAGCCACACTCTCTCCCGTGAGAACATCTTGTTTACAAGTAAAATTTTATGAGGAGGGGATGAAATCATCAACCACCACCCGTAACATCTAAAACGAATACAATTTTGAGAGAAGGAAAAATTTTGCTCCCTACACAAATTGTGGGCTAAACTTTACACAATGTTTTATTTATTTACTTATTTAAATTTTATTTATTTATTTATTACATATTATTTATTTATTTATATAATTTTTACAAAACGGGGGGAGGGGGGGGGGGTTAGAAGAAAACTGAAAAAGTACATTTAAAACTATAAAACAGTTAAAACTCAACTGTCATAACAAGGTATCACATACAACTGTGTGGCAAAGTTTGAAATCTAATGCTGGTGTTATTCGTCGCAAATTAAAAAGTAAACCACTACTACTGAAATGTCACAAAGAAGCTCGTCTTAAGTGGGCAAAGAATGTCATGTCCTGGAACTCTGCATGGAGAAATATATTGTTTTCAGACGAGAAAAAATTCAATCTTGATGGTCCAGACGGCAATAATTACTACTGGCATGATTTAAGGCAAAGATCTCATGAGTTCTTCAGTAGACAGATGGGAGGCAGTTCCGTTATGATGTGGGGTGCATTTTCATATGCAGGAAAATGTGATTTCCAAAGAGTTGAAGAGAAAATGAACTCTGACAGTTACCAACGGATGCTATTTTGAAGTCTGATATCCTTCAGACCACTCTTAGGAGGTGCAAAATGGAAGTTTCAACAAGATAATACTCCCAGTCATTCCTTGAAATAAACAAAAGAGTGGCTTAAAAGAGAAAAGATTGATGTTTTACCGTGGCCAAGTTGAAGCCCTGACCTAAACCCTTAGGAAACTAGTGGAGTTATTTGTCTCGCCAAGTGTACAAAAATAACAAACAATATCATGAATTAGAAATGGCCATTATGAAGAAATGGGACAATATTCCCTAATCATTCCTTAAAAAATTAATTAACTCTATGCCAAATCGTGTGTTTGAAGTTATTCAGAGAAATGGTGGAGCAACATCTTACTAAATTTGAGAAAACTGTCTTTTTCACAGGTGGTTTTATAATTTTGTAACAGTTCTTTTTGACACTTTTTTGTTATTTTTTTTTTTCGAATTAATTTCATTTGTGTAAGTTGCTACATTTTACTAAATAGTTGATGTACTAACATAAAATATTCTTTATTTTGATTGAAATATTTCTTTAATTACCTAAATAGCAAAATATGTTATGGTCTTATACTTTTGTAACAGATTGTAAATATAATATGAATGTATATATAATGAATATAATATGAATATAATATGAATGTATATATAATGTACATATAATGAATGAATATATAATATAATATGAAATATGTAACATATGTTGACATAAATAGGTCATATAAAATTGGAAATTTTCCATTACTTGCCATTTTATTTTCGAAATTGTTAATAATATTTCATTCAAAATTGAATTATCTTAAGACTGGTTTATGCCAAGGCCTCTATAAACAGAGAAATACCAAAATTTTTAATTACTTTAAGATCAATTTGAACCACAAAAATATTATGGAAATGGAAAGAAAATGTTAGATGATGTGAAGATCTAAAATGTTGCCCCCTACCCTCTCCAATTAGCAGAACCTTCATTACTTGTTACCAATACTAGAAAGATATCCTGTGTCAACAATGACACAATAGCATTAATTACAGTAAACTTATTCTATTTTCTTTCACTATGTAAATGCATAATCAATATTATATAGCTCCCATATTAAAGACAATTTCAGAAGCATTTACATATAACAGTATAATAATATAGTATAGATAGAGATCGAAACAGGTTTTTAAGACTGAAACCGAATTTCGGTGATCTTCCCACTTTCAGCCGAAATCGAAAGTGTCAAAAAAAAAATTTAAACTGATTAATACATACATAATTGCATATAATTATTAATTAATTTTTAACAAATAATTAATAATTACTTATAATTATTATAATAACTAATTATGTTACTAATTAATTTATTAATTATACGTGTATTGAACCATATTTCTAACAACAAACATACATATATATATGTGTGTATAAGTTTCAAACAAAAATGAAACATAAATAATACAACTTTAATATTTTATTATTTTATAACAACCTATAATTATAGGCATTTATCAATAATTAATTAACAATGTAATTAAATAATGTAAAACAAATTCAATAATGAATATTTAATTTTTAAATATATTCATATTTTCAGTTCATTAATATTTTGCATTTAAATTAAAATGGCACCCCTGTTTGAAAATTTTATCTCCGGTGTCAAGTTGACTCTGTGCCTCAATCCAAAACTATTTATTTTCATGTAAAATAAAACGTAATTAATTTATCAATAAGACAGAAATAGTTTCCAATTATACGAATTTCATCTAATAAAAAAATATTTTAAGTTTACATACCTCGATATATCTTTTGT
Organism: Maratus michaelseni; assembly: GCA_963931845.1. Lineage (NCBI taxonomy): Eukaryota > Metazoa > Arthropoda > Arachnida > Araneae > Salticidae > Maratus > Maratus michaelseni. The sequence continues at coordinate 261,680,230 of OZ007587.1, read as the reverse complement.
AATAAATTTTGTAAATCTTCATATGTTTTAACAACACCTTTCTCATAAAGCATTCGAAACAATCTGGAGTTTCAAAGTAAAAAATTTCTATTACTGTTAAGCTTGCAGCTTTTAAAGATCACATGATAAGAGTCTTTTAAGTTTAGTCATATATGCATTGCTTGCTTTATAGTTTACATTCGCATCATGAATCAATCATGACAGATAATGATAAACAGTAGAGTTCACAGCAATAAACAGTGTCTCATTTGAGCCGATACAACTCATATCAATGAGTAAATTTGAAAATTCCCAAAAGAAGAAACGAGATTTTGAAATACAGATAGTTTCGGTCGAGTTTCCATCAGGCCGAAATTTTGGCAGCAATTTCGCCAAAAATGAATATTTGGTAAAACTCCAATTTTGTCCCAAAACTGAAACCGAAACCGAAATTTTGGTCGATCTCTAGATAGATATTAAAGTCATAGGTGTAGTATGTGTATAGGATGTATAAATACATATTGAGATATAACAAGCCACCAGAAAAAGAAAATTACTATCATAAATATCTTTTATCACCAAAAGCCACTAACCTGATGTAATTTATTTAATAAATGTAGACTACAGTATTGTTTTAGTTTGTTTTTTTATTACTAGGGAGCTATACCGCCTACAAGCTACAAGTTATGCTCACTCATTCCCATTCAAACCTAGTGATGGCAGAATTTTTCAAAATATCAATTTATCGATATTTCTATATATCATGTTCAAGGCATCAATATTCGAAAAATAAAGCCATAAATATAGTATGTATATTGAAAATATCAATATTTTGGAATATTTTTATTGTTATTTAGTTTTTTAATGCATGGCAGGATTTATTTCAGTTTATGTTAATTAATATTTTATTTACCAATGCCTTTTAAGCTGTTTACAGCATATTTTTAACATTAACACTTATAAATAAAGTCGATGAATTTATTTCCAGTATTTTTGAGGCAATCTATTTAAAACTGGTAACTCTGATAATAGTTACTACTCAGACTATTTCTTTTTTCCTGTATTGTATTGTATTTTTGTCCTAAGAAAACAGATTCCCAGCTGAGGCAGATGTTACAACACCACCAAGTATTGTATTGCTAAACCATAAAATTTTGGGTAAATATATTTTAGGTTTTTCCAGATTTCCAAAGGATTCCTTTGTGATTTCTAGCTACAGATCTTTGTAAATACAAATGTACCTCAGAATCCATGTTTCAAGATTGGGGATTTTTTTAATTCAAAAATGATGTAATTTATGATAGAAAGCTTTTCTCACTGTGTAAAAGATATTTTCACATTACTTAAAATTCTTAGCCATATTAAATGACAAAACAAGTAAAAAAGGATTATTTAAATTAATTTTTTTAAATAAAATCAATTTAGCTAGATTATGTTAGTAATGTATGTGAAAATTGCTTAAAGTTTATTTTCACATGTAAAATATTAATTTTTAAAAAGTATTGATACATAGATGTAAAAAACATTACATATCAATATATATCAAGAGTCTAACATTGATATAAAAAATCAATCAGTTTCAGATCCAATATATGGATGTTTTCGATATATCAATATTTTGCATCCCTATTCATTATTACCTCAGAGCGACAACTCAAATAACATGATTTTGAATGTATTTAGAGTATGAAAAATTCAGCTTTCGAAACTGACATTAAAAGCAAATTTAGATATCTTTAAAAATAATCCTATTAATCTTTTTCTTTTTCTTTTTTTTTTTTGCATTTGGGAGTTATATAATCTTATTGTCTATAACAAGTTTAAAATAGCTTTATATGGAAATAAATTATTTTAGACCATATATAAAAATTATGAATTAATTTTCTATTATTAAAAAACTTTCATGCAAGAAAACATTTTTGGAATTTTCAGAAAACTTCAATTTTTTAATTTTATCACTTTACAGATAAGTAAAAGTAAACAAATAAGTAAAAATTGTGTTTAAGCAAAATAACTTAAGCACAACTGAGTCCTAATAATAATTTATTATATTCCTTAGTTACTGAAAATATAATAAAATTTATCTGAATTACTTTATTATTGTACTGTATTTTACTTTTTTTTTTTTTTTTTAAACTGTCAAATTAATTTGCAAGAATTAAAATAATTGCAGCATTTGCTGCCATGTTGTGCAGTTTCTCTTACTGAATGCACACTGTTTGAGATCCAAAATAAGCTTAAATCAAATAAAACTATGCACAACATCCACAAGGAGTATTCAGGAAAATTACAGTTAATATCCTGAAGATAGAAATTAAAAGAAATGTATCATAGATAATAGATAAAATAGTGCTTTAAGCACCAGAATTTTTCTAACCATTGATGACAAGTTTTGGTAGCATTCAGCATATCATCATCAGTGACATGACGGTATATTGAATGCTACTGACACCAGTCAGCAATAGTTAGAAAAGTTCTTGTGCTTGAAATGTTATTTTATATACATCAATGTATCGTAGTACCAAATTAAATTATTCATAATTATTGAGTCTACTGATCTATGACATCGACTCATTTCGGAGAGTGGTGATTGTCACTGGGTTCGTTCGATCCACAGTCTGGATACATTTGTCACTCTGTTGGTTATGTGTTGTTTAGCAAAGTGAAAATTAATTCAAATCCTTTGTCAGTGTTATTAAATTTACGCTCAGTTTCAGTCCAGCTGAAAATTGAATTGGAAAATTTCGATATTATCCGATGCTGGGAATTTATTAGTCTCATGTACGCCACTGGGTAGTGTGCTCATGTATGACATTCCGTCTTGCGCTGCAAAGTTGCAGCCTTTCCATTTTATTGCAGATATGTTGATGATTCTTTTGCACTCTTGGACCTGTCTATTTCATCCATTGATAACGTCTTAACTATTCTAAACTCAATAGATCCTGTTATTCAGTTTACATATGAAGTTGAAGTTGAAAATAAATTGTCCTTTCTTGATGTGTTAGTCACACGTCAGCCTAATACATTTGATACCTGTGTATACCGGAAACCTTTTGCAGTCTCACTCCCCCCTCATTTTAATTCGTGTCACCCCCCTTCTCAGAAAGCCTCGGCTTTTCATTTCTTTATTAATAGAGCAATTTCCATTTGTTCTGATAATGTTTCCCTTGGTACAGAATTGAATTATATTAGATCTGTTGCTATTAATCGTGGTTTTAGTTTGACTTATATCAACCGTTTAATTTTTCGTTGTCTAAATAAAAATAGTAATCTTGTTCCTTCTGATGTCCCAGAATCTTTTTCTAACCTCATTATTTTACCATTTCACAATAGTATTAGCTATAAAATAGCTAATATTTTAAGGCAATATGATTTTAAGGTTGTTTTTAAGCCAGTTAATAAACTAAATTTTTCACAGTTAAAGGATAAAATTTCACATCATAACTTTTGGGGCATTTACAATATCCAATGTCAATGTGGTTTGTCCTATATAGGACAGACTAAACGACAACTCCGTTTCAGACTCAATGAACACAGAAATTACATTAAGAAAAAAGAATTACAAAAGTCCTCTATTGCCTGTCACTGTTGGAGTGAGGGACATAATTTTAACTTCGACTCAGCCACTATTATTAAGAAATGTAACACTCCATTAGATTTAGACTTCTTTGAGGCAGTTTATATTCATAAATTTGGTAACTCCCTGGTTAATGATTTTTCAAGTGTACCGTACATCTCACCTTTCTGGGTTGAGTTACTTTGTCATAGTGAATCCTCTACAACCAACCAACCGACTTAATCAGATTGGAGGAGTTTCTCGGTGTGTTGTTGTTTTTCATTTGGGTTTTTAGATTCATTTTCATGTCTTTGGGGGGATACAATAGGGTTTAAGTTTATTTACACTGAGGAAATGAGTCCAGGATACTCATGAAACGTGCGTCTGTTTATTACACGATGTTATTGTGTGTCAAACGTTGATATTTTTAGTATATTTATCCACACAAGATTTTTTTCATTACTACAATTCATGTTGTTCCAAAACATTTGCATCACAATATGTGACTTTGGTGTGGTCCATAATTATGAAAAATTTGCCACTTTTATTTATGCTTGGTAGAAAGCACAAACTAGTAAATTTATTATTATTATTTTTTTCTTTTTGTTTTAAGATAAAGCAACAAAAAAAAAAAAAAATATTTAAACTATCTATTCAGGATTTCTAAATTGTTTCTTAACATATAATCATAATTTAATTAAGATTAATTTATTAATTGATCAGGGATCACTAGGATTTTTCAAAATTTTAGGGAGGAATTTTAGGAATTTTTCCCAAATTTTAGGAAAATTTTAGGGGCATTTGCGATATTTTTAACATTACAAGTATGTAATAATAGTATTTTTGTGCTAGTCAGGCACATGTGGTACACTGCCAAAGAATATTCCCATCATTCCAATGAATTCAGCCCTTGTTCCATGTGCTTGTGTTGTTTGTTGCGAATGAGCGCATTTAAATTTGCGCAATAACTGGCTTCATATTACAAACCGTTTTGACAACTTATGCTTACTGCAATTGTATTAATTAGAATTTTGAGTTCCTGGATCATTGAGCCTAACCAGAATGAATGCTCTCCTTCTCTCTCTTTTGGATGTTCTCGGTGAACCTAGAGAACAAGACGCAGGAAGCAGGGGTGATTTTGAGAAAAAAAAATTCTGAAGCTCACAGAAAAACTTCTGAAAGGTTTTTTCACACTTTTTTGTCGAAATTTGCATTTTTTCTGCGATATTTTGACGAAATATGCATTTTTTTTTAGATTCTCTCACGAAATTCGCCTTATTTGGACGATTTATTGACAAAATCCCCATTTTTTTTGCGATCTTTTGATGGAATTCGCTTTTTTTTCCGCGATTCTTAGACGAAATTATCTTTTTTCCTTGATTTTTGGATGAAATTTGAGGGGGTTTTTGATAAGAAATATATTTGCACTTCTTGTCACCGTACATTAAATATTCATTGGGTTTATTTACTTTGTTTACTTTTAACATGGATATATTTTTTAGTGCAATAATCTTTATTTAAATCATTTATTTAAAATATATTTTTCACTTTGACTTACTCCTGGTTCATTTCTAAATCATTCTGGTTTCACATCGCATTTTTATTTTCATTCCGTATCTAAAGTCTACACATCGCATTTGTACAGTTTTCGTATGTCACGATCCCAGCCTTGCATCGTTTTCGTAAATAGAGCAGTTCTTGTATCCACCACTAGATGGCGTCGATCATCGTTTGCCGCCCATCGCTTCTGCATCTCGCGTAGCGATGTCGTACTTCCGGGTATGCCTATTTCAGTGCGTAATAGTCCTATTATTGTCTGGCTGTTTTAGATATAAAGCGATGTTTTCACCCTTGATCCTCAGTTTCGTTTGGTTTTCGTTTTAGTTTCATTTGGTCTTGTCTCGTTGTTTACTTTAGTTATTGCTTAAGTTCGGCATTATGTGATAGTTATTATATTTAAGTTCACTGTCGTGTATCGTCCATGTATTCGTCTACGTAAATAACAAGATATCACAATGGTGAAATATTTCCTAAACAAGTCCCGCTCATATGCTGAAATAGTTTTTATATAATAGGCAGTAATCAGGACTAAGCTGTAATAATTTATCCTTTAAACGACATCGGATGAACTGTGTCTTTTCAAGAAATGGTTTCCATCACATCGTGGCTTTTTTAAGGAAGTCCATTACGATGGCTGACCTTGAGTAGCGTATGCTCTGAAAAGGGTTAAGCCGAGTTCTATTTCTTTTTCATCATAAGTACTCGCCGGTTGTCGTTTATCATGGAAATGCTAAACAGGCATAATATATTTAATTAGCCAAGTTCTCTTTTGATCCTGCATAAGTTTAAGCTTATCGTCATACCTCCATCTGATATTTTGAACATATTCAATAGATGTTTACCGTAAAATCAGTGCTAACCATGCTTTGGGCCATATGTCATTCAAGTGTTGCTCTATATGTGTTCTTTCAATCATCATTTAGTATCGCCGTATTAATTGTTATGAAGCCGTTTTTATTTCGTTCGTCGTATGTTAAAGTAATTTATACTTAATAAGTAGTTATTGTTCGAAATACTTTTTCAGTTATATTTAATGTTTAATTCATGTTTAATGTTCTAATAAATATAATTTAGTTTTAAATATTTTTTGTCATTCTTTCAAACGTTAAATATCATAGTTTAATTAATGAATGCTTTTTACTTTAACTTTTCCATATCGGTAAAAGGATGTTCAGCCATTATACGTTTTCCACTGTAAACTTAAATTAATATGGCTCTGCTTGTTTTAATATATCTGTTTTTACATTTAAACGTTAATTTAAATCCATCAGTTTTCACGATTTTTTTAATCGAAATTCACGTTTATTCTGCGATCTTTTTAAGAAATTCTAGTTTTTTTCCCTGAGATCTTTTTAAAAAATTTGCGATCCTTTGAAGTAATATCCTTAGATGATCTTTAGAGTTTTTTTCAGGATTGTTTGTTGAAATTATCTTCCCCCCCCTCCCCCCCCCCCCACGATATCCTTGGATGAAATTAAGTTTTTTCCCCCGATTCTTTGTCGAAATTTGCTTTTCTCCGTGATCTTTTGACGAATTTTGCGGTTTTTTTCACGATCTTTTGACAAAATTTGCGTTGTTTTAGCAATCTTTTGACAAAACTTGCGATGTTTTAGCAATCTTTTGACGAAATTTGCGTCATTTTAGCAATCTTTTGACGAAATATGCATCTTTTTCAGTGACCATTTGTCAAAATTCATGATATTTTTTGGTGAAATTTTGGCAATCTCGAATTTTTAGAAACAAGAAGAAAATTTTAGGAGAATTTTAGGAATTTTAGGGGATAAAATAAAATTTAGGAATTTTAGGGGGAATGCTAGCCCTGATTGATATTTCAGTTCTGAAAGTATAAAAATATCGTATTGTCACCAGAACACACAACTATACTCAATTTCTAGAAATCTAGCACATCAGGAAGTGACTGAAAAAAGAATTACAAAATTTCATTTTTAGATACATGAACCAAGCTAAATAAAAGCATCTAAAACATAAAAGCAATTGTGACTGCAACTAATCCATAAATATAAAATTTAAGAAGAAACATTTATAAATAATTTACCTTGCTTAAATGTTCATTGACATCCGAAATGGTCATTTTGTTGTTGATGTCAACTTGAACCAGCTCTTCCGGTGAAAAAGCAAGTACAGTGACATTGGACAGTTCCGCTTTCACAAGAGAAAGGAGGACTATTTCACTAACATTGGATGGTGTTACACATTTACAGGATCCACAGACAGACTGTGACATGCACGGACGAATATCCACTGCAATAAGGTATCTCTTTTGGGTAGGGATGACTGACTACATTAGAGGGGGGAAATTGAACAATTAGTAAATAAAAAGATTTATTCCTCATTCTATTTCATGATAATGTACATTAATATGTTACTTAAGCACTTGAAATAATTTAATATTTTAAAAATTTTCGAATTTGGCGATAATAGTAACTTTGATCATTTTATACAAAAACAATCTCAGTAGCCACTGTGATAGGAGAAACTGTTTTTTCCTGTCTTTAAAAAAAAAAAAAAAAATATATTATTCATAGTAGATTTCTGTTGCATGGGTGAAACATGTTTACTAAACAGTTTATTGTTTATAAGTAGAGGTGTTAAGAAATAAAATATCCCTATCGCTGCAGCCCCTGCAATTAGAAACAGGGGTCGATCCAGGCAAAATTTGGGGCCTATTTAGAGGACCCCTTCACAAAAATCCTTTTCATAAAACAGGCACCTTCACCAGGGGTGTAAAAATCTAGGCGCCAATAGGCTGATTCCCACCACTAAATTTTACTAGTACTCTTCGTCAAATTTTATTAGTATACTTTGCCTAAATTTTATCAGTATTCTTATTAGGAGAAGAATACTAAAAATTTAGTGGTAGGAATCGGCCCATTGGCGCCTAGATTTTTGCACTCTTTCCCTTCACAAAATTCCTCTTGGTAAAACAGTCTCTTCACAAAATTCTTCTTAATAAAATTGGCCTCTTCACAAAATTTAACTCCATATATTCATTTCCATTATACACTTCATTAATTATTTTTATTTTGTTAGGTTTTAAAATGTGTAATTTGCAAACAAAACAAGTTCACCAGAAAAGGAAACTTTAGTAGAAGGACTTAAAGAAGTTTAATAATAAATGCTTGGTTCGAATTTGGATAACTGAATGTTATTTTTCGTTACAAAATGCAATTTTTCCCAAAAAGACAATAAATTTCGCAAAAATAACTTATTTTTTACAAAATGGGTCCCAAGAAAAAATCCCTGCATCAACCCCTAAGAGATCTGCACAAGCACAGGCCTGGCCCACAGGTTGGAATCAGGTCAATATTCTTTAATTAACCTTGGGTAGAGCTGGGCCATGTATTTTTCCAGAAGGCCGTTGCCAGGCTATATTGCACTGACAATTTTTTTTTTCTTTGTAAAAATAGAAGTTAAAAATTTGGATATTTCCCTTTAACAGTGTTTTTGACACCTGTTTAAATGATGTTGGTGCAGTTTGAGATTAAAAAAATGAGTTTTGCTGCCAAATTATATAAACAGCTATGAAAACAAAACTATTATTCCTGTTTGTAGCTAAGCTAGATTTTTAAAAAAATGATCTAATTACAGGTATTAGATAAATTATTTTGGTTTGTATATATTAACAGACAAATGGCTCCTGTATGTAAATGTATTAATAAACCAGGAGAACTAACCCGGGCTTCTCAGATTACATAAAATACTGAAACATAGGGAAAAAATTAATTCCTATTGAAAACTAATAGATTTTTTAAATTTAATATATTTTTTTAGTTTCCCACTAACAATGCCAAAAAACATTTTATGAAAAATACCATTTATTTAAATAAAGCTTCGAAATTTATTAAAAGTGATGCTTTCATATTAGCCTCATGCCAGGAGTTAATAGCCGAAGAAAATGACCAACGATTTCACTATTTACTTTGATTATGATTGCCTTTTTGAGTATGATTATTTCAATGTTTAAACATGTAGTTCAACATAACTGTTAAACTTGTTATTGATTTATTTATTGATGATGTTCTAATTTTGTTATAAAATATTAGCCGTAAAAAAATGCTGAACTATTTAATTGTTCTAAAAGCAAGCGGATTAATCTTCCGTCATCAGGTTGCACATGTTAGAGGTTTTTTTTTTTTATTGTACTTGAAAATTATATTAAAAACTTAAAAAATTAGAAATTTGAGATACAATTTTCAGACAAATTGAACTTGAAATTACATTTTTTTCGCTATTCGACACTGCAAAAATTTAAACTGTGCAAAGGTTAGGAGTTAGTAAATTTTCAAAAAATGTCAAAATAGACTGATGAAGTTATTGCTATTGTCAATATGATATCAGTGTGACTCACAAACATGTTTTTGCTTTACAAGATAGATTGTGAAAATATAAAACAAATTGCTTGTGTGTATGAAACAGCAAATAGATTACAAGAAAGTATGAGTGAGAATTTTTCTTCTCCTTGCCAAGGCTATTTTTAACACTTTCCAACATAGTTGAAAAGTGTTTATGAATTCAGTTTGTCTCCTGTCTGTGCTCTCACCCGCATAAATTTACTCGGATGGCCATGCAATTGATATATATTATTGAGACTTAGTATGGCTTGTTCGGTATTGAAAATGAAGTGTGTAGCATTTATAATCAGCTATTCTGTGATACTAATCTGTGCAAGCACTTTTTTTCTAAGTTTATATTTTCTACCGAATCAGCATTCCATACAGATGAAGGAAGAAAATAATCAAGCAATGTTTTCAATGTGAAGAAAGTTTTCATTATAACATCCTGTATCCATAAAGAAAATACAACATCTAGACTCTTTTAACCATTAAACTTTATTCCTAATGATACTGTATTTTATATATATGAATAATGTATGTCTTAACATATCTTAACAACTATAAAACACAAAACCATTTAGCTGTATCATGAGCTGAACATCATGACATGTAGTAACATACTGCAGCTCTAGTTAAACTATTAATTTCATAATTAATATATTTTTTCATTTTTCAAAGACTTCAATTAAAGGATTGATGGTGAATATGGCCATAATTATAAGAGGATAATGAAGTTATCCAGACTAAAGCTTAATTGAGAAACTTAATCAAAATCTTAAAGAAATAACTTCAAATCTATCAAGCTGGCCATATGAAAAATAAATGATGATCATCGAAAAAAATCTTTAGTACTTTCACATATTGTACACTAAAAAAAAAAAAATCATCTGTGCAAAAGAAGAACATTTTTAACTGTAATTTCAGAAAGTTGTATGGCGCTATCTCACTTCATCTGTTAAATATGATATTTAGTTATTAGTTTAGACAACTTTCGAAAACAATATTTCCACAACTGTTCACACAAAAGATTGATCCAAAATGATGCATGAGCATGGGTCCTTCAGGAAACACACTTCGGGATGAACCAAGCACCATTCATTACAATCAATGAATAAAGACACCTAGTTTAACACAATGAAGCATTTCCTTAATGAATAACTTTTTAAATGTCCATTAAGTAATTAAAAAAAAACTGAATTCACGATATTTAAAAGCAGACTAAATCTGATTTGAAGAAGGAACAAGCATCATAAAAACAACTTTAAAAGCAAATGTTTAAAAACTTATTAGGATTTTAAAACATATTTAAAAGACAATGCTGAAAGGTGTTATCCATCAAGTAAACTCTAGATTAAAAAGAAAAAGAATAACTGCCTTAATGAACAGTGAGCAATAGTATTTAAACAACAGACTCACGTAAAGCCACTTCTATACAACGCTAACATATGTTCCTTCTGACTTCCAGAGGAAACACAGAAACACAAAATAGACACGGATCGCAAAAAGCAAGACGTGATCATAATGAGGCTGCTTACACCATCTCTTAATAGCTACGACATCAAAATAAGTTGCCGGGGAAACACAAAAAAGTTAGACAGTGTCAATTTGAGAGATTCAAATAAACAGGTTTTGAACCACAAATTTTACTACTTTACTAAATTAAACCAAATATATACCACAAACAAACAAGACACATTTTATTAAGTATAGGTGAAAATTAGCGGTCGCCACTCGCCACGTGGCGATTAAAGTTTAAAAAGTGGCGATTAAAAAATCAGCCATCGATCGCCACCCTAGTCGCAACTCGCCAAGTGGTGATTAAAAAATCTGTTATCGATCGCCAAGTGGAATACACCATTTTCCATGGAAATATGCATCTCTAAACTGATTACATCTAATTAGATAACTGGTTAATTATTTTTCCTACCAGATGCAAACAGATTTAAATGACTTAGCTGTATTTTTAATATTTCGGCTTTCTCTCATGTGTTTACTCTTTAGTTGGATTATTTTTTCAAGAAATGCAGTCTTATTCTGCAAAATATATTCATCACCTTTGATTCATTCCACATGCATTTCAAGTAATTTATTCCTTTTTTTCCCACTGGATACAAGCGGATTTTAAGGACATTTCATTATCTTCAATATTTCGACTCCTGCCACATGCTCACCAGTTGGATTGTTTCTTCAAGAGATGCTGTTTAATCATGCGAAATACTACTCATACAATAGGTATAAAACTCTTATCGAAAAATATTTTATATTCAACGATTATAATTTATCTAGATGTCAAGAAAGTTAGAAACATAATAGTGGCCACTAACTTTAAAAAGTGGCTACTAATGAAACTGAGTCTACCGGCCACTGGCTACTAACTAAATTTTCCATTTTTCACCTATATTATTAAGTAATATTCTGGTTTAAAACATGTTTATTTGAATTGGTCAAATTTACACAGTGCTATAGAGTTGACTGACAGCTTTGCAAATATTTTAAATTACAGTATCTTAAGTTTAAATCTATTAACAGAACACAAAGTATTTTGTCAATAATAATATAAGTCAATATTATATTTATTAATTTGAATTCAAAATTTTCAAATGCATAACAAAATACACACCTTAAATGAAGCCAGATGAAAATTCTGTAGAGCATCATCAATTGCTGGAGTATTCTGCCGCATCATGGCTTTGCCAGGGACTATCCTGTTAGACAGTTGCCATCTCCGAATAGCTAAAAAGCTTTCTAAGGGATCGGTACTTAAATCATTGAGTACATCTTCGGAACCAAGTCTTTCCAAAAGGGCTTTGTATTGGGGGCTATTCAATTTTAAGAGACCAGATTTACAAAACTGAGGTATTAGGGTCAAAAGAATCTTGATAGGCACACGTGAGATCAAACATAAAGAAACCTGAAAAATTACCAATTGATTAAAAATATATTTTGATACAGTTAAAAAGTCTAATAAAAGCATGTCATATAATTGTTGGAAATATTCTATGCAGAATGTGCACTAGAGATGAGACAGGCTCGAGCTCGATTTTTATATCAGCCTTCAAGCTTGGGCTCAAAGAGAAAATTTTATTTTTTTCACAAATTCAAAAAAAGGAAAGAAAACCTTGCTATTTGAGAAACAAGAATGTAGTTTCTTAAAGTGTTTCACAATCCTTTAAAAAAGAGTTTGAAAAGTAATTGCATTGTTATTGATGGGGTATAATATTCTGGAAAAATATTCTACCTTATCCTGAAACCATTGCATGGTCTGTGTTAGTAACATAAAAAAGCTGAGGGTATCCCTTGTATATCCTCACTTTCTGTTTGAAGCCCCTTATTAAAAATACTGAAAAACAGAACTCATATTTCTGTCATAGTTATACATATTATGATATTTTAAAATAATAAAAATTATGATTTTTGCTTATAGTTACGTAAAAATAAAAAAAATACTATTTTAAACAGAATTTTAGAGACATAAAAATCTCAAAACATTGTCATGGAGTATTTAAGATTAATGCTTATGAGCATGGAAGACCGAGCTATGCTCGGTCAAAATTAGCTTTGAGTTCAAATATCATGACGCATGACCAAAATGACCCACTAATCGAATTTTCTCGAACACTTGACCTAGCCCAATTCTAGTGCCCCCAAACAGTAGGATACAAAATCGTTAGAGATGTTTTTAAGATAAAATTTGCATATATATAACCACACACAAGCTTTGCTCGTATTAGAATATATGATTTCTATGCAAGAGAAGATATTTTTAAATGAGGAAATTAATCTTGAAACAATTTTAAATTGTTATTAACTATTTTTTACTGTGTACTTTCGGCATTGGCTCAGGCTCTGATGACACAAAATTGTTTGGGCTCAGATTTCAAATCGTCAAAATTGTGCAGGCTTGAGTTTCGAAAAAAAAAAGTCTGAACTTATCTCTAATGTGCACCCTTCATTTAAGCACTAAAATTTTGTGGGAAAAAAATGTGCATTATACACTAGTAAATATAGTAAATAGTTACCCAAAGTTTGTTAACAGCTGAATATTTACTTCTGATTGTAGAAAGAATGATCAAGAATAAAGATTGTTTAATGATTTCATGTAGCATATTTTGTATAAGTACCATAATTATTTAGTTTGTGAAATATGGAGAAGTATTTTTATTGATTTTCAACTAATGGGAAATTTAAAAAGAAAAAGAATTAATGGCTATTCTAACCACTGAATTGATCATGTATAAACACAACTTTTAAATCCCAACATCAATTTTAAAAATGCTTCTAAAATTGATTAATGCTCACTATTTTTTTTTCCATTTCAAAATTTTAGTTTTAAAGAAGAAATGTAATTTAAGATAGCCAAAATAAAAATTTAATAATAGTAAAATTGTATGAAACATGAATAAAAAACATTCTTAAAATTATTCACTACCAATTTGCATTTCTATTTTCAACTCTGCATAAAATGAGCTTTTTAATTTAATTTAATTTATTTTTTAATTTATGAAACAGTATAATATAGAATTCATCTTTCATATGTTGCATTAATTAATTGTCTGCTTTACAAAGCCAAAACTATCCTGTACCAAATGTAATTTTCAAAAAACTAATATGTCAATTCAAATAATAAATAATTTTATGAAATATAAATATATTATTTGAGTTAAAACTATTATTAACAACTTTATTAACAAGCACACTTGCCAACATTCGGCAAGAGCTCTCTTTAACATATGTTCAAATTAGTCAAGTCAATATGTCTAATACACAGGTCACACAACAAACGATCTGCATACAGCTTGACACATATATGACACAAATTATTAGTGTTGCCATGTGTCCCGATTTTCAAATGTACAGGATGCCAAAAGTCTCGATCTTTCATGTTGCACAAATTCTTTTTAATTTCCTTTAGTACCATGCTATTTCATAGTCTGCATCAAGAGGAACTTAATACAGTAAAACCTGTGAAGACAGAACCTATCTATAATGGAAAATTTGTATAATTCCTTCCACAGGAATACCTTAAATCTACCTGCCTATACGGAAACCTGTCTCAAATGGAATTTTTTGCCATTTCTAGTGATTCTGTTTACACAAGTTTTACTGTACTTTGTTCAGTAAACTCTGTATAAATAGAACCTGTTTATAACAGAATTCTGTTTTAAAAGTAAAAGTTTCATTGCCCAAATGATAGGAATACTATACAATTATACCTGCCAAATTAGAATTTCATTTCAAAGGTTTTCTTTCAAAGGTATAAGATTGTTGTGTTTATTTAGTATAATAAAACCTGCTAAGACAAAATCGCAAGAGACAGGAAAAAAATTATGTTTTAAACTCACTTTCATCTTAGGGAGTATAATTGTATGGTATTCCTATCATACTGACAGTGGAATTTTAACATTTTAGACAGGATTACATTTTTATAGGGCTTAGTTTATTTGTCTGTCCTAATTTAGAAGCTGCTGTACTGCCTTTTTTTTTTCGTTGCCCTGTCCCACTTTTTCTGACACTGGAATTGACAACACAGCCAAGGCCAGTGACAGGTTTAATAGGGCCCCTGGACAAATCAAAAGTACGGGCCCCCTCAAGAAAAGGAGTGGAAATCCGCCGCTTATATGAATCAATGTATAATCAAATCAGGCTTCTTTTTTTAGAATTAAAAACAGAACACCAACTGTCCCTTATTTGAATCACCATCCCCTTTAATTGAATCAGACTCTGCTACAAACATGATTAATTTAAAAGGTGGTTATCAAACTTTGATCGAATCGTGCCATAAAATAATTTATTCAAAGGCAAAGTTAATTTGAAATTTTACCTACTTGGCAAATCCAATATCTCTGACACGTTTGCAAACAAAAATTGGAAATTTCAGCTACTTTCTATCAGGTTTTGAAGAATTAAGAAATGTGTCCCTCCCCCTATATATAAATGCACCTTTGATTATAATCAATTGCTACCTCATGACCAACTTTTCATAATTTTCATATCTAAAAAATTGCTTTGAAACACAATTTTGACTGTATTTGTATTCATAAGTATATATATATATATATATATATAATTATAATATCTATGAATTTCAAAAAACATATCAAGTTCTATTCTACTTAAATCTCCAAAGAGATAATCAATGATACTGTGTATACAGAATACCACATAGCTAATAATTAACATGTGCAAACATAATATTACCATAGCTGATGCTTCAATGGTAATTGGCCAAATTTTACTCATACCAAAATAATATTGAAAAAAGAAATAGAGAGAAAGGGGAAAAAAAAAAAAAAAATTATAAATTGGAGTTGCAATTAAGTAAACACAAATGGATTAACAAATTAAATATGAACCATACACAATGGAAAATTGGACCACATGAGAATTAAATATGAATTGGACATGGAAAAACACATGCACATGTACTCATCAGCCTGGATGCACCCACATGTGTTTTAATTAATAATTCAGTGTTTCATAATTCTACTGGCATAATGCTAAGATCAGTAGAATCATCCAGGTACACTGAATTATTACCAAACAACAATTGGAAATATTAAAATTTGGAAATATTTAAATAGGAAATAAAAAACCATTAAGAAAATACAATATATTTCACTCACATCGATTATCCAAAAAACTGTAATTAACACCTCACTAAATTACCACGAGTTAACAGTTTTGAAATAATAAAATTGGAAATATGAACGCGTAAAGTGTAGATAAAATATTTTACTCACAATAATTATACAGAATCCTTAAAATGTCACAACGTCTACATAATATTCACATCCACATGGCAATGCATCATACATGTTAACTAAGTCGAGTTGAGAGAAATGATTTGTAAGACAAGTTGAGAGCACACTTTTTTTAAAACACAACCCCATAAATGACACCCAATCACAAAATGATTCAAAAACACTCAAAATAATTCTGGTTTTAATACACTTATAACAAATTTATATCCGTGAATATATATTACTCCATCCAATTTTAATTCCTGAAAGTAAAATTAATATACAATCAATAGCTCCCTCTATAGTTAAATTAAATATAATATTAACAATATTATCTACAACTACCTGAAAGGTAAAGTGTCGCCATCTATTGGTATTATAATAGTTCATAATTAATATTTAGTTAAATATCCACTTTATTAGTTACATACTATTCATTAGATTTATTTATATAAATAAACTTTAAAAAACAATACTAACTTGTAATTTTACTCAAAATTCAAATAAAATATAATACTACTATATGAATAAATCTACACAGAATTAATTCAACTTGCACAGCATTTCAGATATTCTTAACAAGAATATATTATGTAAAAGAGATATTATTTTAATTCAAATTATTTTTGCTGCCAGCTGTGTTAATCCACTGATATTATAGACATTTATTAAATAATTAATGTTTTATTTTTACTACTACTTAAATATATATTAGACTTGTTTTTAAATAATTAATGTATATATTCGAATATTAGTATCAAAACTCATAACTGACATATAAAAATCAATACAACCTTATATTAGGGAGCCATGGATGACTTTGCGACGAGCGTCACGTATAGGTGATGTATAAGGTTCTCAAAATCCTTGATTATTGATACCAGTAAATTTGAATAGAAAATTTTGTCTTATTCGATCGAAGAATTTTTGCAATTGAATTGGACAAGAATTTCTTTTCCGAATAATCAGTGATAAAAGATTAAAAAATCTTTAAGTGACATTTGTCGAAAGGGATTAATAGTGTAAAATGTCTGTTATGTTCATACTAATGATAAATACAATTATTTAAAAAATATCATAAATTTATATTAAGTAAAAATATTTTCAAAAATATATATAAAAATATCTGTATATAAAAAAAAGGTTTTTCTCTGCGAGTCTGTCTGTTTGTTTCTTTGTTAGTTGACAAGGCTAGGATAAATTTATCGCACGTGCCGTAAACGATTGCAAATTTGAATAAGGATAGACAAAGAAAGATGCGAATGCACCTGAAGCACAGATATTTCATTTTGGGTAATTAGCTTAATTAGACATTTCTTGTACACAATCTCCTTTCATAATCGTATATTATACACAAGATTTTATCTATGATTTACTCAATCTAGGACCGTAGAAAAGTGTTCTGACTCCAACCTCCCCTCCCCCCCCCTCCAGAAAAAAATTCGCCCCGCCCTTCCTTTTAGATTTTGGAGAAATATTTATATTGAATTTTCCATATGAGTTTCATTTATAACAGTACTATCGGAGCTTCGCTTGCTGTACTGGTCAGTTTTTTCTAAAAGAACCTGGGGTTGGGGACTTTAATACCTTCGGCAACGTGTGCGAGCTGCGCCCGCTCTGGTCTCGAATCAAATGAACCTTGAGTTATTATGGTTTTTTTATTTCGACCCAGATTAAAATAAAATTTTCAACATCTCGTTCAGGTCGCTATAGGAACAGATTTCGTATTCTAATAACTTGTATTTAATCATGACACTAGCAAAATTTACCGGACTTTTTTCCGTTTCAGAAAAAATTTTAGAGAACAGAATTTACTATATTGGGCTAAAAGACTAAAAATGATTTTTTTTTAGGAAATGTCAAAAAATTGCCATAAAAAAGCACAAATAAAACTAAAAACTGTATAAAAACTTCGCAAAAAATTCTAAAATCAGAGAAAACAAATTTTATTATACTAAGCACAAAGATTGAAATCGGATTCCTTTTACAAGTTAAAAAATTGCTGCAAAACACAAAAAAGACAAAAAAAGCTAAAAATCGCATAAAAATTTTGCAGAAAATTAAAAAAAACACCCATAACAAAATCTATATATATATATTTGTCTTACGTGGTGCGGAAAGAGGGCTGAATTTGTAGCTTATGGTTTGGCAACAACCGTAGTTTCCAGAGCTCAGACCAATGAACAGGCTAGATTATGTTAAATCAGCTCCGCCTCTAATTCCAATATGGCGGTCAGTGTGAGAGCAGTGAAACCGGGAAGATAGAGAGATTATTTCTATATCTCCCTGAGTGAAATCATAGAATGAAACTCAAACTAGCAATTATTAAAAATAAAATAACATGTACGTAATCCAAAGCGTTTGAGATGATTCCTCATTTTAATTATGAGTAATATCGTTAATTTCAAATGAATTCTCAACTCTTATTTAGAATTCATTTACGAATTTTACTCACTCAAAAATCGGAAAAAATATATCAACTGTCTAGATTGCACCTGCCACCATCTGTTGCTGTAAATTGAAGTAAAAAACACGTTTTTTTTTTCTTTTTTCTAATGAATTTAAGTCGTGCTGTACAATATTATAGGTGCAACAAGTTTTAAACTAATTATGTTTCCAAGATTCTTTTTTCATAGTATTTAAATGATTTATATGTCCATTGGTAGCGCCAACTAAATGCACTTTTAGTTATGTTTTCAACGGAGAACTACTTTTTTACATTAAAAAAAAAAATCTCGCACAATAAGTTTTAAACTAATTATGTTTCCAAGATCCTTTTTTCATAGTATTTAAATGATGATTATTATTCAACGGAGCATTACTTTTTTACATTAAAGAAAAAACTGTCAATTTCATATGTTCAAATGTTTTATGGTAGAACTTATTCCGGCTAGAATTGCTGAGAAATAAAAAGAGGTGAGTGAGCAAAGCGAGCTGGGACCGCGTAGCTGTCTCAATGGGGGGGGTTGACAAGCGTTAGCGAGTAGGGGGCTGAGCCCCCTAGTTTACTATATTAGGGTAAAATACTGAAACCAGATTCCTTTTACAAATATAAAAAAATGCCTTAAAAGAGGAAAAAAACATGCAAAAAAGAACATAAAAACATAATACACCCCCCCCCCCCCCCTCCCCTTTAGAAAACTCTGAATGGACAGTCAGACACACAAACATCTGTCTTTATCATCCATACTTGTTGATAAGCCTGGCGTTGCCCAAGCTCGTCAAAAAATCATACAAAACGCAAAAAAAAACTCTAAAAATCGAAACATTTTAAAAACTGCTGCACAAGTTCCGACTAAACTTTATTAAAAAGGGAGCATTTTACTACATTCAGCTAGAAGAAATAAACTTTTACTAATGTGGAAAAATCGCAGCGAATCGCAAAAAAATTCTGAAAATTGCAATAAATAAATAAATAAATAAATAGAAGAGGACAAAATTTGCTATAGTGAACTATAAGATTAAAACAGGGTTACTTTTATGAATGACGAAAAATCCCCGCAAAATGCGAAAAATATTCAAAAATTGCATAAAAAAATTCATGAAAAATTCAAAAATCGCTGTACGAATTCCGAATAAACTTTATTGAATATAAGACAAATTTACTATATTGGGCTAAAAGATTGAAACCGAATTTAGTTGTAATAATGTGGAAAAATCATCGCAACACGGGGGAAAAAAAGCTGCTAATTGCATAATAAATCGCAGAGGACACAATTTAGTATAGTGGGCTAAAACATTGTAACCAGAAATCTTTTATGAATGTCAAAAATGTCATGTTATGAATGTCAAAATCTTTTATGAATATCTCTAAATTTAACGGGACCTGCCTGCCATAACCAAAAACATATAAATGAAATTTGCTTCAGTTCTATGCATAACTTCATACACTTTTCGATGGTACATTAAGGAAAATGGCATTGAAATAGCTATCACAGCACCCCTTCCGGAAGAATACCTCCAAATTCAAGGGAGACCTACTGGCCATAATCACAAACCTATAAATGAAATTTTGTTAAATTTTATGCATAACTTCATACACTTTTCAATGATACAATGAGGACAGACGCACGAATAGATGGACAGGCTCACGGACATAGAAGAAAGCAAAATTGTACACTTTTTGATTTAGGTAAAGAATTCTTGAATAAAATTTCTATCACAAAATAATCATTGATGTTACCACTTTAGAAGTAGAATTACTAACAGTATTGCATAATGTACATGGTGCAATCTTGCATAATGAGCCACTGTTTTACATGAGACAGTGAATGAAGTCTGAAATTTTCACACAGGAGAGAAATTAGAAAACTGACTTAAAAAAAAAAGAAAATCCCATAATCTTTTTAAGTTTATTGGAGTTCTGAGTTCTTTGACTGTTGACTGTAAAAACCATGAACATTCCACACATGTTGGCAAATAGATTTAAGCAACAATTTACACATCTCACTACAAGTTTAAATTGCGAATTATAACAAACTTTATTCTTGTAGAAAAGCTTTATACTTTCTACATCTTTTTATGCAGCCTACATGGACAATAACTGTTTGTGTAAAATGTAAAAAAAGAACAGTTTAAAAATTCATACAACAGAAACCAAACATCACAAAACTATGTAATTTATATTGAACAGATATTGAACTTACATTGAATAGATGCAATAAAATCCAATCAAAGGCTTAATGCATATATTTTAACATAGTAAATATTACATTTCTATAAAATGTATTAATATTTTTGGACACATTATAAATTATTATTAAATAAAAAAAATTACCTCTTTTGTCTTTAAAAACTTTGTTGGTATGTGATCAAGGCACAAATCATGACTTTCGATTAAACGAGCAGCAGTCTCGGCATCTTGTGCATGGTTTAAACTATGGATAGCTTTTAAATATTTTAAAACAGGTTCTGCCTCTGCTTCAGCAGAAAAGTCCTTTTCAGCAGCCTCAAAACCTTTAACTGCATACCTATATATAGTCGCAGCACCTAAAAACAAAAATATTTGCAAAAACTTTATGATATATATACAATACATATTGTTTGTTTTAGTAAACTGTAAAACTATATTTCTAATGAAATCACACATGATATAATTTTCTTTATGTTATACTAACTGCAGCTATTATATTATAAAATAAATTAAAAATTTCTTAAATCTATAATAATAAAATGAAAAGTTTATCAGTCAGTCTGTTTGTAAGACTACTGCTGTCATGGCAACGTCTAAACAACAAAATTAGACAAGGGGATACTCCAAGAAAGAACTAAGAATATCTTTTTACTTTATGTAATTACTTTACTATGTTTATACTTTAAGTGCAGTATGAATAGAAAAATATAAATAAATTATGTAATAGAGTTTATTGATTATAAAGTTACATTTTAGTAATGTATTTTACAATGTAATAAGAAATTAAAAATATGATTTAAATTATAAAGAATTGTAAATTTTCAACAAAAGCAAAAATCAATAAGCAATTAAATTCAAGTTTCAGCCTACATATTTCTTTCAAAACAAAGGTGAAAATCTTGTACCAACTCTCTAAAATAAAATATAAAATAAAGTAGTCTGTACTAAATGAATATAGTTGCAGTAACCATATTTCCAGAAATTGAATTCTTATGGCTAAGCGAGGTGCCTAACAGACACTTTACAGACTAACAAGCATTTTAAACTGCTTTTAATCTAAAGGGTCGTAATATGAAGAAAAAAAAATTTTCTTCTTCTTTTCTTTTTTCTAAGAGAACTTTTTCTTTTATCAGTTTTTGTTACTTTTGCAGAGAAAAATGTGGATTAAACTATACTGTGGATTTTTTTTATGTTATAGTGGAGAATCTTTAGAAATTATGGGGATACTATATCCTATGCAATATGGGAATTATATCAATCTTGCTACCATATATGTGTTGTGCAAATGCTACCAGGATAATGTATTCATACATGCAAGAAATATAATATTTATGTCCCAATTTATGAATTAACAAGAACGAAAAATCATGCGTCAAGCAGAGATTATGTAACACTTTCCAACGCTTCCAAAATAATTTTACGAGTCATACTCTTTAATAAGCTAAAAGATAACATCTAAGTAATCCGAATACTTTTATTCAGCCCTGTATAGGATCTATAGATTTGTATATATACTACATAGGATGCTAAATTTTAGTTCAGTTAGGAAACACGTAGCACAGTTTAAAATTCTCCGTCTGGAGTTAAATAATACGGAAATGTGTTCCCGAACTTTTGTACTTCCCTGTATAGGATCTACAGAATTTATACACACCACGTAATAGACAAAAAGCGATTTAAAATTAAAATAGCGTTCAGTAACTTAAAACGCACTTCCAGGAATTATTGTTAACATACAGTAGAGAATTCTTTTGTGTGTCCCTGTAAATGAACGATGACTGCTATACACACAATATTCTGTAGTAAGTCTCTTGTAATGAACCTTATATAAATTTCATTGCGTTTAAAATAGGGAAACATTATTTAAATAAACCGCAGACGATTTTTCTCCATAGACGTAATGTAACGGAATTCTTTTGACTGTCCCTGTAAAGTAAGTATAAGTGCTATGCACACCCTATTCCATATTAAGCTTCTTCTAATGCACCTTAGTGATATATATAAATTTCAGTGCGTTTAAAATAGTGAAACATTATTTAAATAAACCGCAAATGATTTTTCCCCATAGACCGCAATGTAACGGAATTCTTTTGAGTGTCCCTGTAAAAAAACTATAAGTGCTACACACTTCCATTGAAATAGGGAACATGCTATAGATAACGATTATAACATATAAAAATTGCAGGGCAATCCGAGCATATTTACGGGAGTTAGAGCACGGACAGACGGCAGACGGCCAGACGGCCAGACAAACCGAAGTCATAAACACTTTTCAACTAGGTTGGAAAGTGTTAAAAAAAGCTCCATACTAGGGTGCAGGATCAAACAATAAACTTAAAATTTTTGTGAAGATCTGAAAAAGTCTAAATTATATGTTTTCCTACCAAGAACCCTGATATAGAATAAAAAAGAAGGTGGGTAGAAAAAGCATTGATTTCTGTCCCATCTTCCCCGATAGGTTTTTTTTTTTCCTTCTTCTTCTAAGAAGTTTTTTTTTTTTTTTACTATAAATTTAGAATTTATATTTACTAACCTACCTGATTGATTTTTTTTTAAAGATTGTTCTAATCCAGTGGTTCTTAAACTGTGGTATGTGAACCCCTAGGGGTCTACCTCTGCAATGCATTTTAAATGGGTCCTTGAAGCCTTCATGCTCAATGTAAAAATTTTCAGTTATTTAGAATTTAAAAGCAATCTTATCAAAGAAATGAAAGGAAAAGCTAAGAATACTGTTTAAATATACTGTATAATTGTTTTATACATCTCTATTGGTTTATATATCTTGTATTTAATATACATGTTGAGTAATGTCTTTACTTTTGACCACTACTATTACCAAATAAAATTTTTTGCTTTATTTAATCACATAAAATTGTTCCAAATTCTGTTATTAAATCAGGTGAAAATACTATTTGGAAACAGTGGTGCTTGAAAGTAAGGTTCGTACGCACCCTGAATGTGTTGGTTGGTAAACTTTTTGGTAAACCCCCTTTGGTTTTAAAATGTGGGGATCCACAAAGACACAGAAAATACGTGTTCATGGTAACAAAGAGTTTTGAGAACCGTGATTATACTGGATTATACATAAGAAACATTGGGTTATTCAGCAAATTTTAATGTATTTTAATTATATCAATTTGATTTTTTTTTAACATGAAGTATGATTAACAATAACAACATCATAGTTTTTGTTATACATGAATATGAGAAAAAAAAAGTTAAAAAAAAAGGTAAAAACTGTGATGGTCACTTTATGTCAGAAGAAAAAGATCATAGTTGAAATACATTAAAACTTTCTAAATAAACCTATATTTTTAATCTTGCATAACATCTTTAAACAACCTTCAAACAAAATTTAATCAGAAAGGCAGTATATAGGTCCTAAATTATAACATATTAAAACAATCAAAATATCTTAGAAAAATTTTCACTAAAAATTTTCACTGTATTGGGAGGGAGGGGTAAACATTTATACATATCTACTCATCTCCTTTACATAACAATAAAATATAGAAAGGATCGGTTTATTAAAATCAATTTATTAAATCTGTAGTTATAGGTCTTTTTGAAAAACATTTATAATACAGTAACAGTAAAAACACTAAACAATGGACTCTTTGGGAATGTAAAATACGTCTACTATTCAGAGGTAAATTATACATAAGTGTTGGGAGTTAAAAAAGAGTTTGCTAAATAGAGATGCCTGTTATAAAGGAGTGTCCGTTACAGAGATTTTACTTACTATCTTTGGATTGATTAAAAGATGCTTTTTTTTAATGTCAATTCTTATAATTGGTAAAAATATTGCAGTTTTTATATGTAAATGACATATTTTGTGTTTAATGTGAAATTTTCTACATCTTTTAAAAGCTAGAATGCATGAATGGTTTTAAGAAATATGAATTTTTTAAGCTTTCCATACATGAATAGTTTTAAGAAATATACTTTTTTTTAATCTATCTTTGTAAAATTGGCTGTGTTTTCTAAACATGATAAAGCAAGGTGTTTTGCCTGAAAGATAAAATCTTCTGCTATTAAGACATATTAAAAAAATATTTTATATAAAAAAAATTTTAAAGGTACTTTAAAGTCCTGTCAGAGCATGAATTGTTAAGAAATGTCTCTGTCAGACTGGCACGCTTTCCTTGGTTTGTACAGTTCTTTTTTTTTTCTTTGCCAATTAAAAATATAAAATGAAGTGGAAAGCAGCTTTGAAACATTATAGAAATCTGCAGGTAAATATTAAAAAAAAAAAATTGAACCATTCACTTTCTTTTATTAAAATCACAATGCATTTCAAACTACAGTTTACATGTATATGTCACATCTCATATAGAAAATATTTCTTTTATTCATCTTAAGGCATTTTAACAAATAAAGTTTTATACATATTTAATAAAGATATTTTAAAATATGAATAGTCAAAATATATTTTATGGATAACCAATAACCATTAACTATTTAATATTAGAACTATGGCAATTTTAAAGTAGCAGCTATAATGTTATAAACATAACAAAAATTACCAGGATTTGTAGGTTTCACATGACTCATACAAAGGACATCCTTATGTGTCCATTTGAATTTTGATTTTGTTTTTGTCACTTCAAAAACAAGATCTTTAGGATCCTTGTTATTATACCAACTATTCAAAAAATTTCTATGACTTCTACCCCAACCTTTTGAAGGCTTCGACAATTCCTTATAAAAATGGGTAAAAGTAAACATTGAAGAAGCCGTAACACATATTTCTTTTGTTGCTTTCATGGCTGCATGTTTAACTGGCACCTCTTTAGAATGAGCAAATACTGCTAAAGCATAAATAACAGGCTCCAAAGCCAGATAGTAACCATCTCTATACATGCGAAGAATTTCTCGAATACCATCTTCTTCAGATCCAGAAACATTCAAAGCAGTCTGAATTTGCTCTGACTCGAAAGGATATGAAACAGACTCGGGATATACTTTTGTTTCATCTCCAAGATACAAGAAATGACGTAGCTGAGTTAATGCTGGATCCTTTGACGTTTCAGCCATCATAAACCTACAATAGAGCCATAAAAACTTATATTAGATAATGGGAAAAACATTGCTGATAAAAATAGAAAAAATAAATAAAATTCAATAATTCTAAGCATATGTTGATACATTACACCAGGGCTGTCTAACGCGACGCCCGCGGGCACCATGGTGCCCTTTGAAGGTTTTGTGGGCGCCCTTTCTAATGTTTCCTTCTATTAGCTTTTCTTAAAAATACAATTTTTTTATAAGTTTGCTTTGTTTAAAATTTATAATATTTTCATGGTTTTATTTTATTATTATTATTATTATTCCTTCTCAGAAAAATGTGCTTTAAATTTATTCGGATGTGTATTTTTCTACAAATTATTTTACATGAATTTCTTGAATCGCAAGATCCTTATGAATACTATTGTGATATATATGTGCATCGTATAAGACGCAGTGTTGACAATTTCGTATTTTATTTAAAATATCTACCATTATTTCTGTATATTAATTTTAGCTTCCTTTATTTTCAGACATTCAGTCATTCATTGTTTAAATAAAGGAAAGATTACTGTTCGAAACTACTGGTAGACACTAAAAAAAAAAAATCTCTAATTGATAAGATTGCTAAGAAGTGTGTGTATTGTTACTAGAACTTGATGTGAGATAATATTTTAGAATTTTTTAATGGCGCCCTTCATTGCTTGTCACCAGCTGAGGTGCGCCCCTGCTTACTAAAAGGTTGGACAGCTCTGCATTACACTATAGAACACTTTTTTGTAAAATAACACAAATAAAAAAGTATGTTTGCAAGCCTGAAAACAGATGTACATGTCAATATATTTCAGATCAGGGTTGGCAAGTTTTTGACGCATGACGGTTTTAACCATGGTTTTTACCGTCATGTCAAAAACCTCCTTGTCAAAAATGTCGAAAACTGTCAAAAACCCATTTTTTAGTAGTTAGTTTTTACATTTTTTTTTTTTTTCATTCTATCTTTAATATTAAGTTGTTTTACATAAAATATTCAGAATCAAAAAGACTCTAAAGTATATTTATCCATCCAAGAAAAACAAAAAAGAATTGCATTAGAATAATACATGTACATCTCTGTTAGAAGATCTCTGCAACAATCTTAAGCTATTTGGCAAATTAGATATTTTGAAGAAATCCTGTAACCTATAAGTATTAGATTAAACAATGTGTATAATTTCGGTACAATTTATTACATTGTTGAAAACAAAACTTTAAGATTCTACTTATTAAAGTGCAAATGAAAATCACCTTAATTGCATTTATGAAATACATAAGATATGCATTTTAAAATATTATATCGAAGAATATTCAAATTTATTCATTGCCAGTCTATGCTTAACATCTATTGTCATACAATGTAACAGCAGCATTTTTGCATCTCTAAAATAATTTTAATGTACTTTATTCAAAATGTATATTGAATGTTATTTAATAATTATAATAACCTTTTATTATCATTTAATATTAATGTTAATTGCAGTTAGTAGAATCTATATTAGTGAAGATTATGACAAATATTTTTCTTTTCTTTTACTCTTGTATTTTAAAATCTTTCCCATATTAGGAAATGTTCTTCTTTTAAATAAATTTAACAAATGTAATTGTAAATAATAATAATAACAAGAACAACAAGGTAAAATCAATCTAGAAATGTATTGTATGCTACACTTACACCATAAATTGGAGGACAATCGAAAATGATAGGTTTTTGATGGAATAAACCGGTAAAAACACTGTTTTTACCACTGTCATGTCAAAAACCAGTTTTTGACGTCAAAAACCCAACCCTGTTTCAAATCAATAATTTCTTTGACTGGAGATTTAAAAAAATATTACATATGATATTTATTGGTTATCCTGGTACACAACTTTTTGGAAAAAGAAAAGACTTTAGGCTAAAAACAAAAGACTAATATTTTAGTTTTTGCTGTTTTATTTCACTGCTGCAAATTCTCAAAAGAATTTCAGGAAACAAAACAACAAAGATGTTTGAAAAAGGATTTTATAAAAGAACTAAAAAGCAGAAAACACAGTTCTGCAAAAGATTTTATCCCTCCCTATGGTCAGTGCCGAATGTTAATTTTGTCCTTTAAAAAAGGTTATAAAAGTCTTTTTAATCAGCCAATCTTAAAGACAAGTAAATTCATTGTGAAAGTTCAACACATATTTTTCTAATTCATTCATATTAAGGGATAACAACACCACTTTGACCTGCAGGTGGACAGTTTAATATTTTGATTTTTTTTCTTTTTTAATCTGTTAAAGTACTCTGTCTTTATATACATGAAAATCACATTTTAGTGATTAGCAATCAATATTGAAAGTTAAAGATAATTTTTGATTTCCAGAAGTAGAAATAAAAACTTTAAGCGTTTTTTTTTTTTTTTTTTTTTTTTTTTTTTTTTTTAAAAGAAGAGCATTTTGAAAATCAGTGGACACTCATGCTCTGTCAATTGGAAATCAATCAACTTGATCTTTTTGAAAATTAATAGTCACACATTTTTCTAAATATATAGAATTTTTTTTAAATATCGATATTCCGCTTTTGTGTGCAACTTTAAAAAAGTAAATTTTGGTTAAAAATTTACATTTTTATGTGGAATTGTCATTTCACTAAAAATGGATATTTTTAGAAAGAGATTTTTTATTTATATTTCACAAGCTTCTGAATTTAAAAAACTAATTTCTTTTGTCTCAATGTTCTAAGTTAATAGCCACAATGAGTCATTGTGTCCACTGCTTGACACTTTTCTTCAAAACGCACCAGCCCATCAGCTGTCAAGACACCATTTTTTAATGTAACCAACTAAAACAAAATCCAGTTTTCTACTTTAATAATGTACAATATTTTACTGCAAATGGATTTTATAAACACTTCACATTTCTTAAAAAATAATTCCTAAATGCAAACCTAAGTCTTAAATTTCAGCCTGTCGAAGTAGTGTTACCCTAATCTAATAGCTTCAAATTCTGAATTTCAAATTTTAGGTTTTATCACTTTATGAATAAGAACATAAAAGCAGATATAAATACAAATAACCATAATTTTTTTTAATTCAATTTTTGGAAGATATTTTTAAAAATTATATACTTTATGAATAATATATATATATATATAGCAACATATATATATATATATATATATATATATATATATATATAGCACTGAAACTCCTGTATATCATGTAATTAGGTCACAGTGAACAGAGGAAGTATATTCAACTAGGTAAATTATATTCAATGGTTGGAATATCATAGTTGAGATTGTTTCCAACAGGGCGAAAATATGCCGGGACCAGGACTCGAACCTGGGTACTTTGGTTTTGCCGTACCAACGCTCTTCCTTCCTTACTGAGCCATCCCGACGAATTCCTGGCTGGCATATTTCACTCTTATTTGCAGGACAAGGCTGTGAACTGCAGCGCTAATTTCATTCATCTAAACTATAACTATAGCATTTTACATGATGAATCTGAAATAGCATGGAAATTGCTGTATACCATGTACAGCAAAACCATAAAGTAGTCAGGTTCGAGTCCTGGTACCGGCATATTTTCGCTCTGTTCGAAAAAATCTCAACTATGATACTCCAATCATTGGATATAACTTACCTAGTTGAATATACTTTCGTCTGTTCATTATTGAAGTTATAATTTAGAAAAACTATATCTCTTTAAATATATGCATATTAATAATGTTGCATATAAAATGTAATTTAAACATTAAAATATTCTGTTTATTTGTACAATGCTGGCAGAAGTAAACAAATTTTAACCAAGAAATACATACTTTTTTTTCTTTCTTTCTTTTTTTTTTTTTTATTTAAGCATAAAATAGCTACTAATATACCCATGGTTGAAGAGTTATTTTCTCCAAACATAGGTTTAGTTGATGCTTTTTTTTCTATTTTAATTATTTAATACTGTTTTACTTTAAGTCACATTTAGTTTTATTTTAAGTTAAATTGCTTTTAGAGATTTATAAAAGTAAAAAGAAAATTACTTTTAATTTTAAATATTTATAATGAAGTTATACTTTCCCTTGTAGTTTTATACAGGTATGAAACAGAATTTCAGGTTATGCATTAAAGTTTCCTTATTAAAAATAATAAATATAAAGTTTTTTTTAACATACAAGTTAAAAAACAAAAATAAAAAACTAATAAAGTCAATGGTTTTAGTTCTGATTTCATACCAAAACTGCTGTTTTGATTGGTTGAATTATGTTGAATTATTGGTTGAATTATATGTCTTATCTTTTAATATCATGAGATAATCATTTATTGACATAATTTTTATTTTAAATAACGAAAGAACAAATAAATTAGTAAAACATTAATAAAAATACAAATAAAACGTCGAATTAAAAATCACTTGATGATGTAACAAACACGTGTATCATGTTTAATGTCAAGTGAATGTGACATTTACAATTTACAATCATCCATTATTGGCATTTAATCTTACAGTTTGCAATAGATTTTTGGTCGATGGGATAATCAAGTAGTATCAAACACAGTTTTAAAACACTTAAAGCACTGTAAGAACCCTGAACTATAAAAAACATTTAAATATTTTTTCCGCAATATTTCGTTTGGTTTGTTAAATTAATTTCTATTAGTGTTTCTTTCACACTATATCTTTTGGAGTTATACATGCTTTTAATGACAAATAAAAATAAATAAAATTATAAAAAAAAAAAAAAATTATTAATATATGTATTATAATATCACAAATATGAAATGAAAAATAAACTTTTTTAAAACTCATTTTTCCACATGTGCAAGAGTTTAAAAAAACTTTAAAGAACTATATGAACCCTGAACAAAAATTGATTTTTTTTTTTTATTTTTTTTTTATGTAAATTACTTTTAAATATCATATATATTTTTGTCTTTTACACTGTCTCTTTTGGTTGTAATTTTTATTAGACATCCCTATGCATGTTTTAAATAACAAATAAAAATGAATATTTTTTTTTATATATATATTACAAATATACGTAACATAATATCACAAGTAAGAGGAAAAGTAACTTTTTAAAAATAATAACCATAAATATTTTATCCCATTCAATATTATTAATATAAATAAATTTAACTAAGTAATAAAAGAACATTAAATTAGAATCTGAACTAAACAAAAAACAACTGCATCTAGTGAAACTTTTTCTTTGTAAAATGTTTCCAGAAAACTATCAAGACAATAATTCATCTTGCAATAAAGACTTGTTTACAAATATTAAATACAGTGTTTATGCCCTAACTGAAGCCCAGATTACAATAAGAATTTCAGATATGTTAATCTATATATCAATTCTATTCGTAAAATATAATTTATTTGTACAATGAAATAATTTATGGGAAATACAGGGATTAAGTTTTGTTTCAACTGACAGCATTAATTAATCCTCCATGGAGCACAAAAAAAGGATGCAAGTATAGTAGTTTTTCACCCCGATTTTAGGAATATAAATCATTTAAGCTAGACTTACTAATCATAAAATTGATAAAAATATAGTCATGAACTATAATAGTCTCTTTAAATAAAAGTATACCGCGTTGGTTGTACAAAAAAGTAACAAAAACAAATACGACTGAACAACTCAGACCATGTTGCCATTTATGAAAATTGAAATTTCACTAGCTCTGTTCACGATTAGTGATCAGGTCGCGCACGGACAAAGAACTAAAATATGGAGTGGGTCTTCATGGGCCTGCGTTCGGAACATTCATTTGACTAATTATGGTGAGTATAAGGAAAGGGCATGTTTTTGAACTGGAAAGGGCATGTAAACAAACAGTTCCATCAACCAATCTACCACTACATTTTTGTCGTAGCGATCATTGCAGGAGTCGTTATGGCGGCGTAGACCAATCATATCATAGACCAGTTTAACATAGACCAATCAAATCGTCCCATCTCATGTGTACAGTAGGATTCATAAAGAAGGAACAGGTTTTTCTTGTGAACCAACAGCAATTTAACCAACAGTATCGCAAGTAACGTCAGACCCTTTGGAACCTGGAGAACACTACCTACAAATTTGCATAGGTGGCGTTGAGTGGACTTGGTGGCCGAACGTAGCCACGGTTCTTAAACTTTGGGATCACGCGGACCCCCTTTGATGTGGAATACATCTCTGGGACCCCCCAACAATATTTTACATATTATAAGATAAGAAATTATTTTAATGCATGCACCTAATTTATTTTTCATTACACATATTCTGTGTTTAGTTTACAGTATTGGAAAAAAATAAGCTGCATTAATAAGTAGAAAAATAATTATAACACACATTTTAAGAGAGTTAAAATACACATACTACTATTTGCTATGAGAAGGATGTTGCTGCTTTATTTCTAGTAAATGTGCAATATTTGGTTCAATGTGTCTACATTCGTTTCTCATGTGCACAAGATTGAAGAAAGTCTTTTCACACAAATATGCGGCGCAGTAAGGAAGAATTGCTTGGTAGCTTTTTCTGCTAGTTCTGCAGAGGTATTTCTCACGCACAACCAGAAATTTGGAAAGGCAATGGAAAGCAATTTCCACACACCCATCGCATGGTAATTTCAAATGTTGTTCCTGCTCTAAAAATGTCAAGGTTTTGATTATATTAATTTCTTGGAAATTAAATGGATTCCTCATACACTCTGTTTCTGACTTCGAGGGAGGAAAATAAAGTCTGAAAGTTTGTTTCAAGTGCTTTAGGTGTACAACAAAATGTTTAATAATATAAGGGCAAATTGTATCGTCAGAAGTTTGTAAGATATCGAATAATGTTAGATATGACTAAAAAATATTATTTTCAAGTCGAAAATTGGCAAATGCTTTTTTTTTTGGGGGGGGGGGGGGGGGCTTCTACTTTTTCTTGGACTTTGAAAATGTGCATTATTCAGGAAATTTAAAATAGCTGTCAAGTATGCCACCTTGACAAGCCAGGAGAAATAATTGAAACGATCTTTCAAATGCAATTTAGAGTCCTTAAAAACAGTCTTTGGTCTTACTTCATCACGCAGTGCAAAAATTAAAAATTTTAAATCGCATTTTTCCTCGTGACAGCCACTTAATGCATGCATAAATAGCTGCTTGTGTTTACTCCCAATTTCTTCTAACAAAATTTTGGTGTATAATTCAAGTTAATTTAGTTGTTTCAGTTATATTCATAAATAATATCAAAGCTAGTTAGTTTAGATATAATTTACTGCTGAAACAATATCGAAGAATGCAATCTTCAAGAATTCTTAGGCAAACAGCGACTCACGGTTAATACAACAGTATGTTCGAATTCAATTCGTCGTATTTACATGTGGTGTTTTAAATTCAACGAAGCTGATCAAACATCAAATCATTAACAGTTCCACTCGTAGTTCAAGCCCCATCCGCACATTTTATGAAACTGTCTAATCATGTGAATAGTACAGCACTTGTGCGAGTTGGAAGGCGTTTGCAAAAATCTTCACATATCTTAGTACCAAATATATAACAAGCTAAAACTATCAAATTAACATTATTGGAAATATCTAAACTCTCATCTTGTTGCAATGTAGAAACCGACTAATTTTTACACGTTCATTCTGTTAGTTCTGAAAATTGTTAACCTCAAATCTGTGATTCTGCTCTTAACAGTATCATTAGATGATCAAATGAAATTTAAATCCTTCGCCGTTTTTTCTTTTATTATTGTTGAGATCATTGCTTTAGCAGCAGGTAGAATTCAATTCACTGAAATCGTGTGAAGTTTTGCAGACTGATGAATTCAAAGTGTTGTCTAGGAAAGGGGGGGAGGCATTCCATCTCTGGAGCACTGACATGTCTCCCTCGTAAGATTTGTTGTTTTATGCTTATTAATGGTCTAGACTAGAAGTTCTTGTCCTGCAAAACTTCCCGTAAAAGAACTACAAAAATTACTTCTGAAGAAAAAAAAATCTGAATTTAGCACTGAGCTTGAGGACTTCCGGCCGTAAGCTCGCAGACCACAGTTTAAGTACCGCTAGCATAGAGCATTGAGCTTGACTCTGGAGGTTACGTGTCCGATTCCCCGGCCTTTCTGGTTGATTTTTTCTACTTTTTTATTTAAGAATGTTTTATTGGTCGTATTTTTCATGATAAATGGAATATATTTCATAAAAGTAAATTATGATATTAATAACAATTACAGATGTATTTCTATGACTAAAATACTTATTTAAATACGATAAATTGAGCTATTTCACGATTAAAATTTTACATTGAGCCTTTTAATATTTAAACTTTATTATTGTTATTGTATTATTTTTTTTTAATCAAATGAAAAATAAGTAACGGAAAAATAAATAAAAATATCGTTTGCAAGTAGGATTAATTTCTCCAGGTTTTTTATAAGGAGTCTTTCAACAGTAAATTTTTATTACGAATAGAATGCAAAGCATATTTTACCACGTAAAAATCAATGTGAAAAATATTATAAAAATAAAATGTAAAAGTTATACATTATTTAAACTGGAAATATCAATACATACACTGGTGTGCAAAAATTAAGGACGAGAGGGTTTTTCGAATGCAGCGTCGTGTAGAAGATTTCCACATCGACAAAAATCATACCATAACATCTTCAAGATCTAAAATATGGGACAAGTGATAAAAACCATCTAAACAAAGAATCAAAAGGATATGAAATCGTTTTATTGAAAAGGTCACTTGGAGCACAAATGCAGAGAAGACAGAAACGTTCATCTTACAAGTCCTGGCAGGAAAAAGTCCGTCTCTAATAGGGGATATGGTCACCCCTGACTGCGATGCAGGATTTGCAACGTCTGTCCATGCTGAGGACAAGGTTGACTAGTAGCTCATGAGGAACAGAGCCCCATTCCACTTGTAAGGCCGATTTCAGCTCCGGAATCAATGCTGGCGCCTGATCACGAGATGACAAGCATCTCCCGAGAAGGTCCCACACGTGTTCTATCGGATTAAGGTCCGGGGGCTTTGCAGGCCAATCCATGCGTTGAAGAATATCTTCACTCTTCAGGAGCTTTCGACAGCCGCTGTACGATGAGGGGGAGCGTTGTTGTCCATGAACAGGAAGTCCGCACCCCTAGCACCTCTAAAAAGACGCACGTGAGGCAAGAGAATCTCGGCGCAGTAACGGGCACCAGAGACTGAATCGCCTTGGAAGACGTGGAGGTCCGTACGGTTACGAAGCATGATACCACCCCAAACAAGAACTCCGGCACCTCCAAAACGGTCCCTTTCGATGATGTTGGAGGGGTTATTACGTGTTCCCTGCTCTCTCCAGATGTGTATACACACAGAATCGCTCATCTTACTAAATCGGCTCTCATCGTAAAGAGTACTCGACCCCACTCCTGTTGTGTCCAATTCTTATGTTCCTGACACCACAGAAATCAGCGTCTCCGATGAGCAAGCGTTAGTGGTACACACAGCACTGGTCATCGTGCATACAGGCCACCTTTGTGCAGCCTCCTATCCACGGTAAAACGTGATATCTGACGGCCAGTAGCCATCTGCCTTGTGATTTCTCCAGTTGTCTGACGCCTGTTTCTTTTCGTCTGTAGGACAATATAATGGTCCTCCGCTGTTGTTGTTGCACGTGGGCGACCACTGCTGAATGCTCCGACAGCTGTTTCCTTCGTTTGAAATACACGCCAGACTCGTGAAACAATGCTATGAGCGATACCGAACTCTTGTGCCACACTTGTCACACAACGACTTTCTGCCAACTCCCCAATGATTCGACCTCGTGTAAGATCATCCAGATGACAGCTTCTGGATTGCTTCTTGGCCATATCACACAATAATAGCAAAAAAAAAAACGTCGCTGAAATCACTTTATACAGTGCAATAGATTTCACCAAATTTCTGAACGGTCATAGCCTCTGCGCTTTTATCCCCTTAGCACATCCTCCTTTTACGTCATATGCCATATATGGGCATGTTCGGCTGCATTTGTTTCAGGTCTATCCCCTGATTGGTGTTTCATTTAGTCCTGTTGCCTTTTTTGGCTTTTATGCTAATTTATCAGCTCCGCCCTTAATTTTTGTGCACACCAGTGTATTTTTCTAAAGAGGTAAAATACATGTGGTTTACCGTCTAATTTCGTAATAAATAAAATACAGTTAGAATGGTTATAAATCTTCTATTGACTATTCTATACTAACTATTCTATGCGGACTATTCTATACCAACATGGTTTTGAATACTGAATGGCATTTGTTACTGGTGTTTTATGATGTTTGTTGAAATATAATAAATAATGCAATTTACATCAAAAAATTAATTTGAAGCAAAATATGATTTGGGAAATTAATAATTTTTCTAATTATATATTTATGTTTCACCAATGTTGCTATCGAAAAAGACATTTTAATAGATAGTTTAAAAGCTTTTTTTGTAAAATTTTAACAAAAATTTTATTTTACTATTGCAAATAAATCTCATAGCATGTTGATATCACGATCTTGATTTATTAACAGTATCAGGGCTCCCAAATGGTCCGCCAGCTGAATACCAATATTTTTAACAGAAAATTTCAAGGAAAGTTTCTACAACATTTCCGCAAAAATTTGCCTCCGAGCGTGGTTTCTGCAAAATTTGCAAGGAAAAGGTAAAAATATAATTTTTCTAAGAAAATACCGGTATTCAAAAAGCGGAACCATTTGAGAGTCCTGCAGTATTTTATTTATCTCAAAAAATATAAAGCAACTGATAAATCACTTTTAAATTATTTAAAAAAAATTTAAATAAAAGGCAAGCATGGACTTTGTACTACCCATACCGTCCAGGCTTATCTGTGTAGTACAACCCAAACGACTGTAAAGTACGTAGCAATATTTGTAAAATTTTTATTTATTTATTTATTTTGAGAGTTTACACTCAGGGATATATTCTATCTTTATTCAAATCAACACTGTGTTTTAGAGCAAATCAGTGATCCGAACGTCCTCTCCTTGTATATATAATATATATATATATATACCGGGTGGTTATAAAATAAGTATCCCTATTTGGAGCTGTCTGTAGCTTGAAGGAATAACAGGAATGAAACCAAAATCGGTACACTTACTATTCAAGAAGGGGGAAGAAAAATGGAACAATAAAAATTTTAATTGCAATAATCGCCGACAGATGGCGCTTTTGAGTGTGAAATGTAATGTGTAATATTGTGTACCGTGGAGGTGTAACAAACCTCAATGACTTTACTACATATCATAACATGTATGAAACATCATTCCTGATGCATTACATTCCGCAGTTGAGCACGTTGTGCACAGCCTGGATTGTGTCCTCTAGCACAATGACCATGTGGAACCTGAACATGATCGCGGCACCGCCATGCAAAAGAGAACCACGTTCACTGTGACATTTTCCAATAAATTAGGTGTGCCATTCGGTCTGCGCCTAATTTTTTATTCTTGTATTACACATTACATTTCACACTCAGTAGCGCCATCTGTCGGTCATTATTGATTTTTTTATTATTATTATTCCTTTCTGCTTCCCCCTTCTCGAATAGTAAGTATACCGATTTTGGTTTCATTTGGATCATTCCTTCGAGCTACAGACAGCTCCAAATAGAGATACTTATTTTATAACCACTCTGTATATATACATCATACTCCAGTATTCTATTATTTTTATGTTGGATCATTAGAAAATATGAAATTTTAAAAAACCATTTTAGAATGTTAAAAAGATGAAAAATTTTGGATCTCCGATCAAGATACTACAGCTGTATCAATCAAACTACCAAACCAAGTGAAACATAAACAGAAAAAGTACAATCAGGTGATCAAATCATCCACAGTCCTTTTTCTGGGTCGAACGAGCTCAGCGCGGGCGAAAATTTTGCTGGTTATGAACGCTGATCGGACTAAATCAGTGACATAATACTTTCATGAATGTTTTGATTTTGTCTGATTAAATATAGGCATGTATTTCTATTACGAGAGCCATTGTTTTGGAAAGGTAAGGATATGTAGTCGTTGTTTTTACCTGTTCTGAACCATAAAAGCATTAAATATTTAAATTATTACAAAAGTCCTTGCTTCGATAAGACGAACTTCGATACTCCATAAGGACATCTCCTTCGCGCGCGCGACCTGATCGTCGTTCGTGAACAGAGCTACTTTCAGTTTTCAGCCATCTGTTTTTTCAAATCCAAAAACTAAATTAATAAAACTCTTATTTTATTTTCATTTTTATTGTTCAAAAATATATTACAATCAGTCAAGCTCTATTTTTAAAAAGGAACAAGATTTAAGAATAACACAACTTTTACTTTACTAGAGTGCCGTTATAAGAAAATAGGCCAAACCCCTATTCATCCCTATTTGGTTCAAAGAATAATGGATTGAGTCTCTTTCATTTCATTTATTAATTTTTTGTTCGTTTGTAACAGTTTGTAAATCTAATACAAATAAAACAAAATATATGTCCGCGAGTAACGCTGACGTAATATTGATGGTGGCAACACTTGACGCATAAATTTCGCTTTTACTAGATTTTTTAAAACTTTTAAATGTCGCACAGTATTAATTTTTATACCGTCGAATAGGAAAAAACACTCTTTCAAATGCAATTTGTTTGAAAACTGTATTTTAATTTACTGATTTTTAATGCTTTTAAAATAATTTTCGACCACTGTTTTGTAAAAAAATCTAGTGCAGCCCGATTACAAAAGATTAATCTTACGCTGACAGGAGCCACCAATGAGATTGAGATTTTCATTTATCTCTGAAACAATACATTACTGCCCCCAAAGCTTTTGAACTGGACCATGCATCTGGCTTCTATGCTAAAATGGTCCTCCAATGAGATTAACCACTTAACAGTCTCATTTCTGGGACTAAACAAAGTGGCTACATTAGATAATAAAATATTTTTCAACAAGTTAATCTTACGATTCTTTCTGAACTTGGAGCTGTATTATAACAATATCTATACTTATAAAATAACATGTCCTGACTGACTCATAATCAACGCCCAGCCTCTTTGAAAATTCACCCCTAAAGCGGTTAAATGGAGGGTCGAAGGTTTTAGGTTATTTCGCCATATCTCAGCAATAGTTTTAGGTAAAACTGATCTGCGCCCATCAGCACGTCAACCGTCAACCGTCGCACCCAAGTCCTGAGAGACTTATAACGCGCACGACCGGGAGTGGTCTCCCGTATGCGCTGCGACCGGTCGGAGCACCGCCACCTGCGCATCACTCCGATTGAACCCATGAGGTGACGACAAAGGTCGTTACTATACGCGATGGATCCCAAAATCAGAGGAAACCACCTCGAGGACACCTGATGAATCGCCAGAAGACACCCGACGGCTTCGTAGCCGAAACCCCATGAGGGGAACCGGGTCCTCGGCCATAATGTCGAGTTCCCCCGGCGACCCTTGCTTTCCCGCGGCGTCCGATCATCGAGTTCTAGGGGAGGAGGAAACGACTAGTTCATCTGGCGTGGTTCCCGCTATTGCGGTAGGATGAGCTTCTCGCCAACCCGGGACTACGAAGAAAATCAGTCCCTGACGCATAGACACGCCTTGGCTAAGGTTGTCACCCTCCCCAATGGCTTTGCTTTCGGTGAGCCCCGCAGCGAAATATGGGAAGTCCCCGATCGACTCCATTAAGAGGAACATTCACATGTAAAAACAACACAAACCCAACAACAACAACGGGGAGAAAAGGACCACTACCGGACTCTGAAGGGCATGGAAAACTTCTTCGAGCACGCTAAAGAAGCGGACCCGGTCGAGATTAGTAGTTTGAAAGTTATGTGAAGACTCCCGCTAATCCAACCATCGGGCACGGAAAGCTCCGATTACGCAAAGACTCGCTGGATTGGTTTTCGACCCGAGTATTCGAGTTTTGGCTTGATCGCCGTCGCGTTAGTCGGCAGTCATAGGCGCGTTAGTCATTGTCCATAGCGACCTGAGGGGCCGCCTTCGGACTGTAGCCCCACTTCGTTTTGGGCACCTCCTCGCTGTTCAACTATTGAGGTCGGCACACAACTGCTTCAGATGCAGCGGATGACGTGGTGGTTGCGGGCCACGTGTGCACGCTCACATGCCGGTAACTATCTCACCTCTGCGCTGGTACGGTGCAGATAGAAGCTGCACGCTGCATCTCCCACTGGACAGCGTCAGTACACAGTCACCACGCATAACAACGCTCTACAAAGCTCAATCTCGCCGCCGTCCATTCCTCGGATAAATTTGTGGAGACGGTCCAGCTGCCGTTTGCTTGCCTTTGCCCAGCGTCACTTACCTCGACACAAGGGAAGTGGGACCCCTGCTCGAGCAACTGGGATTGGCCTACGGGACGTCCGCATGAAATTCAGGATAACAAGTTTACTAAAAAATAGTTAAACACGTATTTCAGCAATTTTAGAAATTCAACTATTAAGAGAGTTAAATGGGGGAGGGGGGGGGGGGGTCAAAAGTTTTAAGTGATTTCGCTTTTTCGCCATATCGTCGCTCCATATCAAACTATCGAATATGAAAAAATGCATTTTCCATTACTTTTAAAATTCAGCCACTAAATTTGTCACCACTAAATTTTAATAGTATATTCTCTTTTAAATATATACTAAAACACTTTTATTTTGCTTAAAAGACGTCAAACATAAACATTAAAGATGATAAAATTTAAAATTTACATGTTTCGATTTGTTCATCAAATCGTCATCAGAATATATATAAACACAAATACAATGTACATAAAAACGCGAGATTAAATTTTATCAATTTTATAAAATTTTTAATTATTCTCTATCAGGGTTGCCAGTTTGACATCCTTTTTCATTCAAAAATTCCAAATTCAAACCAGAAATTTCTGCAGAAAGTTTTTGTTTTATTTAGTGGCAGACATTTCGTGAATATTTAAAGTAAAAGTTTTTCTCTCAAAATTTCCGGTATAAATTTGGAATCGCTGAATAAATAAGAAGGCCAAATGGCAACCCTGTTCTTCACACAAATTTTATTAGTATTCTTTCTCTAGGCGAAAATTCTAATAAAATTTAGTGATGACAATCGGCCCATTTTTAAAAGTAATAATAAAAAATGCATTTTTTCACATTCGATAGTTCGACATGGTAGCGACGAATCTCAGCAGCAGTTTTAGGCAGAAGCGTGAAATTTCATGTAACAAATCTACTAAAAATAGTTAAACACATATTTCAGCGATTTTAGAACTAGCGATTATGTCGCCGACATCGGCTATGAACGATGGAAGATTAAACGAATATGACATCTATCGCTGAATTTTTATTAGATATTTTGCGTGACATTTTTACAAGGATTTTTTTTTTATGTCATATTTTATAAATTGTTTTTGAGCTTTTCGTCTTTTAGTGATCGGATTTCAATTTTTATACAAAATATAGTACATATCCTCCTGTTCTCAAAATACATTTTTTGGAAATAAATATTTGCGATTTAAATACTGATGGCCATGCTTATGGGCTCAGGTATGCGCAAGGGCATTATAATGATTACCGTATAATCAGTTTATAGGCGTGAAACCCACAGGGCTCTGTTAAAATGCTTTTCGTTTTAACGATTTATGCACGCAAAATTCATAGAGCCCTGTTATAGGGAACGCTGTATTAACGATACATGGCTGAGAAGAACACAGGGCCCCATTATTTTAATCACCACATTAACAATTTATGGGCGTGAAACCACAGTGCTTATTTACAATGATCGCCA
This sequence comes from Maratus michaelseni, assembly GCA_963931845.1. Taxonomy (NCBI): domain Eukaryota; kingdom Metazoa; phylum Arthropoda; class Arachnida; order Araneae; family Salticidae; genus Maratus; species Maratus michaelseni. The sequence goes on along the minus strand of OZ007587.1, from coordinate 261,638,660 downwards.
TGTATCGACTATCCCATTTTTGTTTATTTTAACCTAAATCAGTCCCTTTCCCCTAGATCAGGCATGTCAAACACGTTGCCCGTGGGCCACAACTGGCCCGCCGACAGCTTATCTGTGGCCCGCCAAGCCTTCAGCTTTCACCTGTGTTTAATTTAGTTGTTAGAACACGTACTCTGAAAATAACTTTGCACGAACACATTTGCACCAACCGTGGTTTTAGAAATGGTAAACATCAGAGAGAGAGATGTATATCTGCATTACTAGTTTGGTGGGCTTTTTTTCTTATTCAGAATGATACCACAATTTTTGAATAGAAATATTTATCGTACTTATTCTGTCATTCAGTATTCGTCGCTACCATGTCAAACTATCGAATATGAAAAAATGCACTTTTCATTACTTTTAAAAATGGGTCGATTGTCACCACTAAATGTTATTAGAATTCTTCGTAAACTAAAAATACTAATACAATTTTTGTGACGAATAGGATTATCAGTTTGGCCTCGCTTTTTATTCAGATGTCGAATTCATACCGGAAATTTTGAGAAAAAAAATTTTACTTTAAGTAATTACGAAATAGGCTGTCATTGTTAAAAGTAAAAATTTCTATTTTAAATTTCTGGTATGGATTCGAAATTTCTGAATAGAAAAGTAGGCCAAACTGGCAACCCTGTTGATGTTGCAACCCTGAAACTCTATTAAAATTTAGTGGTGACAATCGACTCAATTTTAAAAATAATGACAAATGCATTTTTTCAAATTCGATAGTTTGACATGGTAGCGACGATATGGTTGCATCTTGAATGAAAGATTTCCGTTCATCTTGAAACAGTGATGTATATAGACAGATATAACTCAATTTTACAATTTCGCACAAAAAAATTGTGTATGCAAATATAACTAATTGGAACGTAGGAAAGCGTGTGGCCTTGAGACTGAAAATTTAAACATTCGTAATTTTTTTAAAGTATTTTACTTATAATTTTTATTTGTTTTATGCTTAAACTAATACTTTATTGTACTACTTTTTTTTTGCATTATTTTTTAGAGTTTCGTTCATCTCACGAAACCCTATTACTCCTGCTTTGTTGTCTGTTTCGTCACAAAGCCAGTTCTCAAAAACTATTTAACTTACAGAGTTGAAACTTTGTGTACTTACAGCTGAATACCTGCTATGAAGCTCAAAATCATTAAATTTGAAAAAATCGTATGATTTTAATATAGAGAGATAATAATAAAAAAAATCTAACAGACTTTTCCTATTAAATTTAAACATTTTCCGTTATAGCAGTTGCCAACAATTAAAAATCCACAATAAAATTCTTTCTACAATAATTAATTTTCTATTGAAAGATTTACAAGTGAAAAATGAGAATGAAATAAAAAGTTTCACAAAAAAAAAAAAAAAAAAAAAAAAAAAGATTAATATGACGTCTCATTGGTAATAAAACGGAAATTCAAATGTTATTATATTTCAAAATACGTCCATTAGAATTAACTTTTAAAAGATACACTAAAACACTTTTTATTTTGCTTAAAAGACGTCCACATATCAATATAAATATTAAAGATGTTAAAATTTAAAATTTACATGTTTCGATTTGTTCATCAAATCGTCATCAGAATATACACAAACCACAAATACAATGCACATAAAAACCAGAGATTAAATTAATTAAAAACCTCTGGTTTTTATGTACATTGTGTTATTAAAATTAAAAGTATGGAGGGCGTTGTACCTTCTTTCACATAGTGACTGTTCAGACTCTCTGGTTTTTAATTAATTTAATCTCTGGTTTTTATGTACATTGTATTTGTGGTTTGTGTATATTCTGATGACGATTTGATGAACAAATCGAAACATGTAAATTTTAAATTTTAACATCTTTAATGTTTATATTGATATGTGGACGTCTTTTAAGCAAAATAAAAAGTATTTTAGTGTATATTTTAAAACGGAAATTTTCAAACATTTCTCAATAATACAAGGAGTATGAGTATGTGTAAATACAGAAAGCAGCTCAATATGACGTCATTAGAGAATTAAAAAGAAAATTAATTTGACGTCATAACGGATTTTTCAAATGTTTGAAAATACTACAAAGAGAGTATCATTTGTTTTGTTTGTTTATTGAGAACATATATCTGACTTGTGTGCTTGACATCAAGTGTCCGCTTATATGTCATCGTCAATATACAGGGACGAGATAGCCACAAGGAAATTTACAACACCAGAGAGTTACATCCGGGAGCTCCATAAAGTGTGTGCAATGGAGCTAGCGGGAGCCGAACCCAAGAGAGTATCAATATGAGTAATAGAGAATAGTAAATATATAAGTTTGAAGAACGTATGGAATCATGATAAAAATTCGATTATGGAAATATTGACATATTTTAACATTTTGAAGGTTTCTATATAACATGTTTAATTTTGAAATTGATTTTTTTTTAAATATCGCATTTAGTCCACATGACAGTTATTATTATGACAGAGTATAATAGCGGGCTTCGCCTGCTATCGGGCCGGTTCGGAAAAACGAGAAAAATAGGTAAATTTTTACTTTATAAAAAACTTTTTTTTTTTTTTTTTTGAAAGTGAAATTTATTTGGATTTATTAAAGAAAGGATAAAGTGTTTTGAAAGGAATATTAAACGAAACCCTTTGGACGATCTTCGATCACACTTACCCACTTGTTTCGATTTTACACCACTTTACAAAATAATATACTGTATTTATTAAATACTAAGAAATGTATTGTTAAATTAATAAAATTCGACGCTAATTAAGAACTGTTTAAAAAATTAAAAAAATGATAATAATATATAATTAAATAGCTTTAAATGAGTCGCTTTGAAAGTAGCACAAGTTATCACATTTGTGTTGGACACAAAACCCTAAATATGCTTCCAGATTCTTCCCTTGGGCTTTAGTCGAACACATGGATTTTGGATTTAAGTTCTTTAACTATTTTCATTACTTCGGTTTGCATTTGTGTGTGATATGTCTGGAATCCTGCATGAACTTTCTTTCCTTTCTTTTATTTTTATTGATATACACACATTTTATTGACATACTCTCATTTCAGGATTTATTTAACAAAAAATGATAAAGCTCTTTACCAAACTTATTCTTTATGAAAAACTTAAGATGAACATCGTAGATTTTTTTGGAATTTATGACACAATTATATTCAAATTAAAACTGATATTTTATTAGATACTATAGACATTGATGGAGTATGGAAAGAATGTAACATTAAGAGGTGCAACAACACAGAGTATAAAGAAAACTTGCAAAAAGTCTGGCTAAACATCGGAAGATAAACTATCGTAATTGAAACTGATACTTCTTAAAAGAGAATCAATGTACTTTCACCAAGCATCACTACATAGTATAAAACAAAGTCGCTTTTTCTGTCCCTATATCCCTATGTACGCTTAAATCTTTAAAACTACGCAACGGATTTTGATGCGGTTTTTTTTAATAGATAGAGTGATTCAAGAGGAAGGTTTATATGTATAACACGACGTTCTACGTAGATTAGTTATTGAATTATGATAGAAAGTTTTGTTATTTTGGCCGAAAAGGTTACCATTGCTATTTTTTTGGCGATCATTATTGTTGCAGAAAGAAATGAAAAGGCTATACATCTCCAAAAATAAAAGAAAAACTGTGTTAAATTAATTAAAAAAAAAAAGAAAAAGAAAGAAAAAAGAGTTTTGATGAGAGAATATTATAAAACGAAAATATTTAATTTAAACATGATTGGGAATGTTCGCAATGCTTAAAAAATTATTCAAGGGGCAAGATTGCTATCGAAACAATATTTCGCGATTTATCTTTTGTTTTTGGCGATTTTGATTTTACTTTTGATCCTAAACAATTTAATTTTAAGCCAAAAGGTGTCTTTTTTTTTTTTTTTTTTTTTTTTTTTTTTTTGATGCAGAAAGAATTGAAATGGCTATACAGCTGGAAAAATAAAAGTAAAAGCTGTTATTAATTTTATTTAAAAAAAAGAAAGGAATTATAGGGGGAAATTCGAAAATCAGGTGATATTTTTTTTTATCAAATATTAGCTTTTTCAGTATTTGATTCGGATTATGAAAGATTAGCCTTCTGAAAAAGTTCTACTGGACGGATTTTGATGAGAATTGTATTGTTAGTCAGATGCTATTTCAGGAATGGTTTTAATGTACTACATATTGTTCTACGCTGCTTAGTCAAACAGTTGTGTGAAGGTTATACAGTCAGGAGAACCCGATTCCGAAAGATTAGCCTTTTTGAAAGTTTTTACTGGGCGTATTTTTTGCGACTTGCATTGTTAAGTAGATAATTTGTAAGGATGGTTTTAGTATATTTTATATTGTTCTGTTTTAGAATTACCTGGAAAAGTTCTATAATCAGATGAACCCGATTATAAAAGATTAGCCTTTATAAAAACTTCTACTGAATGGATTTTGTTAATTAGTTTGCATTGTTAGTTCGCTAATTTTTAGTGATGGTTTTAGTATATTGCATATAGTTTTATCATTCTTTAGCAAACCTTAACTGTAAATGACCAAATAAAAGAGTTGGTCCTTAACAGCTAAAATTTTGACTGCACATTAGAAAATATAATAGCGCAATCACGTCATTTTTCAGTAATGTGGAAGGATATTCCAGGTAAATATACAGATTGCTTTCAAATACAAGGTCAAATTAAACGATATATTTTGTTTGCTTCAAGGTTCATTTGTAGAAACTGACCAGCGCAGCGAGCGTAGCTTGCTAGTATTTAATAAAATATACTTGATTTAAAAAACTAATTAATATCTTTATTACATTGAATGTCCCGCGAGTCGAAATCATTCAATACAAAATTGATGTCTGGAGAAGATAGAGACATTTGAAAATGTACTATAAAGCATAGGTACCATTGCTAGAAGGATTTATGTATAATGGATAGATTTATAAAAGCCTGATATGTGTTAAAAACTTATAGTGTTTATAAACTTATATTCGTACGTATATGCTTAATGATCGTCAATCTAGAAAATATCTTGGAAATATGGGAAGTGAAGGTTATCAGATCTACCATCTTATACATATATTTAACAGCTTTCCATCATAAAGTTTTAGCTGTTAATTTCGAACTGCTGAAAATTGTTACAATTTTTATTTTAAATAGCCGAATTATGAATGTGGATTATTCAAAGACCGCCAATAGACAAAGTATTTTGAATTTTCATTTGAAATTACATAGAATCTGAAAAAACTTCAACTTCAAGGCAAATTTTATAATATTATCTTGTTACTTCATAGTATTAGCGTTGTGACAATTCCTCGTTAACGGGACTTTAATAAGTTCAATTAAAACCAATCTCACTCATAAATGTAAGTCTGGAGTGGTGTACCAGATGTTAGGCATTAAATTCTTCAGTGGAAGCCGCAAGATCGCTTCCAGATGGAAGTGCTCTAAAACTCGAGAAATATTGCATTTTTAAGAAGTTATAAATCTGAGACGATTCCTTTGAACTGACGTTACACGGACATAAATGATCCAATATATTCTGGCCATTTGAGACCAGGAATTCTGCATCTTTCAAACACTTCAAAAGCCGCCAGCTGCTCATCTCCAAGAGACTAAACACTCACGAACACTTGAAAAATCACCGATTAGATATACCCTACTGGTGCGAGGCCATAGGAGGTACTCTGATTTCTGTTGCAGAAGAGCGAACATGCTCTGGGTACTTCTCCCTTGTGAGAAGGTTTTTTTCGGCACCCTGCGCCGTATATGTAAAGAACTTTGCACGAAACGATACGGGCATCCTGATCAAAAATCCCACAAATAGCTTATATGTGCTGCTTTTTATGTAACTGTAATATGTTAGTGTACTGAATAAGTAACGTAATTAAAGTCCGTGTTGCTTAAACTGTTTGCTGGATTTAATTTGTTACAGCGTTTTAAAATAGAATTTATTACTTTGATAAAATACTTTTCAAAAAGAAAATGCATTTCATTTTAAATGTTTGTCAAGCATTAATACAAAAATCCTCGAAGTGAGAACTTTTAGAATATACTAAAAATATATTAAAAAATGAGTTCAAAAGAAGATTTTTGAATGTCCAGAAATATAAAAATCGGTTAAATCTATTTACTTCAACTCTAATGATAGATATTGAAATTATTCTTACGAATTTACTACTGCAGTTAATCAACTTTCAGGAGCATTCCATATTAGAGCGAAAATATATAGACATGGGGCTTCCAAAATCTTGTAATTATTCATAAATAGACCGATTTTTTGAAGTATAATGTGCAGTATAGTGTTAATCTATATTTTTAGTGTATCTATATTTTTTGAAGTATAATGTTAGGCATATTTTAGCTACGTTCGATAGCGCACTTTTATACGAAACTTCGCTTAGCTGCCAACCTTTTATTATTTTTCAAGTCAATAAACCTAATTTGAACCTGTTGGCGCATCACTGTCTGACGTCACGTACCACGTCATTTTATCTGACCACTCATAGTTGTTTCATTTGTTTCATCATCAGTCTGAGGTAGATGTAATCTTGCCGCAGGCATTAAGTAAATCACAGCTCTCTGAGCACCGCATAAATAAAATGATACAGTCCATTAAGTAAAAATTGTTATTGACTCATGTTTTTTAAGCGCATTTATCAAACGCAAAGACCAAACATGGTCCTTACCGCCGGAGAAGCGACTTAAAATCAAAGAAGGATATATATTAAGAAAAAAAAATAGTGAAATAGTGAGTGAAAGTTCAAATTATAAAAAGATTTGGATATCATTTCGCATGCATGATTCATCTTATCGGAACGGCGGATGTCGTCAGCTCATGAATTAAGGTAGGAGGATTTTGCTTATTCTTTATATCCTATAAGTTGTTTAATAAAATGGAGCCTTTGGAAAAGTTAAAAAAGAAACGCGCATCAGTTCGAACCGCGACAACGAAATTAATTAGTAAATTGGAACTTTTAATAAAAGATAAAAATAAAGAACTAGATGAATATTCCGAAATTTTGGATCAATTAAATGATAAAGAAGAGTCATTAAAAAGTTTAAATGAAGAAATAGAGGCTGCCATAACAATTGCTAAGGATTATGAAAATGACATTAGTAGTAGTGAAGAATACCAGGAAAATATTATAAAAACTAAATTTCAAATAAAAAAACAAATTGCGCAGTTAAAAGGAAGTGAAGTTCCAAATGACGAATCAAAACCTACACTTTCCAAATCACTAAATATTAAACTACCCGAAATTCCTCTTCCAAAATTTTCTGGAAAACCTGAAGAATGGAGTTCATTCAAATTACAATTTAATAATATAATAACGTCAAATGATCAGTTGTCGGAAGCTCAAAAGCTTCACTATTTATCCGCAGCATTTATAAATGATGCAAAGGTCTTGCAAACAACAGAGGATACATTTTCATCTTTATTTCAAGCATTAAAAGACAGATATGAAAACGAAAGAGTCATAGTTGAAATACACATAAACTCACTTTTAGAAGCAGAAAAACTGGCACAACCTTCCGCAAAAGATTTGCGAAATCTTGTAGACAACGTAAAGAAAAGCATTCGCGCGCTAAATGTTTTAGATTACAATAGAAATAACTTTTACGATGCTTTAATATTAAACATTATTCTACAAAAATTAGATAGGGAAACACGCAAAAATTATGAGATGAGCATAAGCTCAAATGAGGTTCCCAAGTTAGATGAATTAATTTTGTTTTTGGAAAAACGTTCTCAAATTTTGGAAAATATCAGTAAAACCATTTCTGTAAAACCCAAAACAATTCAAGAACGCAATTTTAAACCAAAATCGCATTTCGTTAAATCTAATAATGTGATTAATACTTGTGTGTTATGCAAACAGAATCATGCAATCTATAAATGTGATTTATTTTTAAAATTAAATGCTTCACAGAGAAAAGAAGTAGCTATGAAAAATAAGCTTTGTTTCAATTGTTTGAGTTGGCAACACTCAATCGCAAACTGCAAATCAAAAAGCTTATGCAACACGTGCCAGGGAAGGCATAACTCATTACTTCATAGAAATATAAACAATTCTCTTCCGAGTCAGGATAATGAGGTTAATCATGTGCAAGCTCATAAATTGAATCCGAATGCAGAAGAGTTTTATAAACAATCTGAAACTGCTCCATATGTCTCGCCTTCATTATCTTGCGTTAGCAATGGAAATAAATCTGTTATTCTTTCCACGGCTTTAATTTGGGTTTTTAATCCACTCTCTGGAAGTTATTTAAAAGCTCGGGTAATATTAGATTCTGGTAGCATGTGCAATATCGCAACTTCGGAATTCGCTAATCGATTGGGAATTCCCCGAAGAAGATTAAAAATCGCAATCTCAGGTTTAGGTGGAAAGGAAATTGATGTTAAGAATAAAATAACTGCAAAAATTGTAAACGGAAATGGATCATTTGAAACTACATTGGATTTTCTTGTTGTTTCAAAAATAACTGACAATGTCCCATTCACACATCTAGACATTGATCAATTAAAAATTCCTCAATTGTTAGCAGATCCTAAATTTAGCACTCCTGGGAAAATAGACATGCTACTTGGCGCTGAATCCTTTCTTCAGATAGTAAAAGACAGAGAGATTCGCATTCCAAACAGTAATTTAGTATTCCGTAATACAGTTTTCGGATACATCGCAACAGGAACTATAGATTCCACCAACCAAACTCAATATTGTGGGTTTATCGCGCAGTCGCAAAACATTGATGAATGTTTAGAAAGGTTTTGGAAGTTAGAAACCATTGATGAGCCTTCTAAAATTCTGAGTAAGGAGGAAGAATATTGTGAGGAACACTACAAACTCACACACAAACGAAATAACGCAGGTAGATACATTGTTCAGATGCCAACCCAGGATCTTGACAATTTAGGCGATTCCAAAGAGTTCGCGACAAAACGTCTTAATCAATTATGGAGAAGATTAACGAGAGATAAGACTATGAAATTATTATATCAGCAGTTCATGCGAGAATATTTAGAGTTAGGCCACATGGAAAAGGTTACAGAACCCCCATCCGAAAACCCACCCAATCAATTATGTTATTACCTGCCGCATCACGGAGTCCTGCGACTAGACAATACTACGACTAAATTACGCGTCGTTTTCAACGCATCCGCTGCCACCACATCCGGCTACAGCCTCAATGATTGTCTACTGAAGTGAAAGAAGACATATTTGAAATTATGACGAGATTTCGAATTTACAGGTATGCCTTCACGACGGATGTCCAGAAAATGTTCCGGCAAATCTTAATAGATCAATCACAACGCGACCTTCTAAGAATTATATGAAAGACAGAAGAGGATGAGGAACCTGCTGTTTACAGATTAAATACGGTCACATACGGTACATCTAGCGCACCATTTCTTGCTATAAGGACTTTGAAACAGTTAGCCATAGATGAGGCATCACAATTCCCTTTAGCTGCTGAAGTCATAAGAGAAGATGTATACATGGATGACATTGTTACAGGCGCACATGATATCAATACAGCGATAGAGCTTCAACAGCAGTTAAGTAACATGTTGGCAACATGTGGAATGACGCTTCATAAATGGAGTTCAAATTCAAATGAATTAATGAACAGTACACCCTTAGAAGTTCAGGAACATAACTTTTCCATTAATGAGGAGTCAATTGTTAAAACCACGGAGTAAGATAGATGGAGGGGAAAGTAACGTTGAAATTTTACAATACAGTTTTTCTCCTTTAGATGGCGCTACGGTAAACTGACGGCGATCTTAGCCTGCTTCTGCAATGCTTCTAATGCGAAAAGCATTCATTTTTTAAATGGTTTTGATTGAAAATTTGAACTTTAAAAAAGTCAAACAAGTAGAAATTTCATTAAATAAAGTTTTCTTCACACCATGCATATACTTTAATAGATATTTGGCGTTTCGATTGCTTTTTATAACTCTTTAAATAAGAGTTCATCCTGACAAAAACATCTGAATAGTCATTTAAAAATAAATATCACGGATATTGATTGTACTGCGAAGAAATACGGAATGGATGTATAATTTTTAGAGATTAAAAGTATTATTCAAATTTTCTGGAATAAGTTTTAATGTTGCGCATATATCGATAACCTTTGAATAATTTAATAACTCATAACTTTTTATATCTATGCAATTAATATTATATACATTTAAAAACAAATTTTTATCTTAATTATTTTGGAAATAAAACTTGAATAAATAATAGTGTCTATTAACTAATTTTTGCAAGAATCGTAAATTGTGACTTTAATATAATGTTAGTTATGAATGGTCCAAAAACTCTCATTTTTTTATCATACATAAATGCTTCCTCTTTCATAAACACTGCTGCAGATAGAAAAGGTAACATGCTTACCTTACAATTTGAAAATTATACAGTAATTAAAAACCATATATACCTAAATATATTTTTCTTTGTGAATATTAAATTTGTTATTTAAATGAGTTTCTTTTTACTAATTTACAAGCAATAAAATCTTTTGATTTAATTGAACAGCTAAGTAATCAAATTAAATTTTTAAATTGCACTTATGAGAGAGGCAAATATATATATATATATATATATATTAAAATGAGTTCTTGCACTTGCACTTCTGAATGAAGTCCCAAAATACTTTTTAGTTTACAAATGAATTACATTGATGGATAAAATAATGATTCTGATGTCACAGGATCCAAACTGGTTCAGACACTTTATTTATTTAGTTAGTTATTTTAACACAGTTTTATCAAAATAAGGAGCACATTTTAAGCATTTTTTCTTTGATTAAGATGAAATTTTTAGGACCCCCCCCCCCCTCTCCTCTTTCCATGCACAAAAATAAATAAATAAAATTATAGATATTTAACTCCTTGAAAATACCTCTAACTAATAGAATTCAGTTTTAAATGTAGTTTTATAATTTTTCTGTTGTAATTGCCTTTTTATCTATTTAAAATTAAAACTTTTAATTGAACTGAACAGCTAACTAAACAAATTAAATTTTTAAATTGCACTTACATGAATCTAATAAGAACAAGATTAGAAAATCTGCAGCTAACATTTTTTACTTACTAATTACTACAAGTAATATATCAAGTAGTTTCAGTAAAATTAACTTTTAAAATAAATCCCTAATTACTCTAGATATACAAAGTAGGGGCTTATGGGGCTCAAGCATTCCCCATTGAAATAAAGACATTTTTTTAAGCGACACAAATTGTTAAAAATCTATTGTTTTAAATATAGTTTAAATATTTGATTTAAATATTTCATTATTCAACTCTGTAGATAAAAACTACTGAAATATTAATTAGATTTATAGTCGAATGAAATTAGTAAATCTGCAGACTACATTTTTCACTTACTTTTTACTACAAGTAATATGTCAAGTAGTTTCAGTAAATTTAACTGTTAAAATAAATCCTTAATTACTCTAGATATGATGGGACGGAAAGGTTCTCCAGGTTCTTTCTCCGTGGTTAAAACACTAGGTGTAATCTGGAAACCAGTTGAAGATAAATTTATGTTCAAGATTTCGATAACCGAGAAACCATCATACACCAAACGAGATGTGCTAAGCATCATCGCAAGGTTGTATGACCCACTGGGTCTGCTTGGACCGATTATCACCAGAGCAAAGATTTTTCTTCAGAAATTGTGGCTCTTGAAATTAAATTGGGAAGATGAAATCCCAAATCCAGTTGCAAGCGAGTGGACAAATTTTGTGTCGTCTCTAAAACTAATCGAAAACTTCAGAATTGACAGATACATTCTAACCGATTCATTCCAGAATTTAGTGTTGGTAGGATTTGCAGATGCTTCGGAATCAGCTTACGGAGCTGTAGTCTACATTCAGTGCACCAGCCAATCAAGTTTCGTAACTACTAAACTGATTGCCAGCAAATCCCGTATTGCCCCGCTAAAGACAATTTCTATCCCTCGCTTAGAACTGTCAGCTTGTCTTCTTCTCTCTCAACTGATAGACAAAATTCGTCTGTCACTAAAACCGACAGTGAATGACATCTTCACACTGATTCAACAATAGCAATTGCTTGGATCAATACACCGGCCAATAAACTTAAAACCTATATTGGCAACAGAGTCTCCAAAATACAAACATTAACTGAGAACTATCAGTGGAGTCATGTTCCATCGCATTTAAACCCAGCTGATGTTATATCACGTGGTTCGGGTCCTCAAGAACTTTTAAAATTGACTCTATGGTGGGATGGTCCACCTAATTTGCAAGGACTTTGTAGTGACTCTAGTTACAATATAGACATTTCATCAGATGAACAATATTTACTAGAACTAAAAAAGATGAACAATATCAGTTTAATTTCAGTTTCTGAAAATTCATTTGTTAACGATTTTCTTAAAATTAGTAATAATTACTTAAAATTAATACGAATCTTAAGTTTTATTTTCGGATTTCTTTATAATTTAAGAAATCCCGTTCAACGTCGCGGCCCTCTCACATCCGAAGAACTTCAAGAGGCAAAAACATGCCTAGTTAGACTTGTGCAGGTAACTGTATTTAATTCTGAAATAAAAACCTTACAAAGGGGAGAAACTCCCAAAAGAGGACAGGTGAGTTGTTTACACCCCTTTCTTGATAAAAATAACTTGTTAAGGGTAGGCGGTAGATTAAATAACGCTGATTTATCATTTGATAGGAAATTCCCAATGTTGCTTCCTAAAGATCATAAATTAACTTTATTAATAATGACGCATTTTCATCTTAAGTATTTGCACATTGGAGCCCAAACTTTACTCTATCTTGTAAGACAAGAATATTGGCCACTTAGTGGTAGAAATACAGCCAGAAAATTAATTCATGATTGTGTAATTTGTTTCAAAAACAAACCAAAATGTGTTGAGCAAATTATGGGAAATCTTCCTTCAAAAAGAATTGTCCCCAGTCCCCCCTTCACTAATGTAGGAATATATTTTTGTGGCCCGTTTTACATAAAATATAAGGGTCAAAGAAAAGGCATTTATCATAAATGTTATGTGGCTATTTTCATTTGCTTTGTAACCAAAGCGGTTCATTTAGAAGTGGTCACTGACTTAACTTCAGAAGCAATGATAGCTACCCTGAAGAGATTCTTCAGTAGGAGAGGTAAAAGTTCAGCTATCTGTACTGACAACGCCACAAATTTTGTTGGAGCCAGTGCAGAGTTAAAGCGTTTGGCGAACTTAATTAGAAATCCTCCCGATGTTTTGGCTCATTATCTAACAAGTGAGAAAGTCGCCTGGAATTTCGTTCCACCCAGGTCACCCAATTTTGGTGGTTTATGGGAAGCTGGGGTGAAGTCGTTTAAGCACCATCTGAAAAGAACAGTTGGTAACTCGCGATTAACCTTTGAACAATTCTTAACAGTTACCACGCAAATTGAAGGCATTTTAAATAGTCGACCTCTCACACACATGTCTTCTGACCCCAATGATTTTGAAGTTCTAACACCCGGCCATTTTCTCATAGGCAGACCTCTGAGCAGTGTGTCAGAACCTGACCTTACTAGCGAACCCGATAATTATTTGTCACAATGGCAAAGGCTAAGCAAAATGGTCCAATTTATATGGCGCAAATGGAAACGGGATTATCTCAACAACTTACAAGCCAGGCATAAAGGGCAATTTGAAAAGGACAATATTATTCCCAATTCAATGGTTCTCTTAAAGGAAGATAATCTTCCGCCTTGCCGATGGACAATGGGTAGGGTTGAAAGGGTAGTTCATGGACCAGATGGTAAAGTTAGAGTGGTTTTTATAAAAACTCCCCAAGGAATTTGCAAGAGAAGTGTAGCCAAGTTGTGCTTACTGCCATGTCAGTAAATCTCATAAATTGTAACACTGTATAACCATTCAATTGTAAATTTAGTATTGTGTAACCAAGTATTTATAGCATATTAGTTTTCATTATTATTCTGTTATGTGTGTTATATTTGTATTGTATGTTATTCATTGTATATTTAGTTATGGTATATTGAAATGTTATTTCAACGTGGGGCGGTATGTTGGCGCGTCACTGTCTGACGTCACGTACCACGTCATTTTATCTGCCCACTCATAATTGTTTCATTTGTTTCATCATCAGTCTGAGGTAGATGTAATCTTGCCGCAGGCATTAAGTAAATCGCAGCTCTCTGAGCACCGCATAAATAAAATGATACAGTCCATTAAGTAAAAATTGTTATTGACTCATGTTTTTTAAGCGCATTTATCAAACGCAAAGACCAAACAGAACCAGAACATGTATTTACTAAATAAAATCAAATATGTATCGCATAAATACAACATACCTTTTATTAAATAACTTTTCTGTTTCAAATTGTTTATTTTTTTTTCTTTACTTGAAGAAATCCCGGAAGATTGACAGCTATGTCTTTCTTAGATCAAGAGTAACAGAGAAGCGTGTACAATCAATTTTTAAAATAAATACAATTTAGAAAATCGAATTAAATTTTATAGATTTGGTTGATGAAAAGTAATTGAGTAGGTTTTCGAAAAATAAGATAAGAAAAGCTGTGTATAATAATAATAAATTAAGAACTTTGCGTGAACATTTCGTTAACAATGCTGTGTTTTGTACGTACAAATTTTATCTTGTGCAATGGTAATAATATTACATCTACATTTTTTTTAATGTTCCACAGTGTTCCGCGACGAAATTTAAGGAGATAATGTCCTGAACTATTATCTAATGAATAATAATAAAAAAAACGAGCTGCCAAAAACTGCCATTTTACATTTCGTGCAGGTTTTTGCAACAACAAGTAGAAATGTCACTTTTTTAGTCGTCTCAAATATTCTGAAATTGTAAAAGAATAGTGCATGTGTTAGAAGATAATTTTATTGTCTGCGTTGTTGTGGTCTTCTGCCAAAGCTGAGTGCCAACAATTCTTTGTGCAAAGTTATATTTCTGAAAATGGCAGCTTTTTTGTTTTATTGAATTGTATTATTATATTCTAAAAAAGAGTTTTGTAAAAAAAAGGGTTTAATTAAAGTGTGATACAGTTCTCTTTTTTCTTTTTGTTGGCCTAGCCCGACAAAGACTTTGAGACGTCTTTGAAAAAGTCGTTTTTGAGCCGTCTCAAAAGACTTTGAGCCGTCTTTTTTCTTTGACGGCTCAAAGAAAAAAGTTTTATTTATTCACAAATTAAAAGAAAAAGAAAGAAAAACCCTTGCTATTTGAAAAACAAGGTTGTAGTCTAAGTTTCTTAAAATATTTTACAACTCTTTGAAATTCAGTTTGAAATGGAAATGGTTGTTATTGATAAGAATATAAAGAGAAATATTCTCTGTGATTTTTAAGACTTTGCATGGTCGATATTATTAATATAAAGAAGCAGTGGGTTATCCCTTGTCTATTCTCGCTTTTTATTTGACGTTCTTTTCCAGAATTACCGGGGAAAAATACTCATGTCTTTCTGCCACAGTTGTAGAATGATATTTTAAAAGAATAAGAATTGTGAGTTTTTTGTCAGATTTCTGCCAGTGGTTGGGTGTAATTAAAAATAGTTGCAAATTTAAACCGATTTTCAGGGACATGAAAATCACGAAACGTTGTCATGAGGGAAAGTTTACGATTAATACTATTTCTACATAATAAGAGATTTTTAAATGACAAAAATCTTTCTTGAAACAATTTAAAAATGTTATTAACAATTTTCTTCTGCATGCTTTCGGTATCTATGCTAATTCGCAATTTTTTCTTTTAAATTTTAAGTTTTGAATCGTATAATTAGCATTCTTCAAAGCACCTGTATACGAAATTTCATACGAATTGAATAACCTTCAAAACATTAAAATTTTTAGTCCGCCATATTGGATCTCCCATTTTGTTTTTTGGAATTATAACTACAGAATCCTAATTAGCATCCTGAAAAACACATGTGTACGAAGTTTCGTGCAATTTGAATTACATTTTCATATTTTGGCCTGCTTTTTGGGATTTTGCCCCACTGTGGGCCGGTGGTTATAACACTAAGTGACGTTTCTATTCTTGATTGATAACAAATGCAATTAATACTACTCTCATTTACAGCATACATTAAGGAAGAAGGAAATGTACAAATCAATTAAATATCACTTAAAATAGACACAAGCTAATTTTTCTTCTTTCAAAACCGCAGACCCCTAGAAATCTTTCCATGGATACCTTAAGGGGGTCCGTGGACTCTTAGGGAAATAACCCTGCGTTAAAGTATGCGCGAATCCAAGACAAATTATACTTGAATAAAAATAAATGTCTATCACTCACCATTTCTTACCTTTATTTACGTATTTGTTTCAGAACAGAAATAACACATAGACTTTGGTTTAGTGAAATAATTTATTTTAACAAACCTACTTTTATTAAAAATAATGTTACAATTCAAATGAACTGATATAAAAAGGACAGTTGATATTAAATATTAACTGAGACCGAGAACAAATCTATAAGAATAAAATATTAACGTTACAGAATTTACAGTATCTCAAAATAAATTATATACAAAAAAATAATTATTAATACAATATTACATGAAAATATTTTCAAATAATATATAAACAAAATAAACAGCATTCATCGACTCAAGATATCAGAAAAACAGTTTAGAGTTTAGAATTTTGAAAATAAATAAAAAGTTAAAAGTTAGTGACTGCAGATCTAAAACATATTTCCTTAAATATAGTTATGAAAATTTATCACTTTTTATAAAGTGTTCTCAGCCCTAAAAACAATTAACAGTACCCACCACCATTTTAATTTGTTATTTTATTAAAAGGAACAGATATTCCACCCATTTGGGTTGGTCCCATCACCGTTTGACTTAGCTGCCTATTTGGGCAAACAAATTGTGTTGAAATTCCAACAGATACATACCAAAATATAGAAAATTGAAAATTTTTTTTACAAATAAGCCTCGCACCAAACTACCTCACAGAATAAGGAATGACATTTGCATCACAGTTATTTGTTTGATTTTGTGCTTGCAAATCATATAGATACTTTGACAAACAAACACACCACACACGTAATAAGTTATCGGACGGAAACGAGTCGATGTTTAAAGAAAGAGCTTACATATTGAGAATGAGCACAGTCCTCCAAATATTACGCCTACACGCTTACACTAAAATGGCAGTTTTCGTAGGCGATTTTTTGTTCATCATCTGTGCGGTCCCTTGAATGCCACTATTTTCTAAAAGTATTCTTCGTCTTATTTAATCGTCAAAAAAGAAGACGAAGAATACTTTTAGAAAATACCGCTATTCAAATTCAAGGGACTGTACAAACGCGGAAAGAAACTCGCCTACGACAACCGCCAGTCTTGTGTCAGGAGGTAGGCCTAATGTTCAAAGGGCTGTGTTCATGGTTTACCATATTATTTTTCTTTCCAATTTAAATGTTTAATAAAAATAAAAAATGCAGGTTTACATTCAGGTTTTTTTCCCCAATTTATAATGCATATTTATATACACAAATGGTAGGTTTACACAATTTCTTCAATTTTTAGGATGTTTTATACATACGTTGATTGCAAGTAAACATTATTTTTCTTTTCATAATTCAGGATCCCGAACACGTGCACAAAATTTGTTTTCGTTCAAATCAAGATGTATTTTATACGTACACAAAACGCAGGTTTTCGTTATTTTCCCAAATCAGGATGTTTTATTCATACACAAAATGAAGGATTGCCCCTCTTTCCCTTGCACATCAGGATGTTTTATACGCCCATAAAATTTGGAGCCTCAAGAGAGGTTGGACTTCTAGAGCTGGTCTCCTAATTTTGAATCAATTCCAGATAAGAGACCTGCACCTGGATTGGCACCCCTCAGAGATCGCTTGGCTGAAGCCGCCACGCTCTACCACTGAGATCTGGAGGGCATAATTCATCCAGTTAATTAACTGGATGAATTATGCCCTCCAGATTCGACCGGGATAGCTCAGTGGTAGAGCGTGGCGGCTTCAGCCAAGCGATCCCAGGTTCGAATCCTGGCCCGGACATTTTTCGTCCAGTTGGAAATTTACAACTTGTATGATTACTTTACCAATTTGAAATAATTGTGTTAAAAAAATAATCCAGTGTACAGTGTTCATATTCATGTTCTTTAAAGTCCCCCGCTCTCCTTCAAAGTTTGTACGTGAAATTTTGAGGCACCCTTATATTTTCAAAAAGAAAATTTTGGCATAATGTTAGATTCACCTTCTACTTTCTCGATATATATTTAACAGATATAACTTAATCCTCACCTATCTCAAATTAATTTATTTAACAACACTGCATTTTAAAAGTAAAAGAAGCTCTTACCTCAAATCATCCTTTTTTTTACATTTGTTAATCGTAAAGGCAAATTTCATCCCAACACAAATCAGAAAAACGCGCACAAAAAACATGATACATGACATCAATATTAGTTAAATAACACAAATATGTAAACAAACAGACAATAAAATTGTTATTTAAAACAATAAACGCAATAAAAATGTATTATCTTCAATCTCTAAATACATCGTGCTGAAGGTCAATTTTCGAGAAAACATCAAATAATTGTTGTACAAGAAGCAAATTAATTGAAGTATTACGTTGGAATTTTTTCAAGAGAGGAAATGTTTGTTGGAAACTGTAACTGTAATATTGATCATTTTGTGGTTAATTAAGACTTTTTTTAATCATATTGTACTGAAAAGGAAAAAAAAAACTCTTAGTAGTGTTTTATTTTACTTTTTGAAATGGATTAACTTTTTGAGACTCAACTTAGAAATTCAAGAGCCATCAAATATTCTTTACTAGCCAATTGGGGAAAGCGCATTTAAATGATTATCCAAGAGATCGTATATTATATATCTATGCTATGCTACCTGAGCATGAAAATTAAGAAAACAAATACAGAAACGTTAAAAGAATAGTATTTATTTTTTAAATAAAATAAATTGCTAATTTTTTCTGGTACTTAAGATTAAAAGATTATTATTATTATTATTATTGACGGATATTTTTTCTTTTCAGAATTAATATTCTCTCTTAGTAATGACATTTATCCTCCCTTCAAAGAAAGAAAAAAAAAAGACAACTGATATTTGCCACCTTTTACAGGAATCTGAAGAGGTTACGGGATTTATCAAGCATAAATTTTGCACAAAGCTGAACTTTTTTTCTGACTTTCTTTAAAACATTTTAAAATTTAAGTTCGTATTGTATTAAAAAATAAAACGCGTAATCAAAAGTAAAAGTAAATAACAATATTAAAACCATCGTATTGTAAACAAATATTGGTACAACTTAAATTACAGTTATATACCATATTGTTCCAATATAGAAATATTCATATTTTGTAGATATATATCAGTATTGTTTGCTAAAATTTATTCAATATCAAATACTAATAGATGATTCAGAATATTTTCAATTAAACACTAACATTGTTTAAACGTCTAAAAATATTTCCAATAAGTTGTCAATATTTTCGAGAAATCAAAAATGTTTTGTGTATATTAGCAGTGTAATGTCAATGTTTTTACAATATTGGTATTACACATTTCGAAGACATAAAACCAATAAAAACAACGCGGGCACATACCAATTTGCTGCTAGTAAAGGATAAGTGTTTACTATGGATTATCTTAGTATATATACTATAAAGATTAAATAATTGCATAACAAGCATAATATTTTACTTCGTGACTTTTGATTTAAAAAATATAGAGAAAAGCATTGAACAGAGACAATATCACTCATACATTTTTTAAAAATTCAATCTGAGCTGAAAATGTGCAAATGCTTTATATACATTTTAAATGACAGTACGCGATACATATTTGCTTCAACTCAATTTGCTTCCATCATATATTATTTTGTTTTGTCGATTGTTAACCTTCTCCGTTTAACGTACTTCATATCAACCCACTGTTAAGTTGACCTAAAACTAAATAAGCTAATGTTGCCTAAATCACTTTCAATTAAAATCTAAAATATTGAGTTCCAGATTATTCTATTTTTTAATCTTTTTTTAATCCTTTTCTTACGTTATACATTTTAAACTAATTAAAAAATGAAGTTAAATTTTATAATGATATCAAATTCATACTGAAATTTTAAAATTAGATTTCAATTACAGCGTGTTAAATGACACATTTTGTTTTCTTTTAATTGATATTATTAAATAAAAGCAATTATATTAATTAAAAAAAGATTATACAAGTCCCTTTAGTTAAACTCTCTTTGATGATAAAATGACACACATTTTTTTACATATACTTACAGGGTTCACACGGCTCCTGGAATTTTGCGACCAGGCAATTCCTCGGTACCAGTATTTTCTTACAGAAAATCTGTCCTTAAACGAAGGCGAAGTTTCACGAATTTAACCAAGCTTTCTTTTTCTATAAAGAAAATACTGGTGAAATTCCTGGAAAATTCCCTGATCCATACGAACCATGTATTAACAAAGATTTCAATTTATACAAAGATTTTAAATATATTTAATTTAATTTATAAATATATCAACACTTTTAATGAACTTAGCACCATAAAGCTCTTTCTGACCAGCAGGTAAATTAAGTCTGTGTTCATACCAAAAATATTATTATTATTATTTGTTAAAATTTGAGTTTGGCACTCACGCTGCACTCAAAACACTACGGTACAACAATATCAGAAATATTTAATGCCTATGAAACGAGGAAAAATACTAACATTTAAGATAGAGTGGAATACATTTACTTTGTGTTTAAATTAGCAGAATAAAGAAAATTGCTCAGTGGAATTTTTCCATTATAATCAGGAAAAAATACTCATCGAGTATATAGTCTTTTGCAGATATTTTTAGACAAAATATAAATTAAGATATAATTTAAGATATTTTTAGACAAACCATCAGGTAGAAAAGAAATTCTTTCTTTGATTTTTTTTTTTTTTTTTTTTACGAAACACGCGATATTGTATAAAAGATTTTTATTTATATTTTCGAAATCTATTTTTGAATGTCTGTGGCGATAATTCATCATAAAAATTAAGTAGATTTTTTCATTAACACTTAGGAAAATGCATTTATGCTTGAAAGATAATTTTCACGATTGTCTATTTTCTCAGAAGAAAATAAATCAGCCACATTTTTTTTTTAAACGATAACTTAAAAATTAATATTTCTTTAATAAATAAAAAAATGATAACTCCATATTTGTATTAAAAAATTCTTAGGCTTCTTTATACTTGGAAAAAAATAAGTAATTTATAATTCAAAGTATAATATCATGATGACAGAGCACAGTAAATTTATTTTTGAATGATAAATTTCTTTTCACGACAAATTGCAAAGGTACCTTTGCATTATTTAGTTTCGCTTGCATCCTAGGATGAAATAGGTCAGTCACTTTTGTTCTGATGTTCCAAACTTTTTATGCATATACACAGAACTAATTTTTAGCAATAAATTGTTCATATAGATTAAGTAGCAACAATAAGTCAATTATTTTTTCAATCCACAATTTCTAATATAATACAACGATGATACAGTACAATTAATTTATGTTTGCACGATAAATTTCATAGGCATTTTTGTACGACAAATTTCACAGGCATCTTTGTACGGCAAATTTCACAGACATTTTTGCATGATAAATTTCAAAGGTATCTTTGAATGAAATAAGTCAGTAGCTTTTGCATTGATATTTAAAACCTCTAACGCACCTACACACAGCTAACTTTTAGTGATAAATTGTTAATTTAGATTAAGTAGCAACAATAAAAAAAATCATAGGCGTCAATGTTCTTGGTAAAAAATAAGTCGCTTACTTTTTGTATCCACAATTCACTATATAATATCATGATCATACAGTACGATTAAATTATGATACGATACATTTACGTTTGCATGATACATTTCATAGGCATCTTTGCATGATAAATTTCACTGGCATCCTTGAATGAAATAAGTCAGTCACTTTTATACTGATATTTCACCTCACATACACACAACTCAAAAAATGTTTAGCAATAAATTGTTAATATAGATTAAGTAGCAACAATATTTTTTTCCTCCGTAACACAAGAATAAATGTTGTTGAGAATTTAATCTTTGACTGCGAGTCGGTTAAAAATGTATCACAAGCCTGGCCTGCAGACATCGTCAGTAATTAATCTCGGCTGTAAGCATGGTTTGAGTAAGGACCAGAATATATCGATGAACCAGCTGTGGAAGAACCTTTTCTTCTTCGTCTTCTGTGTACAATGCATGCGACCAGCAATATGACGGCCAGCATCAGCAGAACCCCGGCAATGGCGATGCCGATTGCGAATTTCCTCACAGAAACGCAGAAGTCATCATCGGATCGTGCTGGTAGAGACGATGGTGCATCTATAAGAAAGAGAGATTTAATCAATATATTTTTTAAATTTTATTTTTTAATTTGTTAATTATTCGACCCACAAGGGACTGTACATATATAACGCTATCAACAGTTTGGCAATTTTTAACCCCTCCTCCCTTACGACATCATACATTAACATCTCTCGAACCCTGCCCCCCTCTCCCATCGTTATCAGTATCTAATTTTTCCCCCCTTTCATTTGCAGTTACATACAGATATAGCTACACATTTTTTATTCGCATACTTTACCGATTCAAATGCAGAGAAGTCAATAAAATATCATTATTATATATGAAGTAACTTTATATCAAATAATACTTAAAAGAGATAGTTACTATTTAAAAGTATTTATTAATAATATGATTTTGTTACATTATGCATTTCAAGAGTAATAATGTTTTTTGAACTTCACTTCAAAAGTTTTAATTTTTCACCGTTTTATCGACTCTTCAAAAATATCTAGCCTAAAGGATTGATTTAGGTAAGTAAACAACTGTTTTCTATAACTTTCACAGGATATTTTGATGCCAAGTAGAAGTGTGTACAGAAGAACGATTATGTTGATTTTTGTTCGTCTGTTGGGTTTACCGAGTATCCATGGTTTTGCATTGAATTCTTTAATGAATTGCTTCTTCACCCAACAGGTGGTGAAGGATGGATACAATGTTCAATCTGCAAAGAGTGGGCGCATGAGTTCAGTGAATACGAGAAGTAAAAGCTGAGAAATCCATTATATGGCAATATTAAAAATTGCTCGAAAACTCGAAAAAAAAGTTACTGACCTTAAAAAAATGTATATATGTTTTAAAGATTTGATTCAAAATTTATTACAATTAAGCTTTTTGTTACTGGAAGTGTACAAACTTAATTTCTGATTAGTATCCGGTTTTACCCTACCACCAAAATTCGGAGATTATCAGATGGTCCGAGAAAACGTCTATTCCTTAGTAGAGAAGAAATTTCCTGTGGCAAAAGGTGCGTTTTTTCAATATACCAAATGTCCCGAAACACTTTTCTGCGCTTTCCGATTTTTCCGCCCTTCTAGATTTTTGTCAGCAAAGGAAAACCGTTAGGTACCCGGTTTTACCGTACTCCCAGTTTTACAAAAGATAATTACCATTTTGGCGGTCTGCCTTAAGCGATTTGCACCGAGAGTAAACGTAAACATTTTCGTTGTCAGAAAATTATACATAAAACTTACAAATAGCGTAAATAGCTACAATACTCTTGGAGTTGGTTTAGCGGGAATTTCAAACTTTAATTATTTTTATATTTTTCCTCGTTAGATTCACAAAATGTATAAAAATACGTGTATCCCCACCTGCTAGAAAAAGCCCTCTGTTTGTGTGAAACGAGAGTTTCTGAAACGAAGATTATGAAAACAAAAATGGATTTTGTTTAGAAACATTCCAAGAAAATTCATAAACACATCTACTCAAAATTCTCCATCAAAGAAGAAAATATTTAAGAATATTTCAAGCTCAGCTGCTACACCATTCAAATCAATCCGAAAATTATAGAAGGGGCTGAAATAGCAACTTTCAAACAGTCACAATAATGGAATGATTAGGATCATTAAAATTATTAAATATTTCTAAGAATAATTACTTGTCTAAATTAATTATTAATATCGTTATTATAAAATCAATATTTTTATTGATTTTAAATAATCTTTCCTACCAGCGTATTACGCGCACCTACGATTTGAGACTGTATTTTTCAGATTACGTGCATCTCTTTTTTGCAAAGAAACCTTCATGAGATATGTAGAGATATGTAAAATACAATAGAAAGACGTGTGAAAATAGACATGAGATATTTGAAAATACAATAAAGAGCATTAAAAAGTATAATAAATAGTGCAAAGATAAATAAAATAAGCAAATGCGAAGAGACGGCATATGCTACTGCTTGAATTCCCACAAAGCGTTTGGAATCGTACTCTCAGTCATCCAAATAATCGTCTTAGTCTCCTCTTGATTACTAAAGAAATCTCAATTCTTATGCTTAACACATTCGCATCTAGATACAAGAATTCTCGTTTGTAAAAAGTAAGCGTGGTCATGGGGAAACGAGAATTCTCGTTTTTATTCAAAAACATCATTTACCAAAGGCGTGGCTTCGACTTTACAAAAAGTGCATTTATATCACATTGCCTAAATTTTTTGAGATTGTAAGACATTTTATAATAATAATAAATCCGTACATTGAATGATATTTACTGGCAGATAAACTTGAGAAAACTATCTTGGAAACAATTTACGAAAGACTTTCAGAAGAGAAAGAAGGTTTTATTCTCGCGAATGTGCTTACCTTGCTACCTTGTTAAAAATTGACTCAAACTTTTGATAAAAAGATTTTTACACCAGAATTTTCATTTAAAACTATTTAACATATTTATTTAACATAATATCTGTGGCATTATTTTTTTTATTGCTCCTTTGTCCTGTAAGATGTGATACACAATTACTCATATACAGGGAGTGGAGTTGTTAACAACTGGGAATCCCACCGGCACAGTCAAATGTTTCTATGGCGTTTATTTAAGATACTTTATGAAAAAATTTCTGGTTCGAATCGAATGAAATGAATTAAAGAAAAGGGTCAATTAAAAACCAATTCAGGTTAGAAAGGTTTTAATATCATTAAAATGCCCATACAGGAGAGTTTCACGAAAAATTGTCCAATGAGTGTGTTAATTTTTAAGCTTTCATTTTTATACCCGGCATATAACGCGCACTTGCAAATTTTGATAAATTTTCTTGTTTCAAAAGGGCACGTTATGCGTCGGAATATACGATATTCTTTTTTCAACACTTCCCAACATAGTTGAAAAGTGTTTATGAATTCGGTTTGTCAGTCTGTCCGTGCTCTAACTCGCGTAAATATTCTCGGATCGTCATGCAATTGATATATGTTATTGAGGCTTACTATGACATGTTCGGTATTGAAAATGAAGTGTGTAGCACTTATAGTTTTTTTTACAGGGACACTCAAAAGATACATTTGTTATTACACTCCGTTACATTGCGGTCTATATGGTGAAAAATCAATTACAGTTTATTTTAATGATGTTACACCGTTTCAAACATATTGGAATTGATATATATCACTGAGGTGCACTATACAAGAGACTAATTATAGAATGTGGTGTGCATAGCACTTATAATTCCTTTACAGGGATACTCAAAAGAATTACGTTACATTACGGTCTATGAAGAAGAATCGTTCGCAGTTTATTTTAATAATGTTTCACTATTTCAAACATATTGAAATCGATATATATCACTAACGTGGATTGCAAGAGGCTTACTATAGAATATTGTGTATGTAGCTTTCATTTACAGGGACACACAAAAGAATTCGGTTAAAGTACTGCTTATTAATAATTATTGCTGGGAATGCTTTTTCAGTTGCTGAACGCGTTTTTAAATTTAACTCATTTTTTGTCTATTACTTGATGTGTATAAATTGTATAGATTGTATACAGGCCAGCACAAAAGTTCTCGAGTACATTTCCGTTTATTGTCGGAAATTGCAGAAAGGAAATTTTAAACTGTTCTACGCGTTTCCTAACTGAGCTAAAATTTAGCATTATATTTAGTATATATACAAATCTATAGATCATACACAGTGCTACGCAGAAGAAATCGGATATGTTTCCGAATATTGTTGGTAATTCCTGAAATTGGATTTTCAAATATGTTATGCGTTTCAAAATTGTTTAGTTACATATCATCTTAAACCTTACGGTTAAGATTTGCAAAATTATTTTGGCAGTGTTGGAAAGTGTTACGTAATCTATGCTTGACGCATGGTTTTTTTGTCCTTGTATTAAAACTACATGAGATTGTTTTCTTTTAATTTGGTTGCGACGAAATAGTAGTTTATTTTTGTTAATAAATATATATATAAAAGCTTTTTCTCGTGTTTTTTACCATTCTAGTTTAAATGTGAGGCTGAAGTCTAACAATTGGGCCGGGAAATAAAAAAGTAAAAACGCTGATCAAAATGCAAGTGTTGAAAATGATCAACGATAGTTACATTGTTATATTCTATCCGTGAAGAAGCATAAATATAACTTGACGCTCAAATAAGATTTAAAAAGAAGCTGAAAATAAAGACAAAAATTTTAAAGATATTAGCGGCTCGAAAACTGGTTAAATTATCCACTCCTTCAACATTCAACCGTAACGAAAACGTTTAGAATTTCAACTCGTCGAGTGAAAAGATTATTGATAACGCTTAAAGATGTATTTTAAGAAGAATTTTTTTGAATTAGATTTTAAATATGACGTCGAAAAATACTCGATGAAAAGTTTTATGTGTCAGATAGGTCAAAAGTTCTTTTTTTCATTAACTCCAAACTTGTTAAATGTATCTGAATACGTTGCCATTTTTTTATTTTATTTGTGAGATCGTTTAATATCGTTTTAATAATCTAAACGTTTGTTTTTGCAGCTATACAATAAACGGAAGTTTCGCTATTACATTATATGGTAAAGGTAATCTAATGCATATTTTAAAAATATGAAAAAAAGAAAAAAGCAGAAACTTTACAAATAAAATAAAATGATTATATTAAAATAAAATAGCAATTTATAACTTTTGCATTAGTTTAAATTTTTCATGTTTAAACTATCATTTTAAAATTCTTTACTCTAAATGCAGCCAACATGTGATTCTTTTAGATCGAGTAAAACTTTAAAAGTTTGCGTCGTATTTAATCTATACAATATTATAAAGAAGTGACGTTTGTTTATTTGTTTGTAGGGGGTAATCTCTGGAACTACCGAACCAATTTCTAAAGAGATGGCGGTAAATTGACGGTGACAATCCCTTTTGTAATTTATGTCGCTGCCACTACCACAGGGGGTTGAAAAAGTTAGTTAATAACGAAGAATAAAATTAATATTTAATTACTGATGGAACTATTGTAATCTTCCGATTTCCAGGATATAATATCAATTTTAAAAATTGTCTTATTTTGAGAAATTGTTATGCACCAGATTATTTATGCACTAGACTGTTCAAGATTAATAAATACTTTTTATGTCTATTAAATGACAAACAAATTGAGTATATCTATTTGAAAGCCATAAAAAAATATACTTAATACGTTACTTAAAGTCGTACACTTTAAAAAAATAAATTATAAATTATAAGAAAAATATTTTTTCACCCATATTTGTTAAAATGTTACCGCAGATACACTACCGTAACAATGAATAAACATGCAAAAAATCTTAAAGGATTTCGGGAGAAAATTTCGAAAAAAACCAATCAGATTATTATTTTCTTTGGCTTAAAATGTAGTCTAAAACAGATTTTAGAATAAAATGATGTAAATTGCATGTAAGTACAATCATTATGTAAAAAAATACCACTTTTTATGTTATGCTGTCTGTGGCTATCTAAATTCTTTGAAATGTGAATATATTTAAATTCGTTTCATTTCAGAGTGTATTTTTCTCCACCATTGACTGAAAGGTTATGCTCCTATAGTTGATAGACAGGGTTTGAACCAATGTCGGGTTGCCGGCGTAACCGTTCAGAGTTCTACGTGGTTTTCTTCGAACCTACTTAACGCTATGTAAGTACAGGTTAGGTTTTAAAAATTAAAAATATTAAAAATAAATGTGCAACGTTAAATTAGCACAAATTAAAATCATTTCTAATGGCAAACAGCTGTTTCAGAGCCCTTAAGCTCCATCTTCAGTGCCAACTCAAAAGGTAAAAACGAATTAAAAACTCCTAGGCCATGACCGCTTGTCTGCCATCTCTCGCCCCGCGGCCAGATGAAACGGCGTTGAATTTTTCAAAACAACAGCGGAGACGAGGAAACACACGTGACAGAGAGACCAATAGGAACACTCCGCCGACCGGGAAAGTTTAAGTGTGGAGGCGAATAAAGGAGGGGGGGACGAAGAGAATGAACTGAGCGAAACGCAGCCAGACGTTTGAAACGCTTTGTACGGCAGAGAAAAAACCAGAAAGGGGGGGGGGGCAATGAGGATGAATTAAATGAAAGGTAGCCAGACATTTGAAAAATTTGGTGTACTGGACAAATCAATAACCAAGCTGCTCGAATTTTTCCATATGTAATAAGCTTCCCAGAAATTTAGGTCGTAAATTGATGAGCATTTCTGAATTATCGCCCCTTCCGAAAAATTAAAACTATGACTTTCAGACCAACAATGGTTAGCTATTGCAGATCGTTTATCACAATTTTTAACATAGTTTTTATGCTCCCCTAAACGGACTCTAAGCGGTCTCTTAGTTTGACCTATGTACATAGGTTAGGTTCTCTTAGAAAGACCCCTACGGAGAGAATCCCTCCTCGTCCTATATCCGTAGCGCAGATAATCGGTTGTAACAGTCCCCCTAAGGAATGACTACAAAACATTCTCTCAAGTCCCACACTTTTAAACAAATTCAAACACATCCACCAACACTTAGCTCACATCTCCAACTTGACAAGTTAGTTAGTACCCAAAGCAACCCCCATATCTTCGTAGGGCATCGCCCTTTGTAGTGAGTAGACTTTCCTTTGGCGGTGCCACAGCGCCTCTTGTCGCGAGAGAGAATATCTCTGGCGCACAAATCGTCATCGGTACCTCACCGCTCACTGTTGTGAAGGAGATATGTTCTTCGGCAGAGAGGGTCTTGTATAGATTGCCAATAAGCACCATCTTCCTCATTTGTTTAATGGCGGGTTTACCTCCGGCTGAACAGTGTATGTGTGTATGTATATCTTTAAGACCTTAATAAAGATAACCGGGATAGACATCTATACTCTACAGACTTGACCTCCTCGTCTGAGCAGTTCGTCTCAGGCTATCAATCGGTTTTAACAAACACCACCACCTTCAAAATGTATTCTTTCAAGATCTACCATTATAAATTAATATACATATTTTTTTTTATGAAAAAACAAACAAACAAACAAAAAAAAAACGCTGTAACTTCTTTTAAAATTCGTGTAGTGATTTTTAGTAACATATTGAAACTGTTTTAGGAATTTTTCGTTTTGAGAGAAAATTTTGAAAATAAGATTCTAGTAGTAAAAAAGTAGCACCCCTAAAAAAGATATTATTTCTAAAATTAAAAAAAATTAAAGAAATATTTTTACAAATCCTGAAGACAAATTTAATATTTATTCTTTTCTATACTCAAAAAAGAAACAAAATATGGTAAAAGGATTATTCTTTCAGATAATATATCAAATCTTAAATTTGACTAAAATTAAAAGTTTTGATTTTTAAAAATGTAACTTAAAAAAAAAATTCTACATGAAATGGAATATATATATAAATACACATTTCAAGAAAAAAAATATTTATAAATGAGATAAGTATTATTCTGTGTCCTGGGGTGCTTTAACTCGTTGGATACAAAAGTCGTGCAAGACTGTTATTATATCGATTGTACTTAAATGTAATCTTGGATTCTTATGCAAGATTGCATCCAAAGATTGCAACCAAAATGCAACCAAAAGATGTGGGAAATCTTCTAAAAGTTTTTGAAGATATTGGGTAGTCACTAGTCAAAAAATACGAAAAACTTCATTACCGACTTCAAACGGAGAAGGTTATACAACTTGTTTGTATATTTATAATGTATTCCATGCAAAACTTTTAAACGGGTGATCTGACAGTGTTTTAATTTTTTTCTTTTCCTTTTTTTCCCCTTTTCTTTCTTTTTCTTTGTTATTCTTGTAAAGGGCTCGTTGTGGTGGTATTCACAAATGAATTTCAGGAGGACCTCAAAATGTTATGTTTGTTTGTCTGTCTTTTTTCTTTTGACGTTCTAGACTGTAACTTTCGTAAAAATTGGCAATCGCCAGAAAATTTGAAAATGTTGTTAAGGTACATCATCGTATTAACCCTACAGTGCATGAATTTTTCTTATAGAATTGTGTTTTTTTATACTTATATTAAGAATTCGACACCAGAAATTTTAAGATAAATTTTTAAGTTTATTTAGTAGCATATTTATGTTAATTTTACAGGATTAATATTCCTATATAAATATAATGGTTGCAAAGAACTTGATTTATTTATTAAAAGTTAAATAGCAAGTGTTGCCAATTGGCTACGCTATGCAATAACCATCGCATCTTGTATCTTTTTTTTTACAGTGGCGCATCAGAAATTTCAATGTAGGATCTGAATGTCAAACATGAGCGACGCTAACAAAAATGGTAGCTTAACCCCTTGAAAAATCGGTGAGGTATTATTTATACCACGTAATTTTAATCTACAATATCATAACTGTGCCAGATTTGCACCGGAATTTTTGAGCAAAATTTTACTTTTATGATTTTTGTGAAATTTCATTTCCTTATTGTAAAATGAAAATTTTCGAACATTCTGGTATGAATTCAAGTTTACAGAAACACAATTACTTGCCTCGGAAAGGGTTAGAGTGAATAACGTTAACAATAAAAGGGTTGTCACAAAAAACACTCTGTTATCTCAAACCATACTCGCTAAAATAGGTCAACTGGCGAGAAATAAATAAATAGAAAAGTAAACAGTGCACAATTTGCTTACGTGATTTTTTTTTCTCAACATTCATGTAAAAGCAAGTATCAGGTTAAGAAACAATCAATTGAGGTCAGTTTTGTTTCTTGATTAATTTTTTCTAGCTTCATTTGGCTTTCAATGAATCACAGATGTAGAAAAAATGACATTTAAATTTAAATTATACTTAATCACAGGTGAGTACATATTAAACGTGGACACTCCCACAATAAGACTGGTCGTGATATTGCAAGGTCCCAACTTTGTAGTGTTACGCGTGCGAAACTCGAGAGATCTCGGCGACACCGCAGCGTGTAGACCAGCTTACTCGTTTGTGTAATAGCATTTCGCCAAACAGTTGCCAAACAGTTGATGTCGGTTAAGGGGCTTCCGAGTTGCGAGCATTTCGCTAGCGTCAGTATCAATGATCACAAAATTTACTATTTAGAATTACTGGTATTGAAAATTTTAAAAAGTTGCTATTCAATGTACTCGCGTCAACCGCTACGAACGCTAGTCGTGTGCTTTTGACCTTTATGTGAGACTTTGAGACAACTTGTTCCATAAAAGTGTCTTTGCTTTACTATGTACTCAGTTTTGCATTCAACACTTACCACTTTCATCTTCAAGATCCCCAAGTTCATTGACGTATAATCCGGAGTAGACATCAACACTACGATCACGGACGTCCTCATCCTGAAGCCTCAGATCTGTCAAACTACCTTGGTCTTCCACTTGGTCTCCACTTTGTCTCTTTCGTCGACGGCGCCGTACATTGTGACCGGTGGCATCACATATTGGAGGCTACGGGAAATTAAAACAAAAGAAAATTTATTTCATGAACGCTGATATATATATTTTTTTTATCATTTTGAAAAAGAAAATAACAAGTAATTTTTTTATCACAAGTCTCATAAAATCAATAATAATAAACGAAATACAATTCCGAACATATCCTGATGCAACGTAGCTTTTAACCAAATTAGCTTAACTTGATATTAATTTTATGTTCAACATAAAAGGAAAACCTGTCTTTTTGTTGATATATTTCAGTATAGCACTAAAGTACGGTACCTCTTTTTTATCTCATTTCAGTGGCGTCCGGAGAGCCAAATAAGAGAGGCTGTAATTGACAGCAAAACAGACACACATTAAATGTTAAATTGACGTAGTTACACCTCTTTCATAAATATTTCAATTTTAATGCAATATCAAGTGATAATTTTCTATAATTTCACGAACAGAAAAGTGCAAATTCAAAATTACAGTAGAGATAAGGTTATGATTAATACAGCAAAGCAAATTGTGTGGAACCCATTAGCTTGCCTTGTAATAGATGCTTAACAGTTAACAGTTGCGGTTTGGATCCCTCGCATGTAAAAATTGATTGTACACACCCAAACTTACCAACAATCTAATTCATAGGGGCACAGAATTAGATAATGCCCTGAGAACAAAAAATTCTTAGTCAGGCCCTGCCTGTTATATAACAATTACAGTTTGAAGAGGTCTTAACTTAGGTGTCGCGTCATTTTGTCGCGTACAATTCGTCGCGGCATCAATTCATCGCAGGGAAAATATTTTTGAAAGCGATGAATTGACGCTGAGACGAATTGACGCCCTCGACGGTTTGTTAAGATGACGAATTGACGCTGCGACGAAATGTGCGCGATGTATTGTTCCGCGATAAATTATGCGCGGCGAATTGATCCAGAACCCTTAACTTATAACTATTCCAAAGCTACTGGTAACCATAGGTGCCAACCTCTCATTAATATTCCGTAATATGCGGGTTAATTTGACCCAAGTTTAACACGTTTCGCACCAGAAATTTTTTTAAGAAATGAAGTTAAATAAATTCCACGTAGAAACCTGAAATTGAATAAATAAAGATTAATCCAATTTTTTTCTGGTTCGAAGCGTTGTTAAACTGGGTCAAATTAACCCGCATATTACGGAATATTAATGAGTGGTTGGCACCTATGCTGGTAACAAATGTAAATGAAAAACGTCATGTAAAGTAGCATCACGAAAATAAAACGTGTTTGGTTGACGCATGGACAAAAACTAATTTGATCAGACGCGTAATCGTCAACATTGTTTCTTACAACAGCACGTGTGTACGACTTGAAGACACTAGCATAAGCTTAAAATCAATCTTCATTTATGGTAACTGTTAAGAATTGAGCCAGATTAGTCATGTTTGGGCAGTCTTTCGTGGTTTTCTTCAGATGCTATGGTAATCCTGAAAGGAAAAGTAATTGGAAATGACTACTATGTAGTGCTTTTAGAGGAATAAAATCAGTTCATTAAGTTTGTTTAGCTCGTAAATTTCAGTTTAAATTTTATATAAACAAAATAATTTTATTGTATCGCTCTATAGGTGAGAAATTATTCTCGAGGTTGTTAAAAATATCTTCTTATTTCAGGAAAAGAAGTCGGCTCTTTAAGGAGGAAAACTTTTCAGCTCTTCTTTTAATATTTAAGAAATTCTTGTATCCTGAGAAAATATTTTATAAAAATATTTTTAAATATGTTGTTATTTATATAATTGAAACTCAAATGCTATTAGATACTTGAATATGTCTTAGTAGCGATCATAGTGTGTTCAAGATGGAACGATTAATTTAATAGCCCGATGAATGTATTATTAAGTGTTTAAATGGTTAAAGTGTGTTGTAAGAAATTAATTTATTATGCTTGAATTCGAAATCTTCACCAATAGACCTAAAACTATTGGATTTTTAAGTGATTACTATTGGTTTTGTATAGGATTTGTTACTGTTGTATGGCGTATTGAACAGGTAAATAAATACAGGTGAAAGTTTATTATTAGTTTTTGTAATTTGAAGAAAGCAGAGTAACTCATGATTATTTTACTGTTGGAATGCAGTCTATTAACTAAGATTGGAATTTTTTAAATTAATAATAGAAAGTTTTCATATAATGATAATGATTGATTATATTAAAAATTATATTTCAATAGTGGTCAATTTTGATAAATATAATGCAAAGGTATTTCTATATTACTACATTCACAATATTTGGTATAATTTTTTTTTTATTTTAAATAAAATTTTTAGGAAGTTTCCGTGACCTATTAAAAAGTATATTACTATTGTACCAGTGATTACAAAATCTGTTTACTGTTGTGAAGTTAAATGTATAACGTCCTATGTCACTATTAGTCCAGATATTTTGCCATGAATCTATATTATTTAATAAAATTATCTTATTTAAAACTGATAGAGGATAACCGATTCTAATATTGTGGTATTGATTTGAGTTTTCAAGAAATGGGTTTTTTGCCAAATTGTCTGCTGTTTCATTACTTATTATTATTTTTTTTGTCCTTTTATATATATCAAAGATATACACAGATCAATATAATCAGATGTAAGTTTTAATAAGTTCATGACAATTGGGTTTGTTGTGTGTAGTTTATAACGGGATTGTATTACCGAGTTACTATTAGAGTAAATATTGATATCAGTTAAGTTAATTTTTATTGTCCATCATATTGTTTCTGTAATAGCTAAAGCTTCTCTCTAAAATATGAACTGTTTTCGATTAATATTATTGAGCAGTCATAAATGAAATTACTATGTTTTACTGTAAATCCGAAAGCACAACCATTTTTAATTTTTTAACCGTCTGTATATATTTCGTATTGATGTAAATTATTGTTTATGTAAATTTGTTAATGATTTTCATATATTTTTAGTTTATTAAAAAATATTGATGATATTAAAATTGAAATAGTTATTGATTAAACTATCTCAATCTACCTATGATTTATATATTATAGATTAAAAGTAGCAATTTCTACAAGGAGGTAGAGTTTCCCAGAATAATACCTGTGACTATCTATAATAACCGACCTGTTAAGTAGCGGTTTGAGAAGCACGAAGACGAAGCCAGCTATCTGATTGGATCCTCACAGTCCCCAGAAATTAAAATCATTGAACAATTTTGATCTGTTTTATAAAATAGGATCAAAAGTCACTATCCGCCAACAACATCTCTGCGGGGTGTGTATTATGGTTTCTCCATGTAGAATGAATGCTATTGCAGTCGTTTAACCACCAATAATGGTTTGTATAACTCACAAGGAAGGTCTCCATAAGCGTATACTCACAAAATGTTGAAAAATTACAGAATATTCGTCTCATGAGGATATGTATGTTTATATAAAAAAATTGCTGCGGAACCTTGATATAACGTCCAAAAAAAATTATGAACGTTTCGTGTTTTTGGCGATTTATCGCCGGTTGGTGACACAATGAAAAAAAAAAACGCTTTTATGATAAATACTCTTCTAGAAAAAACTTTTTCATACTGAACTATTTAAAGTAAGTTTAACTTAAATAAATATACTTTTATAACTACGGTTTTGCCATATATATTGATATGTATATATAAAGAAAATTAACGATCGTATTATACGGTTTAGAACAAAATTTAAATTGATTAAAATGCTTCAATCGCAAAATTAGAGCCCGATTCTGAGCACTGTCAATTTGACCTCAATAGTGTTAGCGTATTTGACAACAAGAGAAAAGTATTGTTGCCATGGAAACAACGACTTATTCAATGTCGAAATATGTTATGAGAGCGTTCTTAATCGGGCAGTTTCTGTTAAAATATACTTAAAACTTATCCAGCCGACGAAACTGCGTAAAATTAAATAATTTCAGTAATACGCAACTTGTATATATATTATGTAAGCTTATAGAAAGAAATAATAAACTATTTTATCATTTAAGTTTAAATTTATAAAATACTACGTATTTAAACACTCATTTCGGCTATTAACTCTTAGCATGCGGTTATTTCGAAAGTTCGACGAATACGAAAGTTAATACGATAGTATCGTTTTTAATAAATTTCAAAACTTTATTTCAATACATTATTGATATTTTTCATATAAAATTGCTTTCTGTGTTGCTAGTAGGCAATCTTAAAAAAAATGGTTTTTACCTATATTCTGTAACCGGGAAATCCGGGTTGGATTTTCCAGTAATTATTAAATGTAAATGTGTAATAAGAAATCTTTCAACTTTAAAAGTTTAAATGAATAATTCTAGAGTTGTGAAGTTCTTCCACAAAAGAACGAAATGTGTTTGTGCTATACATATTATATTTGGACAGTTAGATGATGTTTCTGAATTAGTTTGCGCATTTGCAGAACTGAGTGAATATAATGTACTCATGGAAAATTCTTTATAATGTGGCCTTCCTGTAAACTGTATTAAATGAAACCTGTTTTCGTCAAAGAAACACTCAAACTACGATAAGTGTTATGGATGCGCTTTAACTGTAAAATGGTCACGTTTGTCGATTTAAATTATAATTGACTTCGTGATCACAACTGCAAAAGACATTGTTTAAGTGGTGCAAAATCTTTCCGTTGACTTGCGCTTTATTAAGGAAATGTATGATTTTACATATCATTTTACTACACCTCTCCATCATTAAGGAAGATAATAAAAATATAGTGTGCACGGCTTACAATCATTTAAAAGGGATATTAGAAATTTTTGAAGAGTCCTTGTGCATTGATATCACAAGGCCATCTGGCTTTCTTTTTTGTTTCTTATACAGTTAAAATACTACGGTTAAGCAATAATAATAAAAAAAAATACCAGATGGTTACAATGTAATATTTAACTTATACTGTCATTTTTGATCGATGTATTAACCAATGGAAAAAGATTGATTCATAATCGAGTTCTCTGAATTACCGCAAGATTTATTTTCGTGTTCGACTGCAAGTAAGTCAGTTTGTTTATGCAAGAGTTTTGAGCAGTTTACTAATGATGTAACTCGAAAACGGGCTATATTCTTTAACACTCGGTTACTATCCTTTGTATCTTATAAGATACAGTGACTTGTGTCAATCTCAGAAATTATATGTATAAAGAGTAAAGATGAATCATCGATTGTATAATATAGTATATATTCAAATAATATTATAGCCCACCCAAACCCTCCCTTACATGTTATATATATATATATATATATATATATATATATATATATATATACAGGGTGCGTCACAAAAAATGTATACATACTTTGATTGATCAAACAAAAAACTCCAGTTTTTATACACATATAATTAATATTCAAATTGAGAAAGAATCTTCATAAAATGTACAACTTTTCCTTCTACCGTAGATGTTCAAAATTATTACCGTTCTGGGGAATACACTGCTTATAACGGTGGGCTATTGATTCACAAACTTCAACAAACATTTCATTTTGTACTGTGGCGCATTCTCGCTCAATTACAGTTCCGGAACGTCGTCTATAAACATTCATTCATTTCAAACTCATATCTTTTATCCGATGATGAATTATAAGTCGCATAGGTGAATCTGCCTGAAACGCCCTGCGATATTGTTTTTGTACTTCTGCTACATTTTCATACTTACAATAGTATTTTAAAATAAATTTTCTTTTTTCAAAAGTTAATCTTGGTCCACTTATTATTTCCAAGTAATTACACTTTAAAAAGAAAGAAGAAATAAAAAGCTATGACCCGTTGAACAGTCTCCGGATTTTTGCACACCAATAATTTTTTAGAGAAAATGTTGTTCTTTTAAATCGCAAAATGCTCCGATTAAATAAAACATCATTTTCTGTACTAAATTACTGGTGTCCAAAAAAGCCGGAGACTTGGCAGATCTGATATTAGGTGATCCGGAAAGTCCCGATGTTTTTTGATATTTTTGAATCCATAAATGCCACATTCCCACCGGAATTTTGGAACGAAACTTTGCTTTTATAATATACATGAAGAAATTGTTTTTAGTCATTTTGAAATAAATTTGTTTGTAAATTTTGATGGCATTCAATCATTTGCGCATTATCTCATCAGAAGTATACGAGGGTGGGCTGATAAGTTCGAAACCTGACAGTGAAAGCACAAGATTTTTGACAAAATTTTCATATTATTTTTCAATGTAGTGCCCTTGCACCTTAAAACACACTCTTGTATGCTAATTCTTTAGTGCAGCCCTGTACGAGGGTGGTTCGAAAAGTTCTCGGCCTGACAAAGAAAATACAAGATTTTTGACAATATTTCATTTTATTTTTCAACTTGCAACACAATACATTTCAGAAGACTCTTGAGAAATGTTCATTCTTTGGCGTTTTTGGTCGACGCTAAACAAACGCGGCACGCATCGAGCGGAAAGCTTTTTCATACCCAAAACATCGCGTAAAATATACTGGATACGGTCTATCAAGATGTTTGCAATGTCAGTAAGTTCGCGTATCTCAATCGGCGATCATTCAATACGACATTGTGAATTTTTGGGACGATTTCGTCGGTCGTAGCGGTTTTTGGACGTTTTTGGCGTTCATCATCGTGAATTGATTTCCTATAATGTTTAAATTCAGAATCCCACTTTTTTTTATCGTCGGATATGAAGGACAAGAATCCTTTAAGGTGGAATGTAACTCTTTTTGTATGTCCGTGGGGGTTAAACCTTTTTTAACAAAGTATTTTATGACAGTTCGAACTTCAATTTTTTCCATTTTTAGAAAATGTCGAAACTTGTTTACTTTACTCTATCGCCAAGCAATAACCAATAAACTCACGCGTCTGAAACTCGGCAGTATGTCATCTAAAGGATCATACTTTACAAACATCATTGTAATTTAGTCATACTTGTTCCATCTCCGTCTCAGGCCTGGAACTTATTAGCCCACCCTCGTACTGCAGAACTTTACAGATGACCCAGTAAATTAGTATACATATACGTTATGATGTAAATATCTATAATTCCAAATATAGTACATTTTAGAATAAAGCATTTTTACTTATTTCTATTTTAAGTTTTGAGTAACTTGAGAACTCATCTGTAGAAGGTAATACTAAAATTCTCCAGCGCTTATCTTGAGTCAATCGCAGAAATGATATGTAAAGATGAATCATCAATTGCCTAATATATACTAGTACAGTCAGAGGTGATTGTGTTCCGGTATTTTGTACACCACTAAATTTAAATAGGAATCTTTTTCTTCTTTAATTGATGAATTCTGCGATGATATACTAAGTATATTGCTATATAAATTTAGTGGTGTACAAAATACCGGAACACAATCACCCCTGAGTACAAATATATGCAAATAATATTATAAGCATAATATTATACGGATGCAAAGACGTCTTTAGAGACGCCATTTGGTATATTTTTTTTTAGTTTTTGTGATTAAAAGCAAAACAACATACACTTCTAGTCAATTACTACCTTTCCGCGAAATATCGCTGTATAAAGCGTATAAATATGGAAATTATGTCATGTGATTTCACAAATACAACGACAGCAATAACGTAAGGTTTGTTTTGAGGATAGCAATCGAGTGTTAAAAATTCGAGACCTCAAGATATAATCTACTTAACCCTTCGTAAGAGTGTCCTTTGCATAATTTTGAATCTTTCTCCACCAGTTTTTAGAAATAAAATTTTATGGTTAATTGAATTGGAGAAATGATTTAATTTAACCCCTTAACTGTTTTGTCCGGTCGCCGCTCGGGCAAGAAGAGTTTGCTTGCTTCATTGCTAAAAACTTTTGGATACCACTAATTTTTAAATGTAATCTTCGCTTTATTAATTGGCAGACATTTTTTAACTATATATTGGAGTTACAGCGCAACTGAGAATCCCCTTGAACCAATAAACTGATTAACCGATTTGACTATAAATACAGAAAAAGTGTTTTTTCCCTATTTTTAGTTTATTGTGTCAAAAAAAAAAAAAGAAAAGAAAGAAACTGTTAAAGGGTTAATAAGGAAAAATCTTTAGTTACAAATTACTGATAGAATAATCAAGAATTGTAAGCTCTTTATGCGTCGCGTATACGCGACGCCCATCGTGAAGGGGTTAAAGCTGTTCTCAAATTCAAACTGGCCACTTTCTGACACTTTCACGAATTTTATTTTTATTGTTAAATTCTCGAAAATTGTAGGTTTTCTTATTATGAAAAAAGCAGTATTCATTTTTCGATAAAAGCAAAGAATTATTCAGAAAATGTTATCAAATATGGTATTCTAAGCGGATTTTCAAGACACAATAGTCCGAAAAAGGTCATCGGGAGACAGCAATCGATTATAACTCAAGATATAATACATTTATCAAAACATGAAAAACTTTTTTGATTTTAAATCACTTCAGTAGTAATGCCCGCAAATCACATGGTTTTATGTGTAAAGATAAATCGGTGAATGTGTCAGAAAATTCGGCATTTTTGAGCGGAAAAAAATATTTTTTACAAAGCAGCCTTAACAGTGTTAACAGCTCAACTCACTCACACAACTCAGTCTCTTCCGAAATAATTATAAATATGTAAAGGAAAGATTATTAAAATAAAATAGTGATACTTACTGCATCATCACAACCTCCATTATGTTTAAGACACAGTTTTACATTGCACTGATAGTAAACTGACGAGGTGAACGGAAATTTATGTGCTGGAAACGTGACATGAGCCTCCGTAAGATTTTTGGAATATTCGAAAGGACCCATAATGTCTTCGTCAACCTGGCAACCATCGTTGTTAATCAGAGGTTGCTCTGACCAGCTGAGACCATCTCGAACAAGACAGTTCGTTACTTTTAAGCCGTAAATTTCTGAAATACAGACAATAAAAGGATAAGCAAAATATTGCAATGGTCATTGCGCATTAAATATATTACAGATTCCAACATACAATACACGTACACCACATAATAAAGCAAAAATTAGTATTCATAAATTTTTCGGACTATCTGATTTGATGTAGTACTGTCAGTATAAAATAAAATCGACACATCTGCCTTTATTCGCAGATCGTTTGCGATAAAATCAAGCCAAAGGTATAACATTAGATGCGGAATAGTGGGTTCATTCAAAATATGAATGCAGTTTTTGAAATAGGCGTCATTTACAAATTAAAAATAGCACCAACTTCGAAATTTTAAATTATAACGCCCATGTTTGATCCCTATTTAAGTTACTTGAATCCAGAAGCCCGAAAAAAGTTACAATTTATGTACTTTTTGTTATATTTTCATAGTTATAAAAAAATGATTAAAGTTATATACACAAATATAGAAAAATTAAACTAAAATATAAAAAGATTAACTTTCAAACTGTCACCAGTAAAATTATAAAGGTAATTAATATATAAAACAAACAAAACGGTAGCCGTGTGTTGGTACTCACACCGTTATTCTCTGTATTGTGGAAACCTGTATAAGAAAAGAAGTTAAAATCCATTTGCGAAAACGTTCTCTTTTAAAAATCTTTTTAATTAGAGCGGGTCGCAAACTGTCGATTTTGCATGTTTTTACAAAATTCAAAAGTTTATTCAAAGATTTCAAATGTTTTGCATATTTTTCTAATAAACAGAAATAAATAAATATTCAAAAGATCTGAAATTTAAATAGTTTTTCCTGTTTGATCATGTAATTTCTTGCCAAGAATTTTGATGTACATAAAATATTTAATACAGGAGATTATATATAGTTGTATCCGTACATTTATACCATAAAAATTCGTGAGATAAATATTTTCTTGTGTATTTTCTTTAGTGATTTTGCACCAATAAAGTGATGAGAAAGGGAGATTTCATTTACTCACATGTTATGAACATAGGGATTTTAACTGTGGTAAGCTTCGTATATTCAATATTCTAATACAGGAATCAAAACTCTTGGCAATAAAATTGTATGACTCTTGAACCTTTAATTTTAATAAAAGTGTGCAATGGATTCAAGAAATGTTTCTCTAAATAAATCCAGAAAAATTATGAGGTGCGTCTTGCTTGCCCCTTTTTATTTGTGGCTGGCTGTCATTCTCCAATATAAAGACTAGTTAGAATAATAAGAAACGGCTTACACAGTATAGACATAGACAGTATACAAATATAGCAAAGTCCTTCCTCGACCCTTCCGCTTTTTGAGTTATAAGCTGTTAAAAATCTTATTTTGGAAAATTTCCAAAATTCAAGTAGTTATAATTCAGAAGGGAAAAGATGTAACAACCTGTTTTTTTTTTTTTTTTGTTGACATATTTGGAAGTAGTAATAAGTTATTACTAATAACACATAAAAAATACATGCTCTTTCCCTTCATGAGATCTAATTTTTCAATAACTGGAATTTTGACTAATATCTCAGTATATTTTAAAGTATTCAATTTAAAAAAAGTACAGATAAATCCACAATAATTACATGATCTAATAGAAAAATAGTATTTAAAAATCAGATATTTTTCTATTTTTTTTATTTATTTCTATTAGTTCAAACAACATGCAGGATTTTATAAATCTTTGAATTTTGTATAAACGTCGTAAATAGCAATTTTGAAACCTTTATAATTAAAAAAAATACATATGATTTTTTTTTTTTTTTTTTTTTTTTTTTGCAAATGGATTTAATTTATTTTATATATAGGCTTCTACAAACGAAGTATGGGAAAAATAAAAAATGGTGCGGTGATCCATGTTTGTCGAAATTTTGTGAAATGACCCAAAATATAATTCTTCATTCGTACAACGTGCAAGAGGAATGAGTGGAACAGGTCACAAATAAATGATGATCATGACAGTAAGGAGCAGTTGTATTGTTGATTGCAAAATTGCAATACTGTGCGTTCAGCATCATTGATAACAATTTCTAAACAATTTGGAAATTGTACGTTAAACGTGACAAATGCGGTGCATTCTTACTATAATTTGTTTTACAATATAAAAAAAAATCATCGTTATTATTTCAGTGAAATGAATTATATCATCTGTTATGAGCGAAATGAACATGCTTTTTTTTCCTTATTACATACTTTTACAGATACGAATTTTTTTCGACACTAGACAGCGCTGCAAATTCACTATGGAGATCTTGCTTTGCGAATGATTACTCCATGGTTTAATATTTCTTTGACTCACGATGAACGAATCTCTTGTGTTTAATTACTTTAATAGATTGAGAAATTTGGCTGTTGCCCTAATATCCACTGAAGTTATCTCAGAATCTATACATTTTTTAAAGTAACTCATCTCTGAAGCAAACAATTTTTTTTTTGAACGATCTTTCTAAAAACGTAACTCTTATGCAATTTTATTTAAAAAAATAATTTTGAATAAAAACGGCCCCCTGGCAATACGAAAAAAGAAGTGGTTAGCCCGTATTTGTTTTTCTCAGTCACATGACTTGCGCTTTTATTATATAGATTACGTATGATAGGATTTAATAGAATAAAGAAAATTTTTATTAATATATTTTTACGTTTTGATTCGATTTTCATAAAATTTTAAATGACTCGACAAAATTCCGCAACGATTATATATATTAAATTTCAAAGC
Source organism: Maratus michaelseni (assembly GCA_963931845.1). Classification (NCBI taxonomy): domain Eukaryota; kingdom Metazoa; phylum Arthropoda; class Arachnida; order Araneae; family Salticidae; genus Maratus; species Maratus michaelseni. The sequence goes on along the minus strand of OZ007587.1, from coordinate 261,595,383 downwards.
ACTCGGTTGGGTAGTTTTTGCGCTGTTATATGCAGACGGACGGACGGACCAGAAGACGATTATAGGTGCTACGTATTTATATAATTACGAACGCACATAAAAATATAGCCATTGCTCCAAAAATGCAATGCCAAATAATTAATATGTTGAATGCATAACTGGAAACTCTCCCGTTTTATTTGAGTACCATTATTTTGGAATACTAATATTCATTTTATTTAATCGCAGGATTTCTGTCATTAAATAAGTTGAATTTTTCTATTTGGAAATAGTGGTACTCAAAAAACGGAAGGGTTGGCAGGTATATGTTAATGCCATGGAAAACAACGATGATGCTTCAACAAAGATAATTTTGAAATGAGATGATTGTTTGTATTAAAAGAAATAAGAAAACATCAAAATTGGAAACAGTTTAATAGATAGTAAGGTTTGAAAAATCTGCACGCCTGACATGCACACCTGCTCAGTTACCCTTATTTTAAGTTTAGCATTCCCCAGTAGAAATATTCGCTTTATTTATTGCCAGAATTCAGTCATTAAATAAAGCGAATATTTCTATTCGGGACTGGTCATACTCAAAATACAAGAAATTTGGCAGGTATACATGTTGGGCATGCAGATTGTTTGAACCCGAACTTTTCGGTAGGTAGGGCTTTGGCAGTTAACGAGTTAGGATTTGAATTAAACATACTTCATTTCCTTTATGACGTGCGTGATCGTCAAATTAACTTACGCTCTGGTATTATTATTATCCATGATTTCAAAGCACGAGTTATAAAAAGTTTGGATCGCGAGATCAAGATTTGAACATCTTCAAAATTGGAAAAAGGGCCAGTCTTCTAGTTTTTATCATCGAGGAAGCGTCGAAATGTGAAGTAGCCAGTAAAAGCGCTGTTAGGCCTAATTGGACTTTTCAAAAGTAAATATATTGTACGCTTTGGACGAGAAGTGTATTATCTGTGAAGAAATTACTAGTGAAGTATTGTAGAATTATTTTTCTAGGACTGTATTAAACAGAGGCGTAGCGTCAAGGGGGGCACGGATCACTTTACTACCAGTATTTTTATATACTATATTTGGCCTTATTTAAATCATACCGTTTAAAGATTAAATAAGGCTAAATGTAATATATAATTATACTGGTAGTAAAATGATCGTGCCCCCCCCCTGACGCTACGCCACTGGTATTAAAGTTTATATTTTGTTATTCAACATTTAGTTGTTCAAGTAATTCAAATAAGTTAACTGTTTACATACCACCTTCTTACATATATAAAGGAAAGAAAAACCATTGAGCCGTCTCCAAAGCTGCCAACTTTTACGCTTTTTTTTGGTTAGCGGTAAATTTAATAGACATATTTGCCTTATTGAATCGTAAATTTCTGCGATTAACCCCTTGAAGGGCACCGGTATATTATATATACCACTTAATTTTAATCCCAAAATGCCACAATGACACCAGAAATTTATAATCAAATTTTGAATTTATATGGTACATGAGGTAAATCTTTTACATATTTAAAAATAAATTCGTTCGTGATTCCTGGTGTCAATCAGTCATTTCAATATTTTAGCTACAAGAGTACTTTGCCCCTGAAGGGGTTAAATATGTAAAAAAAAATCCGTTAAATGTTAGTGGCATCAGAACATTGTAAAAATTGGCAGCTGTGGCCTTCTCTTGAAGCAGACTTCTACTAATATATAAATATGTAAGCAAATAGGTTAAAAATTACCTTGGTGATCAATGGTAATAACAAGAGTGAGGTAATCTCCAATTTTCACATGTTCTGCCAATATATGTTCGTCGGGTCTACCAACATAAATCTTCATTACACAATTAGGTAAAGGTGTTTCTTGAACCATTTTTGTTGTTCCAATAGCACTGGAATGAAAAGATGAATTTAAATTAAGTACTTTTTTATAAAATAAATTTTTTTTATCATTTAATATGCCAATATTTAGTTACTTCATACAATGACACCAATGATTTTAAAGCTATCTCAGGGGTGATTGTGTTCAGGTATTTTGTACACCACTAAATTTATATAGCAATATTCTTAGTCAGTCATCGCAAAATTTATCGATTAAAGAAGAAAACGATTGCTTCATAAATTTAGTGGTGTACAAAATACCGGAACACAATCACTCCTGGTTATCTGTATATTCTTCTCTTTGAACTTTTGTAAAAATTAAAACCTAATGTAAGGCTGAAATCTCATTTTTATCTTGGAAAATCCCTTAGCAGGTTTCGTACGTTTTTACCACAATATTTGAATATAATTTTTCGTCTTATTTAAAAGCAGAAAAGCATTACAAATCCTGCAATTAAAGGAGGAGTCTACAATTCCTGCTATTTAAATATTAAATAGAAAAATTCTATTAAAAAATTGTGGTGCGAACGTACGAATCCTGCTTAGATCGATTTCGTTTCTGTATATGAGGCTCATCCGTATTAAATTTTTCTTTTGAAAAAATGTAGAAATTTTCATATGACATCTTATCTTGCTCCTCTAAATTTGCCAACTTAAAGTTATCGGTGGACCGGGATTGGAGAATAGTGAGGAAGAGAACAGTTGTGCACAGATTAATTTCATCAAACACCGCACATTAATGTGAAATTACAAAAAATTGAGATTATTAACCAGATGTGCCAAGCTCTCACTAATCTTCCGTAGTATGTGGGTTAATTTAACCCAGGTTTAATACGTTTCGTACCAGAAATTATTTAAGAAATGAAATTAAAAATATTCCATGTAGAAGTCTGAAATTAACCAAATAAAGAATCATCAAATAATTTTTCTGGTTCGAAACGTTGTTAAACTGGATCAAATTAATCCACATATTATGGAAGATTAGTGAGAGCTTGGCACCTGTGTTATTAACCCATTTGTTCCAAGAAATATTTTTATTCAAATTGCTTGAGTGCTATCACTTTCTTGAAACAGTAATAGCCGCTTTAGTCAATATTATTAATTAAAGAAACCGAATATTGCTATTTAAAAAAAGTGGTAGCAATCAAGCAATCTAAATTTTTTTTTTTAAAGTCTAACACAACTGCTTGGTAAGAAATACTTGCCATTCTGATAATGTGGGATTAAATATATATGCTAAGATTACTAATATAAATGTAATTTATAGATTACCGAAATTACTAATATAAATGCAATTTTAAGTTGTTTCTTGGGAAAAATAATAAAAGGAGAGAGAAATATGAAATTGGAATATAATTCTTATTATTTACGTCAGTGGTTCTCAAACTGTGTACCAATAAGGCTAATACAAGTCTCTATGTACCAAGTGCCCAGTGCTTGCTACTGTGATAGCCGCGAAATATTCCATACTTTCACTGAAATGTCAAGTAAAGACATGGTGTTCGGATGGAGAAAAATACTGGCCTTCAGGCTAATGAAATCGGAACTAAATGTCAAAGCGATGACCTACCATACTTCTATGATATTTTTAAAAGTCAAACGAAATTAATTTGTTCCTGTAAAAGTTCAGCATGCAAGTTTTGAATCTGGTGAAATTTCAGGATCCAGAAAAAAAAAATACAGAAGTAATGGAAAAAGAATGAAGACGTTATAAAAATCTGTTTCAACTTTCTGTAACAGTTTGTGATCGGTAAAGAAGTTAGTTTATATCCCCAAATCCTACAAATATTACGCGGGCCAATGTTCTAGTTTGAGTGAAGTGGAAAAATTCTGATATATAAGAAGTGCCGTACATCGAAAGAGCTTGGGAACTTTTGATTTATGTGCAGAAATAGGTGCGATTTGCTTTAAAGTTTTGTTGAACTAAAAAAACTGTGTCTTATGTTTTTAAGTTGTAGGTTCTAGTCTCTTCCGATCTCCGTCACTTTGTAAGCAGCGTTGCTTGTACATCCAGGAGTACCAGGTAGGAAGAAATGTTCTTTAAGAAATACTCTACTTATTTGTACTTATTTTTATTAATGTATCTACTACATTCGGATATAAAAGTGCCTTAAATAAAAATGGATTTTTGGAAAGTTTCCGAAATGTTTATTTCAAAATAACAAAATAGAGACTATTGTGTATGCAAAGAGAAGTAATGAGATATAAGTATAGGCAATGATAATTCCCGGACGTAGACACATTTTCTGCCAGAAAAGCATCAAAGTGTCTCTTGGGAAAATTTTTACTATTAGTGGCAGAAATACAACTCCTTCCTCGGAGGTCCATAATGTCCACTTTCCTGGAGCTGCAAAAATCCCCCCCCCCCCCCAAAAAAAAGAAAGAAATTTTCTGAATTCAACGCTAGTTACAGATGCACCCCCAAGTAGCATTCCACGGTTAAATATAAGCTTTTTTTTCTTTGATACAAAGTGTATTATATTTCCGATTTGAAGGAGAATCTACAATACTTATGAGGATAAAAAAAAAACTATTTTTTAAAATCTTACTGTGTTGCGAAACACTCAACATTGTTATCAGATCTCCCAATTTTTGAATAGCACTAATTTCAAGAAAAAGAAATATTTGCTTTGCATAATTTCAGCGATTCACTAAGGCGAATATTTCTATACGAAAATAACGGTATTAAAAAATCGGGAGATCGGCAATTATGCACCATGATTACCGAAATAAAGAATTTCATGACTTTTAAAATATTAAACAACTACCAATATTTTTATAAAATAAATGTAAATAAAATAAAATAAATGAGATCGTTTGCGCAATTATTTGAAAATGCAGTTTAACCGAAACCTCCCTTTTTTAAATGCCGAAAAAACTCGCAATTATTACTGTAATGCTAGCTAATAAATTAATATTTCCAGCCAGGCTTTATACGTTTTATGCTTTTTTTAATATAATGCAATTTAGGGAATCGCATATCACAATAGTACAGATATGTCTTGCAAATATACGCGGCATACAGAAAATTGTTCAAGTGTAATCTAACATCTAATAATTCATCGTTTTTTAACCGGAAGCGTCCGTTCATATACGTGGGATTGAACCGAATAAATTATTCTGTTTTTGGCTCGTTATATCCAAATCTTGACGCTTTGGTAATCTAGCATGTTATTGAACATGAAATCACCATTTTATCAAACAATGAATTGCCATTTAACGTAATTTAGTATTTTGTAATAATTTTATTTGTTTGAATTATGTTTTGGAAAGTAGCAGAAATCTATACACATGCATGTTCATACAGAATGAAAAGTTCACAACATTTATTTCTGGATACTTGTTTGCGACAGTTCACAACTCATTGGAAATTCTTTTTATGGAATAATTTTTCTTTTGTCTCGCGAAAATTTTACAGTTGAGAAGAACTGTTGGTTTTTGTCACCGAAGAACAAACCGTGAAATAAAGCCGGAAAACAAAACAAATTCGACAGAGAATGGGTGATAAAAATTCTTTTCGCTTGGCATGCTGCAAAGCGGTAGTGACGTCATACTAAGTGCCGAAATCGTGACGTTATTTTGAATAAAAATAATCCATTTGATGTTGATGAATATTAGTGGTTCACGCAATTTTTGATTCTGTTTTTTTTTTAAGTCCTTAATTTAGCAGCAGATGCTGTTCTTTTTATCAATCAAAAAACCGTTTTTATCATAAAGTAATGCCTTTAATTCTTTCAGGCACAAAGTACTTCTGTTATTAAAATGTTGAAATTATTGAATGACACCAGGATTTACAATCAAATTTATTTGAAAATTGTATGATTTTTCTTCGTGTATATTATAAAAGGCAAAAATGTATTTAAAAATTCTGGCGTCGTTGTAGCATTTGGGGATTAAAATTAAGTGGGACAGCATTTAAATCCACCGTGCCGGAAATGGCTAACAGCTGTTTAATAATATATAAAATAAGGTAGGATTTCAAGTATCTCAGCGATTTGCTCTGGATTAATACCAGCAGAAACACTGCCCGGACTATATCCCCTCCATTCGCCGACAAATCATAGTGATAATAAAATATTTCTAGCTTTCAACCAGCGAACGAATAATGCGATTTATCTAGTTAAATTAATGAACAAACTCATATAAAAGAATACATTTAAGTACAATAGCACCATTTATATCATGTCTCGTTTTATTACTCATTCGTATGTGTGTGCTTCCCGGAAACAACTAATATAAAAAAATCAAGTCAATTCCTACTAAATTTAATTAATGAATTAATATTTGAAAAAACTGTATTAACATGAAGTGTCATCCACTACAAGTTTAAAAAAATGTATTTGAACTTGAGTGGATGAATAAAAAGTATTTTATTAACGATTGAAAATTGGAACAAGATATATAAATATATATAGGGAGAGTGTGAACTAATAGTAGGAATTGAAAAAAAGAAATAAGTTCTACTCCAATACAATTTTTTAAGTAAATGTTTATGCGTCAGTTACAATAAACGTAACTCTGTTCTCTATTGCCCAAATTATAAACAAAATTATTATTTACTCATGAATCAGTGTTTTAGAGATAAATATAAACATTTACTTATATAAATTCAACCATCTTTCTTAATGTTTTAATCCCCCCAGTGTCTTCCAAAGGATTGGAATCCAAATTTTGATCTTCCGAGGATAATTTTTCTCCTGGGCCACACCTAGTGTTACCCGATATTCCGATTTCCGCGGCATGTCACGATTTTCAAGATTTTTATTGCTCGTTCCTCGGAACCACTACACGAGGCACCAAAAGTCTTGATTTTTCATGATGCTCAAATTATTTTAAATTTCTTTCAGTATCATACTATTCGTTAATCTGCATTTTTATGTATTTATGTGTCCATAAAATGCATTTTCTGGTGCATGAAGCTACAATTTTCTGAATCATGAGCATAACATATTTAGATTGTACTCTAAACCTAGAGAGAACTTTAAAGGCTATCTTCCTCATGAAATATTCATTTCAAAATCTCTGAAAATATATTACCCAAAGTTTTATTAATAAGTGTATTGACGCAGTAAAAGTAAAAAATAAAATTTACATTTTTCTAATAATCACGGGAATTTAATATCATGATTTTGCGTTTGTGTTTGAATAAAATTCTATAAAAAATAATAGTTTAATGTCAGTACTAGATACATATTAGAATCCAATCTTTAAAAAACAAAAAATATATAAAATTATGGTAGTAAAACAGGACTTAAAAATTCATCGTTTTGACAATAGACTTTTAAAATAATGGTTATGATTCGTTCTATGTGGAAATTAAAAAAACAGTCATACTGGGATTGTCTAAATATTTGAAATTTTTGTTCATTACAGATTAGTCTTACTTTAACTGTCTTTATATTCGATACATTTAGAACAAAATAACATTTCAGCGGACTCAAAGTTACTACTTTGTTACAATGAATCATCAATACGGCAGTTATAGTTGAATCTCATTGGAATCATTTCAATTATTTCTAATGTAATAAAAATAGTACATCAATACCAAATTAAACAAATTTTTATGCTATGCGAACATTTTCCCAGCTTTTTGCTAACTAATAGTAAGAACTTAAAGTTTTTTAAATACCGGATTGATTAACCACTAGTCTAATGAAGGAAATTTAGTGAGCAAAATGGATGCCAAAATGATTACACAAACTTTAAGGAGTGGTAGAGGACACTTATAACAAACAATCTTTGTATAAACCAAAGTCGCAATCCATTTATTTTGTCAAAAGTACAGGGTATTTCATTTCAGTAACAAACCCAGATTTCTGCTTATAATTTTAACAATAATTAAGATATTTTAAGGAAAAATTCCCTAGACCTGCCTTGTTTTGTGTTAAATGTAACGATATCACGAGAAGTGGTGGAACTGGTCGTCATCTGCATCCAAGCAGCTCTGAACTTACACTCAATATTTCGAAATGTTCATATTTCATATGATACATATACGGTGTCACTGATATAATTACGGTGCATTTCCAGCATTTTTAGCAATGTTATCGCATTTCAATTAAAGCAAGTTATGTCTGTTAAAAATTTCGATAAAACAAATCATCTTTTTTTTATGTTATGAACAGTATTTCAATTCGATATGAGTTTTAATTCGAGTGAGACCCTCTGTATTTGCAACAGAATAAATGAATTGCGACCTTGATTTCCTATCCAAAAATTATTTGTTGCAGTTTGCTCTACTACCTCTTACCACCTGACCACCGAGAAAAAGGGGCAAAATTGTAATATTGTTTTCTCTGTATTTTTTAATGGTATGTTGAATGCAATGTTGGCGCTCATTTTTCCATTTTTCCATATGTAGAACAATATTTTCATTGAAATACCACGGGCGATTTCATGGCTATGGACGTTCAATGTTCTTCAAAATATTATCGTGTTTTACAGTTGCCCATTTGCAGTCTACAATTTAAAGATCTTTGTAAGTATTAAATTTAAACAATTTAATATTAACACCCTATTGCGCAAAATTTGTTCAATATTGTCATAACATTTATCAGAAATAGCTCCGATATCCCTACAATTGGAATTGTTTTCAGAATATTTTTCAGTAGATTCTCAGTACTTACTTTACACCCACATCGGAACCAAGAGTTTTGTTTTTTGTCTGGTAGCGACATCGCACGTGAAATCCTTTGCCAAGACTGGTTACCAGCTTATGATGCGGCTGAATCACCACAGTATTGAAGTACTCAACACCATCATTCTGAAAGAGTGAGAAAAGAAACATTTTTAGTGGAAATTAATTTATAAAATAATGGAATTTTCACTCAAAGGACTTAGGATATTACTCATTTAAAAGACCCCAAACAAATATTTATAACAACGTGCATAGAGTAATGTAAAGTAATGACTATAAACAAAATAGATGTGGGAGACTTGGGGTGTTTGACCTAATTTTTACGGTAATGCTGGTAATTTGTGTGTGAAATACATCTCTATTTGTCACCTATAAATAGCTTATTATCTAAATGTATCTGTTTACGCCGTTGCATTTCTGAAAAGGCGCTAAATGATTTTTTTAAACATTTTTTACAGCTCGGTAAATTTGGTCAAATCGCCCCACTTTACGAGTGTTTGGACCCACTAAATCATATAAATATACTCCCACCAGAAATTTAATTTAATGAAATATAACGTACCTTTGTAAGGCATTTGTAAAGGCTGATTTGATAAATAAAGTGTCTAGTTCGAAACATGATTATTTGACCGTGCTACTGCAAACAAATTTTGGTCCTGAATATTTTAATATCTTACGTTAAGATTTTTAAAAATCGATGAAGATTTTCATAACCAGAGAATTCAAATTTATTTTTAAAGCTATTCTTTCTGAACTAATATACATATCTTTACAACAAGCTCTGATAAATGTACACTATACAAACAATATTATGCGTATTAAGATCTATGTAACTGTATTCTGAAATATTTATTTCGAATTGTAAAATATTTTTATTTGAATTTATATTTCTTATTAGTATATATTAATTGGCATTTTTTCATTAAAAATATCGTATTATAGATTATGTTTTAAAATATTGATACTAATTAAGTTATTTATAACTGAAATAAGCTTATTATTATTTTTATTTTTAAATTTAGATCCAATAATTAAAAAAATTGATAATTAAACTGGATGAAAAAGAGGAAGTTTAACACGGGTCAAACTTGCTTGCAAATGCACTGGGTCAAACGTCACACAACTGCTACTTTCACTGTAAAAAAAACCCGTAACGTTACGCAAATGTTCCAGAAACGTTCCGGGTTTACACACGTTTCTATCAGATTCAGGGGCGTAGCGAGCGGGGGGGCTGGGGGGGGGGCAGCTGCCCCCCCAATGTTTGGTAAAAGGATTCAGTCGGCTTATCAGCAGATTTAATTTCTGTAGTATGTTAATTTCTGTAGTATGTTTAATTTCTGTAGTGTTTCTGTAGTATGTCAGTAGCCCGATTAAAAAAAAACAATTCGGAAAATTCTGGTTGGCAGGACTTTAAGTCTTCAGAATGCATTTCACTACAACCTTACAATCATATGGCAAAAGCTAGTCGGTCTATCAATAGATAAGTTATGAGTAAAAAAAGTAATGGTTTCAATAGATCTATCTGGTCAGCCGGTATAAAAGTCACGTGTTCTGTCACATTTTCGAATCACATAAATAGCTAGTCGGCCTACCCACTGAAAAAAAATTATCATGTATAAATCTTGTCTGCAGAGCCCGAAATGTTGGACATATACTATACCTTACCCACACATGGAAAAGCTAAGTCGGCCGTCGATACATAGGGCAATAGGGGAAAAAATGAATCTGATCTATTGATTTGAAAATATCAGAAATTTGTCCTACAGTAACACTCGCAACTTACATAGATAAAAACTATCAATATATAAACTAGGCCGACCGAATGCGAAAGTCGCTTAAGAAAATTCAAGAAATTTTATACTTGATACCTAGTAAGTAGGTTCTAGCAACGATATGATGTTTACGCCCTTTGGAACTGTTTTAGGAACGTTTGGAAAATAAAAACGAAGAATTTTTAAAACTATTTAGAAAAAGAAAATGAATAAATTAAAAAAATATCCGTGCATTTAACATTTAATACCTAAAAAACTTCTTACTTTTTTTTTTTTTTTGATAAAACTAAAACTAAATTTATATGCTTGTGCCAACATGACATAATTACATAATTTTCACTGATTTTTCACTTGTTATTATAAAAATTAGAATTGGAGCTTTTATTAATTACTTAATATTTATTGTATACCCTGATTATCGTAATTTCCGGCGTATAATCCGTGGATCAAACAGTTATGTTTCGAACCAGAAATTTTATTTTATATAATGGAACATACTAGGTCGCTGTAAATATTTTACTTCAATTATAAAATAAAATGTCTGGTTCTAAACATAATTGTTTGATCCGCGGATTATACGCTGGAAATTACGGTACATGTTAGCGATTACTTTTTTTAAAAACTAAATCATACGTAAGAGGAATTATTTTTTTAATCAAGAATTCAGAAAGTAGAAGATTACAGGGAAAATTAAATTATTAAAAGTAGTTTTATGGTAAAAAAAACTTGAAGCGATTGCGGAACATTAACACGTTTGCACTTAAAACAATATAAATAGTTCAGCGTTTCAGGCCCCTAACTACCGCCGGGGCACTGCCCCGGGACCCCAAACTGATGGTTAAAAAATTATTGTATTTTAATATCTAATCTAACTTCCTATAAAATACCCAGCACCTAGCTAAATGTTAATAATAAAAACTAGTCGGATGTGCCAATCCCAAAACTTTCTTCTACCTCAGTCATGTTAATACTTCAAAATTCGCTATCACATCGCCAATAAAATCAATATTTTTCGTCATTCTGTTGTACGTCAGCTGCTTGCGAATCGTCGGGTTACCGGGATGCGATCAACTGAGGTATACTAAACTACGAAAAGTCCTTCTGGCCTGAACTGACAGGAACAGATAGCCTCCCTATTCCTTGGTTTTACGATTTTAGCTAATTTTACTGGAAAACACGAAGGTAAAATGCGTGGAACCTAATTAAAGAAGATTCAATCCCAGTTCTCGTCAACATTGAATTTGAATGAGAAATCGCCAAATTAGTCCTCTACAGCCAAGTTGGCTTCATTTAGGGCAACCTATTTTGGTCGCCAAATTTGGCGATATTCTGCCAACTGTCGTCAATTTTTGCGAGAATTTGACGTTGGCGAATATAAATATATAGTGATAGCATATAATAGGATTAATCGTTACAACAATGAAAGGAAATTTGCCTAAACTGTGTTAACTAAAACTCATAAATTAAACCCGTTTATGGATGAATTCTGCTTTCTTAGGTAAAATGTAGAGGTGATAGAGGCAAAACAAAAATTGCTCCGGATTCTTCGGATCAAGGCCGAACATTTAACGAAAAAAACTTTTAGGATTTCTAATTTTTTCGAATTTGCACATCTTTTTGAATTTGAAATCGTTAAAGGGCTATCACAGCGCCCCCTTTCGTCGAAATATCCCCAAATTCTGATAGAACCTGCTTGCCATAGCCAAAAACATAAAAAAAAATGTGATTCAATTTGAAGCATAACTTCATACACTTTTAGATGGTACAATAGTGAAAATTGTACAAAAATATCGATCACAGCGCCCCCTTTCGTCGAAATATCCCCAAATTCTAATAGAACTTGCTTGCCATAGCCAAAAACATAGAAAAAAAAATGTGGTTCAATTTGAAGCATAACTTCATACACTTTTCGATGATACAATGAGGACGGACAGACAGACATTTTGTAAAAACATGTTTTTCGGAACCTCTGACCCCTAAAACGTGTAAATCCGTCGAAAACCGGAAGTCGAAAAAAATTTCGATTACAATACTTTCTTCTATTATAGATAGAAGAAAGTAAAAATCCATCAAAGTGCTAGAGTAAATGTTTTTGCGTGTCCGTTCAAATACTCCATACGCTTCGCATGCAAAAGCATCTCTAGATAAAGGTGAAAATAAGCACTCGCCAGTCTCCACTCGTCGATTAAACTTGAAAAACTGGCGATTAAAAATATGGAAAGCACCGGCCGAATGCAGGATTTTCCTATATCCGCCTGATCGACGAAATTCTTGATTTTTAAGCGGCCGTTCTACGAAATTCATGATTTTTTACTTCATGATTTGTACACGCCCGATCGACGAAATTCATGATTTTTACGTGCCCGATTGACTATATTCGTGATTTTTACGCTCCTAAATGACGAAATTCATGAATTTTATGTGCCCGGTCGACATAATTCATGATTTGTGTGCTTCCGTTCGACGATATTCATGATTTTTACGCACCCGATCAACGATATTCATGATTTTTACGTGCCCGTTCAACGAATTTCATAATTTTTACGCACACGATCGAGAAAATTCATAATTTTTACGCACACGATCGAGAAAATTCATAATTTTTACGCGTGCGATCGATGAAATTTGTGATTTTTACGTGCCCGTTCGACGAAACTCATGATTTTTATGCACCCGATCAACGAAATTCATGATTTTTACTTCATGATTTGTATACGCCCGATCGACGAAATTCATCATTTTTACGCGCCCGATCGACTAAATTCATGATTTTTACGCTACCAAATGACGAAATTCATGAATTTGAAATGCCCGGTCGACATAATTCATGATTTGTATGCGCCTAATCAACGAAATTCAGGATTGTTACGCACCCGTTCGACGATATTCATGATTTTTCCGTGCTCTGTCGATGAATTTCATGATTTTTACCCACGCGATCGACGAAATTCATAATTTTTACGCGTGCGATCGATGAAATTCCTGATTTTTACGCGCGTGATCGATGAAATTCATAATTTTTACGTGCGTGATCGATGAAATTCATGGTTTTTATGTGTCCCTTTGACGAAATTTACAATTTTTTCCGAAACTAATTGGTGAAATACAGAATTCCTGAATTTCTGGAGATTTTGGCCCACGGGTCTCAGGTTGTGCATGTGTAATGAATATCATGTTATGGGTTATTACTTAGTGAATAAACATACCTATTTTATTATTATCAGATCTTAATTCTAGACAAATAATTTAAAAAAGAAAGGTACATATGTAGTTAGCTACACAAGTACCAAAGCATAGTGGGACTTATGTAGTTAGCCACATAAGCCTGTTGTGTATAACTTTGCTGTTAACTTATTTTTAAATTTAAAATAGGTTGGAAATTAATATCACAAGTTTATTCGAAACAATATAAATTAAAATATTTTTATTTAGTACATATATTGTTTCTTTACTGTAAAGTCATTAATTTTTTTAAATTAAATATTCAGTGACATGGATGTACTTACTGGCTACTAAAGAAATTGTCACTAGCCAGTAACTGGCTACTAAAGAAAATCAACCTACAGGCCAGTGGCTACTAAGAAAAATTCCTTATTTTCACCTTTATCTCTAGAGCAGACAGCAGAATGTCGAGTCGAATGTGTCATGTCGCGCCAAGTACCTGCAGAGTGATGAGTCAATTCCGTGTGATTTTCAGGCTAGGACGTGCAGTGAGCTAGTGCTATTCATGATATGTCATTCGTTTACTAACTGCTCATCAATATCGGACTGTCAGAGCAGGTGAGAGTCGCATAGTAGTGATAGTACGATAGTTTATTACTTAACCCCTTCGTGACGAGCGTCTTTTACGGAATTTTTAATCACCGGTTTTTCAAAGCAGAAATTTTCGCCTATTTGAATCGCAGAAATGCTGTCATTAAATAAGGCAAAGCTTACAATAAAAATTAACTGGTGGGAATAATCAAGGATTCTGAGCATCTTATGCGTCACGTATACTTGTCGCTCATCCCCAAGGGGTTAATCTTACTTTGCTTGTGTTGAGATAATAGTTTATATTATGAAACGAATTCGGCACCAGCCAAGTGGAAATAAAAAAAGACAGATTCTAAAAAGAAGAAACTGGGAGGCTGCAAAAAGTTCGAAGAAGTTATCAACATGTCTGAAAAGTGGAAACCACTCGACAGGGAATGGTGATAAGAAAGGTATGAATGGTTTGCTTTTTTCAGTGGGATGTGTAATTCATGTAAAAAGAGTACAGTCAAACTTGAATAATTCGAACGTGTATAATTCGAAATCGTGGATAATTCAAATGTTTCTGTCGGTCCCTTGACATTCCTATAAAACACAATCAGTGGTGGATTAAGCACTCAAGAGGCCCCAGGCGCAATTAAATTTTGAGGCCCCTCCAAATATTTTCAGTACCCCTATAGTGTGCATTTTTTAGTTTTACAATTAGAATTACTGAAAGTGTATGTTGTTAATTCCATATGATATTATCTCTAATTGGAATATAAAGTTCAAATTAATTTCTATCGCATGCTAATAAAATATTGAAAGTACTTCCCATTCATTACATTATCATAATTTTTAGAACTAAGAGATCACATTTTTATTTAGCTTTTATTTTGAAAATAACTACGTTCTATTTACTAAACTATCACTGCATTCTATCATTCTAAACAAACGTGTTTCTCACAAATATAACTGTAGGATTTTTTCTTATCAATACATATTCTTTTTTTTTCCAGTAAAGTTCTTGGTAAATCTTTTAAATAATTACTGAGTTATATCAAAGAAACATTTTAGTAATACAAAATCATATATTTTATTTTTAACTATCAATTATAATTAATCAGTTAAAATTAATTGTAAAAACTATTAATTAAGAAATAATGCGACAGATTGACTATTTTACATCAGTCGGATTTGAAACATTTTTGAGTCGGCCAATCTTGCCTTTTGCCCCCCCAAAAATTTTCTTTCGCTACGGCCCTGATCAGATTCCTGGAAAATACAAGTTTATTTGCTAATAGGTTCCTGAATTCAGGGATTAAGCTTTTTTTTGCGTGGCAACGTCTCTAGCTCTTAGCTCCGCCATCTTGGATTCTCGACATATATCCAAAAGCCGATTTACAAATTTGGGGGCCCTTGCACTTATGCTTATAGCGGCCTGAGTTAAAAAATATCTTATTGAAAGCGGTACTTGAAACGAAAACTTTCTGAAAATGCATTGCAATATCAAATCATCTGCGTTAGACAAACAAAGAATAAATAACAGCTGCCGCTGGACAGAAAACCTACCATTTTATTAATTCAACCACAAGGCAGAAGGCGTTCTAGATGGAAGGTTCTCTAGGAAGACGGAGGAAAACTATTGTATTTTAATC
Organism: Maratus michaelseni; assembly: GCA_963931845.1. NCBI lineage: Eukaryota > Metazoa > Arthropoda > Arachnida > Araneae > Salticidae > Maratus > Maratus michaelseni. The sequence goes on along the minus strand of OZ007587.1, from coordinate 261,579,716 downwards.
TAATTGCACGTAATATTAGTCAAATGGTACTGGGTAGCTTTGCGAAGTTAATAATTAATCCTTTCATTGTTACCTGGAATACCTTTTAGCTTTATTTACTAACTTCTACTTCATTTTTGGATTATATTATTCTTACTATTACCGAGAAAAACTATTGGATAAACAAAAGAAAGGTATGTACGTCATTTAATATAATTACAAATATTTTAAATCAATAATTGACATATTTTTTTTTTTACAATTCTGGGTTTTAATTTCTACAATCTAAAAATTAGTAAACTTTACATACTGTTTAAAATTATTATTTTTTTTATGCTTCTGACTTTTAAAGTTGTACATATAACTTTTTGTACCAAATAAAATCCATAAATGGAAGTGTAAAATAATAATAATAATAATAATAATAATAATTATTATTATTATTATTATTATTATTACCTGTATAATTTGATGCATACATTGAGAGCAACAGAATGTAAGTGCATAAAATAATTTTTTCTATTAAAAATCATCCGACAATCGTAAAAAAAAGAGTTAAGCCTATATTGCAAGAATTATACTATTTTAAATGTACATTTTCTCATATATGAAAAATATTACTATGTTTGTATATTTGAAGTATATTCGCTTTTTAAAAGGAATTTTTTCTTCAAAACATTAATTTTTTCGAAAAAAAAAGAAAAGAAAAAAAGAAACACGAAAAAACAACATTGTTTTAGCATTTTAAGATAATCTGTATTAAAAAATACCGATATTTACACGAGTTATGGCTAAAAAATATATCTGTCGTTCTCACTGTAAGCAGTGATTAAAAAAGATACTTTAAAATGGTCTATCTCAAAATGTTAAGAACGTACTTTATTTAAATTGCGCACAGTAATTTTATTAAAATAGGTAATGTTTCTACCTGCAATCTTTGTGAATTTATTATATTAAGACTGAACCTAAATTTGTGTATATTTTAGCAAAATTTCTGTTTAAAAATAAAATTAAACAGGTTGCATAGATTTTTCGGAGTTCTATCTATGCTTTTTTTTCCTTCTGTGTTTGGAATTATAAACAAATTTTGGCCCAATCTTAAGACATAGATATAATCTCTGAAACCGTAAAGTTTATTTGTAAAAAATAAACAGTAGCTTAATAGAAATATTGTGAGCAATTTCTTTTAAAAGACGTTGCAGAAAAAAATGCAAAATTTTCAGTATTTAATATCGGGTGATCATTACATGGATAAAAACTAAATTATATTTTTTTATAATCCAAACTGTAACATTTTTTAGTAATTGACTGCTCAGTCAATTACTAAAAGTATTCCATTTTTGAGAATTTTCAATTACTCATAAAAATGTAATATTTTTATGAGTAATTGATTGCTCTTAAGTCAGAATAGCAATCGATTAGCTTTAAAGTTTTGTCAACTAATTTAACTCAAAATATTTAACTTAAAAAAGAAAACATTATACAATTTTAAAATGAAACAACATATATTTATCTTTAAAAAAAAGTTTATTTTTAACATCAAACTATATTTTGTAAGAAAAAAATTTAAATACAGTGACATTTAAAAAAAAATTACAGACAGATTTGATGTTATAATTAAACAAATATGTTTATAAGATAAATATTAAATTAAAAAAATATATTTTTTATGAGTTAAATATTTTTAAATATTCTTAAAACATACAAAAATTACTTTGCAAAATTTTTAAGCTGATTAAATTGTGAGCTACATATCAATAAAAATCAAATTGATGTATCAGAAACATCCCTGAAGTATATCGATGTTTTCTTATATTTTCAAGTACTATTACTGACTTTCGGTGGAATTTTTCTAAATTCTTAAAGAATGTTCCTGGTTTTTACCAGGAAGATGACAGGATGTGAACATATCTAAATCTTTTTGGAAGATTGTTGATTTATTTCAGGAAGGTTACTGGCTTTTACTGGGAAGATTTTAGTATGTTCATGGTTTTTTCCAGGAAGGTTACCGACTTAAACCTGGAACCTTTCTGAAGAATTGAGAAACCTTACCACTATAATCCAGGAAAGTTACTGACTTTTAATATTAACTTTTCTGAATTCTTAAAAAAGTTTTCTATTTTTTGCCAGAAATGTTACTGGTATAAATTAGGCACATTAGCTGCCCATTATTTTCCAGGAACGTTCCTGAAATTTTTTTACAGTGTTGAAATTAAAAACTAAACCTGCGGTACTACAATCTATTAAGGATCATGGCCTAGAGTGTCTAGTTTTGTTTTCGTGACCATGGCCCCTGAGGTGTTATACAGCATATGTCCCGGTGAGTTGATCAGTCTAATGTGGGATCCTCAGTGTTTAGTTCCCAAACTAGCTTGGTACTCATTTTATCGATCCCGAAGGGATGAAAGTACAAGTGAACCTTGCCCATTCCACAATCCGGAATCGAATTCCGCAATCCGGAAGACTGTGAGCCTATAGCGTGGTAGGGCAACGAGCTGATCACTAAGCTGCTAAGCTATTTTGAAAACAAAAGTATAAAAACACAGTACCTGCAGTGTAACCAGTAGGCTACTTTTTTTTAAAACTCAAATTTCTTGATTGGCACCACTTTTTTAAAATGATAAAATTCGCCTTATTTAAAGGCATATTAATCAAGGCGAAAATGGGGGAAATTTTATCATTTCATAAAAGTGGTATCAATCAAGAAATCTCAATTAAAATAAGTAGCCCACTGGCAACACTGATTACCTGTAGAAAATTATAGTTAACTAACTTATATTTAAAATTCTAAAGCAAAATACACTTTAAGACAAAAATGTCTTCATTAACTTTATTTACAACCACCAGAGGAAGTTATGATTGGCTAATAGAAAACTTATTTTTAGGGGAAGAAATCGCCAAAAGTTTCACATTCCATTTTTATTATCGCTGCAAATGGTTGAAAAACAATACTAACTAGTAGAAAAGGCTTGTACAGTCAGGGTAAAAAACAGATAAACCTGACTTTATTTGCAGAAAGCTTACAATAAAATCACACCAAAGGTGTCATTAGACTCGGAATAGTGTCTTATTTCAGAATATGAATGTAATTTTTGAAATAGGGGTTATCGACATATTAAAAATCGCACAAACTTCGATTTTTTTCAAACGATAACACCCACTTTTAACACTTTATTTGAGCTTCTTGGATAAAATCTGCCTGGAGGAGTATATATTTTATGTATTCATGTTAAATGTTCATGGTGTTAGAATAGGTCAAAGTTTGAGGATGCTCATATTAAATTTACGTGACAAACTTTAATTTATATCTACTCAAAATCATCCAATTTAATTTTTTTGTTTTCAGTGAGATACATTGAAATCATTTTAATTATGAAAATCCTTAATAAATTCATATTAAAATATATGAATTATGCAATACATTAATTTTTAAATAAACAGAATGAGCATTGTTAAAAACCTTTAGCTCATTTCAATCATTATTTTTCAAAATATAGCGAAATTTTACTTTTCAAAGTTCTGAAGGGACCATATTCCAGGATCGCAAGTTTGGTCTACTTTTTTATGCAGAAATTACGAATGTATACCAGAAATTCTGAATTGTAATTTTTGCTTTATTTAATGACAGACATTTCGAGATTACATAAAGAATAACTTTTCTTTCGGAATTCCCGGTATAAATTGGAAATTTCTGAATAAAAAAATAGGCGTGATTGGAAACTGTGTCATATTTTGCTGCCGTTCGATGACATATAAAAAAATCGGAAACAACTAAGAAATTCATATGTAAGAAATTCAGTTTTTTAAATAAATCTGGAAAAAAAAAACTCTTGTTTATTCATATATCAGTTGCCTTTACACTTTTACTGGTAGGACTCTAAAAATTTTTCCTTTGTAATCTTAATTTAATTTTTATAAATTTGTAGCTACACTCTTAATTTTTTTTTATAACTTTATAAAAATTTAACAAAAGTACATAAACTATAACCTTTTACCAGCCTTGATCACCCCCCCCCCTCAAATATAGTGTAAAAATGGATGTTACCACTTTAAAAAAAACGAAGTTGATACAACGTTAAATATGTAAACGACTCCTATTTCAAAAATTGCATTCATATTCTGAAAGAAGACAACTTTCCGAGTCTAATGACGCGTTTGGTGCGATTTCATCGCAAACAGAATGAGAATAAAGGCAGTTATTTTTTTACATTCTGACTGTATTATGCTCCCAGTTTGTACTTATCAGCAATTAAAAAAAAAAAATTAAAGACAGTGGTCAAATCTCTCTTATACTCATACATCCCAAGTTTTTCCTATATGTTATCAACAGAATAATGTTAATTTATGAAACAATCTCGACAAGAATTAAATCGAGAAAATTACATTTGAATGGAAAATATTAAATAATAAAAAACTCAATAATGAATCTAGGTATGTGATTGAGTACTATTAATATTACATAATTTGTCATGTATCATTAACAAAGAAATCGTGAATATAAAAAACATTAAAGAATAATCAATTATCGATACTAAAATGATAGCATAGACCTTTAAACATTTCATCACGCAACATTATACTTAATTATTTTTTCTTATATTGATGCAAACAATAACGAAACTTTTCACTTACTGTACTTTTCTTTACTAACGTCCAATGCAATCTAATACTCATACAAGCTTATCGAAGTTATCTTGATTCAAATTGTAGGTCTTTTCGCTGCCTTGAAAATCAGAAAGGTGTTATTACTTTACAAAATATCCCTTATAAATAATCTTGAGCTTCGTGCACGAGATATTACAAGTGTCATCATCATTTATCATGAATATATATTGCAAAAAGTCCACAGCCATTTATGTATATTAATTTCACCTTCTTTCTTTCATTCATAATTTACATGTCCTCGAGATTTTTCCTTGAGGGGGCAGGAGAACACCACATCTCAAATAAGTTTTTTTTCAGCCTATACATATGTATTTCTTTCCAACAAATTGCGTTAGTTTAATTATTCCTTTAGTTGTAAACATAGCTATCAATTTTTATGCATTTTTTCAAATCAAACAAATATATTTTGAAGCAGTCATTTTACTTTATAATTAAATCAGACAGGATAGAAAAATCGTGCGCCACGTGTAGACTATGAAACACTTTCCAACGTTTCCAGAATACTGTGACGAAACTTCACCATTCACTGAGAAAAATGACACCTTTCAAATCTGAGTAAATCGATGTTTTCATTTTGCTATGAAACTTTTTGTTTCAAATATGACGACCAATGCTTTTAATTCTGAAATACCAGAAATACTCAGAATATTGAAAAATGGATATACTCAAAACTGAGAACATAAAGGTCAGTTCATACTCATTTTTGAAACAGGGACATACTCAAAAATGATTAGAATAAGTTAAAACTCATTTTTGAAACATGTAAATGCTCAAAAATGGACACATAGAAGTCAGTTCATACTCATTTTTGAAACGTGGACATAATATGAGCACATGATGTTTTATTCTTGAGTGTGTGCATGTTTTCAGAAATGAGTATATACATGTTTCAAACTTGAGTAATTTTGATTCAGAGCCATTTTGACTATGCGACATACTCAGATTTGAGTATTTTTTGCTCAGTTTTGAAAATGTCGTTTTTAGAGTGTTTAATCACCAAAAGAAGACATTTAAATAAGCACTTTAGAAAACTCATAACACAGATGAATACCCAATGTAAGCAATTAACGCTCATAGTTGGTAAATTATTCAAATTATTTTGAGCAGCCCTGTATATGATTTATAGATTTGTATACACACCACATGGATTGCTAAAATTTAATTTAGCTAGAAAACGCATGACATATTTAAAAATTTACTTTCAGCAATTACCGCATGTAGAAGGTAACTCTACAGACTTTTCTACACACCCAATGTTAAGATAAAATTTAATTCAGTTAGTAAACGCATAAAACAATTAAAAACACACTTCCCGCAACTGCTATTCATAGATGGTAATACATCGAGTTTTTGGGGTAGCCCTGTATATGAATTTATTTATATTCTAAAACCATATCTTAGTATGCTAAATATATAGTTAAACAGGAAAATACATAACGCAATTAAAAAAAACCTCTATCTAAACAATCCGCGTTCATTGAAAGTAATGCTTATGAATACTTTTATCTCTGTATGCATTTATACACACCACGTCATGTACCAAAATTTGGTTAAGCTTAAAAAAGCATACAACATCTGAAAATACCGTAATTTCCGGCGTATAATCCGCTGCTCAAAGAGTCGTTTTTCGACCCAGAAATATTATTTTATAAAATGTAACTTAAAAGATCGCTGTAAATATTTAACTACAATTATTGAATAAATTTTCTGGGTCGAAAAACGATTCTTTGAGCTGCGGATTATACGCCGGAAATTACGGTACATTTCAGCGATTATCGTTCATACACAGTACTACAACCGAATCCTTTTTTTGTCCCTGTAGAAAGAAAAAAAAAAATGCTACGCGCTCTATATCTTACAGAAGGCATCATAGTGCACATCCGCAATGCGCACCAATTTCATTATGTTTGAAATAGTGTAACATTTTAAAAATACCCTGCAAATATTTTTCCGCTACAGACCATAATTTAATGGAATTTATTTTATGTGTTCCTGTAGTAAACGAATTATAAATCCTTCACACTCCATTTTTAATAGGGAATGTCCTAAGGTAAACTTCAGTAACATATACCAAGCTCATGATAATCCAAATATATTTACGCTAGTTAATATTATAATTATTATTATTATGAAGAATTATATTTTAATAAAAATCATTTATTAATTATTAATTAAATAATACAACATATTTTGAACATTTTGTATCCCAAACTGAATTTTTTTCCGGTAACAGGAAATAACGTCCAAATTCTTTTTGAGAGAAGCCTTGAAAGTGACCGTTACTTTATAAAAGGAAAAAAAATTATTTACATGTTTGCGTTCAAATGTCTTTACTTTGAAGGCATTCCTCTCAGATAATATGCCAAAATTGGTGAATGCTTAATATAATTGTCTACCGTTCAAATTGTACCTTGATTTTAACATATATATTTACAAACGCCCTACTACTTCTTTTAAAGGAGGGATAGAAATTTATATAGCTATAAGTGAACTTTTAACTCATAATTGGATTAATTTTTTTAACAAATGCCTCATACAGAATATAAAACCAAGTATTACTTAATTTTTTAACGCTGATATTTTATAATTTTTTTCTCTCACACTATTCCCAATAATATAATCCGAAAATCGCTGTAAAGAAAATTTGTGAAATCAATGCATGCATAAGGATGCTGCTTTAAACTTTCTAGATTTTATTTGGATTACATACCATAAGCTCAACAATTTCCATACGGGTAAACTCAACAATTTTTTAAGTTAAATTAACAAACTGTATAAAAAATTTTGCATAATTATGTAATGTTTGTCTTGTATTAAATTCATAAAGAAAATTTCTTTCAATACAGAATTATTTCAAATGTTAAATTCGCAAGATAGTGTTACCAATAAACATTTGTCTCTCAGTAATACGTTGTTACATTAAATAATTTTCAAAATTAATGCTGATGATGCGGCATTCTTTCATCTCGATCTTCAAGAAGACACATTTAAAGTTCCAACGGGCAGAAAAGTTCATTAAAAAATAATAATAATCTAGAATTATACGAATAAGTCCTGTTATCATAAGGTAGATGTTCTTCTTAAAGACTAACATGCTTATGTTATCCAAAAATAAATAAATAAATGCATTATATCGAAAAACAAAATTATATTCATGCATAATAATACTTAATTTTTAACGCTTTCCAACACAGTTAAAAAAATAAAATAAAAAGTACACACAAAAACATGTGATTCCATTATCTAAAAGATGATTAAAACTTTATTTAGATTCTAAATAAAGTTTTAATCATCTTTTAGGTAATGGAATCGCATGTTTTTGTGTGTACTTTTTATTTTAATTTGACAAAGATGAATTTAAGCATTCCGAACTTGTTTTATAGTTAAAAAATGTTTATGAATTCGGTTTTTCTGATAGTATGTCTGGCCGTCTATCTGTCTGTCTGTCCATCAGTCCGTGCTTTAATTGGCGTAAATATACTCGGATTGCTGTGCAATTGATATACGTTATTGAAGTTTACAATGACATGTCCGGTATTAAAAAGGAGATGTAGCACTTATACTTCGTTTACAGGGACACTCAAAAGAATGCCGTTACGTTATGGTCTATGGGGAAAAATCTTTTGTAGAGTATTTTAATGATGTTACATTGTTCCAACTATTTGAAATTGTTATACATCAGTTAAGGGCACTACAAGATGCTTACTATGGAATATGATATGTGTAGCACTTATAATTAGTTTACAGGGGTACTGAAAAATAATCTGTTATATTGTGGTCCATGGGAAAAAATTGTTCGCGGTGCATTTTAATCACCTTATTTAATAGAAGATTTTGTAATATTTTTCTGCGATTAAAATAAGACGAAAAATTCTACTCAAAATTGACAGAACTGTGCGCATTTTGAGCTTAGAATTATTGACAAACATATTTTGGTAATCTTTTACCTAATCTTTTGACTAAATACGAATATATAAAATTTAAAAAGATTATACTTACTGTATCATGGCTCATAGTATTGCATGATCTCAGAGGCAATCTGTACGTGATCTTCGACCCAGCATGCTCATATTCCGCCAAACAGGAGGAGTTCTTCGACAATCCTTTTGGGTAAATCATACCGTTGAAATCATCTTGAGTTGAAATCGTAACTTGTATATTGTTGCTATTACATTCTATGTCAATATCCGATAGGTCCTTTCCAACTGTAAAAAAGAAAGCATAGTTGAGTTTTTATAGTTTAATGCCAAATTGAAAAACATATAAAAAAGGAATAACATTCAAGATACATAGGATCAGAATCAGAATCAAACATTGCAAGCATTAAGCTGCTAATATTATATCTTATCGTTTTTGTAAATTATTATTATTATTTGTGTCAAATAAACTTTTTAAACCACAAAATTTACTAAATAAAATGTTTCTTCTATATATTGGGTTGTCCGAATAGCTTGCGCCGATTTGGAAAATCAATTCGTATCGGAAAATTATATCAATGTTTAGACATCGATTTTATTAGCTAATGTATAATAATTAACTGGCAGAATTTTCCGGTACGAATTGATTTTCCCAACCGGCGCGAACTTTCCAGACAACCCAATCTATCTATCTATCTATCTATCTATCTACCGGGTGTCCCAAAAATATCTGATGGATTTTAAAATTAAATAACTTGCAAACGGTGACAGATATTTAAAAAAATCTTGCAGGAGAGTTATGCATGATGTCAGGAGTTTTCTTACTGTGATTCTTGATTTTAGTTCGAATTTCAAACAATAGATGGCGTTGACAGCGATTGGCGCTCAGTCGAGGCAGAAACTAACGCCACTCAACATTGATGCACCACACAGTGAATACTAGGCCTGCGCGCTGAGAAAATTGGCCGCTGTCGCAGCCAGATTTTTTTTCAGCGTTTGATCGGTCCCTCGAACTTCAACACCAATAATTTCTAAAAGTCTTCTTCGCCTAGTTTTTCTGCGATCAAATAATTTAAAGAAAACTTTTAGATATTATTGGTGTTGAAGTTCGAGGGACCGTACAAACGCTGAAAAAAAAAATCCGTCTGCAACAGCCGACATTTTTGTCAGCACGCAGGCCTAGTATTCAGGGGGCAGTGTATCAATGCTGAGTGGCATCAGTTTCTGCCTCGACTGGACACCAATCGCTGTCAGCGCCATCTATTGTTTAAAATTCGACCTAAAATCAAGAATCACAGTAAGAAAACTCCAGACATCATACATAACTCTCCTGCAAGAATTTTTTTAATATCTGTCACCGTTTGCAAGTTATTGAATTTTAAAATCCATCAGTCATTTTTGGGACACCCGATATACATATATATATATGTGTGTGTGTATGTGACGATACGCCTCTGAATGTGTACCCGAGACTTGGACCACCTGTGAGGCATCAACAAACATATGAAGGGGGTAATTTAGGATCATATATTCAACCTAAATATGTTTAATTTTTCACCTACAAAAGAAATTTCTATATAAACTTCGAAAAATCAATACACTGTAAAAATTTTTGAGAAACGATTCTGAAAATATCGGAGACATCTGCTGCACGATACTAAAGGAAAGGTTTCTGATTCAAGCAGAAAAATGTTTCAGCTGAAACGTGGAACCTTTCCGATTCGTAATGAATTCATTACGAATCGGAAAGGTTCCATGTTTTATCTGAAACATTTTTCTGCTCGAATCAGAAACCTTTCCATTAGTATCGTGTAGCTGATGTCTCCGATACTTTCGGAAAAGTTTCTGAAAACTTTTACTGTGTATGCAATACTTTCAACTTAACTTTTTAAACATAAATTTTGCTAAAATATGCAAATGTTTAGGTTCAATCATTAGATGTAGTTATTATTTATAAATCCGTGAAGCTGGCATTAAAAATACTAGGTGATTCAAGAGAAATCTTGCACGCAATTTAAAAAGAGTACATTTTTAGCATTTCGAAATAAACGACATAAAAATATTCTTTTAAGCATTGTTTACATAGAGATCACCTGATATGTTCCAAGTCAATGGTAGGAATATTTTTATGCGCTTTGTTTTAAAATGCACCGAAAATATTGCTCTTTCATGTACATATTCCTCGAAAAATCGAATTTTTTGAAGTTCAAGTGATTCCCCTTAAATGATAAAAAAATTTTATTATTCCAACATGATATAAACAAGTTGGAAATTGTACGTCAAACGTTACAAACGAGGTGCGTTCGTACGCACGTTTTAGAATTAAATTCATGATATCCCGTGCGTAGAACGGGTTAAACAGCTAGTTAAGTATATATTTTATGACACTGTTCATACAAATATCTTAACTAGTTATATAAATATTCAGATATATATGTATCAGCTAGTTATATAAATATTCAGATCTTGATGATTTTTAATTCTGTGAAATGAATTATATCGTCTGCAGATTCATTTCTGTCATAAAATAAGTATCTCGGTCGCTTGACGATTAAACTTCGGAAGCTCCTATAACAAAAAAGCACCGATTTAAAAAAAAAATTCAAATTTCTTAATAAATGTTTTTATTAATATCTCCTAAAGTTTTGATTCGATTTTAATAAAATTTGAAATGTCTCGACAAAATTCTGCAAAGATAATATATTTTAAATTGCAAACCATTTGGTTGGATAGTTTTTGCGTTGTTATATGCGGACAGACAGACAGACGGACAGACAGACAGACGGACAGACAGACAGACGGACGGACAGACGGACGGACCAAGCGACGACTATAGGTGCTACGTATTTATATAATTACGAACGCACCTAAAAACTTATGTACATGAAGATAAACCTTGAGAGTATTAACTATTATTTATCGTTTTTAAACTGTGTTTAATACATAAAATCATTGAATTTAAATAGTATATATATTTCAGTGAAAACTGCAGTGCAGTGGATGTCATAGCTGCCAATTTTTAAGCTTTTTTCTTATGATTAAAACTTAATAGTAAATTTTCACTTATTCAGTCACCAAAATATGCGATTAAATAAAGCAACCCCCCCCCCCCCCCAGCGATTTTAGAAAAGCGTTAAAGTTCGCGGCGTGAATGTGATATATCAGACAGAGTGTTAAATGCAGATTACCTTACCAAGAAAGATGTAATAAAATGTGCTGTTTGATTACATTTAAAATATATCATGCTGTTCTTGTCATCGTATATGCATATTTTTTTTTTTTTTTTTTTTTTTTTTGAAGAATGTGTTTCGCATAACACTTCAGAGGATGGAAAGACATCCTTACCACGAAAGACTGCCGCTTCAACGATTGTGAAATAGAGATTTAAAAAGCTACACATTGATTGCCGATTAATAAATTAAAAATCTGCCTCATTTTCAGATTATACTGATGCAATGCAATTTATTTTAATCTTATCAAAATATACGAATCTCAAGTTATAAAAGCAATATTTAGCTTACATACACTATTTCAGAAATTGAAAGATAATTTAATTAGGATGATCCCAGTGATATCAAATGAATTATAATAAATGTAAGAAACTAAATCATCTCGCGATTCCTTAACATTAAAACTTGGAAAGTAAATTGATTAATTCCGACAAAATATATTTATTGTTGTTATTTATTTCACTGATATCTAAAATAATGTCCCAATTCATATTAGAAAGATTATTTATATTCTGTTAAAAGTCTTTACGAAATGTTGATACTATATGCTGGAGCATTATTTATTTAAAATATGGCTATCAAGTAAAAATAGTTAAGTATTCAGTCTTTACAGCTGACTCCTTCCCTCCCCCAAGAATTCTATGGAATAAAAAAATGTTTAACTTTTATTTTCAATTTTCTTTCACTCTCTCTCTCTCTTTTTTTTCGCACCAGAAAAAACTCTTCGAAATTTCTGTAAGTAAAAGTAGTAAAATGTATTTGTTGAAAGAAATGCTAAACGCTGAGAAGCTCAAGAGGAAAAGTCGTCCTATTACGCGAGGACAGCTTTTGTTGTTTGAAAGACGAGAGTCTGTTTCACATTTGAGGGGATTAGAATGGCAGTGGATTAAGTCAAAAAGTTGAAAAGTCTAGATAACCATATTTTAACTGAACGTATATTAATTTCTGTTCAGTGCGACAGTCAAATAAATCATAGTTCACTTAGGGAATCGCTAGAGAGCAAAACAAGTTGGACCACTTAATGCAACGGAAATACCACAATTTTCACAAAACCTTTCATTTTTCAAATTATTAAAAATTGACTTACTCCACTGTCATTCTAACCCCTTCATTTGTGTGAACGTAAAGAGTTCTTCTATGTGTGAGGAATGTTTGATCAGATTTGAAGAAAATTAGGCCTAAAGGGAGCTTCTCTGGTGATATGTCTAGCAGTGGCGTAGACAGGGTGGAGGTCCAGATGGTTTGGATACCACTAATTTTATAAAAATATTTTTGCCTTATATAATCGGAGAATTTTCTGCAATATTGAAGGCGAAGAAAATTTTATAATATTACTGGTTTCCAGAGCATTTGGACCCCCCACCCCCTTTTTCTGGCTACACCACTGTCTGCTAGCTCTTTTCAACGCAAACATTGTAGAAGAATCGAACTGAGAAAACGTTTCAGCTGGTGGTAAATATTTTATATAATTAAATTATACCCTATTTCCTTTGATTTGGACAGTGATTTTCATAAGCATATGAAAATATCAATGATATTGATCATGGCCAAAAAAACGTGATACGCATTCTTTTGTGCCTGGTTGCAGTACTCGATACAAGATAGCAAACTAGAAACTATCCCTATTTAGTATACCAAAGGATGAATCTCTGCTAGACGAGTGGAAAAGATTAATTCCCTGATATGATAAAAAACTAACTTCAAAATCAGTTACATCTGAAATATACACTTACAAGAAGATTTTATTAACAGAAATTATGTTCATATAGTCAATAGTGAAATGGTTACTTTTGCTAGAGGTTATCTCTATTCTATCTATTTTTAAAGCAGATGTCGCTGCGATCACCCTATTATTGTACCGCATAGTTCCACGTTTATCAACATAATTTTTTTACACTTTTTAAAGCATTACCAGTTTGGCTTTTTTTAAATTCCGAAATTTCGCACTAATACCAGAAATTCCCTATAGTGTTATTTTCCTTATTTAATTGCAGATATTTCGTGACTTCTAAAAGTAAAAATTCTTGTTTCGGAATTTCCGGTTTGAACTCGAAAATTTTGAATTAAAAAATGGGTAACAGTAAAACCGTTTTCCACACAATGTATTCTAGGCACTGTAGCAAGAGTAATCTGACTTTAAAAATAAATCCTTTAATAATGGAGTTTGTTATTATTTAAAGTTTTCTATTTCTCGAAAGTAATATATCTGTATATTTTTACTAATGAACGATTTGAATAATTCTAACACCTTTCACGCTATTTCACACATAAAAGCTACAATTCCTTTTGTATTCTTTTTGCAATTTCACAGAAAAAATACATAAAGTATGCTTTTTTCAGAGTTAACTGGAGAATACAATTTAAAATACTGTAAAAGGTCGTTGTATGTGTCCGAAATGCTACGTCAAATTTAAAGAAAAATAGGGTAAGAAGAAGCTTTTCTGGTGATATGGTGGAAGCATTTCAAAATGTTAATTAATGTTATGTATTATAACTTTTATGTAGTTTACTAATATTAAACTTTACATTTCAATTCGTACAACATTTTAGAATTTATATATATTGAGTAATTTAATTCAGTTATCCCGTATCATCAGAGATTCCTAATGAATGTTATTAATGTGTATTAATAAATTTAATAAATTCAACGTTTCTATTTTGAAACAATGCATTTATTCTTTTGAGTATAACGAATCCAAACCCCTATTTGTGAATTTTATGAACGATATGAATTATTCAACCAACTTTTTATGACATTTTACACAGAAAATCTACCATTCCTTTCACCTCCTCTTTGCGATATTACAGAAAAACGCATAAGGTTAATGCCTTTTCTTAGAGTTTAACGGGAGAGTACATAATTCAAAATTCTGTGAAGGGTCCTTCTATGTGTCAGGAATGCTAGGTCAAATTTGAGGAAAATTAGGCTTAAAGGAAGCTTTTCTGGTGATATGTTGGAAAAGCAGTGAAGCACTTCAGACTGTTAGCGCAAGGTCACAATTTTTTTTTTCAGGCGGATAAGGTATTTGGTTAGGTTAGTCGGCCCACGGTTTTCCTTTTCTCTTTACCTGTAGGTGTCTCAGGGAAATGAACTGAAGTTCGTTCGCGCTCCTCCTACTGCACCTCCCGATAGAATGACTTTCTATTTTCTTTGTTCCGGAATGAAGAAATGTTTGACTTTTTTTAATAATAAACCAAGGATTTTTTTTTTAAGGAATAAAAGTTGCTACTGTTTATTTCTCATATCACGGATCTTGTTCCCCATGGACCATTAGGTTCGGACTAAGAGACTGTTGCGCCCCTGCAAATTGGTTGGTTGGATGAGTTGGGGCCATTATAGTCTTTTTGCACAAGCTGGATTAAATTCCTGCACCTCTTGACTAAAGGAAGTGCCCTAATTACTTTAAAAAAAAAATGTGATCCTGTGAATTAATGTTTTCTGTATTACACATTTTCATATTAGAAGAGTCCTAATTCTCAACAAAATGTTATAGCTCTGAGAAAAAAAGAAAGAAAAATTACTTCTATTATGATGTTTAAATATTATGTTTTTGTTGCTTACTGCAGAAAATTAGCTTTTAAGAAGTCATGAAATGATGAATTATTTCTGATGTAGTAGGTAACTTCAGCAACTTGATATTTAAAAAGTAAAGTTTATAGAACAAAATTAAGTGAGGGGGTCCTGATGTTACCATATGCTAACATTTACTTCAAATATCCAAATGAGTTTGAAAATCTACTTACATGTAATGGAATAAAATGTTATAAAAAACGAATATATAAAAAATAGCATTTCGGAACGTGCTCCAGACAGTTCAATAAAAAAAAGAAAGAAAAAAAAACCCTGCTAAGACGGAAATTAAAAGGAACAGAAAATAAACTTTCCGATTTAGACAGGCCATCGCTCTATCAGCAGGTATATTGTTCCTTATAATTGTTTTCCATGTTTTTCGCAATCACCATAAATTTTTCCGTTTAAGCAACGTTGTCACAGGTGACTACTTTTTTTTAAATATTTTTTCTATTTCCAAATGATAATCTTCATGGTGGATTTGTAGTAGAAAAGTACCACGAAGATTATTGTTTGGAAATAATGGTAGTCGGAAAAAGAAAGAAAAATAGTCGTCTGCAACAACCCTGCGTTTAAGGCAACATTCCTCCATATACAAGTTCGGTTTCACTAAACTTTTCGTTGTAAATGGTGTAGATGAAATATTGCAAAATACACATGTAACAGACGTCAAGCAATCCAGGTTGCATTTTCTAACAATCGAAAACTATTTACTATTATTTATTGTATTATCATTATTATTTTTTAAACCTTAGTCTAGTTTTTGCTCTTTCTAAAGAAAATGCTATCCACATTCATATTATGGCATTCGGGGCCCTTTGGGCACATTGCTTCTGCTGACCACCAGAGCCCGACTAACGCTGTAAACATGAAGTGGGAAAAATGTCTAATCTAATTTCTTTGAAACCTTGTAAATAGAGAGAGATTATAAATGAAATCAGGAAGAAGCAGCTTATTTAATTTTAAAATGTCGTTTCTAATAAATTTCAAAACTTTATTTTTTGAATACATAACTGGCATTTTTGCTATAAAGTGCTTTTTGGCGGTGTTGATGAGGAATCTAAAAAGAGTATAAAAAATGTAAAAAATCTAATAAGAATTTTCAATATAAAATGATTTTCTCCTATATTGTGTACAACAAAACAGGTAAGATACCCTGGTATTATATAATTTAAGGACTCATCTACTCCGGGAACCCTAGACAAATACCTGATTTGTTCATGCGGTCATCTGGTCCCAGGTTTCTAGAAATATATACTATGCTTATAAATGTATACTATGCTTATATCAGTGTTGCCATAGGAGATATTTTTATATTCTAGTCGAACCACTATTTAAAAAAATATTCTTTGTAGTAGATTTCTCTTGCAGGTGCTGTAGAATGGCAAGGATTATAATTTGAAAAAAGTGGTACGAACCCTATGAAGTAGAATATAAAAATAGCCATAAGTGGCACCCTGTTCTATAGTTATACAGCTACGCGTATGATTATAAATATAATCTATGCTATGGTTTATAATGTACACCGTGGAATGCAATATGGTGACATTCACATTTAACATGTTCTTACTGTTGAATTTTCAGCAAAATAATCACTAAATAAGCATTTTGTTACTTTATATTTGACATATGAAAGCACTATAAACAATGCTATGGAATACTTCACACAATTAAAAAAATAAAGAAAGTTGTAGAAATAAAATAAAAGTGTACGCCAGATATTTTACAAGCACTTCAGATTGTATATAATGTATATAAGCATTTTGCCTTAAAGTTCTTGATTTTCAAATTTTGAAATCTATTGATTTGTTAATTTTATTTGTATTTCTTTTTAAAGACATCTTTTATGAGGCGTCAAACTCTATCCTTACTCAATTGAATTGAGTTAAGAGCACAGACGGTCAAGAAAAAAAAGTTATTTAATCACTAAAATACACCCTTTTCACTTTTATCTAGTGGTGGGCAGAGTGAATGATTTTGATATTCGAATGAATCATTCGAACGTGTGCAAAAGCATAAGGGCAGAGGTGCCAAACTCCCACTAATCTTCCGTAATATGTGGATTGATTTGACCCAGTTTAACAACGTTTTAACCAGAAAATTTATTTTATAAATCTTTATTTATTTAATTTCAGGTTTCTATGTTTAATTTATTAAATTTAATTTCTTAAAAACAATGCTGGTGCAAAACGTATTAAACCTGGGTCAAATAACTCCCATGTTACGGAAGATTAGAGGGAGCGTGGCACCTCTGCACTTAAGTGCCAACCTTCGTATTTTTTTTAATATCAATTACTATAAAAAAAATTTAAAAAAAAAAAGCTTTATATTTTAACTAGAATTAAATTTAGAACCACTTAAAAATTTTAAAATTCTTTTTGTTTTACAAAATTTCTGGTGGTAATTGATTTAAAAAAAATACGAAGGTTGACAATTATGCTGTAGCACATTCCCGATGATTCGTTCGGAATGACAAAATCATTCGTTATGCTATGCCCATCACTACTTTAATCCAGAGAAAGGTGAAAAGGTCCATTTGATTAAGATTAAAGTCTTCTATAAATCTACATAAATGAAATAAACTTTAAACATGGGGGAGGGGGGTGTCCGGAAAGTTAGTGCCGGTTGGGAAAATCAATACGTACCGGAGAATTCTATCATTTAATCATTAGAGATTGATTCCGATATCTAATGTCTCATAATTAACGGCAGAATTTTCCGGTACGAATTGATTTTCCCAACTGACACGAACTTTAAGGACAACCCAATATTTCATGGCTGCCAACTTCTACTGTTTTTTTTTTTTAAAGTAATATAAACATATTTAAACCAGAATGTTTATAATAAATAAATTAAAATATGTACTACGTTTCCTTAAGTAAACACAGCTCTAATTTTATTTTATTTTTTTCGTTCAAAACATGTATATATCATTTTAAAAAACGTAAAAGTTGGATGCTGTGATATTTTCGAAATAAATATCCGAAAACAATACGAATTGTAACCTATGATTTTTTTTTAAACAAAATCGATTTCGAGAAACTTGAAATATCCGAATCCAAAATTAAAGGTCATTCAGGGTTCGTACGACTGTACCACAATTTTTTAATAGAATTTTTCGCCTTATTTAAATGCAGAAAAGTATTAAAAATCCTGCAATTAAACGAGGCGTCTACAATGTCTGCTATTTAAATATTAAATCAAAAAATTCTATTAAAAAATTGTGGTAAAAGCGTACGAACTCTGTCATTCTGCTAAGTAGTTTTTGTGTTATGCTGAACTTTTACTGCTTTACTACCTTTACCTTTACTGCTTTAAAACTTTAAACCTTTGACCTAAACTGCTTGACCGAATGACTTCCCATGTGGTATCCTAAGGTAAAATTTACCGAAAAAGGCAAATATGATGTGAAAATTACGTGTTCGCTTTGAAAAATTCAGAGTTTGACAGATTTTCAGTATGTAGAGGATCACATAAGCTTTTTTTTATAACATAAAATGAAAGATTTTATTTCTAGTCCAATGACTAATTTTGTGTTTTCTGGGACAATTTGGTGATTATCATATATGGGGAGTTCTTTTTTTTTTCTTTTGCCGATTGTACATTAAAAACAGCAGTGCTGTATGAACAAAAGACCTATAAATTATCTCCGACCAACAAAAGTAGATACGGTTAAACTCTTTGTACGTTATTTCGAAATAGCGATATGATGTTAAGATAGAAGATGTTTGACTTGAAGGACAAAGAATAATAATCGATAATAAAAATGAATTTCTTTATTTTGTTTCATTTTTTATTTTTATGCACAGAAATAAACTATAAATTTTTTGAACGTTTTATACTTCAAAGATACAGAAAGAGATCACTGTTAAAAATTTCGGTAAAAACGCAGAAAAAAAAAAACAGATTCTGGGTAAATTTACATTTTCTGGGTAAAACCCTATTTGATCAAGATTTTCGATCTTTGTTTCCCATGGGTTTTATGATTGCTGAAGAAATTAGTGCTTGCACCAGAAATTTGATACTGATGAAGACGATAGTTGTAATAATTATCACATGTTAATCTTAGTGATGAGTATAATCGAGTGATCGTAATAGTCGAATGATTTATATACGAGTTTTTTTTTTATAACGAAGGATTTAAAAATATTCAAAATATATATGGAATCAATGCTTATGTTAGGTTTTAATTTTTTCACGACTTTCATATATTTTACTACTTTTACAGCTTGTCACACCTCGCATCAGTCATTTAGAGTTACAAAAATTTGATGTAAACTTTAAATGTTTAACTAGAAAAATAAATTATCAGATAATTTCAAAGCATTTGAAAATGCTAATTGTAAAACTACTGTGGCAAAATTTCATAAAATATTTCAGAAGTATCTACAGCAGCAAGTTGCAGTTATATAAGTATCAAAATATAATTATTTGTCATAAAAAAATTATTTGTATATTCTGTATTTTTCTCTAATATTGATAAATATACTAAATTGCTTGTTTATTGTATAAAATTATTTTCTGTATCCTTATTATTATTAGAATTTAAAATTAAAAGATATATAAGAAAAAATCTAATAAATTTAACTAAAATTAAGTAAAATTAAATTTAACTAAAATTTAACTAAACTTAAATTTAACTAAATTTAAGTATTTCCTCTTCCTAAATCATTACATTTTTGCAGGCTATCCTAGTTAAAACATACATTACATATATTATTTATTTACATAGTTTAAAACCGCTACATAAACATTGAGAAATTACTCTTTGATATATAGTTGACATAGTATGTTGAAAATGTGAGTGAAGAAAACTCTAATGCCAATTACCAACCAGCCAATCCTCCCCTTCAAAAATAAATAAATAAATAAATAATAAACAATGAGAAAACCCAAGTGGCGGAAAAACTAAATTACCCATTTCGGTAACAAACTTATAAACAGGTAAGACGAGCTCATGAGAAAGATATGAAAAGAATGATTGTCACATGAAAGAATCGAGCTAATAGAAAAAATGTTGAAAAAGTTGTGATTTATGAAAAATACCGTACCGTACTGTCAAGTCTTAAAATGGGCTAAAACATATTAACATGGAAAAAAAGCGACATACTTGGGTGAGGGTCGAAACTTTATAAAAACGTCAAAAAATTGTAAAAAAGTATTGTCAAAGCATAAATGGGCGTGGTGAAATGGACATTGATCCCCTCCCCCTTTGTGGTAATGACAAACCCAAACTAACACGAACTACCGTAATTTCGCACGTATACGCCGCACCTCAGACAATTCGATTTCCTACCGGAATTTATTTTAAATACAATGTGACTTACTTCTGCTTAGCACTTATTTGACTTCTTATTTTCAATAAAATTTCCGGCTTGAAAAAGACTTAACTAGGGTGCGGCGCATACGCGCGAAATTACGGTAATTGGTAACAAAGTTTGGTAAGGAAATAATAATAGACAATGAAAAGTGGGCCTGAGAATTTTATCCTGTGTCTAAGTTATGCATTTTCAGAAAAATCGCAACAAATAGCAGTAAAATATTCAAGATGGGATTAAGTAAATGAATTTCGCCATACAGGAATAATCGCATAAAATCACTTCAAGTATACGCAAAAGGAAGACATCCTATCATTCAGATAACGCAAGTGATTTTCGTCAAACGAGAAATAATCGAATGAAATAACTCGAGCATGCGCAAAAGAGAGACATGATTCATTCGTTGAAAATATTCTTTCAAATTTATTCGTTCAGTTTCGAGTAATTTACTCGTGTATTCGCAAAAGGGAGATATATTGTTTGATGAAGCAAGTAATTTTTCTACAGGCGAGAATTACTGAATGAAATAACTCGGATATGCGCGTAAAAACATATCTGCCAAACTTTTCTTTTTTTAATCAACTGAAAATAGTAATTTTGTAAAGTAAAGAGTTTAATTCATAAGCACATACAAACAAATAACATTTCTCTTAATCTTTTTTCTGAGTTAAATTATATTTATTTTACTTTAAAAAAAATTTAAAGAAACACGCGCTATTATTCGGGGAAAATGATCGAGTTATTTCTATAATCGACTTATTCGAATGATTAGTAATAATCAAACTGTTTGAGTGATTCACTCAAGTGATGGCACAATGCTAGTTAATCTCAGTTGCTCATAGTTATTTTACTGAATAAGAGAATGTTCTTCGAAGAAGCGCAGAACGATAACTTTTGTATTTAGAACTATTGAAGACAGGGGCCATAAAACATATCATTTCTCAAACAAGATTATTTGTCATTCCACTAATTTTACCTCCAATTTTCTTTACCTCTTTTGCTTGCATCACATTAAAAAAACGATTTTTCACTAAAGGCTTTGCGAATTCAGAATTCCACCTCTGTTGCCCATCCCAATTACAGAAATGTGAATTTCCGAAATGCTTTAACAGTTAACATAAAAAAAAAAGAAAAAAAAAGAAAAGAAAGAAATAAAGAAAATAAACGAATACAAAACTTTTTGTTTTTTATTGTAAATGAAAAAAAAAAAGGGGGGGGGAGAATAAAGTGTAAATCATGCTTTAAATTTCACCTTAAAACATATGACTTCAGCGTTTGAACCAACGGCTCCAGTTTTCCATTTCTTGCTCATAATTATCAGGTACAAATCAATTGTATTTTACATACTTCGTGACTGTTGTCACGTTTGTAAAACGTGGTTACGTTTTAATGGCTTAACACGGAAAACCCAGACTATTATTCGCGATTTTCAACAAATAAAATACTTGAATATGTTAAAGCCATTTATGCAAGAACTTTAGAGCCTATGTGATAATGAATATCATTGTCCACTTTTAGCTTAGTGAAATTAAGGTACTGGACCCAGTAATTTTGCCCAGACAATTGCGCTAAAGTCAAAAGCCGTTGGCTTTCGCGTTTTCTTTGTGAATCTTTTATGCTGTTTTATTGCAATATAAAAAGCCTTTTCTTCAGTCTCATGTCTTCAGATTCAATATGAAGCTATTTTTTGCTAAAATAAATTTGAATTTGTGAATCTATAGAATTTAAACCTTGCCAATTCTTTGCTGTTTTTTGTATCCATATACATAGATTAAGGTTATATTAAAAGATATTTCTTTTTTCATTTAGAGTACAAAAAATATTATACACGACATTTTTCTTATTTATTTGATGTATTAATAAAATGGCATTCACAGATACTTCTGCTGGATTTACAATTGAACAGGAAAAACGACTCGTATATGACATCAAACGTAAATAATTTTAAAACGAAAAACGATCTACGTTATGCATAGATACTAACATTTCGGTATTCTTCTGGGGTCTGACGCAATTCAAACATGCTTTGAACCAGAAATTTTATTTAAAAATACAATATAATAATTAATATATTTAAAACCTAATAAAATCTTAAAACACATTTCCTTAAATAAATTTTCTGGCTCGAAACATATGATTGGTTTGTGTCAAACTCCAGAAGAATATCGAAATGTTGGAATCTATGTGCTATGTGCTATTTTCAAGAAACTGCATGCTTGAATGCGTTAAACCTTTCAAGGGCAAAACACCCATGTTGCTAAAATGTTGAAATGATTTAACGACACCAGGATTTACGAACAAATTTATTTGGAAATTAGCAAATCTTTTCTTCACGAACATTATAAAAACAAAATTCTATTACGAAATTTTGATGTCATTGTGGTATTTGGGGATTAAAATTAAGTGGTATATATAATATACCACCACCTTTCAAGACATTCATGCAAGAACTTTAGAGCCTAAGTGATAGTGAATATCAGAGTGGCCACTTTTAACCTCTTAAAATTGAGGTACAGAAAAATCCCAATAATTTCAGTCAAAAGCCGTTGACTTTCCTTAGACATTTAATACGTCGAACTTGGGAATTAGACCGTTGACTTTCCTTCCTCTTTGTAAAACTGTTATGTTTAAAAAGCCTTTTATTAAAATCTCGTGCCTTCGAACTCAAGCTAGTTTTTGCCAAAATAACTTTAAACTTGTGGATGTATAAATTAAAAAGTTCTCTAAAATTTTCGTGTCTATAAAGTCTCTATACATTTTTGAGAAATAGGTTCTAAATCCAATATTTTTACAAGTGATCTGTTAACCCTTTCAGGGGCAAAGTACTTTCAGTACAAAAATGTTGAAATAAATAACTGGCACCGGAATTAACGTAGAAATTTATTTGAAAATAAGAAACAGGCAAAAAAAAAAAAAAAAAAAAAAAAAAAAAAAAAAAAAATTAAATAGGAAAGATTTTAGCGAATTGCTGGTGTCATTGTAGCGTTTGGGAATTAAAATTACGTGGTTTCATAAACATACCACTGCCGCTGAAAGGGTTAAAATACTTTCAACAGAAGAAAGATTAGTTATTGTCTGTGCTCGTCTGTGTAAATTAACTTATGAATAGTGGCAAGAGGGATTTTAATCACAAATTAAGAAAATCACCCACTAACCAGTAGCTATATAGTAGTTGATAAAACTAAGCTCCATCGCCAGGCACCTACGGTACCCAAGCTCTAGAGGACTTTTGACGAACACGAGCAGCAGAGTTCCTGTATGCTTTACGGCCGGTGAGGGCGCCGCAACCTGCTGACCACCCCCATTTTCCCAAGTGATTTGACTACATAGGTCGCTGCGATTTGCAGTGGATCCCATCCAGTTCAACACGAGAGACAATGAAGTCCAAGCCCGGTCTGGTCCAGCCCGAGTCTGAAAAAACCCGTACCGGGCTCTGCCCAAGCCCGACTGCGGTCGCGTTTCTGTCTTCGGTACAATCAAACAGAGGTGCAGACCCCTGTTTTAATGTACTATTAAAAAAAGTGTTACAAAATTCATTTAACACATCGACTGGCAGTAATACAATTTACAAATAGCTCAAGATACTATTTAAGATTTTTGAATTGATAATTTCTTTTCCAATTATAACTGTTTAGTTTTCTTGATGTCGAAAGACATGAAATGGGAAATTTAAGTTCTAAAAAACTTCATCATATTTGTCCATCATATTTGTAATTTTTCTAATTTTCTCATAGACTAATAATACTATTTTAAGGAAATGACATCAAAAGAGTTGTGATTATTCCTCAAAACACTTATAATATAAATACCATTAAAAAAAAATTTAAAAAAATTTAATAAATGAAATATTTCTAAAATTTATTTAATAATTGCGCAAATCTTCTAATGCATTTTAAACATTCAGAGAAAATGCTTTATTTGATGAAAAT
Organism: Maratus michaelseni; assembly: GCA_963931845.1. Classification (NCBI taxonomy): domain Eukaryota; kingdom Metazoa; phylum Arthropoda; class Arachnida; order Araneae; family Salticidae; genus Maratus; species Maratus michaelseni. The sequence goes on along the minus strand of OZ007587.1, from coordinate 261,555,107 downwards.
TTTAGTAATTTATAGTTTGAAACATAAAGGATTAAAGGGAAGTAAATTTGTTGAAAAGGATATCGAAGATCGCATCGGTGATCAGAATCAAAAGCATCTAAAATTTATTGTAATCTTGGCAAATAAAATAATTCACACATCACTAGTTCGAAAGTCAATAATCTAGACATGGAAAATTTTAACTGTAAAAGTTTAGTAAGAAGAAGCTATATACACTATATCTATATGATATAATATTTACATGGTTTAAAACATAATTACTGGGAGACGCAATGCTCCACTTTCATATTCATCTTTTGGTGACAAAAATGCCATATATTTGAATCAATCACAAACAAAAACCATTCTAAAATGTAAAGCAACATCCATTGCGTTCTATTCCGAAACAACAAAGGTGTTCTGAGAGTGAAAGTGGAAGATGAAGTATAACTGCAATTCAAACTGCAGTTCTTTTTTCAACAGTGTTTTCTGTATCATTTCGGATTATATTTTGTGAGTCGCTCCTCGTATTCAAGGATGCCACTGGCGACTATTTTTAATTCTATCTCACATCACTTTCTCAAAACAAAAATCATTTGCATACACTTTAATAATGTGTTAGAGAAATATATTACAAAATTTATCTTTTAAAAATGATGGTGTGAATAGTATATAAATTTAATCGCCAGTGCCAGCCAATATTAGCGCTTCAAAATTCCTGTTTTATCAGTTGCGTCCTTTTACAATTAGTTAACTTTTAATATGAATTATTGTGGTTCAAGAAATAAAATACCAACCGCTGACAGAGAGTGTTCGTAAATTGTTTCTACAAAATACCGTAACTACCAACATTCCGGGGTTTTTTTTCGAAGCCAAATACACACAATATGAAACGGAAAAATTATTTAATTACCGTAATTTCCGGCGTATAATCCGCAGCTCAAAGAGTCGTTTTTCGACCCAGAAATATTATTTTATAAAATGTAACTTAAAAGATCGCTGTAAATATTTAACTACAATTATTGAATAAAATTTCTGGGTCGAAAAACGACTCTTTGAGCTGCGGATTATACGCCGGAAATTACGGTAAATGGCTGCAATTCTTATGTGGTTATTTATTAATTTCTTTTATTTAATAAAATTTCTGGTTGACATATTTTTTCTAGAGAAAGTTGGTAACCATGAAATAAGAGGACAGAGGAAATGGTACTCATCCAGATGGAACATTTTTGTATAGGAAACCAGCGTCACAAACCGCTTATTCAATCAAAAATGCAAGAAGTCTCCCTACAAGCTGAACCCGGAATATTCGTATATAACTTTAACAGAAATGAAGATATTTTAGCGAAATTTTCAAAAAACTAACCTTTTTTGTATGAAATGTGATCACATAACGAGAAGAGGTGAAAATGCATTGTAATTCGGTAAAAGTAAGCTGCGCCGCAGGCGCCCTGAGAGGCGTTTCGGCCGGTCAGAGGACCGCCACCTGCGGACCCTCTAACCTTAAACCCACGTGTCGACGACGTAAGCCGTTGCGATACGCTGTGAAACCACGGGGAGTCACCACGAGACACTTGGAGACGGGCCGGCGTCCCCCAACATCTTCGAAACTGGAAACCCAAAAGGGAACCAGACCCTAGGCCTTAAGTCGGGATGTTTCAACCCGTACTTGCTCTACCACAACTCGAGGGGTGTGAAAACCTACAGAGGTAGTCACGGTTCCCTCTCGTAGTGGACCTTGTAATTCGGTAAGTGACATCGCATGTCTTGTCAACCACATTCTGAATTATGGACATCTAATTTCATTGTTATTTAGATTCGAATGAGAGTTTATTTACAATATTTTTTGTGATGCCATCACATTTCAAATAAAGCAATGTTAGTCTTTTGTGTGAATGTTTCTCTATTCCTTATTATTATTATTTTTTTAAAGTTGTGTACGAAAATTCGGGTTTAGCTTGCTTAGGGACACCCTGCATTTTTGACTGAACAAGCTGTTTAAGACCAGGGTTTCTTGTACAAAAATTGTTTATTTTTGTGGATGCTACCAGTCGTCTTATTTTGTAAAAACAATTTACGAAAATTCTGTGTAAGGTTCTGTTTTTTTCTTGACCTCCAGTACAATGTAAGATTTTTAAAGTGTCAAATTAAAAACATTTCCTTTAAACTATCGTTTCAAATGCGATAAGATAAATTTTTACGCACTTTCTCTGCTGTTTCATTTACAGTTTTTGTTTTCTTTAAAACTATTTTAAAGACATTTGTTAGGGTCAAACTCAATTGACTTTAGGTCAAAGCCATGAACGACGGTTCATGTTCAGGTGCAAGTGTTCTGGTATTTAGGGTAAAAGTGGTATAGAAAGTTTGACAAGTTCAGGTCATAAGATGATATTATTTACCCTTTCGTTGTCTCTAAAACAATGGAGAGGTTCGCTGGAAAATATTTTCGAAATTCATGAGCTAAAATCTATTCGTTTCCGATATTTTTCTTGACAATTGACTCGAGTAATCATATTTTCGCTGTATTTTATGAAAATTCTATAGGAAATTATTCTGCGTCTTAAAAAATAAGTTCTGTCAGCATTATGGATTACAAACAGAACATCACGATCGATTTAAATAAAGTATTACTATTACTTACTGAAAGAAAAAATATATAATAGTAATCGCAAAAAAATGAAATGGTTACAGGATGCAATTTTTTTTCTCGCAGAATTTTATTGTTCACAAAAAAGCAGGTCTTCGAACCGGAACAGAAACCGAATCGAAAACCAGAAAGAAAAACATAGGTTTCGATGAAACGAAAACCAAAAGTGAATCTATATTGTTTCAGGGCTGAACTGAAATTATTTTCTTGCTTACGAACTCAGCGATAATTTTTATTTAAAAAAATTCAATTTATACAATTTCAAATATTTAACAGATAAATTAGCATACAAGCCGCTGCGCTGCCATGATTTATCTCTGATCTTTTACCTTTTGATACAAGGCATGTTTAAAATCAAATCAGAAATTATGTATACTTAAACCAATTTAACTACCAGAAAAGGAAAATATTTATTAGGTATAGGAATGAACAGTACTATTTTGACACGTGTGAGTCAAATAAGGCCTTTGGCCTTGAACCGGAACCGAACCGAAAACCGAAACAAAGTATTTTATTTTAACTGAACTGGAACATAACTATTAACAAAAACCATTACAGTTTAAAGTCCAACAATATAGGAATACAAGAGAAAAAAACTTGCACTGACTATTGGTACATAAATAAGCTACTACTATTGCAACTGCATTGTACAGTAGCTGCAATTATTCTCTGTCTGCACGACAGCTAACAGAATTTTCGTTGAAAAAAAGAGAAAGATGATAGACATCTATCTATTCATAGTTGAGATACCTTTTATTTTTATCTATAGATTCCTAAATAGGAAATCACGCATCATTCTCTGCATATCAGACACTCAGACGTGGAAAACTTAGGAAATCGTTCTATCAAGCCTAATACACTCTCTCCTCCCGATGAACTCAAGACTTTTAAGTACCGTTCGTCGTAGTATAACATTTCCGGAAATCATTTCATTCGTTCATGCGAATCCATGTTGTAAGAGACGGGATTTCGTTTCATTCACAGAAGATGCTGAAGAATGGAAGCTTTTTTTCTGCAAAGCTGCTTTACGCGTACATCGTCGTAAACAATGTGACAAGACTTGAGCCGACAATAGTTCACAACAAACGATATGTGACCATGGCTGATATTTCTGAAAAAAAGATGCTTCCGGATTTTAAGAGGATTACATACAGAACGCGGTACACGTGAATTTAAGTTTACTTTGTCTGCAATAAAATCGTGACACAGCTAAAGTTTAATCAGAGCAGCGGCATGCTGTATGATGATGCTATTTTGTCGCGGTAACTCTCAATATTTCAGGTAAATGGCTTAAGAAAGCATATTACTCAGGGGCTAATCCTCCTATTCAACCCTTTCCACCAGTAACTTTTAGTATTTTTTTCTAATAAGTTTTGTAGTAAGATTTTACGATTAAATAACGCGATGAAAACTTTACGCAAAAACAATTGAGAAAGTTTCCCAAATTGGATCAGCCACTGATACTACTCTTAACCCATTCACGACGAGAATCTTTTACACTTTTTTAATTCTTCAACGCCAGTTGACACCAGTTTTTACATGCTGTAATTTTGAGTCATTTAACCTGTCAAAATTTCAGGTTAGATCAGGTTAAATTTTCCGTGCTAAAATACTGGTTTTCAAATTTAAATGTTTCGTGCGCCTTAAGTGGCAAATTTTCTTGGCAACCGGTGTTAACCCTTTCAGGGGCAAACACTTGTGCTCCTGTAATGTGAATTCCCACCGGAATTTAGGAAAGAATTTAGTTCAAAATAAGAATATGCAATTTTTCAACTTTTTCTCGCCAAAGTTAAAAAAGTAGAATTTAATTAAAAGTTTCTGGTTTGAATCGGATTAAAATTAGGTGGTATATAATATATACCACCGCCCCTCAAAGGGTTAATTAGTTAAATCTTCAAGAAATTCGATATTTCGAGAAACATATTTATGAAACAGCAACATTTTCTGCGCATTTTAAATCAAACCGCTTAAAATATTTCCTATAATTCCGCAAGTTATGACTAAACATATGGTAATTATTCTCGGTAAACAATGATTAAAAGGTCATTTCCACGCCCACTTATGGCTAGAAGAATGCAAACAATCAACTTAGTTTTTCTTAGAGCCTGATTCTGAACTTTATCGTTACATTTCGATATCGAAAAGAGACACTGGTTTCTCGAACAACAATTCTGTAGCCCATTATCGCCTCCGACGCTAATGTCTTAAAGTAATACTCAGGCAAATGTCATCGACAAAATCGTGTTCTGAATCCTTAGTTTCACCTGCGTAAATTATTTTGGATAAAAACTTTTCAAGCTTTTGACAGAAAATGTATGTATTTATATCATATTTTATTAGACTTTAGAAAACTTTATATTAACTAAATACTGTGAAACATTTTTATTGGTGCGCAAACCTGGAAAATCTATCTCAGCTCATAACGTTCAAAGAAGAGGGCGAGCTTCGTTTGTTTTCATAGAAAATCGCCGGTCAATAATATTTCACATAATATATCTATAAAATTTCTTAATACTTTTTAAAGAATATATATATATATATTGACTCAAAAATATTCCAATAAAAGTATTCCACAACGCTGGATATTTTAAGTTTTAATAAAATATACTTTAAAGTGATTGATCTCAAAATGAGATTTTTCAGAATTGTCCGCAAGGTTTTTCTGGAATTACGTGATACTTTCAGCGTTATAAGATTATATCTATACCTTAAGACAGAACCTAGATAATATATTGTTTTACCTACAAAAAATGCATAGATAAACTCCGAAAAACAATATGGAAAGCTTTCAATTTTATTTTTGATATATAAATTTTGCTGAAATATACACATGTTTTAGGTTCAGTCTTAAAATATAGATACAATTTAGAAATCTGTGAATTGCATGTAAAAATGTGAGAAATCTTGCACGCGATTTTTAAAAAGCACATTTTGAGATAAACAACTTTAATCCATTTTCGGCCAAAGGTGCGTAAACGCACCATTTCAATAAATATTTTTTATTAACACTGTGACTTATATTTTTAGCTAATTTTATTTTTCTGCTATTTTTAAGGGTTCTGGAGACATCTATAAAATATTAGTAATTCAATTAAAGTAATCACTTTCTGTTGAGAAAATTTCAAAATACGCTGGTTTTTTTACTTGAAACGGTTATTGACAAATTCGACTTTTTGAAAATGTATAATTATTCCACTTGAGATTAATCATATGTTTTTATAATGGAGTAAAGTTGCAAGTTCAGTAAATAAAATAAAAATAAAACAAATGCCATAAGAAAACTTAAATTTTTTTATTTAAATTTAATAATAAATTAATAATGGTAACGTCAAATTAAATAAAATATTATTTTTCATGCACGAAACTTTTTAGATGTCTTAATGAATGTAATTTAAGCAAATGTCTATGCAAATAATACCACATTTTATAAAATTTTTATGCTTGGCCGAAAATGGGTTAAAGTATTCTTTTAAGCATTGCTTACATTGGGATCATGTGATAACTAGCTTAATTATAGGAATTTTTTTAAGCTGTTTGCTTTAAAATGAGCAGAAAATGTTGCTCTTCATTTACATGTTCCATGAAAAATCGATTTTTTAAGAAAAGATTGAGGAGTAGTATTCCACTTAAGACAGCTCTGTTCAGCTTCAAATTAACTTAAAGCCGCGTGGTAAACCAAAGAAAGTGTGAATCATGAATGTTGCAATTTAATAAAAAGTGCATAATTTTTGAAAGGCGAATTAGAAATGAAGGCCTAAAGTTAGCACAGTAACATTTACACAAGGTTTATTTAAAATAAATATTATATGTTTGCACATTTTTTTTTAACATTTAAATGACGGATTTCTGGCCGGCGATCTCATTTACACTGACCAATTTTCATTCAAAATGAACCAGAAACTTAAAATATTTTTTTAAATATGAAATTTAAAATATTTGCTTATTTTACAATATTTGCTTATCTATCATTAATTTAATATATTTTTAACTTGTACTACATATATTTCTGGCCGAAAATGGTCTTTTTGTTATTTATTTTTGTTATTTGTTCTTCTTGAGCCCATTTAACTTTCTTCAGTGTAATTGTTGTTCTGGACTTCAGGTACGGTCATAAATCTAAGATCGACATTGCTCTTACTAAAGATACGGAAACCATGACTCCAGGGACTCTGGTTAATAAACTCGTTCCAAGTTCTTCTTCTACTACTACTATAGATTTTTTAACATAAATTTCCTCTTGTTGATTTTCTATACAATCAGGGCTCCCAAATGGTACGCTTGTAGAATACCGGTATTTTCTTAGAAAATTTTTATTTTTAGATTTTTCTTGCAAATTTTGCACAAACCACCTTCGGAGGCAAAGCCATTAAATAATAAGCCCAGTCAGATAAATGGGAAACTTTTCGCAAGTTGAAAATAACGCCATCTAGGGGTTGGGAGTGCTGCATTCGGCACCAAGAATATTTTAATAAAATTTTGCTTCTAAAATTAAAGCTTAAGATAAGGAGTTCATATTTTCTAAGAAAGTCGTTTGTAAATTCCGGTGTCAGTCAGTAATTTCACATTTTACGAACATAATTTGTCTGTGCCGGAAAGGGTTAATTGCATAGTGATGTAAATTTCCATCACTTTTTATTTAACTTTTAATAAATAAATCAACTTCTTCGCCACCACTATATTTATATAGAAATATTAATCCAGTATATTTCCACATTTTTTTTTTCATTATAGTTTTAGCTTTAATGTAAAAGATCCCAATAATTAGCAAGCTCTTAAAGGAAGTGCAAAAACAAAACATCGATAAAAATCGTATAAAATATCGATATAAATAAATCGTATCGTTTCTCTGCGACGCACTTCTGTTTTGTCCTCCTTCCGCAGCAGAGGTTTGGCGCTAATGTGTCGCTAACAAATTTAACACTATCTGACTGGGCTTATTATTCAATGGCTTTGTTCGGAGGTAAATTTTTGCGTAAATGTTGTAGAAACCTACCATGAAATTTTTTGTTAAAAATAGTGGTATTCAGTTGGCAAACCATTTGAGAGCCCTGTACAATGAAGAATAGGGCAGACGGATATACGCGTCAGAAGCACTTAACCCCTTCAGGGGCAAAGCACTCTTGTAGCTAAAATATTGAAATGATTGATCGACACCAGGATTCACGGACACATTTATTTTTAAATAGCTAAAAGGTTTTCCTCATGTACCTTATAAATTCAAAATTTGGTTATAAAATTCTGGTGCCATTGTGATATCTTGGGATTAAAATTTAGAGGTAGATATAATATACCGGTGCCCTTCAAGGAGTTAAGAGTTTTTAAAGAACTCGGGCATGAGTTTAAAAATTTTATACTGCATCATTGGCTACAAAATATTTTACTTATAGTGCCGCCTGTTTGACAGCAGTAACTTAAGGTATCAAGATAACCAGCGATGCTTATATAAGACTGAGTACAATAACCTAGCAAGCTGGAGCATTTTACTTGTTTCTAAATATATCGGATTTTTAGCAGAAAATAATTTATTTGTTAGAAATTTAGACAATATTCAGTCATATACTACTTCAGATGTCCACTAATGGAACGATGTCTATATAAAGAATAATTGACTTTTTTTTTAATCACATCAAAGGTTTAATTTATTTTTTTTGCCTCAATATACTCCATAAATTTTCATTTTGCCGTTACGGAAGCGATGCATGAATGAAGGAAATTGTCCAAAATTGAACTCATGTTCAAGCATAACGACATTCTTGACATCAGTTGCAAATTATCCCAAGCTTTGAAATTACTTAAGATTGAACAAAACAATATTACTAAAATAAAACACACATATACATACTAAAAGTGCTTACAGTTACAGTAGGTAAAAAAAGTCTTAAAAACCTTTTTGAACACAAACCGAACATTCTCAAGGTCTGCAAATAATAAATGCTTTAGCTATTTTTTGCACACACTTTTAGCATGTACATGTGTATTTTATTTTACTGATAATAAGTGATTTTTTCTGATATAATTCAGAAAAAAAATAATTTAATAATTATTTTAATAAAAGAAATCATCCGAAAATGAATTAAAATATTTTTGAAAAGAACATATTAATGAACATTAAAAGATAAAGGTTTATTGTATTGCATATTAAATGTGAATTAAATATAAATTAAACCGTATACTGAATATAAATATTGCATATCAATTATAGATAAAAAAAAAAAAAAAAAACACTACGTGACTGGCTGATATATGCAAAAGTTTCATTTTTATTTAGTATTGATTTATAATATAGAATTAAAAATGCTGTCTTTTCCATACTTGGGTAAAATGTATGGAGAATTTCGATTCACGATTTCTCCAAATGCAGTTCAAAGAATAAGACGGCCTTAATTTATTCTGTCTGGCTTTTCCAGTAACCTTCAAAATCTAAGCAATAACAAGGCTAACACTCTTTTGTCTTTTCTTTCCTTTTCGATAATGAGATTTTTCAATTTTGTTTGTGTAGCAACATCTATATTAACATTTAACATTAACTATTTTTTTAAATGCTTGTATTCTAAAAAAAAAACTTACAAATTCAGAAGAAATTCAGTTGAAAACTTAATTTATATGCTCTCTTTTAATGTTAACTTATAGGTATAAAATGTACTACATTATATTAATTCATTGTAGTAAAAAAAAAAAAAAAAAAAAAAAAAAAAAAAGAGTACAATTTGTTATGAATTTTTCGTACCAAACGGTAAAATGATGAGCTATACCAGCGGTTCTTAAATTCTTAGTCAGCACGGTCCCCTTTTCGTGTTTCCTGTCTTGCTGGATCCCAAAATTAAACACTAAAATTACACTGCTCAAAACAATTAAAGGATATTTGAAGTTTTATATAAAATAAAGATATAAACGAAATTTTTTTTGCCGAAAATAGAAGAAGAGAATCACAAATGCAAATTTTTCTGGTTTTCAAACTGTGGAGTATGCACATTTTGAGTTCGACGTCAAAAACGTCGCTTCAGCGGCAGCGAATGAAATTTGACTTTCAACTGGATAAAAGAGAATGAAGACAAGAATGATCGGCATTCAGTGATTGCTTTGTTTCGATGAGTACGATGTCTCAGCGAAGTCATTTGACAGATTCAGAAGCTTGGAGAATTGTTGGTAGGTTAGAAGGGGGCCAAACTCAAGCCGAAGTAGCGCAAGCCATTGGAGTGTCACAAAGTGTCATTTTCAGGATCCGGAACCGTTTTTTGGAGAGTGGATGTGCAGGCCGAAGACCAGGGCAAGGTCGTAGACGGGCAACAACGCCCAATGAAGATCGGTATTTAGCGTTAACAGCTCGGAGACACCGAAACATGAACGCTACTCTTCTCCAACAACACCTTCGCTCGGCTACAGGCACCACGATTTCAACTCAGACTGTCCGAAACCGGCTCCATGCTGTAGGTCTGTATGCTCGCCGACCGATGGTATGTGTTAGATTAACATCAAGGCATCGTCGCGACCGCAGGGAGTGGGCAACCGAGCATGTCAACTGGAGGAGAAATGAATGGAGCAATATTCTGTTTTCTGACGAGTCCCGTTTTTCTGTGCATCCGGATAATAGGCGTATTTTCATCTGGAGGGACCGTGGCAGTAGGAATAATCCTGCGTTCGTGCACGAAAGTGTCAGATTTGGCGGTGGAGGAGTGTTGGTGTATGGTGGCATCTCCATTTACGGGCGCACTGACCTCTACATCATTCGAGATGGAGCTCTGACTGGTCGCCGATATAGGGATGAGATCCTCAGACCTATTGTAGTCCCTTACGCTGCAGCAATCGGAGATAACTTCATTTTAATGGACGATAACTGCAGGCCACATCGTGCAAACCGGGTGGAGGATTTCCTTTTCGAGGAAGGAAGCGTTCGAATGGAATGGCCAGCGTGTTCTCCAGACATGAATCCAATCGAGCACGTTTGGGACGCTCTAGGAAGACGAGTTTCTGGCCGCCAACAACCCCCACAAACTCTCCAAGAACTGGAAAGAGCTCTTCTGGAAGAGTGGGGCAGAATACCCCAACTCGTCATTAATAGCCTCATTGAGTCCATGCCTCAAAGGTGTTCAACGTTGCTGGCCGCCCGTGGAAACCATACCCCCTACTGAAAATGATTTTCTTTGAAGAAAACACCTTTTCTTATTCTTTTTTTCTCATATGCACAAATTGTGTTTTTTTCCTTTTGTACACAAATGCGCAATAAAATGCATTTTTTTCTGTCAAACATGTGTAATTTATTCTCATATAACCTACTATGTCTGTCGACCATGTATCAATCAGCTAAAAAGTTTCCCAGATACAAAATCCACCTAAAACTGCAATATCCTTTAATTGTTTTGAGCAGTGTATTTATATTCTTTGAAATATTGAATACAAGGATATACAGTGAACTTCCGTTAAGACGGCCCCGTTTAAGATGGATTTCTCGTTATTACGTACAGAAACAAAATTCCCGGTTAAGGTCTATAGGAAGTGCATGTAACAGACATCGTTTAATACGTACAGTTTAAGATTTCATTCGTTAAGATGGACAAATATTCATCAGGACAACGAAATCCCAAAATTTTTTCTATTCTATTTCTAAGATGAAATGAGTAGAAACCTCGCCTCTGACGTCACGGATCAGCCGACGAAGAAATCTCTTCTCCAAAAGTGCAAGCTATTCATTTGGGTGCAAGATGTCCGTGATATGCTGGTGACAATTAGGAAATTTTATCAATCAACTGAAAATGTTTCTGAGACACATTTGAACATTTGGCTAAACTTGAGAATGATATCGAAAGAAGGTCGCTTACCAAGAAGAAACAAATGAAGATTACTTCTTATTTTGGATTGCTTTTAAGTACTCTTGACCGTTGTCTTTCGTGTACTAATATTTTGCACCTTCAAGTAACAATGTAAGCATGCTTCAATGTAAATTCGAGTTTCAAATATATATATTTTTTTCATTTTAAAGTTGTTCTTGTACATTTTTAGTAAAGTAGCATAAAATGGTCTGAGAAATCAAATTTTTAGTCATATTACAATATATATGTACATAATAAGTATGTTTTACTGTAGTGTAAAACGTCAAATTTGTGAACTCCTGTTATAATGGACTCTCGTTAATACGGACAAAAAACGCTTCCCCTTGACTATCCGTCTTAACGAGAGTTCACTGTATAAATAGATATACATAATTTTTTGACAGTATTTATAGTTTTTGTATTTATTTTAATCGCAAAATTTCCTCTCAGATTCTTGATAAATAAATAAACAATTTTACAGTAAAGCAAGCTGCCAGCTTTTACGGTTTCCTGTTACCATTAAAATTCAGTAATAAATTGGGTTTGAGTGCAGACCTGCCAAGTCTCCGGCATTTTGGATACCAGTAATTTATTACAGAAAATGTTGTTTTATTTAATCGGAGCATTTTACGATTTAAAAGAACAACATTTTCTCTAAAAAATTACTGGTGTAGAAAAATCCGGAGACTTGGCAACTCTGTGAGTGTATATTTTAAGTGTGAAATCATTACCTATACTATTGGTGAAATATTAACATCCCCAATATTAATTAGACATTGAGAATAAGTTTTCAAATTTTTTCAAGAATTATATAATCAGTGTAATAAAATTCAAGCTCTAAAACAAGTGTATATATAATACACTTCTTTTATTTTCCTACAATGTTTGAAAACACTTAAAAAAATAATAATTGTAAAGGAAGGGATAAAATGTTTTTTAAACAAAAATTGATGTGACAAATCGCAAATGCTTACATAAATTATTATCGAATAAAGGCAATTATTTTATTCGCAATTATAACAAAGGAAAAGATTCGACTTTTTAATGTAATATAATACTTTCTTTGAATTTATATATTATTATTATTATTATTATTATTATTATTATTATTATTTTACACCTTAATACTTGATGTAGTATTTCGTTTCTAAGCTGTGTCGGCTGAACGATTAATGAAGTTTTAAGGTTAAAATTAAACAACTTGATCTAAATAGCGAAAATACATGATTTTTGCAAAAAAATTTGACGCATAATTACTAAAAATTTTTTCAAGGTTTTTACTGCTGAAATATATCAAACAGATATTGCTTGATTAATGATCCAATTTGCTAAAACGGTTTTATCACAATACTAATTTATTTTGCTGTTTTTTGTTATTTGAATTTCAAAATTATCTGGATTTTTTTTTTTTTTAATTTTATGATTGTCAAGGCTTTCACTGAATGACTGATTTTCAATACTTTTCTGTTTTGTATTTTTGTAATTTTTTTTTTGTTTAAAAATATCTATAAATAAAACAGTTAATGAAATCCCTTTAAATATTTTCTTATTTTAGAAATCTGGGGTAAAAAGACGTATAAAAAATCTGAAAAAAGATTAATCAACGCTGTCAGTTGTAAATTTCACATTGTTATTTTAATCAAGATTTTTAAAAATAGTAAGTTGAATCTCTTGTTATTCTGATGAAACGAAAACAAAATATTTTACATTGTAATTCAATCCATATAAATCATTAAAAAAAAAACCCAATAAAAACATTAAAAAAACTTTGCCGTTTGCGAGCGAACACTAATATCAATATTGTTCCAAATGCGTTAAAGAGGAATGATAAATAGTAAACAGTTCGAATGTAACGGTATCACAAGCTAATTGATATTTGAAATTTTACATATTACAAATGGATACCAAATGTTTCACAACTAGGTAAGATATTCTCAAACCAAAAAAGTTAAAGATTTAGAAGTTTCATATTTGACTTTATCGGGAGTGTAATGAGTAAATCGTTTATGTAATATATACTAAAACTAAAGAATGAACTGAAATAAAGAACGACCCTGTACGAGAATCCATAGTAACGAATAGGTATTTGTAAGAATTCACGAGATTAATCACCTAAACCTGTCAAGCTGATCAAGCGGCTTTAAATGCATAATCATGGCTCCATTTTTAACGAAAATAAAATCTTATTAAATCATGCATGGAATAGTGCAAAAAATTTAAATTTCATTTTTACACTGTATCAGTTAAGAATATAAATCTGAAATCTCAATTTGAGAATCTGTCAGAATCTAAATCTGACACCAATTCAGTTAATTAATAGATTTATTCATTCAAGTTTGAAATCCTGATTTTTTTTTTTCGGTATTGAGTGCATTATGAATAGTAAATGGTTGCTTTAAATATAATTTTCCTTAGTTGGATTTTTGAAACTGAGTAAGCTATTAGGTTTTATCAAATCCCAATAACATTGTTTTCAAGACAAGGCTTTATTAATGTCATATGTAATTATTTATATTAAATGTGTTATTTAATCAAGTTTTTGAAACTGAGAAAGTTATTATAGGTTTATTTAAATCTCGGTAACATTGTTTATAAGCCATATATGTAGCACATATTATATAAATAAAAATATATTAATCCTTAACAAACGAATGCCGTTATATTCACGATAAGAAATTTTTATTGTCCAAGTGTATTGTTTCCAATTGGACAAACAGTATTTTTTGTCCACAAAATTTCTCCTTATCTCAAAACTTCAGCAATTAAATCATGCAAAAATAAGTATATATGTATATATATAATAGAAAAAGTGTTGCCTAAACAATAACAAATGGAAACAACACATTTGGACAATAAAAATTGGTTGTTGCGAATATGGCGGCATTCGACTTACTGAATTTCAGACTAGGCAAACATTAACATATATACCGTAATTTCCGGCGTATAATCCGCAGCTCAAAGAGTCGTTTTTCGACCCAGAAATATTATTTTATAAAATGTAACTTAAAAGATCGCTGTAAATATTTAACTAGAATTATTGAATAAATTTTCTGGGTCGAAAAACGATTCTTTGAGCTGCGGATTATACGCCGGAAATTACGGTACATACGTATTCAGACGAACTCATAATAAGTAACATTCTTTGCGAAATATCTATTGCCGCTCATGTCTTCAGAACGTAATAATAAACGTAAATAAACGAGTCCGTATTAATAAGAATGTAAAATGTAAAACAATTAATGTATAAAACGCAATTAGTTTACATCAATTCTTAACATTAAACATACCACAAACTAGTAATTTAATCAATACCAAATGAAAATATTTCAATTCTAACCAGAAAAATTTTCACAAAATAAATAAAATTATTTCCGACTAAATAAGTTTAATAAGACAGTTAAAAGCTTTAAATAAAAAATCTCGTGTAAAATAGTTTAGTAAAACTTGAGTAAAATTCCCGGCATGTCTAGTGTGTATATTAGTGTTCGTAAAGCCACAAATGACCCTGTCATATTTCTGCGAAAAAAAAGTTATTTCCCTAATTAAAATAGTTATTCATTAAAAATCTACCTTCAGTTCTAACCAAAATCATTAAACGGAAACAATTACCTATTGCAAAAGCCATTGTATGGTTACATAGTGCGGAGCAAAGGGAAATAAAGGCTATTAATCAGCCTGCAAAGGAAAACATCGTTGTTTTTAAAAGGACAATGGCAAGTAGCATTGTTTGGTTTCTCATCCTTTGAAAATGAAGCAAGTGTCCAGGATTGTTTTAAAACTTAAAACACGAGATTGTGAATGTATAAGGATGGAATGGAATACAAAGCTAAAGACTTTGTAACAAGGCAAGCATCTTAAGGCTTTTCAGAATTTGAATTGTCCTCCTTTGTGTTTTAAAATCTGATAAAGAATACACTTAAACTATTTTCTGGTGTGTCGATGACCAATCATTCCTTCAAGGTTGTAAGGGATTAGGCTTAAATGAAAAAAGTCCTTATAGATGACGTTAATTAGACGTTAATTTTGAGGAAACTTCTTTTACATTTCAGTGCAACACAGGTGAAAATGGTACAGCAAAACCTGTAAAAATGGAACCTGTCTTAAAGGGAAAATTTAATGACCCCGTCGAAAAGAATACAATTATAATAGATGACGTACTTACTAAGACATAAACCTGTTTTAAACGGATTTTTTTTTTTTTTTACATGCCTCTTACAATTCCGTCTAAAAATGTTTACAGTATAATGAATTGCCCCCAGTAAAGATATCTGATTAAAAAAGTTAAAGTTAAAAACCATTGATGAATTATTTATTCATTCCATTACCAAAAAGAAAATTGATTAAAATGCAGTAAAACTTGCAAGGACGAAATTGCAAGAAGCTAGAGAAAGATCCCGTTTTAGATTGATTTTCGTCTTAGAAGCAAATTTTTTATTGTAATTATATTGTATTCTTTTCGTCGAGACCATGACATTTTTTTGTTTAAGGCAGGCTTCCGTTAAAGACGCATGCTTGGCAACCATTTTTTTCCCAAATGAAATAAACATATTTTGAATCAGAATTTTTTATTAATAAATTTAATAAAACAAATAACACATCGAAGCAAAACACATATTATAAAATAAATTTTCCGTTTTTCTCCTATTCTTTTTACTTGACAAAAACCGGGAGATTGGCAACTATACAGACATGTCTCTTTTTTGTACAGGTTTTAGAGTACGTATTTTAGAAAATTATGTTTACGCTCGAAAGGAAATCCGTCTATTGAACATTTGAATTTGGTAATTAACTGAAAACAGGAGATGGTAAGCCTAAAACAGTGGCATTTACTACGTGGCCCGCGAGCAGCAAATCCGTCACTTCTTCCAAATAGAAAGCTTCGTCCTATTTAATCACATAATTTCTAACATGAAATAAGGAAGATATTACTTTTTGAAAATAGAAGTAGCTCTTCAGGCCACGGACTGCCTAGTGAGTACCACTGGTTTAACCCTTTCAGGGGCAAAATACATATGTTTCTAAAATGTTGAAATCATTGAGTCACACCGGGATTTAACAACATACATAGTTGCCAACCTCCCGATTTTTTTCATACCAGTATTTTTATGTAAAAACATATGTTTTATGTAATCGTACAATTTCTTTAATTTAATAAAGCGAATTTTTTGGTAAGATTTTACTGGTATTCAAAAAATCGGGAGGTTGGCAACTACGCAAAAAGTTTCTTTCCAGATAAGTAAAAGATTTTCTTCACGTATATTATAAAAGTAAAATTTGATTCCAAAATTCCGGTGTCATTGTGGTATTTGGGAATTAAAATTAAGTGGGATATATTATATCCCACCGCCCTTCAAGGGGTTAAAAGAACAGGACAAAACTGAAAAGTTTTTGACAAAAGAGGCTCGTTAGAATTGCCTAACTTTGTGTTTAAAAACCCGATAAAGGAAAAATACTGGATCTAACTTCTTTCACTGAGGTGTTGATGATCAACTATCCTTCCAACGTTGTCAGAGATAGGCCCAAACCCAAAAACATTCATGGTTAAGTTGGACTTTAATTTGTAGGTTTAACCTGAATAAGACTTCATTTTCATTTCAAAGATCGAATAAAGGTAACTAATTTTAAAAACAAAATTAACAGCAATGAAACTTATTGACTTGTTATGGATCTTTTCCATTACTGAAAGAGAGTTCGTTCAAAATAAGAAGAGCAAAACCTGTGAAAACGGAAGTATGTCTATAATAGAATTCTGCCTTAAACGGAAACATTTCCTGGTCTCAGCGAAAATAACCCAATACAGTTATAACAGACAGTGTACTCAGGCCCTTACTAAATATTATTGTGAGCTGCATTTGCCACTATTTCCATATGCTAATTTTCACTTTTTTAATGACAGAAATTATGCGTTTAAATAAGGTGGCGACTTCTATTCGGAAATAGTGATATTCTCTGACCGGGACACCTACCCCGTATACAAATCACGCTGCAAGAAAAAAAAAGTCATCTATTATTTGATTTGGTAATAGTTATAAATAGAAACTGAAAACACGAGACAGTAAGTATAAAAATAAAAAGTAGGAATTAAATACAAAGCTGAAAAATATACAACAAGAAAGAAAATTATAATTGTCTTCTTTTGTGTTTTAAAATAAGATAAAGGAAAAACAGTTAAATTAATTCCTTTCTTTGATGTGTTGATGACCAATCATTCTTTCAAGGTTGTAAGAGATTATGTCTAAATCCATAAAAAATACCATGGTTAAAATTGCCTTTATCTTTCAGTTTAATTTGATTTTCTGGGCATCTAATTTGGATAAAGCTTCTTTGTCATTTCAATGCAACACAGGGAGCAAAAAAAAAAATTATTACTGATGTATGAAGATGGTGAAAGTGTTTACCACAACAATTTGAAGAAACAGCTGCGTCCTTGACGTCTTGGTCATTTACGTGTCAAATTAATCCAAAACACGAACGAAAATGACATCATCTGTTGTAGTATTGAAGGTGGTTGATTGAAAAAAATAAAAAGTTATTGATTTATTATTGATTCACTTCGATATTGAAAGGGAAATTGAAAAATGAAAAAGTATTTGGAAAAAATCACGCCGCCATAGGAAAGAAAACTCATTTATTATTTGGTTTGGTAATAGTTATGAATAGATAAAATTCGTGTTCGAGGAAAATTATCTTTAATGATCAAATTATATCTTAGGTATCAGCTCTGTCATTTTCATCGATAAATCATGTGAATAGCGCCGATGAAAAGTCATAAGGTCAGCCTATGACTCTTCATCGGCTGACCTTTTTCATAAGGTCCTTTAGCTATTAAATAAGCAATTTAGGGGGAACATTTGTACAATTTTTTTTTCTGTTCATTTGTTTTTTTCTCTCCATAACTTTGGGAAGACCGTAAAATAACTCACAAATCCGAAAATAATAATAATATACACATGGATGAAGTTACATGCTAAATGAAAATTTTAATTGATGTGTTAACCACTTAACAGTTTTCCCCGAACGCCGCTCGGGCAAGTAGAGTATGCCTGCTTCGTTGCTAAAATCTTTTGATATAAAAGATTTTAATGATAAAAATGCCTGCCTATTAATAAAGCGAAGATTACATTTAATAATTATTAAATGTAATCTTAATTATTAAATGTAATGCTTTATTAACCCCTTGAAGGGCGCCGGTATATTATATATACCACTTAATTTTAATCCCAAAATGCCACATTGACATCAGAATTTTAGAATCAAATTTTAAATTTATGAGGTAACATGAAGAAAAGCTTTTACTTATTTTAAAATAAATTTGTTCGTGAATCTTGGTGTCAATCAATCATTTCAATATTTTATCACCAAGAGTACTTTGCCCCTGAAGGGGTTAATAGGTAGGCATTTTTTGATTATAAGGCAAATATTTTAGAATGGATAAAGTGGTGTTTGCTCCTTATTTTTAATTTATTGTGTCGGGGGGGGGGGAGGAAACGAAACTGTTAAGGGGTTAATGCTTGTTAATCTCGCGTAAAACTGTTCAATCAGACCCAAATCAAATAAACACTCAATGAACCAGAAAATTCATTCAATAAACTGTTCCTTGAGTGCATGTGGTAAGTATACGATTCAATTTATAAAGTAAAAATTCTGGTTCGAAATAGGTTTAGTTGACTCTGATGAAATTGAACAGTTTTAAGTGAGGAGAGGTTCGAAAGCATGATGCGTTGATAAATGAAGTTATCAATAAAATTAGCCTTCTATTGAGAACCGCGTTGCATTTTTAAAATAGTTCAGAAGATGATTATGTTGAAACTTTGATTTATTTTGCGCATATATTTTCATTATAAAATATTTTGAAATATTGAGGTAACCTTGTAGGTCAATAATTGAGCATGCATTATTTATAAGAATGGATCTTCAATCCTGAAACATGAGTAATGGTCCAAAAGTATACATCATGTTTTTCTTACTGTTCAGTGAAGCAAAATATGAAAAAATTATGAAGCTAGCGCAATATGCTAAATTCTTTGCAACTAACTAGCAGGGGTTACGCATAAAATGCATATAGTTAAATTTGTTATTTTTTGATATACAAATATGTTTGATCTTAAAAAATTAACTATCGAACCGATTTTCGCAAATGAAGTATTGTTTGATTTATCGTAACAATGTAATGTGAATGTGAGTATTGTAGGATTGGGAAAAGTAGGAAAATATCCGTGTAGCGGACACTTTATTGTAATGTGTTAAAATTCATAGCTACTGTATTTCAAATCTCGTAGTGGGCTGGCGGAGAAACTAATGGGCTGGGAAGCGGCAAATTTTTTAGTTAACCATTTTATAAAATCTCATTTTCAAATATTCAACTGATCATATTCAATAAACAATAGCAGCCGTCTGCTGTCTCTATAGTGGTAGATGTGGCGTCCTGGGCCCGCAATATTGAAAAATCAAACCGAAATGAACGATGCCCGATTGCGGATGTTTATGTTACAACGACAGATGACAAAGATCCGTAATTGTGGCACCACTCATTTCACTTCGATTTTTTTATGTTGCGACACCCGACACGATATCCATCCCTATCGCGACAGCTGACGACTATTTTCGTGATTGGTTATGTAAGATTAATTACATATTTGAAAATTTGTTTGAATAAAATGGTTCACTGGAAATGTCGTTGTCTCCCGAACTATAAGGTACCTGGTCAGAGTCGGTTCCCACTTTACGAGGATAACTTAAAAAATAAATAAATAAATAAATAAAAGATTAAAACATAATTTAATTCATGATGATAGTAGTGAAAATATAATTTTTATAAAACCCCCTTTTATAAACATTCAATGTTTATCTTGAATATCATGACTTCAATTCATGTTGTTCCAAAAAAATATTTATTACCATTACGTTAATTTGTCATGGGTACCAATTATAAAAAATTCACCGCTCTGATTTACACTTGGTAGAAAGCGCAAACTAGTGAGACGCCCCAAAATAGATTTTTTACAAAAGTAAGTCCGTTTACTTTACAATTTGTAATTGGAATAATTGTAAATAATTTCTCATAAAAATTGACAATATTTATGAGAAGTATGTAGTTTTCTGTTTATTGCAGATGTGAAAAAAAAACCTTTTAGCCAATATTTTTTAATTTATTTGTTCTAAAATTTTTAAATTATTTTTTACATGCTCAAAATGATGTATTCTAACATTTGAGTAAATATTTTTCAAATAGGAGTTGTTGAATTGTTGATGACATTTATCAATGATGACAAAGGGTTGATGAATATAACATTTGTTAAAGCATAACGTTTCTATTTTT
This sequence comes from Maratus michaelseni, assembly GCA_963931845.1. Lineage (NCBI taxonomy): Eukaryota > Metazoa > Arthropoda > Arachnida > Araneae > Salticidae > Maratus > Maratus michaelseni. Next base: position 261,534,355 of record OZ007587.1, on the reverse strand, counting down.
ACTTAGTGACATAGTATTTTTACTTTCTTCTATCTATAATAGAAAAAAGTATTGTAATCGAAATTTTTTTCAGCGGATTTACACGTTTTAGGGATCAGAGATTCCGAAAAACATGTTTTTTACAAAATGTCTATCTGTCCTCATTGTACCATCGAAAAGTATATGAAGTTATGCTTCAAATTGAATAAAAAAAATTTCTATGTTTTTGACTATGGCCAGCACTTGAATTTGAGGATATTTCGACGAAAGGGGGCGCTGTGATAGTGATTTTTGTTCTATTTTCACTATTGTATCATCGAAAAGTGTATGAAGTTATGCAGATAATTGAACCAAATTTTTCGTATATGTTTTTGACTGTAGCCTGCAGGTCGCAGTTGAATTTGGCAATATTACACCTGGAGGAGGCGCTGTGATAGCCATTTAAAGACTTCAGTTTCAAAAAAGATGCACAAAAATTAGAAATCCTAAAAAAAATTGCGTTAAATGTTCGGATTTGATCCAAGGATTCCAGGGCATTTTTTGTTTTGTCTCTATCTTAAAAAATGGCTGAGATACAGCAGTTTGAAATTCTAGAATACAGTGGTTGCAATACAGCAGGATTCCTCCATAAACGGGTTTAAATTATGGGTTTTAGTGAACATGGTTTCGCCAAATTTTCTTTTATTGTTGTAACCATCGTTTCAACACTTACATGCTTCACACTATATATTTATATTCGCCAGCGTCAAATTCTCCCCAAGCTTGGCTACAATTTGTGAAATATTGCCGAATTTGGCGACAAAAATTCTTTTCCATATATGAAGCCAACTTGGCTATGTCTGTCTAATTTAGCGATATGCTCATTCAAATTCAATATTGACGAGAACTAGGAATGACTCTCCTGTAATTGGGTTCCGCGCATTTTAGCTTCGTGTATTTTCAGTAGAATTAGAATAAAATCTCAAAACCAAGCAATAGGGAGGCTATCTTTTCCTGCCGGTATAGGCCAGAAGGACTTTTCGTAGTTTAGTATAATATATCGGCTGCTCGCATCCAGGTAACCCGACTATTCGCAAGCAGCTGACGTTCAATAGAATGACGAAAAATATTGATTTTTTGTTTGGCGGTGTGATAGCGAATTTTGAAGAATTAACATGTATGGGATAGAAGAAAGTTTTGAAATTGACATATCCGACTAGTTTTTTTACATTACCTAAATTAAATTATCTATTTTTTTATTACAACCTAAGACACAACACCTACTGACACAAAGTACAATACCGTGAGTCACTTTGCATTCTTCTATAATATTATTTTTTACAAGATTATTTTTAAATTTAATGTTAAACTAAACATAGTTTAAATAAGTTAAATGTTGAAAATAGTGATTATATGCGCAAAAGAAATACAATGCAGGAGTTAAAGTGAATTTTTAAAGAAATTACGAAAAAAAATATCCCAAGGAACAACACTTTTTCCTACATTTTAATTGAACTTAAAAACGTTCAGTCCATTCTACGACACCCTGCACGTAAAAATATTGAAATACATTATTGAATATACTGCTATTACAAGTACGGGATTACAATTCGCTATACAGTGATAAAAGTGGGATGAATTTCCTTAGACAACCAGGTTAGTTTATAAATTTGCAACTCTTCTAAAAACACACAAAAAAAATAAAACAAAGTCCTTTATTTTCCAATTTAATCTACATCTCTAATCTAAGAAATCTTTAGCACTATTCATAAACTATTTAATGCCATTTCCCGCTAAAGGAAGCACCACAATAGTTCATTTCGGAATGGGAAACGACTATCGCTCTTGATTAAAAGGGAAATTCTTTCAAATGAAAGATTTAGATGAAAGATTCGTAAAGAAGGAAAGGCGTACAGGTAAGTGTGAGTGCGCCCCACATTAGAAATGTGACGTCATTGTCAGAGGCTGCAACGCCTTTATTTCGTCTGACCTCGCGCCACATAACGACTAACAACACCTCCTCAAGTTGGCTTTATCGCTTGCAAAAGACAGGATCAAGTCTCATCAAGAAATATGACTGATCCTGGGGTGAGAAGAAAGCTTTAATTAATTTAATGGTTTGAATTAACATTAGTTTTACGAATCTTCGATTGTTTGTCTAATTCTTTTTTTTTTCTCTAAGCAAACATCATTCATTAGTTAAGACTTGTTCTGTCTAATGTTTATAATAATAAAAATAATCTTGAAAAATTGGGTAAGCCAGATTTTCTAAATACGCAGACAGATTAAAAAAGACTTACATTTTTAATTATGTACATAAAAAATAAATCTAAAAGATAACAATTAAATGAGTGATTTTATTCAAATAATACATTCATGATGGCTAGTTTTTGTCTTATTTTAAAGAGAAAGCCTCGCCTATGGGTATGCCCTCTTGCATGCTCTATTTTTTAACAAAAAGATTTTTTGTATTGTTGTTTATATTTAAATGAATGTATATAATAATGGTACTCTTTCTATTTGAAGTACTTACAAGCATAGGACACTAATTATATAAATGCGAATATTTTGTATATTAAATTAATTTTAACGCAGTTATTCCAATTGGTAAATAAATCACATGAGTTGTAATTTTCCAACTGGGCGAGAAATGTCCGGACAGGATTCGAACCAGGGATCGCTTAGCTGAAGCTGCCAATGCTCTACCAACTGAGTTATCCCGGACAAATCTGGAGGACTTAAGCTTAGCTGGGTGAAGTAGGTCCTCCAGATTTATCTGGGATAGTTCAGTTGGTAGAGCACTGGCAGTATCAGCCAAGCTAACCCTGGTTCAAAATCTAGTCCGGACATTTTTCGCCGATTGGAAAATTACAAATCATATTGTGTATATTGTTGAGAAATAATGTGAGATATAAAGATGGACATTTCGATAGCCCCGGGGAGAGTGTTCCCCGACTCGGGTCACCCCGGATCAATACTGTTTTGCTGCAAATTAAAGCGTCCATGTAATTTTTTTTGCACACAGAAATGATAGGATACCAGTTGATTCTGAAAAAATGTCTTCTATAATGTTAATTCCTCTATTTAATATTTGCTTAGAAGGTCTATTTACACGTTTAAATACAGCCAGATTTTAAAATTTTCAACAACAATTGCGAATTTTGATACTACAGAATGGTTTTATAGCATTGTAGTAACCGAATACAAACTAATATTGACTAAATTTTAGTAGGGAATTATAAATACATATTTCAAAAATGTAAACATTCTAGTACTATATCATACAAAATTGATCCACAATTGCACTTAGCCTATATTGCACCAATATAGGTCTGAATCTAGTGATCCGCTAACGCAAATAACACTAAAAACACATATCTGATATGATTAATTTGCTGTCATTAAAGAGAACTACATAAAGAAATCTCCTATAAAATCTAAACCTATGAATCAAATGAAGCGAATAGGTGGTCCGTACAGGGAAAAGAAAAAAAAACAGAATTTTTCCCTGTGGCTGCGTTCTAGACATCATTATCTTTTACAGAAATATAGCCTTGAAATTCATCTGATGTAATGGCAACATGCTTTAAATACAGATTGAATACCGATAATGTCTCTTCAAGAAAGACGTTATTGTAAAAAATAAGAAGAGTTCTGTATTTTTAACGCTTACAGATTGTCCTTGATGTTGGTTTTTAATTGAAAATGAAAGGTTCAACTGGCCGGACACAAACGCCAGGTACATCGTCTAATTGGATGCATTACGAAGCGTTTATTTTTGGCTTCCAAGGCGTCTTTTTGAAAAGATAAGAAAAATGTCAGCATCCACGCAGATTTTTCACTTCAAGATATCAGCTTGAATTTAAAATAAAATAGCTGCCAAACTTTTCAATTTTTCAGTAGCACTATTTCCGAACAGAAAAATATTCGGTTTATTTAATGACAGAAACTCCACGATTAAATAAGACAAAAATTGCTATTCGGAAATATTGGTACTTAAAACTGGAAGGTTAATCAGCTATGAAGTAAATAGTGGAAAGATAATTTCGATAAGATATTCTTGAAACTTCAGAAAAAACATAGGAAGCATAATTACAGGTTAGATAGAAATTAATATATGCTTCTTCAGGAAAAAAAGAATGTGTATGCATTTTATAAGTAAAAGTAAGTCTGAAAAGTTTTGCTTTTAAGTGAAAAGGGGAAACACGATTCAAATCCATTAATCTACTCTTTATCAGAAAAATAAACTTAGAACACTCAAAAGAGCGCACAATTGTGCTCTTAAAATATATGCCATTACGTAAGGTATATCGTCATTTTAAAATGATATATGTATTATGAACAGAGACGTATTCATGACGCGTGAAAAATGTGCATTTGTTACCAGAATTTCAGAATAATAATCTTTGCATTATTTAATAGTAAAATTAAATTAATAAATAAGATATATATATGATCGGATAAGAAACCACCAAGAAAATTTTATTTTTCAAACAAAAAGAAAATTTGAAAAATTAGTCAGCGTGTTACATAAATTAACACACATTCACAGAGATGAGTTCAGGACGGGAAGGGGGGGTGCTCTGCCCGGAACATCGAAAAGATTTGAGACTATGCTTATCAACAATTTAAAAAAAAAAAGGTATATTTTCCCCGGGAACCGCAGAAATCCCTTTTAGAGAAAAATGCCTGAATTCAACACTGCACATTCAGTATCGACAATATATGTTAACCGATAAACATAAAGGACTGGAGTGCTTTCATAGTATATTAGGTTGTTGTAAAAAATCTGTCGTATTTTAATACCTGAGGATTTTACCTATCAGTTCAAAGCAAGCAGGCATTATCAGGTATTAAAATTTTACATGCATTAAAGTTATTAAAATTGGGTATTAAAACACGACAGAACTTTTGCCACAACCTAATATACTATGAAAATTGCCCCTTTCGCCCACGTAAACACAAAAATTTCTTTAATTTTATTATTATTATTATTATTATTATTATTATTATTGTTGTTGTTTAGTGTATCTATTCAGTATTATATAATATTTAGGTTCACGTAATTGCTAAACACAACATTTTTGGTGGCTAAACTTGATAATGACCTTCCTAATTTTTATGTTTTAACCTCTTGAAGGGTGTTGGTACATTTTTATACTAGTTAATTTTAATCTACAAATGTCACAATGACATCAGTATTTTGTAAAAAAAAAACTTTCATTTATAATGTACGCGAAGAAAACATTTTACTGATTTTCAAATCAATTTGTTCGTAAATTCTGGTGTCACTCAATTATTTCAACATTTTGGCAACAGAAGTACTTTACCCTTCTTGTGTTATTGCGAAAGATAGAAATAATGTGCGATTGTACTTGCAAAAACAAAAATAATTAAAAATAGATAGTTACTCTTTGACTCTTTACGTGAAATAATATTGATAATTCCCCCCTCCCCCTACAAAAAAAGAGAAAAAACTAACGAGGTGAAGTACTAATTACGATTTAATATTTAAGTATTTAAACCCCTAAAACAAACATATATCAAAATCAAAATGGTACCTTCATACAATCTATTTTGATTATATACAAAAAAGAAAAAAAAGTAAAAATAATAGCAAAAATGTAAAAAAAAAAAAAAAAAAGTAGCCAATTGAAGGGGTCGGGGTAAGAGAGTGCCAAAAACGAAACCTGTCACATATGCTGCCACCAAGTGACATTAGAAACAAATTATATGTTGGATATTATAATTTACAATATTAAGCAACAAATGACAGTGTTAGATTGATTTCACCAAAAATGTGGCTTGGCACTTTCTTGCCCCGACCCCCTCAAATGTTAAACGATCTATTTAACAATTGCAGTGAACCTAAATGTTGTAAAGATGGTGCTCGTTAATTTAAACTTGTGGGGACCGGGAAAAAAGTTCAAATTATCCTATTCTTAAAAATAAAATGACTTTTTATGCTATCACAAAAGAAAAAGCCCTTATATAACATTAGAAACTTAATTTTTTTCTACAATTCAAATCATTTTAAATGTACTAAATTCTAAAAAACATATTGTAATGGAAACTGTGTTTTTATAAATGCTTCTTTAAATCTTGAAAATATATGGGTTTCTAACACTTCTAAACATAAAGAGCGCTTTTCGGGGAAGAGGTTATTGCATATTTTCGTTCATTGTTATATTATATTTACCTAGATTAAGAAACATCTGTGTACATATATATATATATATATATATAATAGTGCAGACAATTCCAAAAATAATTAATTTAAATAGTTTTCAAGCATGAAAATCCCTAAGCAGAGCCTTTAAAATCGTAAACGAAAAACACCATAGTTATATATGTAATTTTTTTTTCAGTTTTTCTCAGAATAAAGTTTTTACAACTTTAGCTACCACATTTTTATATAATTTATCAAAGCTAGTGAATCAGGCACCGACGCCAATTTGGCCTCCTTTTTTATTCAAAAATTCAAAATACATACCGGAAATTTAAAAAAAAAAAAATACTTTTGCAATTGCGAAAATGTCTTTCATTAATTAAAGCAAAAAATTGCTATTCGTAATTTCTGGTAAGAATTTCAAATTTCTGAATGATAAAGGCTAAACTAGCAATTCTATGGTAAATTGAAACTTCGCATGCTTGTATAACTAAACTGTTTCTTTAAAATTATTTAAAAGCGTGCCCGTGCTATTACAGAAGATATACTGGAAAATATAATTTTTGTTCGACATTTTATTCTGAATGTTTCAGCAATTATTTTTTTAACACTAGAACTACGGGACACTTTACACAAGTTTTTTAAAACTATTTAAAACACCAGAAATTTTATATTTAAAACTACTTAACGTATTTCTGTAAATTTTATATTTAATTTATTTTAAAAAGGAATTTCTGGTTCGAATCGGAATATATTCATTTGGTAACCGTCAAAAGGACGGCTCATGGTAGTTCTAGTGTTAATTTATTTCTTTTTTAGAAAATTGAAAGAAGCTTCTTATTATTATTAAATGATATATTTTTAATATTTATGCATGTTATAAAGATTTATTCTGCAATATATATATTTTTTAAATTGTACCTAACAGATTTATAATCATAGACGTTTAGACAGAGTTACGTAAACATTAAACAGTTATACTCAATAAAATTACGTTTATAACAAGCATTTTTAGTGTTACACATACACAGCTATTTTAGGCAAGAAATTTATTTCTTGTATTCATCTTTATAAATAAATTACATGTTTACAAACCTTGTGTTAAATCTGCTTCGCTCACACTGTCGACATGTCATCTGCGTCCTCAAAAAAATAATACTGTTAAACTTCCATTTTACGTTTCTGGAATATATATTTTCCCTCAATTTACGATAAAAAGTGGATAAACAGTAAAATTTTCTTGTAATTTAAAGTTGACTATATTCTTGCGTTCGAATTAGTGATGCATTGCCGGAATTTTCGTTTTAGATAAAAATTGTAGCTATATATATTTCAAGCGTAAAAAATGATACATTTTTGTGACGTCACAATATTATGTGATTCATAAGATGGGAAAATATCTCCTTTGATTAAAGTATAATTTGAGATAAAGAAATATTTAATCTGGGAGTTTTCCCATCTTCATATACCAGCTGTATTCTCTCAGAAGAAAGTTTAGCATATAGGTTCGTTTCTCTATTCTCGTTGTCAACTATTTACCTTTCTTTAGCCTGTTCTGTTAGTATATGAAGTCTTTAGAAAAAATAAGAACTAATAGAAGAGAAAAAATCGGTTTAATAGTAGATTATATTTATACGCCACAGTGGCTAAGATTAATAAATACTTTTCATTGTTATTTTAAGTGATGTATTTTGCTCTACTGGTGTGACAATGAAATCTGCAGACGAGAGAGATTTTCAGTGTTTGCAATGAACAATTTAAAGAAAAAAATTCAGTTTAAAATCGTTATAACCATTGATCAGTGTTGCCAATCTGTTACTTATTTTTTATTAGTCAGATTGCTCGATTTAAAAAATAAAATGAATAAATTAGTGTATTTTGTTTAAATTCTAAAATATCATCATTAAAAAAAACATAAATACAGTAATAACCGGAAAAATTATATGCAGAAGTTTTAGGTTTAATTTTTGAATTATTATATTAAAATTTGTTTTTAAATTTTCCCGGTATCTATCGTATTTTGGATTTTTATTCAAATCTTCCAGCTATTTATTGAGATATTTTTTATTTATTTGCATTCTGACAGTATGAAACTATTTAAGTTTACGTCTAAAATTAATATGTCGTGAACACATTTAACCTCCAAAGTATGTGACATGTAAATTGGACCTCAAAAAATTCATAAATATCCGAATGGAGATCAAGGAAAGAAATGGGTTGGGAAAAAAAAAGTACATTTATGTTTAATTCTTTAAAAATATATTTTAAACTACTAATCCCTCGAAGATAACAAACTATAAAATCTCGTTTTGCAAAAATTTTATGAATAAAAAAAAAAGCCTTTAGTGATAAGGTTTAGCCTAAATACAATTTTTAACACTTTCCAAACATAGTTGAAAAGTGTTTATGAACTCGGTTTGTCTGGCTATCTGGCCGACCTGTAACTCTCGTAAATATAGTCGGATTGTCATGTAATTGATATATGTTATTGACATTTACTATGGCATGTTCGGTATTGAAAATGAAGTGTGTATCATAGTTCAATGCATACATCATTTGCAGTTATACTCAACGGAAATCTTTTACACTGTGGTATATGGGGAAAATCGTTTGTAGAGTAATTTATTGATGTTGAATTGTTACAAACATATCGAAATTGATATATAGGGTAAATGTACTAATAGTCGGCCACTTAACTGTTTTTTTGTATATAAATCTTAACGTAGAATTTTTAAAAAACGACACAACATTTTTAACAGTGATATATGTTAAAACATACGTTTCTTATTATGTTTCAGCAATTATTTTTAAAAAACACGGTAATAGTTTTTTTTTAGACAAAGTTAAGTTCAAAAAGGGCAAGTTCTCCAATAGTCGGCCATTTTAACTCTAATGTTCGGCCATCACTGCACCAATAGTTGGCCACTTCAGAATTTTTTTTACCTGAAAAACGACTCTAACAAATTTGACTAAATTTTGCATTCTACCATTTTCGGTTATAAGAAGATGATTGAGCTATCTCACATGTTCGAGAAAATTAAATTAGTGGGTCATTTAGGGTCACTGTGGGTAAAGCTAATTTTATTTTATCTGCTAAATGGCTTTAACGATTTTGTCTAAGTTTTGTATCCGACATTTTTTGGGATACAATAAGACCATTGGACTGGGTCGTATGCTCGAGAAAATTTCATTAGTGGGTCATATGGGGGTCACTATGGGTCAAATAAATTTTATCTAAAAAACGGCTCTAACGATTTTGACTAAATTTTGTATCCTACCGTTTTGGGGTACGAAAAGACCATTGGGCTGGGTCACATGTTTGATAAAATTCGATTAGTGGGTCATTTTAGGGTCACTACGGGTCAAACTAATTTTATCTAAAAACGACTAAAACGATTTTGACTAAATTTTGTATCCTACCGATTTGGTGTACGAAAAGACTATTGGGCTGGGTCACACGTTAAGGGTCACATGTTCAAGGTAATTTGATGTTATCTAATAAATGTCTTTAACGATTTTGACTAAGTTTTGTGTCCTACCTTTTTGGGATACAAGAAGACCATTTGGTTGGGTCACATGTTCGAGAAAATTCGATTAGTGGGTCATTTGGGGGTCACTATGGGTCAAACAAATTGCATTTAAAAACGGTTTAAACGATTTTGACTAAATTTTGTATGCTACAGTAGACTGCAAATAATAAAAAAAATAATAATAAATAAACGCTGGTACCCCTTCTGGTCGCGCACAAATTGAAGTTAGATTAAAGTGGTTTTTGAATCGAATTATGCATTTTGAATCCCGCAGTGGAAAAGAGAAGGGAGGGGCGGTCCCAACTGCCGCATTCCAATCTAGTTGTTTTAACACTTTTCAACAGAATTGAAAAGCAAATAATAGGCGTACCAACTGCCGCATCTAATCGAGTTGCTTTTAACACTTTTCAACATAGTTGAAAAGCAAATATGCATACATTCGTGCATCAGCGAAGGGGCAGTCCCAACTGCCGCATCACGGCATTCCGATCTAGTTGTTTTAACACTTTTATGCATTTTGAACATGAAATATATTTAGTATGTAGTTTATTAGTATACGAGTTCATTTTGAATCCCGCAGTGGAAAAGCGTAGGGAGGGGTGGTCCCAACTGCCGCATTCCAATCTAGTTGTTTTAACACTTTTCAACAGAATTGAAAAGCAAATAATGGAGGTATACCAACTGCCGCATCTAATCTAGTTTAAGAAAAAGCTACTGTGTACGAGCATTTGCGACTTAAAAGTAACCCCGATATCGAATATCAGTTTTCTATCCCTGTTAATTCTAAATAAATCATAATTTAGAATGATAAACAACAATTACTGATAATTTCAATTTTTAAAATTTTGAATTTTATAGAAACCATTCTTTGCGAGAGTTTACATCTTAAAAGAAACCCCCATGCAAAATTTGAAGTTTTAAACCCAACAGTATCGTAGAAATTGCAATTTTAGAAAATTTTTGGTTCCTTTTAAATTTCGATTTTTTTAGAAACTGTTCGGGTACGATCAGACCACTTACGTATGGAAAAGGTTATCCACGTCTAATTTCAAGTTTCTATTCTAAAATTTATATAAAAAAACCTAATTCAGAACATTTTCCTCTCATTTCAGCATTCTAAATTTCCAAATTTTTAGAAACCTTTCTTAGCCGGTCGCTTATGTCTTAAAATTAACCACCATGCCAAATTTTAAGTTTCCAGCACCAAAACTATCACAGATTTTGAAACTTTAGAATGTTTGTTTGGTCCTATACCCTTTGAAATTTCGTTTTTTTAAAAAACTATTTTGTACCAGCCTTTACATATTAAAAATGAAAGAATTGGCAAATTTTAAATTTCTATCCCTAGTAATTCCATATAAATCGTAATTTAGAATGTTTTTAGAATGTTCACAGTTTTTTTCATTTTCTAAAATTCCCCCCTTTTTTAAGTGCCTTGATCCAGAATTTACGTCTTAAAAGTAACAGACATGTTAAATTTCAAGTTTATATTCCTAACAATTCTACATAAATTGTAATTTAGAACTTTTTCCACTCATTTCACACTTTTAAATTTCGAATTTTTTAGAAAACAACAACCAAGCCAAATTTCAAGTTATTAGCTCCTTCAATATCACAAAAAGGGCAAGTTTGGAATGTTTTTTGTTCATCCATCTACTTGCAAAAAGTGGCTCTGACGTAAAATATAGTCTGTGTCGGAGCAGAGACTGCCACCTTTACTTTTGAAATTCTTTCGGTAGTTCCAGTAGTTTCCCCTACAAACAAACAAGCACGTAAAAAAAGATTTTTTTTAATTTATAATATTATTATAGATGTAGAAATAAAGTTATATCTACCAAAAAATTAAAAATAAACTCAAAAAAGTATAATAAGTTATGTATTCAGTATTCAGCTTCTGGTGGCCGACTATTGGACATGTAAGCAAAATTAATACCCAATAGTCGGCCACATTAAAATTAATTAAAAGCAACAAATTTATTTACTTTTTATACTCAAAAACATTAGTTTATTTAAACCTGCTAATAATAATTTACTCTGCCTTATAATTTTAGAAAAAAATAAAAAGTAAATTAATACTTGCCTTTTAAAAAAATTGCCATCAGTTAACAAAAAAATACGGAAAATGGTGATTTGACCTCCTTCTTGAAAAAAAATAAGCTGATTACAAATTCAATAAAAATACCCATAATTCTTTGGTGATGGTTTATGACTTATGAAAGATGGTTGCATGTAACCAAATTGTAATATTTCATTTAGAACCAAAAATAAGCTATGTGTAAGGCATTTTATCACAATGTGGCCGACTATTGGTACATTTACCCTATATGTATCACTGAGGTGCATAAAACGATTCTTACTGTTACATAAAGTGTGCATAGCATTTATCATTCATATAGAGGAACACACAAAAGTGTTCGGTTACGGCACTGTCTAAGAGCGATAACGGCTGGACGTGACTTTTGAGTGTGGTAAGCGTTTTTAAATATAACTAATTTTTTGCATATTACTTCGTGTGTATAAATTATATAGATCATATACAGGGCTGTACAAAAAAAATTCTAATAGGTTTCCGTTTATTGACGAAAATTAATAAATAGGAATTTTCAACTGTCTTAAGCATTTCCTAACTGAACTAAATTTTAGCATACTATGTAGTTATATATACAAAGCTATAGATCATATACAAAATAATTTGAATACATATACAAAATATCATCATATAGATCATATACAAAATAATTTCGCAAAATAATTTGAATTCTTTTCCGACTATAGTTGGTATTTGCCAAAATTTTGTTTTCAAATTTTTTATGCATTTCCCAAATTGTTTTCTTAGATCTTAACTTTCGCATTATTAAACTCTGAAGTTTTGTTACAGTATTCTGAATGTGTTGGAAAGTGTTTCATAATCCATGCTTGACGCATGATTTTTCTTTCTTTTTATAACATGCATTCTTTCTAAGTCAACCCACCTCAAACCGTATACGGTCAAACAGCAAGTATTGCAACATGACATTTTTCTAGTCGGCAGACGCAAGGACAATAACACGTTGTTTCGTAGAAGTGTTACGACAGGTTATATCTCTGTATATGTGATATCCCGTTGATTTACAGATCATTGTGTTACCAGTTTTCCAAATTTAGCCTTGTTAATTTCTTTTTGTTGTAATAGTTGCTTTTCTCCTTCATGTTAGTCATAAATTAGAATTTTATAATTATGAATTAATAGGAACCGTTCGTTTTAATTCGTAAAAGTTCACTTCAATGTGAAAAATTTTATTGGACATTTTGAATGTTCGTATGTGATTTCTTGAATTTTTCGTTAGTTATTTAAATGCTAGAACAACGACGTGCTTTTACTGAAGACATATTTTAATACGGAGTGCAGTGGTCGATAATCCCACAATATGGTTGTAGAGTTAGTGAAGTTAACAAGTAATATTGGCACTTTAACTCTCAGTATTTAAAACAAAATTGAGCCAAAGCTCTGTGCACGGATGTTACTATAATGTATTGCATTGCTTATTTTATTTTCTGTATTTGTATTATAAATGAGAGCTTACAATAATGGTAGATACGTAATTCATCGATTGCTTAAATATCAGTACAGTTATGTTATCCCTTTCGCGATGAGCGTCCCGTATACGTAACGTACACGGTGCTCAGAATCCTTGATTATTCACACCAATAAAATTGAACAGTAAAAAAGGAAAAAAAATTGCCTTGTTTATCATCATAACCTTTTTTGCCATAGGCAAATATTTTTTTTACGTAATTACCGGTAAGAAAAGATTAAAGCTACTGTAAAAGACAATTTATAAGTCATTTTGTGTGATTTCTTGAACTTTTCGTTAATTTTTAAATGCTAGAACTACGACGTGCTTTTGCTGAAGATAGATTTTAGTGCGCAGTGCGGTGGTCCATATAATCCCACAATATGGTTATAGATTTAATGAAGTTAAATGTAAATAATTTTGATACTTTAACTCTCAGTATTTCAAACACAACTGAGCCGAAACTCTGTGCACGGGCGTAACTATAATTTATTACGTTGCTTACTTTTTTTTCTGTATTTGTATTATAAATGAGAACTTACAATAATGGTAGATACGTAATTCATTTATTCTATAAATATCAATATACGTACTTATGTTATCCTTCGTGACAAGCGTTCCGTTTACGTGACGTACAGAATTCGCAGAATCTCTGATTATATATAGCAGTAAATTTGAATAGTAATTTTTGCCTTGTTTAGTTACAACCGTTCTGCGATTGCATAAGGCAAAAATTTCTATCTTGAATGACCGGTAAGTAAAGATTAAAACATTTATTTGACATTGTGTGTGTGTGTGTGTGTGTGTGATTTCTTGAATTTTTCGTTAGTTATATAAATGCAAGAACTAAGACGTGCTTTTAATGAAGAGAGACTTTAATGCTGAGTGCAATAGTCCATAATCCCAAAATATGGTTATAGAGTTAATGAAGTTCAATATAAGTCATTTTGACACTTTAACTCTCTCAGTGTTTAAAACACAATTGAGCCAAAACTCTGTGCGTGGGCATTACTATAATTTATTGCATTGCTTAATTTTTTTCTGTATTTGTATTATAAATGAGAGCTTACAATAATGGTATATTAGTAGTTAATTTATTGTATAAATATCAATATGGTTATGTTAAATATAATGTAATAAATTTAATACTATATATCAACGTATCTCAAATTGCGGTTCTTGGACCACTAGTGGTCCTCGAGACCTGTCCTTAAAGTCCAATTAGATTTCCAAAAAAGACAGAAAAAATATAATTATAATGAATTTCGTATCACACACTATAGCTTAATATCTCAGAGTAATAAAAGAGCATAAAAATAGTATAAAAGGGGTGCTAAGGGTACTCAGATTATAAAACTGGTTCCACAGGGACCGATTATTCGCAGGGACAAACTTACACCAGTATTTATTTTCTTTATTTTCTTTTTTTTCTTAAAAAAAGAAAGAAAAGGAAAAGAAAAGAAAGAAAGAAATCGCCGCTCTGTTTAAATTAAGAATTTCCGTCATAAATAAAGCGAAAATAAATTTCTTTTCAAAATTACTAGTAGAAGTTTGTTCCTACGGTAATCAAGCCTTGTGCTTCTCTTTTGTCAAGTTTGAAAAACGTTGCTATATATTGTATAAATATAACTTTAGCAGTGATCAGTTTATTTATATAGTTCGTTGAGGTTATTCATGGTATAGCTGAATATATATATATATATATATATATATATATATATATATGTGTGTGTACCATATATGGTTATTATTAACAAAAGTTTTATATATACACTTGTTTGATGTATTTTGATCTCAAAAGTATTATATATATATATACAGGGTGTAACTGAAATGCTTCAACAAACTTTGAGGGGTGATAGTACTCATGAAGACGAACAAAAAATGCAATGGAACATGGGGTCGCAAATGACATTTAACCCTTTCAGGGACAGTGGTATGTCTAAAAAACCACTTAATTTTAATTCCAAAACGCCACAATGGCACCAGAATTTTGCTAAAATCTTTTCCATTTAATATTTATGTGAAATATAGCCTTTTTCTTATTTACAAACAATTTTTTTTGTAAATTCCGGTGCCTGTCCATTTTCAGACGCATTTTCTCTATTTTTATCCTTTAAGCCTTTTAGGGGCAAACTACTTTTAGTACTAAAATGTTGAAATAAATGACTGGCACCGGAATTTAATAAAAAAATTTGTTTGTAAATAAGAAAAGGCTATATTTCACGTACATATTAAATGGAAAAGATTTTAGCAAAATTCTGGTGCCATTATGGCGTTTTGGAATTAAAATTAAGCGCTTTCATAAACATACCACTCCCCTGAAGGAATTAAACGTCATTTGCGACCCCATGTTCCATTGCATTTTTTGTTCGTCTTCATAAGTACTATCATCCCTCAAAGTTTGTTGAAGCATTTCAGTTACACCCTGTATATATATATATATATATATATATATATATATATATATATATATATAAATCTTACACTAATTAAATGTTAAAGCTCTTAAAGGTAAATAGTAATAAATTTTGCAATTAATTAAAGTTTACTAACAAGTAAAATGAATGAAACTCACCAATGCAAGCTTATTTTATTTATTTATTTATTTATTTATTGTGAAAAATATTCTCTACCTATTAAGGAATTCCGGGGGAGGGGGGAACCAGTCAGGGAATTTCTCAGGGGTAATACCAGTATTTTCTTATAAACAAATCTGCCTTATTTAATCGCGCTTCTCAATAACTTTATTTTTTATTTTTTATTTTTTTAGAAGAACTAAAATTTTCAAAGAAAACAGCTGTTGTGAATTTAAATTCCTTCACTGCATTTTTATTCATTAATGAAATTCGTGGAAATGATTTCTTTTATTTTTTGTGGCTTAGATATTCACTCCCAATTATGGAGTTCCTCAACAACTGCCGTTTTTCCAGAATAAAGATCACAGCTGCTGTGATTTGGAATTTCTTCATTTGATCCAAAATATAATTATTTTAAAAGAATGCGTATGCCAAAGAGGAGTAACACTTGAACTTTGACTCCATACACCTATGAGGTGTGGATTCTAGGAGGGGGGGGGGGAGGGGGATTCACCTTGCACAGAAAATTAGGGGATGTGGAATCAGGGAGGAACGTTCAATAACTGGAATTTTTACCGCCTCTGTGATTTCGGTCGGTCTTCAAGCTTCGGAACATATAAATGGCGTTAAAGAATGTACTTTTTTTTTTTTTTTTTTTTTTTTTTTTTGTTTAATTCTTATTTTTCTAAACCCTCGATGCCGAAAATATAAGATGATTTATAGAATACGCAGGATGTCTTTTTTCAAAAGTGAAAGAAATATTGCGACGGGTCAGTATGCGTTTAAAAGGTTGAGACGCTTGGTTTTATTTTATTTATTTATTTATTTATTTTTATTTATTTTTTGGAAAGGGGGGGGGGTTCACAGAAGAAAGCCGATTTCAGAATTTCTTTGAACACTAAGCATGCAGTAATATTAATTGCCATACTAAAGCTCGTTATTTGAAAATTAACAACAAACACGCTAGAACAGCCATACTCAACATTTTTTTCTCGGGGGCCACAACACACTTATAAAACGTAAAAATAAAAAAAAGAGAGAGAGAAAGAGAGAGAGAGTGAGAGAGCCTAATTGAAATAGTAAGATAACATAAGTTTATGTTTATATTATCAGTAGGGTTAAACGTTAAACGTTTGTCGTGATAGAAATGTTATCAAAAAATTTTAACAACAATAATTTTAATTTACAAACAACAATTTTCGTTATAGTCTATTATAGTGATAATTATACTATTGCAAATGTTGTAAAAATTGACAACGAAGTTTCTTGTTTGAAAATAGAGGTGTAAAAATTGTTTGATGCCAATTTTGTCCGCTACAAATATTCATCCCTAAAAAGCAGTATTAGTTTTATTATAAATATAAAACGTAATAATATAACAGAGTAGAGTTTCCAAGTTCAAAAGAAAAGTAAAATCAGGAGATTTTCTCTACTAAATTAGTCTTTTGTTCAATGCAACCCCTCCTCCCCCCCCCCTTTTTTTTTAATTGTAGAAGTTTTTGTGGAAATTTAATTAATTTGGAATGATGTTTGATTAATGTTAAAGATTTTTAAAAAAATTATAAAAATTTTTTATTAATTATTTAAAAAAATTTAATTTATATATTTATTATAAATATAATTTTTTTATATTTTTGAAGATTAAAAAATTTATAAATTATGTAAATAAAATGATATACTTTTTTAATAATTATTTTTTTTAATTATATTTTATATTTTTTATAATAATATAAATTTTACATATAAAAAATTATATTATTAAATTTTATTATTATATATATATATATATATATATATTATATCTCTATTTTATAAAAATTATACACTGTAGCACAAACAGGACTAGATGTAAAAAAGAACTCTTGGCTAAGAAAAAGCATTAAGATGCTTTAACATATTCTTAAATTAATTATTAATAACAGGGCAGATTTTGTCTTCCCATGAAAATATATAAAATAACAGTCATTTTTATTCGCATCTCAATTGCTTCTAAATATGGATTAATGATTATATGTCTCGGGGCACACATCAAGTTTCGCCGGGCCGCAAGTTCAGTATGGCTGCACTAGAACATCGATTATACCTGTTATATGAAGCTCGAAAACGTGGGGAAAAGGTATATTTCTGATAATAATTTTTTAGTTAAAGCTGAAATGCTTATGTAACAAATATAGTAAAGTAATTTACTATATTTGTTACATAATAAATATAAACATACATATTTAATTTGTAATAGTAAACTTGTGTATTTATGTGGTATCAATGTCTCACTGACCGTCACTGTGTCTTATATTTGTGGTTTCTGAGCATAGTAGTAACTCACAGGACTCGCATGGTTATTCCTACTTTTAAATACCACTATTCTGGAACAGTAATCTGAGCTTTATAAATCTTGATTATATAAGTAAAAGATTTACTATTCGGAAACAGTAGTACTTAAAAATAGGGACAGTGCGAGTTCGCAACGTAGTAATTTTTTCTTTACGGAAAAAAATATATATATGTACTTACACTTCCAGCATTCTCGAAAACATTTTATTCATATAAAACAAACAAACTTACGCTCACAATTTCAAAAAATGTAGAAAAAACCTTTACATATGCACAGAATTGTGGGAAAAAAATTAGACTTTAGAAAGACATGCGTACAGTGTGAAAAAAACATATTCATATAGCTGTCAATTTTTTTTTTCAGTAATTTTTAATGGAAATTTTAGTTTTATTTAATGGCTATTTTTTTTTTAAATCAGGCAAAATTTCTAGTAAAATTAGTGATAACCGTAAATATTCGCAGCTATGGATATTTACAAAGTCACTGAAAAAACTTGCAAAAACCACTAAGAGGAAACTTTGCTATCTTTGTATCAACATTCTACTAACAGATTTAAAAACGTAAAGGACTTACCTGCTTTCAAAATATGTGCGTGGTGATGATTTGCTGTAGATATACCCAGTAGAATCTGTAGGAATAAGGATAATTAATAAAAACAAATGTAATATAACACTAACAAAGCTACCAAGCGCTACGATTCTTTGTCACCGCTATTTCCTATTTTCGAAAAGGAATCGTTGGAGAAGATTTCTATACAGAAAAAGCGGTGACAAAAAATCGCAGAAGCTGGCATCTAACCTTTGTAAAATATCATAAGATTATGTAGTTGAATAAATATGTAATACACACATTACCCACAGTTTAAACGCAGGACTGTAACCCATAGCTACCTCCTATTTGTGGATACCTTTATTCCCTATTGCTGCCAACATTGCGGTTTCTCACAAGCCAAATAAACATATTTTGTACAAGAAATATTACTCAATAAATAAAATCAAAATAGTACCCACGTAGGGAAAAAAAGACACTTTTTATTAAGTAAATTTTCTTCTTCAAAATGTTTAATGGAGTTGAAAAAAAAGGAGGGTTGCCAGTTATAATTTCTGAATCACAATCTTTGTTTTATATAATCGCAAATTTCTGTCGCTAAATAAATCGAATACTTCTATTCGAAAATAGTGGTACTCAAAAATTGGAAGATTTGAGAGCTATGTGAATTTATGAAGGGGAGGTTACAAGGGTACTTGGTTTGTAGTGTAGCCAGTTCTGTTTGCATTGATCCAATGTGATTTCGTGTATCAACACATCGTTTACCGTCCACGAATGAACTCGCGTTTATCTAAGCGTCTTTGATTAAGGACGTTTTCAGAGCCTGATTACCGCAGAGGAAAACATCTACAAGTATTTTCGAATAGTAATTTTCGCCTTATATATGACGAGAAATTTTGCAGGCAAATAAGGCGACGATTACTATTCAAATACAGTGGTAGACGTTTGCTCCTCCGGTAAACAATTCATTCATAAAATGTTGATAAGCTTTTATCAGACAGAATATGTATTTTTATCATTTATTTGGGCATATTTGTCAAAATTTAAGACATTTTACAGTAAATCCATTAATTGTAACATTTTTACTGATGCATAAATTTGTAAAACATATCTAGTTAATCATTGCACTGAAAACATCCAGAAAAGGGCGAGGCTGTTTTTTTTCAAAGTCATATTTCATATTAAACTGCTGGTCAGCAATGTGTTAATGCATTGTAGGATTCACTGTGAATCCTAATAACCATTTCGAAATCCAATATTACTTATTTATTAAACTAATGCAATTTCAATCAAACTTCCCAAATAGCACAAAATGGTTAGGCCAACGTTGGCTATTTGTTGGCCACAGTGGTGTAGCCAGGGTGGGGGTCCAGGTTTTCGAATCCTTTATTCGCAGAACAATTCTGCGATTAGATAAAGCGAAGAATATTACTTTATATTGCGATATCCAGAAACCCCCCCCCCCCCACTGGCTACGCACTGGTTGGCTAATTGTTTCCCCACATTTGGCCCAAATTAAGAAATGCCCGCCTTGCTGTACCATTGGATAACGAACCATTTGTCAACAAAGGCCCAACAGAGGTCCAATAATTAGATGCTCAGAATCCTGCTTAGATACGCTCCAAATTAGAGGGACCTCTGTACCACAGGTGCCGAATTAACGGGGGCGACGAGAACAAACTTCCGCCACTAATTTAAAAACTTTACTTTTGTATTAAAAAATCACAGAATTAGAACAAAAAGCTTTTCAAAATTAATGGTTTCAGTATACCTGTTTGCTTTTTTAGCGCGCGTGAAATTGGCGATTGGCGCCTATACTCTGTACCCTACTATTTTCCAACAATACCATCCCCAAACCCTACCATTTCTCAATAGTTTCTACAAACTAGCATCGATGGGCTAATAATCTATGTTCATTTGCTTATGGCTTATTGCAAAACGCCAAAGGTGATAAATAAAATACTATATATAATACACCACATGTTTGTCAGTAAAATGTTGAAACAATCTTGTTTTAAAACCGTCTAGTATAAGGCAACAATCATTAAGAGTTTTTTTTTTTCTTAAGCCTCCTCCAATATAAAATGATACAGTGTAACATTTTGTAAGCATCAAGTAATCAACATTATTCCCACCTTACTTCTAAACAAGAGGGAAAAGAAGACAACATTTAACAAGCCGCTTCTAGTCTATCACTTAAAACTTTCTGCATCAGTGAAGCCAGTTTTAAAGCTTTTTGCGTTTTGCGATGAATGACATCTTAAACAAAGCATCGAAATCAATCACGAATCAAAGCAATTTAATGATTTATTACGAAACTGAAATTTCTATTATTATTTTTCAAGTACGTTATGGAATATGTTTGTACAATTATGAGATAATGATAAAAACAATCGTCAAACTGAGGAAGAAGTTCTTTTCAACGTCCTTCCTCATGGACGTTTCCCAGATAAGTATTGTTTAAAGCCCCTAATAACAGCCATTTGAAGCACTCAAGGCTTTGAGTGCATCCGGCAAGAGAGCAAAGTTTGAAAATCCTTATAATACACATACAGAATGCGTGATGAGTGCAAGTAAAAATAGACATATGCGTATACAGGGTGCTTTGAAACATTGGAACAGTTTATTCGACGGGCAAATATGTGAAAAATTCCCACTCGATGCGTTTTTTTTTTTACCCCTTTTGTCAAAGAATATTCTTCGTTTTGATTTTTTCCAAATTTGTAGAAACATACCCTGAATTTTATTTCTGTTGCGAATGTTCCAACAACAACCTACCATGAAAACTTTTCTTCGAAGATACTAGTATTCAAAAAACAGACCTGTGTGCAGACCTCGCACTGTTCCTAAAATTATCTTCCTTTGCAACCAGTAAACTTTGTGGTATATTTCTAATGTACCTATTAAAGGAATCTATCAAGAAGATTTTTGTTTTGAAATAGTGGTAGCAAAAGTAGAAAAATTTAGGACCACTCCGAGCCCTGAGTGGGAGCTCTGCATTTATTTTATTGCAACCTAAATTGAATTTTATGTTCGTTGTGATCAATGCAAACACACATTTTTTGTTACTGCATTTTCTGATTATTACTTTTCCATTATTAACTATCTTAGCATACACTAATAAAATTTGAAGATGCAATATAATTCATGTACAATCCATAATCCTTTAAAAATCCCCTTCTCTGACTACTTTTTGTATTAATAACTTTTCATATCCGCCGATGCAACGCAGCATTATTTTAATAAAAATGAAAATACATAAGGCATAATGCGCAATGCGCTTTTTTAAATCTTGTATAGTTACACTTTTAAAATACAGATCAGATTTGCATAAATTTATATTTAACTTTTTTAAATATCGTGTTTTAAAAACGTCAACCGTTTTCATGTTAATTTTGAAATTTATTTTCATTAAAAGTGCATTTTGATATTATTTAAATTTTATTTATTTATTTGTTTAATTTTCGAAAAGATTATATTGAGGGAATATATGGATGGTTGACCATACGGGAGATTTGCCCCATTTCCTTTATTTAATTTAATTTAATTTAATCTAACATTATTATTATTATTATTTGCTAATAAGCACAAGATGTAGGCGTATTATAAGCATTTTTTGTTAGTTAATGCTGTTTTCAGCCATTTGAAACGATAAAAAAATATCAATAGAACGGAATTTCGCATTTTCATTCCAAAAAAAAAAAAAAAAAAAAAAAAATAAGTTTTTCTTTTGTCATTCATAGCCGATTCTGCTTACAATAAATAATGCTAATGAAGATATTCTTGGTTTAAAGCGCACTCTATCTAATAATCTAAATGGTAAGATAGTTAGAATTCAGTATAGCCAATTGCCATGTGTTTATATATATATATATAATTATCAAAATAACAGTTGTGGGATGTTTGACCAACTACATTGTGGGATATTTGACCCGGATCTTCCATTTTTTATATAGTGTAATTGAATCATTTTAATACTTGAATTTAAAATTATAAAATAATAATTATTTATTTATTTCTGTAATTAATAACATAATTCACATAAGTATATATTTGTTTTAAATATGAACCACAATAGAATGCTTAAAATGAAACTAGATGCAAAAATACCTATTCATAAATTATGTAAAGTATAAATTCAAACAAATATATTTTGTAATTCGGAACAATTTATGCAGAATAAATATATAATATTACATAATATAATGCTACATAAACATTAAATGTGTATATTTTATGCATAATACGCATATATCACAGTTTGTACTAAAAATATTCCGGAATTTCTTCTGAGGTTCTTAAGCTACCACATTTTAATCACCAGTAATGGTTTAGAAAATGTGGCTTGCAAAATTATACTTGACTTCCCTGTTTATGGAAATATTAGCTGATTTGTTAAATTATAAATGTGAGATAGTAATATATTGAGAATTATTATCGTTAACCAATAGACAGATGAAATAAATATATTTCGTACCAAAGATTTTATTTAATAAAAGAAATTAAATAAATGCCGTACAGAAAAATGCCACATTTCATTAAATAATTTTTCAAACGGAAATATCCATTTTTTTTTTTTTTTTGTGGGTCAAACCTCCCTAAAATGGGTTTAACACAGTTTACAGGTTTATCAGAAATAATTTCTTAAAAAATCATTAGGTTCTTATAAAAATTTTGACACTGTAAAAATAATAAGCTATTTATGCCAAACTGACATGATATTGCATATCAAACATAAATTGCGGGCATTTTAGTAAAAAGTGAGTCAAACATCCCCAGTCTTCCCTATACCGTACTGACCCCTTTGAGATAGCTTTAATCAAGACATTTCTATTGTTTCAAAGTACTTCCTAGTATTAAAAGTTTAATCGCATAATTGATTTGCCTATGCGATTTCGTACGTGGTAGAAGAGTTTGATTGCTTTGTTACTAAAAGATTTTGAGTACTACTATTTTTGAATTAGTAATTTTCACTTCATTTAAGGACAAAATCTTCAATTAAATAATCTGATTCGATTAATTCAATTAAATAATCTATTCGTAAATAGTGGTATTTCGCACGTATTGTTGTCCCTAATCAGTTTATGATGATTAATATAAAGAAAACGTAAAGTATTTAAATTAGTGCTTGAATGTAAATAATAATCAACTGTTCTCAAATAGTCCATGCTTTGCTTTGGAGATTAATCATCTCAAAAATTTTCAAAGAAAATATTTTTCTTCTTGACATTTTCTAAGATTCGATAAAACAATATTCATGCAACTATTTTAAGGCAAGATAAGATTGAAAAATCGATACATATGCCATACTTTTTCTATTTGGGTAGAGTAATATAATACGATTTTTTTTTCTCAGACAATCTTGACAGGTAGAATAAACTCAATCCATAAATGTCAATAAGTTCTCAAAAATGCATCAGTTCTTGATTAGAGAAACATTATTCATTATCTAGATTCAGGTTATTTAAAAGCAGAGATTAATTGCTTTCTGCAATTTTTAACTGTTCAATGGAATAGTGAATATGATTTTTTTTTCTTGTCAAAAAAAAATATGCAATTTGACACTTTAGTCAATATTAACACTAAATATCAATAATAACACTCGATATGGTTTCAAACGGTACCAAATGAAAAATTTCGATTGAAACAAAAAATAAATTTAATATAAATCAGACAGAAATAAGTTAAATAAAAGAGTTAAATAGTTTTATCAAAAAAAAAAAAAACTTAAGTAAAGTAAATGTTTTACTTCTTTATTTTGTATTGTAAACAATAGTGGCGTTTAAGAAATAAAATTATTTTCACAGAAAATATCATGCATAGTTCATGTTTATCCTTATTTTCAAAATTCATTTTGACAGTTTTTTGCCAACAAATTATAAAATAATTGCTTTATAGCCACAATATTAAAAATAATAATAAATGATAATATTGTGTATTTTAGAGAATTAGATGGTTTCGGAAAAAAAAGGTATATTTATTCGCTAATAACTGCCATGTTCTTATTTTTCTTTCAGATTTAATTAACTTGAAGTAATGGCTGATATCAGATTAAGCTTTGAATAAAGGAAATTTATTCTAAAATGTTACTGTAAGTTCGAAAACAAAGCTGAAGTTCAGAGACAGTTTCAGAGAGACTTGCAAACAGAGTCCCTTGCGCGACATACAATCGCTACAATTAGAGATAAGATAGAGGCATGAAATTGTTCAAAATGTTCAGTTATAAAATCAACGTTTGAGAAGACCACAGTAGAGGTTGGGTATCACGATTTTACCCGAACCCGACCCAATCGCGGTTCACATCGAATCGGGTTGCCGCTAATTTTTTCCTTTGCGGGTCGGGTTGACTTTAAAAGTTTCATGTTCGGGGTCGAATTAAGATTGACCCAATAAAAAAAAAATAATAATAAATAATAAAAAAAAAAACCTGCATATTTTTCATATATATATTTAAAAAAAAAACTATATATTTGAATATTATTAAATGTATATCGGTTCATTTTTATGCAAAACATGATAAAATTAGAGATATAATTATAGACGATTTTTCCATAATTGTTTTAAAATATGGATTAATTTTCTTTCGCTTAGGGTTCGAATCAGGTTTTGGATCGACTTTAAGCAGAAATTTCAGGTTTGGATCGAGTACAACCCGACCCGTGCAGGATTTTGAACCGCAGCCGTCAACAAACTCCCAGAAACCCTGTTAAAAACGTACGGCGAAACTGTTTTTCAAGCGGATCACAAGGTAGGACTATCAAAATCCAACGTCCATTGCACTTTAAAACGCCTACATAGTAAAAAAGTTACTTTCCAAGATTAACTCCACGCTCTCAACGAAGATGATTTGGACCGGAGAGTGCAGTTGTCTATACATTTTTTTAAAGCATTCTGTATTCACTACATTTTTAAGATCTCGAAACGTTTCCATTCATACAGACATTTCAAAGTTTACAAAAAGTTTAAATGAATGTTTTATAGGAAATTATACCTAAATATTTCAAAATATTTCGTACTCTGTTCGAATATTAATCCTCTCGAAATTTTTCAGAGGAAAAAGATTTCTTCTTGATCTTTTCTTTGATAGGTTAAAACAACATCTATACTGCTATTTTTGGACAATATAACGTTATGAAAAAAAATCGTTACATGCGTCGTATTGTTGGTTTTAATATGAATAGAGAAATATAATATGTTTTTCTTATCGGATGATCTTTAAAGGTCTAACAAATTACATTTAACCCTTTGAGGGGCGGTGGTTCATTTTTATACCACTTAATTTTAATTCCCAAATGACAGAATGGCACCAGTATTTTATAATGGAACTTTTCATCCATAATGTACGTAAAGAAAAGCGTTTACTTATTTTTAAATAAATCTATTCGTAAATTCTGGTGTCATTCAATCATTTCAACACTTTAGCAACAGATTTACTTTTCCCTGGAAGGGTTAAAAAATACCTACTCTTCGCTTTATCTAATCGCAGACTTCTGTGATTAAATAAGAATACTTTTCCAAAATATTGGTGGCAAAAAATTGTAGTAGTTAGCAGGTATGAATATTATACTTGCTATCTGGATCGCATTACTTAAAATAGATAAGTCAATTCTTTTTTATATGCATTTTAACTGCCCAGATGATTATTTAATGCGATATTTTAGATTTAGAGCATTAAATACAATAAATAGTTCACATTGTTTAATCAGTCGATCGGTAAAAATGTCGTGCACGATACATGTTTACTCTTTTAAAAAATATTTTTCGAATATTTAGAGTTCATTTAGAATATAATATTTTAGGAAGTTAGTTTTTTTTAATTACCAGTCAATCATATAAACGTAAAAATGTTCCTCAATACTCTTTTTAAAAGCAATTATAAAATCAAAATGATACGTTTTTTTAATACTCCTTTTTTCAAACAAAAATCTTCTTTTTATATTTTTCTTGCAGATTTTGTTACAAATGCTGTAGAAACCTACCACGAAATGTTTTGGGGGGAAATACTGGCATTCAAAATACTGACCATTTATGAGCCATCCTTAATAAACTAAATTATAGAGTATTTCAGATAGTTTATTGATACTCCTGTAAATATGAAATATATTTAATTGATTGGACAATGCAATAGAGAACACACCTTTCTTTACACGGATTGTTGTGTGTTTTCTTACAAAAATTCATCAATACTTATCGCACTGCTATTTTGGCATTACAAGAAAATATAATACAGTAGCAAATATATCCATTTGTTCATATTGTTATGTACTGGTCACAAGAATTTGTCAAAATTTACTGCTCTGTTTTTTTTTTCAGCATGAGAGCAGCGCACGCTATAGAGACTATTGTCTGAATTGTTGTCAACTAAACTACAAAAATTAATCAGAAAGTTTCAGGTAGAACACAGGTATGATCTAATATTAACGACTGCTTGCAAAATAAATATTTTCTGAGTATTTTTATATAGGAGCATGTTAACAAGTATCTCAATAATTTAATCATGAAGAACGGAAACTACAGTAAATCTGCGTAAGCAGAATTACCAGGAATCTGGCGAATATTCGTTTTTAGACAAGTTTCAGTCTTAGCATGAATAATTGCTTAGTATTTCTCCTGTTGTTAATATTATTTCTCATATCGTGTTTTTGTCTGTGTAAGGCAGGATTCTACTATAGACAGGTTCCATTTCCAGAGATTTAACTGTATTTTATTCGTAAACTTACTTGTATCAGAAAATTTCTAAGTTCTGATTCCCTCACTCATTTTTTTTTCTGTCATCTTAGTTAAGTTTATTTATTTGTTTCTATATTTTAAATGTTTAATATTTTTACTATAAACACACTGTTAACTAGAGATTCTATGCAAAAATTATACCGATGACCTATCCATTCATCAAGCTGCAACCCAATTTGTTTCATAAAATGTCAAAATTCATTGACGTATGTTCCATACATATTTGACATATGCTCTAAAAATAAAATGAATTATTTATTATTCATAATTGTTATGTACACAACACATATGCGCACACACGCACCGGCATACACAACTCACACGTGCCTACGTTCACTCACACAAACGTACGATCATTTACACATATCTTTTCGATATGTATCACATCTATGGATGAAATGAAGCTTAAATTGTAAATGAAAAATCATTTCACAGTCTAATTATGTTTGCAATTTAGCAGAAAACATTATCATCTATGATTGCACGCTGAAAATTATCCTGGACCCCCTAGTGCCTATCTGAGTTCAAGGTCGGAGTTCTTCCAAGCAAGAGCGTCTGTATGAGACTGCATTAATTCTTTTGAGAAATACACTTAGTTTATCCCCCTTGGTATTACATGATTAATTAATCCAACAATTGGTAATAGTCTATGGCACTTTTCTCTTTCCAGCAGTGCAATAACATCATTAAGAATGTGCTTAAAACCACAAATTTATTGCCCGGGCTATGGAACCGGCTAACCACAAATAATCTTTCAGCATACTTTTTTTTTTATTATTGAAAAGGCGAATAACTTTAAGAAAAGAGATTTCATAGCTGTCATTTCCAACCTCCTGATTTCCCTTTTCTAAGTCAAATAAATTTGTTTGAACTAGAAAACTTATTTTAAAAATTGTATCTTGTTTTTGTGTGGTTTTTATTTGGTTTCAATTAATCAAGTAGAACTTCTGGTCGCTTGTATTGACAGTGAGCCGCAAATTTTCTCACTTTACTACCACTATTTTAAAACGATATCTCTATTGTAGATTTCTATGGTCGATGTTGAAGGAATCTACAACGAAAATTTTTGATTTGAAATAACGGCATAAAATTTTTAAAAAATTAGGAAAATTTAAAGTGTTTAAAGAATCTGTCGCTTAATACTCATGGTTGAACCTGTAAACCTATGTTGTTTTGTTATGGTAAACTTGTACTGAATTAAACTTTTGTCGTATGTTTCAGTTTAGTTAATATATTTTTCTTTTTGTTAATTCGGTGTCAAAAACACTGTCTAGCGGCCGGCCGTTGCATTTGTGTTCCAATGTAAAAATGAATTGTGTTTGCATGCATGACTTACCCTTAAAATTTGTGTAAGGACTTTAGAATCCCTCTATAATTATACATTTTAAAGTCTGCATTATAAGATAAATGTAGCAGTGGGCAAGTAGCAGTAATTATATGTACCGATAATGGACCAACTGCTTTGACAAATGATAAACGAACTTATATCTTGCATTCACAAATAACTAAAGTGATACGGGATTGATCTAAACAAACCTGTCACTTTACCTGCTTGTAGGTGCGATACATAAGCATTTTTATCATTTGTCAAAGCGTGTGGCTTATTATAAGTATATGGTCCGTTATCGGTACGCTTCCTTACCACAAATACTAACACATGAAAGTACAGTACATCCCCGATTTAACGATACTCGATTTAACGTATTTCTCAATTTAATGATACATTTTAATGATCTGGTTTCACCAGTATTTATTTCTATGCTGAATGATCCTCGCTTTAATGATAGTTTTTCTCGTTGTAACGATAATTTAGATGAATTTCAAATAACGCCTTTTATAATTACAAGAATTGTCAGATTTTTCTCTCCGTTGTTGTTTATCTACTAACGATGAGTGATTATGAAGAGTTTAATTTAAAGAAATATGAAACATCAATTTGGTATGGCATTTCTAGCTAGAATTTTTTCATTTATAGAGTATGTGAACTGTGACTCAAGTTTCGGTTTGTACACTAAATAATATACAAGAATTTTAGGACGAAAACAATCAAAATCTGACTGATTTAGATTTTGATTCTGACACAGAAAATTATCAAATATAGAAAGTTACTTCGATTGAAGCAAATTAGTTGAATTAGATGCAACGAAAAAACACTTAATGAGGTTTGATATGGATAGATAGTTATATAATGTTTTTATAACATCTACAAAAGACATGTCACCATATTTAGGAAAAAAGCACAGCAGTTGTCAATAATTTTTCATTTTTCAAAAACTATATTTAATGCGCCAAAAGAAAATAGAATTAAATACTAGTGCTAAATAATATTTAATAGTAGTATTTGAATATTTAATAACAAATTTTAATGCGGATTTTATTTATCTAATATGTTTCCCAATTTATCGATAGTCTCGATTTAACGATGATTTTCAAGGGACCCTTTGCATTCGTTAAATCGAGGTACGACTGTGTTTCAAAAACCTTAATGTATCAGCATCCAAAGATATCAAAGCGTGTTCTGATCAATAATGTTCAGACAAGAAAAGATAATGTTGAAGCGTAACCTTTTAATGAATGAATCATGATTTCTTATCAGAAAAACATCTCTGTAAGTGCATGTGATTAAATACTATAAGTCTTCTTAAAAATTATACCGTTATAATCCCTTTTAATAAAAGAAGTTACAACTAAATATTTATGTATGTCTTTACTTTTATTTGAATAGCATAGAAATATTATTTAAAAGGCTAAAGCTAAATATAAAGAAAAGAATGTATTAAACTTTTTTTTTTTTGTCTTTTGGTAACTTTTTTAATTAAGATGATTCCATTCTCTTATGATTTTCAATCTATTGCATTATTTAAAATTAATTGAACTTTAATTTGTTGTACATTTTTCAGTTTGTTTTCTTAATGGCAATTTAAAATATGGGTTGACCTTTTATTTTTTGTATTTTTATTTTTATTTTTATTTTATTTATTTATTTTTATTTTTTGGAATTTATTTAAAAATTAAACAAAACTTTTATAAATGTAACGCGTGTATTGAGCTGGTAATGTAAACTCAATAAATATTCAGATTTAAGAACAGGAGTCATTTAAATATTTATTAATAACGGAAATATAACGGATAAAGTGTTGATTGAAGAATTTTACAGAGTGTAAAGCTTTCAGTGTTAACACTTTTTGGATTAAAATTAAATTCACGCTATTTAATAATCAACACAAAAATAGTATTTAAAAAAAAAAAAAATTAAAATATTAACAAAATGGTGTTATTATTTTTTATTTTTTGGCCATTTGGTAGATTTTTAAATGATGAGAATGCTATAATGACAGAATTTTTATTAACTACAATAATTTTCAGAATTTGTAAACATTAATAAGACCTAAATTTGTTCCAAACGTGAGTGATTCACGATTTCTCATCAGAAAAACGTCTCTAGAAGTACTTGTGATTAACTGCACACATTTTTATAAGCCTTATTATAAATTATACAGTTTAAATCCATTTAATTCAAAAATTTTCAGTTAGATATTTATGTATGTCTTTTATTCCCCTTTAGATATAGGCTTAACCCAGCAATAATAGCGTGTCGGTCTTTCCTTTTTTTTTTTTTTTTTTTTTTTTTTTTTTTGCCGCCTGTATCAGTTAAATTCCTTCACCTTTTGGATTCTTTTAAAAATACATTGGATAATTTCAATATTAACTAAATTTTAATTTTTCCTCTTTCACAAAGTTACAGGATATTCTTCTTTATTTTTATTTTTATTTTCAGATATATATTGACAAGCAAAGTTAAAAGTCATCGGAAAAATCGCAACCCGATCACAAGTGTCAGTTTACTAAAGGCTGATAGGCGAAAGGGTTTCGGAAACCTTAACTGCTTCAGCATCAAAAGATATCAGAGATTGCCCCGATCAATATCGTTCAGGCAAGAAAAGGTAATGTTGAAGCGTTACTTTTTAATCAGGGAATCACGATTTCTTATCAGAGAAACATCTCTGGATGTGATTAAATACTATAAGTCTTCTTAAAAATTATACCGTTTTAATCCCTTTTAATAAAAGAAATCACAATCAGATATTTTTTGTATGTCTTTCTTCTTATTTGATATATGCTTAAACGCTTAGCCGTGAGTAGACTTCATCACGTTCTTCATCATCATCGTCCTCTTCCCATCCCAAGAGTTAACTGACCTTCGAGGTCACTTAGAGGCCACCTGTTGATGCTGAGGCGTCAGTGGTAATCAGCGTCCATTTTATGATCCTATCGTTTTATTTTTTATTTTACTTTATGTTTCACTTATCAGATTTACTTTCACTGAGAAAATTCCGTCAAGATTGATTTGTTGAGCTTAAATATGATGGAGTTAGTATAGAGTATGTTATTATGTAAAAAACTCAGTTTGAAAAATTTAATTATACACACTATATATATATTTTTTTTCACTTTGATTTTTTTTCCCCGATGTCTTATAATACCTTTTATGAATATTATTAAATGGTTTTATGAAGGAATAATGAATTTAATTTTTAAAAAAATACAATTCTTGCTGTAAAATTTGATATATATATATATATATATATATATATAATAAAACTTTTGTAAATAATAACCATTAAACCACATAAATAATCGACAATACATAAACCGATAATTACAATATAATACATAAATATATCCAATAATTTAAGATTCTCAAAATTAACCCATTAAAGCCGGAATTATTTTCGTCTTTAAAATGCAAAATTTACATTTCACACCAGTATTTTTAAACTAGCAATTTTTGTTTGTTTTATCAAGAACTTGGAGTCATTAAATAAAGATAATGTTTCCGTAAAAAAATACTGGTGTATAAACAAAAAAATGGTTGAAACTTATCTGGTACCATATGGTACCGCTAGGCTTTAATGGGTTAAAATGAGTGGAAAAAATACTTAAAGATATGTAGAGAAAAAATCCAATATGCAGAAAGTGAAAATTGTTACAAGAGCAATTGGAAACTTATACAGTGGAACATTTGTTTGTTTTTGTTTAAAAATCGTTCTAAATGTAATAAATTAATAATTCTGTCATTCTTGATCATAAATTCATTCTTAAGGTTTTTGTTTGCTTTTATAGAAGGAATCATAAATTTCATATAAAGGTAAACCAGGGTGCGTAAAATGTATTCCTCAAATATTCCACCTGTTTAAAATGTATACATTCCTCATTAAGGTTCCTCTTCACGAAAACACCCGCTCACTAATGTTAATCCTATGGAGCATTATTTTTCTAATATCTCGTTTGCATTTCAATATTTTTAAAAGATTTTTTTTTTCAAAACCGGAGAACTTTTTTTCGAAACCGGTTCCGAAAGTGAAAGTATCTTCGTAAAAAAAAAAAAAAAAAAAAAAAAAAAATCTGGAAAGAAAATCGAAAAAGTAATCAACGGCGAAAATAGAGATTAATCTCTGCTATCCGATGCAAAAAAAAAAAAAAAAAAAAAACGTTTAAAAATATTGAAATGCAAACGAGATATATAGAAAAATAATGCTCCATAGGATTACTATTAGCGAGCGAGTGTTTTTAAATGCATGAAGAGGACCCTTGAGTTATTTTTATAACTTATATGTAACAAATCTCATAATGCCTCAAAAAAAAAAAAAGTTTCAGCAATTTCATTAAATGAAAATTCGATCAAATATCTTTTCAAAGCACGAAATTTATGCGTCGTCCTTAGTTTAGTTTTAATTGCTATATTTTAAAGACCATGGCTCCAGGGACTGATAAAAAAACTCGTTTCAAGTTCCAAGTTCAAGTGGTGATTTAAAGTTGTTTTTAATTTTTTACGTATACTTTTTTTTTTCATTTAAAAAAAATGAAGCTTGCCTTTTAAATTTCTGATTTTCGACTTTTATAGCAGTAATTCTCAATTCAGTTTTTAACACGTTATAGGAAAAATGGATTTCGTTCATAAAATAGTTTACCTTTCTGAAGTGCTTGAAATATATTTTCGAGAATACCTTTTAAGAATTGCAACCTCCATCAGATTGTTTTGAAAGTCTTAACCATTTCTCCAGATGAATAGTTCTAACATTTGAGATTTCTTTGAATAAGTTGTTTTTCTTTGAATGAGTTAAAAGGGAAAGTTGATCCAGTCTGTTGGTTTTACAGAAAAAAACTGTCAGCTAGGACGCCAGTAAAAACTTTTTATTTTACGGAAATAATCTGTATTTATTACGCACTTTCTGTTGTTTTAACATATGTTGCCCGTATATACGTAATAAATAATAGGTTATGTCCGTAAAATAAACAGTTTTTTCCTCTAAAATCAACATATTTTATTTCACAGTGTGAATGCTCTTAACCCCTTAAGCACCATATTCAATTTAGTGATAGTATACGGAATACCAGCTATGTTAAATTTCGTCAAAAATATAAAAAAATTCAAAACTACAACCGGAAATTTTAAAAGAATAATTTTAATTTATGCAATCACGAAAAGTCTGTGATTATATAAAATACAAATTACTACTATAACTTTCTGGTATGAATTCAAAAATTTGAATTTAAAAAAAGGTCGAAGTGGCAACCTGTGCGTACGCATATACATCCTGTTATTACAGATAGAGGTTTTCATGACGTACGCAGGTACGTCGTGGTGCTTAAGAGGTTAAGTAGTGGAATGTGCTAAATTGTCTACTATAAAGGTTGAAAAGAAAATGATAGAATTGTTAGAAAATTATTTATTTCATTGGCTTGCGATTGTAACTCTCAAATTTTTACATAAAAATCATTTTTTTAACAGAAATTTATTTTCTTTACTTGTAGATTTTTTTCTTGCATTATATTTGTTCAAAACCAAGGTTCCGGAAAGAATTTCGTTAGGTAGAAAATTTCGTAAAAATTTCGTGTTTCAAATGTAAAAAAGTATAGCTGCTGATCTTTTGATTCTCTTCAAGTCAAATAAACATAATATAATTCAGAAAACATTATACTGAATTTTATTTTGTTTTTATGTAGTTTTAAATTAACTTACGAAATTTCAGGTTTTATTTAATTTGAAAA
Source organism: Maratus michaelseni (assembly GCA_963931845.1). NCBI lineage: Eukaryota > Metazoa > Arthropoda > Arachnida > Araneae > Salticidae > Maratus > Maratus michaelseni. The sequence goes on along the minus strand of OZ007587.1, from coordinate 261,499,901 downwards.
ATAACGCAAGGTTGGCAGACATGTAAAAATATAAACAATCGATCATAATAATAAATTAACCTATTATAATAATAAATTAAATGTAAAACATGCATCAACTCGGATTTTGCAGATGTTTGGTGAGGAAATGCTATTAACATAAAATAACTTTAAATATAACTTTGATCCTTGAAACTTTTTTATTATTATTATTTAATTAAAAAGACAGAATTTTTCGTAAATAATAATTCTTATTTAATTTTTGTTTTGCAATGCATTTAAATTTATTCTTAAAGTGTAATTTAAAAAGTTTTCAAATTTTCAAATAATAATAATAAATTATCTTGTTAAGTTCCAATTATTTATTATCTAATTGTATTTAATTATTAATTCTTATTGTAAAACACTATCGTCATTTTACCACCTAAGTTTCTTTTGCTATAATTTCTTTTTACTTTGTCACTGTAATGTACTTAGATTTATTGTTAAAATCTCATTTTACGCGTTTCTCAAATTATCAAATAATAATGATGATAAGTTATCTTGTTAAATTCTAATTATTTCTCTCTCTCTCTCTCTCTCACTCTTTTATTTACTTGCAGATAATTATTAATACTTGCCATAAAACAACATAGTCATCTACTAGTCATCTTTTCGGCTATTTTTCTATTGATATAATTCCTATTTAATTTCTATTGTAATGCACTTAAATTTATTTTTAGAGTATAATTTTATAAGTTTCTCAAATTTCCAAATAATACTAATAAATTATACCGTACAATTCAATTTTTTTCTTATCTAATTGCATCTAATTATTAATTATTATTGTAAAACACAATCAACATCTTCCCAGCTGGGAGTTATCTGACCTTCAAGGTCACTTGACGGCCACCTGGCTGTGCGTCAGTGTAATCAACGTTCATTTTTGTGATCTTATCATTTAATGTTATTTATTTTTTACACTTATCAGATTCCCTTACATCAAAAAAATTCCATCAAGGTTGAAATGCAGAGCTTAATATGATGGACTAGTATGAAACACACTATTATTACCAAAAGACTATAATTCAAGGAATTTAGTAACAGACATTGAAATATTTTTTAGCAAATTTTGATATTCTTAAAATTATGAGTTTTGACATAGTAGATTTGAATCTAAATTTATAGGTTTGAACATAAAGTGAAGCTCTTTCTTTTAATCTGTGGCTTCCTCTTTGACCTTGTCACAGAATCTGTCAAGATGTTCGCTAGTTTTTCAAAAACCTGAACTAGGATAACATGACATGAAAAAGTGTTTTTATGAAAAACATTTAACTTGTTTATAAAAACTGGATATTTGTGATGTTTTGTTTTGTATTCGTGTGTAACTGTAAGGGGAATTTCTACCAATAAATTTCTTGTTTACAAGTGCTTATACAATTTTATTTGTATAAGGTATACGTTTAGTTTCAAAATTTATTTCATCTTTCAGGTAGGTAACCAATAAATAAATAAACAAACTAATAAAATGATGTAAAAATAAATTTAAATTAAATTAAGTATTGAGATTGCATACTTCTTAAAGGACTGGATGTCGAAAAAAAAACACTGTTGGGCAAAATATATATTTCTTTCTTCTATATTCGGAAAAAAAGAAAACTTCTACTAGGAGACTGAAACTTAACACTAAACGTAAACATATTGGGAATTTTACTAAATTTTATAAAAATAATTAACACCAGAAATTTTATTTTAAACTATTTATTATTTTTATTTAACTTTTTTATCTTAGTAATTTGCTGGTATGCAACTAGGTATTCCATTCAGCTAACTACATTGTTCCATTGTTCTGTCATTTGCAATTTTATTTATTTTATAGAAAATTTTCTGTTTCGAGTCGAAATATTTTCGTTTGGTACCGGTCAAATGACCGGTTCTTGGTATATTTAGTGTAAAACACACTGGGAACCAGAAAGTGATGATAGGCGAAATATATTTCTTGCTTTCAGGAGGAAAAAAAACTGTTAGAAGACTAAAATGTTGGTATATTTAGTGTTAGGTTTCTCTTTCACCTTTTACCTTACACAGAGTCAGCTGTGAAGTATGGGGAACATTTACTTCGAAATTAGTTCTTAATATGTGCATACTAACAGGTAATTTAAATAGCATGTGGAAAAAGGAAGAAAATAGAAAATGTTTCCTTTCCGAACACTTTCATATTTTAAACATAATTAAGCACAGACAACCTCGTAAGATAATTTCCATTTGAAAGCAAATATTTTAATTTTAAAACAATTCTTTATTTGTTTTAAAAAAAAGAGAGAGAGCTTGCATTTAAGAAGTAATATACGACAAGGGAAAGAAAATAATTATAAGCTTATTTTAACAATTATTGAATTACACCAATTTTAACACATTACTGGTGTCTGACGCGAATTCGGATCTTTTGGATACCATAGATGCCCATTTTCCGATTTTTGGCTAACTCTAATTTATTATTCGCTTTATTTGATCCCAGAAATCTATGGTTATTCAAAGCTAATTTTTATGTACGTAAAAAGTGGTAGTCGAAAATCAGGCGACTTGAGAATTATAAGATATGTGTAACTCCACCCACTGGTGGTACTTTTGCATTTTATATGTTACATTATATCTCAAAAGTACATACAGTATTCGTATTTATACAAATAAGTACTATGCATATAAATATTCGATTAGAAGCATTATCATTATTACACATATGTATTTATAATACAATTACGAACACAGAAAATCTTTCTGTTAGATAATGCAACTCGCAAGAGGCGGGGCTTCCTGCTTAAAAGACGAAAACTAGCTGTCACAAATTAAAATAAGCTTAAACTAATCAAATCAAATGTTAATTCAAATATTATGGTTTAGAATATTCAAATATCCAAATGTTGGTTTATCTTTCTGATAACGTAAAAATAAATAAAAAGAATAATGAAATATTATGAAAAGATATTAAAAATGCATAAGTATATTGAGATCGTATATTGTAAAACACATTGGAAATCGGAAAGTGCTGATTGATAGGTGAAATATATTTCTTGCCTTCGGAAGAAAAAACTAATAGAAGGCGAAAATTAAATATTCTATTTCATTTAACTTTGGGTCGACTGTAAAGAAATGGAAGCATGATAAGCTTTTAGTATGTGCATACTAATGGGTAATTTAAATAGCACATGTAAAAAAGAGAAAAGCTTTTCCTTTCCGAAGACTTTCATAATTAAGCACTGACAGCCTGACAGCCTCATAAAATAATTTCCATTTGAAAGTAAATATTTCATTGCCATCGCCTTAAATCTTGTAAAAGTAAAAGAAATTATTTCAAGATGTGTCTGGATGAAAACAATAAAACATTACATCAGAGTGATTATCTTCTGACATAGAAGATAAAATAAGTTATTTTCTTACTCGCCCACACCTTGCTAGCTTTTTTTTTCTTTTCTTTTTTCTTTTTTACTTGGGGATCTCCAACCTTTTGAGGTTTTTGAATGGACCATAAAGGACGTGGTATTGCATACAAAAATGTCTAAGCCGTCCAAGTTTCGAAATACCAAGCACAAGCAGCATTGCGTTAAAGAAACAGAAAGTACCATTTATGGACAAATACCGTTGGCGGATAACTAAGGTACGAAATGTTCTTACAGAATGTAACAGGTTAAATGCGTTTTGTGTTATTATTTTCATAAATGAATAATTATTTTTTGGTATGCAGTCTCATTAAAAAGTTTTTATTTCTAAATGAAAGCGTTTTGTTTCGATAATTATGACAAGTGATGAATCATTTTGCTGGTCAATCAGGAAATAATTATGAATTAATATGAACATTGATCAAAGTATTTTGTATAATTTAATCGCATTTTAATATTTTTTCTGCAAAATAACCCCGTTAAAGCAAAATGTGTAGCAATAAATAATTATATTCTTGGATTTAAAAAGATGGAAACATAATTTAATAGATAGAAAAAAAGCTTTTACTTTCAAAATACCATTTTTAATCAGTAATAATATTTTCAACATAATGTATGACAAGTTTAGGCATATGTTTCCAATTTTTATATAAACTTTATTTTAAGAGTTTAAGGAAGCATTCTTCATTTTAAATTTTTTTATTTTACATTAATCTTTGAACTATTCAAAATTTATATTAGACTAATGCAAAAATTATATCGTATTTTAATACAACTAATAACGGTAAAATTTTAATACCTATTAGTTTAAAGTAAGCAGGTACAATAAAATTATCAGGTATAAAATTTTACCGGTATTAATGGTATTAAAATTAGGTATTGAAATACGACAGAAATTTTACGTAAACGTAATATATATTGTATTTTTTTTTTAAACTAGCATATGTAACAGAATAAGACAAATAGTCCATTCACAGACATTTAGTATTTAACCCTTTCCGGCACAGACAAATTCTGTTCGTAAAAGGCGAAATTACTGACTGACACCGGAATTTACAAATGACTTTTTTAGAAAATAAGAACTCCTTATTTTAAGCTTTCATTAGAGAAGCAAAATTTTATAAAAATATTCTTGGTGCTGAATGCAAGTTTGGAATTAAAATTAGGTGTGCCCGGAGTGGGACCACTGTGCCGGAAAGGGTTAAATCTATAACAGTATTGATTTGCATTTTGGATATTAATTTCATTTGATTTGTTTCAGCTATTACTTTTTTCGTAAAACTATAAATTTCTAATTTACGTGAAATCAAAACCCATAAGGTAGGCAGTGATAAATCAGATAAGTGCAATGTAAAACATGTACAATGTAAAACACATAGTGGAAATGACGAGTATACTCGTTAAAAAAAATCAAAAGAAAAGGAACTACTACTGAAGTAAAAACTTTACGAAGTGCCGTAAAGATCGATAGTTAAAAATATGCACAAAAGGCTTTTAACTCCATCCACTTACCTTTAAATGATTCCGATTTGAAATGTTTAACCCTACAATGCGCAGTGATGCATATATGAATCAATTAGAATTTAACCTTTAATAAGCAAATTCAGTTCCGTGCAAACACTATATATTTATAGAAAAATATTCTTCTTAACCAATGAACCAAAGCAGAATTTTCTGGAGTGCCTACAATGGTCATCATGCCATTGTTTACCTTTCATTAAAGGTGATCAATCGATTTAACGCAGCGCGTTGATGTTTATATTCTTCTTAAGTAAACAGAAACTCTTGCTATTAAATCAAATGAAAAATGTCTTTAAAATTTCTGGTGTATAACTCTAAATATGAATATATAAAACATACTTCAAAAATAATAACTCATGCGGTGTAGGGTTAGATTCGTTTTCCTCAGTTTGTGGGTTTCTGGTATATCAGTAAATGACAGACTAAGTGACAAACTTCAAGAAATATTTTTCAATTCATTCACTATTTTTTGGGGGCTATTCTTAAGGGTTATTTAATAAAACTAAGGATAGGATTTTCCGTAATATTAAGAGTTTATTTTTATTTGTTTTAAATATAAATGTTAAGTAAATTGTTACTATTACTATATTTGTTGTATATGACATGTCATTTTATTTATTTTTCTTAATCTAATTAATTTTTTGGAATTCTAATCCTTACAGTTAAAGAGCACACTTCTAAGAAATATATGAAACTAAAGAAAATTCAAAATTCAAAATGTTCAAAATTTTAGGATAAACGTGGTTTTAAAATGTTCTTAGAAGTTGTTTTTAACTAATTTTTTTTTAATTTTACTATAAACAGAGGCGTAGCGTCAAGGGGGGCACGGGTGACTTTACTACCAGTATTTTTATATTCTATATTTGGCCTTATTTATTTCATACCGTTCAAAGATTAAATAAGGCTAAATGTAGTATATAATTATACTGGTAGTAAAATGATCGTGCCCCCCCTGACGCTACGCCACTGACTATAAAAGTGCATTTTTGCTTGATTAAAGCATTTTCCTTCTTAAAACTATTTAATAATTTGTCAATAAGATATTATAATAATAATTTTAAAAAAATAGTTCAAAGGTCTTCTACTTTTAATACGAAAATTTATACACTAAGACTACCAATGGAGATTATTTAATCCTGCAATTAAATTCTGTATAAATAAAACTAAAAATATAATTTTTAACATTTTATGTATATTTAATGTTTATCTTAAAAATCACACCTAATTTCATGACTGCAATTCATATAGTTCTAAAAAATGTCTTTACAATACTTTTGGCTGGACCCCGGTTATTAAATATTCATCACTTGATTTACGCTTGATAGAAAGCGCAAGCTAGAATTTATTTTAAAAATTCCAATTTTTGCCTTCTTTCTTTTAAGCTATAGCGACAGGAAAGAAAAAAAAGCAATATTTAAACTATCTATTCAGAATTTCTAAATTGTTTTATCACCATATAATCATAATTTAATTCATATTAGACTATTAAATGATAAAATAGTATTTTTTATAATAAAACAAATATTACACAATTGAATTTGTTTTTAATTTATATTTTCTACGTTTTAGTGCTTAAAATATTTCGTTGTTAGAGTTTCATAGCCAGTTGGCAAATTTTGGCGAGACAAGTTTGGCGCATAATTAACTCCGTTGCTTTAGTAACTCGTAAGCAGTTTTAAACAGAAAGATTATTTTGCGATTTATCACCTGCGACCAGCTAACGGCAAAATGCCTTATAATCGGTTTATTAATTAATAGGCGCCGACTTCACGGAGCGAAATAGACAATCAGGTTTACTGCTACCATAAATTAAGGAAGTTTTTTTTTTATCCTGTTTAATAACTGTGATCAATTAAGACAGCAATAACAATTTTTTTTAATTAGTGATGGAAATTTGCCTGATTTGCCCCAGTCTCCGCCCCCTGTTAAGTCGTCGCCTATGTATTAATTTACTGTGAAGTTTTAAAAGTATAAAACGTTTTACTGTCATCGAAAACACACCTGTGCACATATTTTTTTTTTCTATAATTCTTGCATACCAGGAAAGGAAATGAGTCAAAAATCAATTACAAAATTCCGTCATTACATACAAAAACGAAGTTGAGTTAAGTGAAAAAGTGTAAAAATACTCTGAAGAAGAAAAAAAAAGCTACGAAGACGTATACGTCTAATTCAAAAATCTTTCCGAGGACTATATTTCTTCCTCAGAGAACCATTATGAAAAATTCCACTCAATTATTCTTAAAAGAACAATTGCTTCTTTCTTTATTTTTTTTTTCCTCATTTGCTATCAATAGCACACATGTCATTCTCACCGACTGCCCTGACCTTTGAGATACATAGTTCTTCAAATAAATTTACGCGACTACTCAAAAACTGGTTTCAGTCTTAGGTCACCAGTGCAGCACTTTATTTTAGCTCACTAACTATCCTAAACTGTTTCCCATTTTGCAGTTTTATTAATGTGTGTTCTTTGGCATTGCAATTAATTTTACTTCTAAACGTAGGACCTGATTATCAGAAGGGCAAAAGGGATTATTGCCCGCATACTTGCTGGAATTTTTATGGAACTACTGGTGGAAGTTTGCCCCTGCAATAATCAGCCCTGCTTTTAACCATAGCCATAAAAACACCAGGGTTTAATGTAATTATTAAGAGTTTTTTTATTATAATTTCAAATACAAAGTGCATACAAATTGAGGTTTCAAAAATGTAAGGGGAATGTAATGAATATTTTCCCAAATGGGGTTAGTTAAGTTCTGTCTAAACTTAAAAAAGAATTAAAAAGAGAATTCGTCGCTACCATGTCAAACTATCGAAAGTGAAAAAATGCATTTTTCATTACTTTTAAAAATGGGCCGATTGTCACCACTAAAATTTATTAGAATTCTTCGTGCAGTAAAACTAATAATAAATTTTTGTGAAGAACACGGTTGCCACTTTTGCATTGTTTTTTATTCAGAAATTCCGAATTCATACTGGAAATTTTAAGAAACTTTTTTTTCACTTTTAAGTGACCACGATATACTTGTCATTAAATAAACCAAAAATTTCTATTTTAAATTTCTGGTATGTATTCGAAGTTTCTGAATAAACAAAGAGGCCAAACTGGCAACCCTGGTGAAGAATACTATTAAAATTTAGTGGTGACAATCGGCGAAAGTTTAAAAGCAATGAAAAATGCCTTTTCTCAAATTCGATAGTTTGACATGGTAGCGACGGATGAGAAATTCGTTTAAAAATAATAATAATAACCAAAGCGATGAGTCATTATAACTAGAAATTATCTTTAATATTAACAAATATTCATTCCTTAAACAATCATTTTACTAAACGCTCACCAAGTAAATTTCTCCCTCAATATAAATACCAAATTTTAAATTCTACAAAAATAGCATAAATATTGCGTTTATTTTATTTTTATTTTTATTTTTATTTTTTTATTTTTATTTTTATTTTTATTTTTTTATTTTTATTTATTTTTATTTATTTTTTTTTTTTTTGGGGGGGGGGGGGAGGGAACTAATTTTTTTAAATTATTATTATTACTTTTTTTTTTTTAAGTTTTAAAATTAAAAAAATGAGAGGAAATTATTTATATCGTATCAAAATGACGGACATATTTTACAGAGTATAAAGTGTTCCGTGCTAATAGTTGTATAATTAAAATTAATGTGTGCAATTGATAAATAGGATAGAAATATTATTAAAATAAATAAATGAATGAATAAAGCCAAATCCTATGAAAATAGTGTTATAAAATTGAGATTTTCTAAAAATAAATCTTTATATTAATACAATGCCCTTATGTTAGGTTTTGAATTCACTGAATTAATATAAATTAATAGAACATGAATTCGTTCAAATTTTTGTTACTGATTTTCTGCATTACAATTATGAAATCGGTTGAGATTTACTTATTTTTGGTTTTGGTATTTTTGGTATTTTTGGTTTGATAATACTTCCATATATTTTAGTTAAGTGGTGTGATATGTAGTGTATGTATTGAAATGTAATGCGAGAGATGTAAATTCACTGAATTTCGTAATTAAGGAACCGGAATTATTTAAATATTGAAAGAGAACGGACTAAATCTTGAACAAAGGAATTTAAAGAGTGCGTTGTTCACAATAGTAGCAGATTTTGCATCAAAATAAAATTCATGCCGTTTAGTACAGTCGGCACTAAAAGATAAATAAAGAATGAATGAAAAAAGAAAAAAAAAAAAGAAAAAGAAAAAAGAAACACTCCATTCATTTTAACCATCAAATTGTCTCAGAAAAAAAAATGGAAATAGTCCTACAACTGGAAATTATGTCCTTTTTTTTTTCAATTTATATTAAGAGAATAAGCTTACAAAAATAAGCTTACAGCGTATTAGCTCTTCATACTCAAATTGTACCAAACTCTGAAATTTTCAACACGAACAGCTGATTTTGGCATTATATTTGGTGTTTCGATGAATTTTACCTTAAGATACCAAACGGGAAATCATTCAGTCAAGTAGTTTAGAAATGATAAAGGTTTAAAGTTTAGAACTCCTAATGATAAAAATCGTTGCAAAACAGATTGAAATGCAAGTAGATTTTTAAGCGTAACTCCAGAACTACTTCGCATATTTGAAGCTTCTAGAAATTTATTTATGTTAAAAAATTCTAGAGCTACAATTTATTTTATTTTTTTCGAAAATTTAATTCAAATATATATTTTTAAATTAACTTTAAAAAAAAAAGAAAATGCAAGCTCTGAATTTTTTTAACAGAAATTGATTTCTAGAAACTTTAAATATATTAATCTAAAATTTCAGATCATTCCGCCGTGTAGTACTTGATTTATGCTTAAAAAACTGCACGCATTGCAATCTGTTTTCCAACGACCAACGATTACAAATGAACCAACATTTGGAATCTCAAACTTTAAAACTTCATAATTCCTAAACTACTTGGGCGAATAGATTTTCTCGTTTGGTATCTTAAGGTAAAAATTACCGAAAAAGTCAAACATGATGTCAAAATTTAAGTGTTCGTATCGAAAAATCAAGAGTTTGGTACAATTTCAGTATGAAGACAACCTCTAAGCTTATTCTTTTAACATAAATTGAAAAAAAAAAAAAGAAAGAAAAAGAAAAAGACATAATTTGCAGCCGAATGGCTATTTCCGTTTTGTTGTTGTTGTTGTTGTTTTTAATCTGTGACAATTTTTAGTTTAAAATGCATAGGCTGTTCTCTTTCTTTTTGGCCGATTGCCCATAGCATATAAATGTTATTTTAAAGAGTAAAACAAAATCTTAACAAACTTTTATTATTAATCTATATTTTGTGGTCTTTTGATATATACATATATATTTAATAAAGAGAGCGCTATAATCTTAGTATTTTTATTAAATACATTCATTTTTAGAATTTGTAAAAATTAATCGGACCTTAATTTGTTTTAAATTTTGTTGTTAATATACACACGCGTGGTTTTGTTTTTGTCGAATTTTATTATTCTGTGCCCTTGTATTTTCATAGTTTGTTGAAGTTCTCGTTTTTCTCATTTTTTCAATTACACAACGAATGGACAATTAAAAAGGCATTTTCAAGTCTATATCAGGGGCGAATCTATTTATTCTTATTGAGTATGCTCTAATACACAGATAATTACCAGTAATTTTTTTTTTATAAATATTCTAGGAAATTTTATGATTAAATAAAGCGATGAAAATATACGAAAAAACTGAGGAGAGGGGGGGGGGGCATACTCAGATTGGTGGCAAGGATCGCTATTGGTCTACACCTACAAACCGGTATAGAAAACTTGAAAACCTAGACAGCAAACATCTTTTACATAAACTCGAAATAGCAATATAAGACTTTCATAGCATTAAAAACTTTTCGTAAACAAGATTTTCAATCCAGATTTAAAAATATCTTACTTTTATTACTATCATTATCTATCTCAGCAGTTTTAAAATAGTATCTTTGGTCGCATATTTTTGAGGTTACAACAAAAACCAGTCTAGCAGACATAAAGACTTATTCCCATTTAAGAACTGCACATAAATACAGATTTGAAAGCAGTAAAAACGCGAACCCTTCTATAAAAGTCTTAAATTTAATAACAGTCGTACATAAATATGTTCAAGTTAAAAGGTCTCGTCGTCGTGCAATCAGTTTTTAACCCTAACCACGCAAACTTTACACATTTAATCATAAATCACGTGAATCTTTGCTGGAACTGATGATCGTGATTTCCATTTATAAGTGTTTTCTCATGGCAACAGAATTACAGTGACTCACTTTTGAGAGGGACATGTTCATACCTTCAGGCTGATAAACCAAACGCGTTCATTTTTCTCTTGCGAAAAAGTGATAAAAATTGGTCGGTTTCTTTTTTGCTCAAATAAATCACCAAATTACCCTTCTATGACTGACAAAGGAAACCGCTGGGAAAATATTTTCTGTCAAAGAAGAAATTCTGGGTGATGAAGCTATTCATTATAGTTTGTTCACACTATGGTATTTGGAAATTTTTGATAACCTGTTGATGATAACAAGCAACTGATTAATTTGTAGGATGAAGACAAATGTTTGAAAGCCTCAATCAATGCCTCAAGATTTAAATTTTTCTTTCTGCACTGACTGATTGTAGAACATATATACTAAAACTATTTTACATAGTGATGGGCAGAATGAATTATTTTGATATTAGAATCAATCATTCGGGAATGCACAAACACACAGCTGCCATTCTTACAAAGAGCCACTTTTAATTTTTTTTTTTTCATTTTTACAGAATTTCGGATGGCATCTGATTAAAAAAAAATAGGATGGTTGGCAACTATGCTTTTGCGCATGACCGAGTGATTCGTTCGAATGACAAAATCATCCATTATACTCATCACAAATACGGGTAATTTTTAAGACATGTAACGTGGAACTCATTCCGTGGAACTCACTCGTGGAATTTACATCCTAAATATGTTTTTAACTATGTCAAAATTATGATTATAATTCTCTGCTTATAAATGATTATTTTCTTATGGAAACCGTTGATTATGGAATACGTTGATTCATTTTCCAATGGACTTCATACCTTCAGATTAACCCAACCCTTCTTTGCATGAGTTTTCTTTTACAATTGTGTTTTTTTATACATATATTAAATATTAGACACCAGAAATTTGAAGATAGATTTTTAACTTTGTTCAGCAACATAGTTCACAGGAAATTTACTGGATTAATATTTCTATATAAATATAGTGGTGGTGAAGAAGTTGATTTATTTATTAAAAGTTAAATAAACAGTGATGGAAATTTACATCACTATGCAATTAAGGGTTAATAAACACAATGCTTGCTTACGAAAAAATAAGAAAGATTAGTCCGTTCCTTTTTTGCTCAACAAATCACTAAATTACATCTCTGTGGCAGGTAAAGGAAACCGCTGGGAAAACTATTTTCTGCCAAAGAAAGAATTCTGGGTGATGAAGCTATTCATTATATTTGGTTCAAACTATGGTACAAGTAAATTCTTGAATGATTGACTAACTTTTTTGTACGTCATTAAAGACAAATTGTAATGAAGACAGATTTTTGAATCCTTGAGAAAAATGAAGATTTTACTTTTCGTTCTTGAATGATTGTCCAGCATGCATTTTGGATAGTATCCTTATTTTACGGATGAGTTTTGAAATAAATATTTTGGACTCTTGAAAGAATATTTAGCTTGCTGTTTATATCCTAAATGCTTTTCGATTAAGTAAAAATTATGCTTATGATTCTAAATGAATAATGGAAAGATAATTTCAATGACTCATTTTCTAAAGAGACATGTTCATACCTATAGTACAGCGCCTAGAATACATAGTGTGGAAAACGATTATACCGTCTTTTAATTCAAAATTTTCTAATTTAAACCGGAAATTCTGAAACAAGAATTTTTACTTTAAGAAGTCACAAAATATTTGCCATTAAGTAGCCGAAAGAGCATTTTAGGGAATTTCTGGTATTAATCCTCTAGCCGCTGGCGATGTTTCCATTTTCTTATATAAAACCGCGGCCTATTTTTATTCGTCACTTATAATAGTTATTAGGATTGAATGTCACCGGAATTTACAAACAGATTTATTTCGAAATAAATAAAAGCAGTTTCTTCATGTACATTATAAAAACAAAGTTTTATTTCAAAATTCCGGTGGTAATGTGGCATTTATGGATTCAAAATATTTCAAAAACCGCAGAACTTTCAGAATGACCTAATAAATGAAATGATATATATATATATATATTATAATTTGTAAACGAATCTCTCTATTTCCAAATAAAAGAAGATAGATTCAATGAAGAAATAGAATCTCCCGATGCTTAAGTACTATAAAAATTATAGGGAAAGTCAAAATAGCGTGCGGAATTGTATAGAATAAGTGAAACGCCATAGAAGCGTTACCCGCGGCTGGAGGGTTAATGCGAATTTTCGGAATTTAAAAAAGCCAAACTGGTAATGCTTTAAAAAGTGCTAAAAAATTGTAGCCGATAAACGTGCAACGATGCGGTACATACGATGCTGAACATAATTTCTGTTAATATAATCTTCTTGTAAGTGTATACTATTTCAGATGTAACTGATTTTGAAGTTAGTTTTTTATCATATCAGGAAATTAATCTTTTCCACTCTTCTAGCAGAGATTCATCCTTTGGTATGCTAAATAGGGATAGTTTCTAGTTTGCTGTCTTGTATGGAGTACTGCAACTAGGCACAAAAGAATGGATATCACGTTTTTGGCCATGATTAATATCATTCATATTTTCAAAACTTATGAAAATCACTATCCAAGTCAAAGAAAATAGGGTATAATTTATTTAAAATATTTACCACCAGTTAAAACGTTTTCTCAGTTCGATTCTTATACAATGTTTGCGTTGAAAAGAGCTAGGAGACAGTGGCGTAGCCAGAGAGGGGGGATCCAAATGCTCTGGAAACCAGTAACATTATAAAGTTTTCTTCGGCTTCAATATCGCATAAAATTCTCCGATTAGGTATATCAAAAATATTTTTATAAAATTAGTGGTGTCCAAATCATCTGGACCTCCACCTCGTCCACCCCAATTCTAGAAGATGTCGCTGCTATCGAATCGTTATCTTTTCAGCATCGTTCTACATCTATCGGATTCAATTTTTTAGTACTATTTTGTAGCCGTTTTCCACACTATGTATTCTAGGCGCTGTACCTGGTAGGCTAATAAACCCACGTGTTTATCTTTCTGGCGAAAATTGATAAAAATTGGTTGGTCCTCTTTCTTGCTTAATAAATCACCAAATTACTTTTCTATGACTGTTAACCCCTTCGCGACGAACGGAATTTTTAATCTTTTACCACCGGTTTTTCAAAACAGAAATTTTCGCCTAGTTGAATCGCAGAAATGCTATCATTGAATAAGGCAAAGCTTACAATAAAAAGTAACTGGTGGGAATAATCGAGGATTCTGAGCATCTTATGCGTCATGTATACGTGTCACTCGTCCCCAATGGGTTAAAGGAAACAGCTAGGAAAATATTTTTTTCCAAAGAAAAAATTCTGTGTGATGAAGTTACTTTGTTCACACTAAGATACAGCAAGAAATAAGCAACTGCTTAAATATTTTACGTCATTTAAAACAGAATGTGGGGTTGAAAGCAAATGTTTGAAATCCTCGACAAATATGTAGATTTTACTTTCTTTCTGAAGACTTTCTTTCTTTAGTGAGTGAGTGATTGTCGAACATGCATTTCAGATATTGCTATTTTACGGTGATTTTTTAGATAAATTGTTTGGAAATTATTGTGTTGCTATTGAAAGAACATTTAGCTTGCCGATTGCATACTCTCCGATTAATACAATGTGAACCAACTGTTTTATCCAACCGGTTGGTTAAAATAAAAATGTTTTGAACCGAATTAAATTTTATTTAATAAGAGACATCAAACGTAAGTCGCACTGTCCGTAATGTGCTAACACTTTGATTACGGGATCTGGGTATATATGCACTAGCGACTATTTTTTGAAAAACTACTTTACTTTTATGCTAGGATATATTGAATAGAAATCTATGACAACTTATTTCTTATTTCTTTCTTTCTTTATTTATTTTTTTTCTGTAAATTGTGTGGTATGATTAAATATAAGAATAGTGGTCAGTCTTGGTTCGTAGTCAAAAGGTTACGTGAAAACTATGATTAAGTAAATAAGTAAACGAATATTTTGTTTCATTATGGAAAAAGAATTACAATGACTCACTTTCCGAAGGGCATTGGAACCTAATAAATCAAACACGTTCATGTTTTCTGGTGAAAATTTGATAAAGTGTGTTCGGCACCTTTTAAGCTAATTACCTTTCTGTAATAGCCGCAGTAAACCGCAGAAAATTATTTTTATCTTTTATTCGGCCGAAGGAAAAAGTCTGGGTAACAAAACTACTTTTTATGTTTTGTTCACGCCATGGTCATCGCCTGATTACAGCCTAGGCAAAATTCCACCACCTTTTTCGATAAATAATTTTCGCTTTATTTAATCACAAGATGATGAGATTAAAACAGGCTTTTTTTTTTAAATCAAGCTCTGCCTATATGGTACAATACGTGTAAGAAAAAAAATTAAATCTGTTTTTATTTGCATGTATGTGTCTTTCCCTATGACTCTATAGTTTATGACAAAATCACAACAAGGGCGCTTTTAGACTCGGAATACATCCCTAACATATTTCCTTTAACTCTTTCAGAGGCAAAGTACTTTTGCTGGTAAAAGGTTGAAATAATTGATTACAAACAAATTTATTTGTAAAAAAAATAAAAGCTTTTCTTTATGTATATTATGTAGCAAAATTTTATTAAAAAATTCTGGATGCGACTTAGCAGTTTGGGATAAAAATTAAGTGTTCGCGCCGTGCAAACACCTGCTCTTGAAAGGAATTATAACCTATGAAGACTTAATTAAAATCATATAAACTATGCCTTTTACTGTGCGGCTTTAATCCAAGGAAAAAAATAAATAAATAAATAAAAGTAAACGTGGGTGTTACCATTCAACAAGTGAAAGTTGGTGCATTTTTAAATAATGTAGCACCCCTAATGAGAAAATAAATATGCATTTATAAAACATTTATACGAATTAAAACTGTACTTTACTTTTATGTAAAACGTCAATTGTCAAAAGTATATTGTACTTTCAAGGTTTTGTTTCTAATTTCGGAGTTAGTGTAATGAAAATGACGTCACTTTGACGAACTTATAAAAAAATATTTTAGCTTTTTTAATTAAAAGAAATGCTTTACAAGAAAAAAAAAATGTCATTTTTACCCGATAAACCTTTTTACTTTTAGCTTACACGTTTCTTAACGTGTGATACTCGTACCCTTGGATACCTTTGGGCGGACACGTAAGTAAGGTGTTTGTCCTGCGGGCTTAAAACCCTTACTGTTCATATAGAACAGTATTATTTTTACAGTAACTTGGTTTCAAAATTTTTACTTGACTTTCTTAATTGCATAATATTAACTACTCCCTGTATAGTGGGAGGATTGGTTATTTAGCTAACCTAATGATATTGGTAACTAACATACCAAACATTTTTTGCATGAAGATCTGAGCGGATGCTAGAGGCGGGATTAATCAGGGGAGACATGGTACTTATGGCAGGTGATAAAAAAGATTGGCAATGGCTGCCTTAATATATATTAACAATTCAGACAATGTTTTTAAAGGACAGGAAATGAACAGGCGAATTGATAAAACTAAGTCATAAACACTGTTCTAAGAGAAAGCTGTAAGAACTCTAACGGCAGAATGATTAATATATATAGCTATTCTCAACCTTTACCTAATTTTACCTTTTATATCACAAATAGATCAAAATAATATCCAGAAGAAAGATAAAAGTTTGAAGATGGTATATATTTAAAAAAATAATAAAGCTGCGTTTTTTGTTCGTTAATCTTTTTTGTATACGCCAATAGATTAGTTTGTAATTTTGACAAAGCATGTGACAATTTCATTTGGTATATAAATTATGGCTGCTGTTTAAAAGCAGAGGCGGGATTAATGAGAGGAGAGGTGGTACTCAAGCATGAAAAGCCTGATCAAGGACTGCGGGTGAGAAAAAAGGTTGGGAATCGCTGCCTTAACATATATTAAAAACTTAACAATTCAGACATTTTTTTTTAACGGTTAGGAAATGAATAGACGAATTGATAAAACTAAGTAACAAACACTGTTCTTGGAAAAAGGTGAGTTCATCGGTTGTGGCGACTATCGCGACCAAAATGAATCAATAACCTGGAAGTATCATATGAACTGTCGCATCTCATATCTTAAGACTTCTTGGTAGTAAATCAATTAGTCTGTTTCTCACGCGATGGTCATTATGAACGAAGGTCAACGAACTCGTAAAAAAAAACAACGAAGCGTGGAACAAAGAGTCATCTTTATGCACTTTCTAACGGTGATATCTTTACGGTATGATCTGTCACCAAGAAAAAAAAAGAAACATATGATACAATCTTTTGTGTTGATCATGCGAAAAGTTTCTCATAGCTTTTGGAATTCTAATGGCAGGTTGATTGAAAGAAGTAATAATTGTTCTCAATATCTACCTAATTTTACCTTTTATATATCATATAGATCAAAATACATCCAGAAGAAAGCAGATACAAATTTGAGGATAATATAGATTTTAACCCTTTCCGGCGCGGAGTAAGTCTGTTTTTAAAATGATGAAATTATAGACTGACACCAGAATTTACAAAAGAATTTATTACAGAAAAAAAACTCGCTTATTTTCCGGTAGTTTTTAAAAAGAAAAATTTAATTAAATATTCTTAGTGCCGTTTGTCAGTTATGGAATTAAAATTAGGTGTCCTTTTTTGTGGACACCGCCCGCTAAAGGGTTAAAAAATAAAACTGCGTTATTTGTTCGTTAATATTTTTTGCATATGCCAATCGATGCAATTTGCAATTTTGATATAAAGTGTGTGACAATACAATGTGTGCTCTGTTTTATATAAATTTTGGCTTTTGTTGAGTAGCAGATTATATATTTTTAAACAATTTAGAAAATAGCTGTGTTGTCGGCTTGGCATGAAATATCGGCATGAAGTATCGGCTTGGCATGAAATAACATTTAATATGGGAAACTTGTTATTATATTAATGGCAGGGATAATTTTTAAAACGAAAGTCTCAGTGTGAGAAAGACACACATTGCGGAACCTTCGATTTTTATGGCCTTTGAATAAGGTGACATTATATACAATACGGTAATTTAAGATATTTTTTTTTCCGAGTCAGAATTTCTATAAACTTTTTTTTTTTTTTTTTTTTTAATTTCCGGATTTTTTTTTTTGTTTTTTTTTTGTTTTTTTTTTATGTGTGTGTTTGTGTTAAATTAACAAACTTAAATAATATCAGATGTAACTTATTTCCCTTTTTTTTTCCCGATTAAAAAACAGCAGGCGCATTATACTCGTGTAAGTACAATAGTTAAGATACTTAAAAGCCTACACTAGTCCAGATATGAATTCACTAACTACTGTTAAACCAATCGAAGCGCTCTTTACAAATTTCTTGTTCGCATTTCAATAGTTTTAAATGATTATTTTTGAATAGGATATCTGAGGTCGATGTCTAACCAAAACCCTGACCCACCACCGTTGTATCGTTGTACTTTTTCGATTTTGGTGGCAGTTCCATGTTCCATTCTGAAAGCACTTTCTGAAAGCAAAAATTGTTTGGTTGGTTCCAAAATTGAAAGGGTTTTCAAAATGAAACTGTAACAAAAATAAAAGAAGTAGAAAGAAACAACGTTAGACATCAATTTCAGGTATCCTATTCAAAAAGGAATCATTTAATAAATATAAAAGTTTAAAAAGTCCTTCAGGCCTGTATCAGGAGGAAAAGGTAGCTTCCCTATTATACTTATTCTTAAGAATTCAGTTAATTTTACTCAAACATACGAACGTAAAATGTGAGAAACCCAATTATAGAAGTCTCCCAGTTTTCGTCAATACTAAATTGGAATGAGAATTTCGAAAAATTAGTCAACTATCACCAAGTTGGCTTTAATTATGGCAATCTATTTTTGTCGCAAAACTTGGCGATCGTTTGACAAATATCACCAAGCTTGGCGAGAATTTGACGCTGATGGATATGACTATGTAGTTTTAAGCGTAATGAGAGTAGCAACAATGGTTACAACAATTAAAATAAATTTGTGATGAACCACGTTTTCTAAAAGCTCATAATAAAACCCGATTATGGAAAAATCAGCCATAAAAGGATTTCAAACTGCTATATCTGAGACATTTTTTAAGACAGGGAATGCTCCGGAATTCTTGTTTCAAGGCCGAATACTTAAGGAAAAAAGCTTTTTGGATTTCTAATTTTTTGTGCATCTTTTTAAATTTGAAATCTTTGAGTGACCGCTATTTTGAAACAAGATGACGGATGAAGCTGACTAACGAACTCGGTCGAGACTTGTACACATGCTCAGTCACATCCAAATCGATTCGTAAATACGAGTGCTATCGCATGAAAAAAATTGGTGTACTATATATATTATCAACATGTGAGTGAAAGGTGGTTTTGGGATCTGGGGGGTCATGATCGGTGAAACTATACCAATTTTTTTCTGGAATTGCATCCCTCCGAACAGCTTCTTTTTTTTTACTTTTTTAAAAAAAATGCTCTTTTGTAAGCATTCAATGTTCATCTTAAAAATCGCGCCTAATTTCATAACTGAAATTCCTATTGTTCCAAAACATGCATTATGTGAATAACAATGTATAAATTTGGTGTGGTCTCCGATTATGGAAAATTCACTGCTTTTGTATTTGCTTGGTAGAAAGCGCGAGCTAGTGAATTTATCAACAAAATTATATATTTTTTCTTGTAAGTTTCTTTTTAAGATATGGCAAGTTGGGGGGAAAAAAGCATTTTTATATCACTGAAAATACGACAGACAAACAAATGTTTATTATTGAGTCACGGGGTAGTAGATTATTATTTTTTTTTATATTTGTTCACTTCATCATTATTTAACCTATCTATTCGGGATTTCTATATTGTTTTCTGAACATATAATCATAATTTTATTAATATCAATCTATTAATTGATAATTAAATTCTGAAACTATGAAAATATTCTATTGTCATCAACATCACCCGACTGCTAGAACTCGAACACATCAAAAATCGCGAAAAATCGATTACAAAATTCTATCTTTACTTGCATGAACCACGCTAAGTTAAATAAAAGTGTGTAAAAATATTGAAGTGCAACCAAGAAATTTTTAATGAACGCTTCCATTGACTTAACAAATTAGTTTACGAATGTCGTATAATATATAGTGTAAGCTCTAGAGATATTTAAAAATGGCTTAAACTGAAACTAAGAAACTATTAAAAGGATAAGATTCTTTTAGCGTTCATTCAAATCTTGTATTTCATAAAATAATCTTTTTTCTCCATCTCTTTCTCTTTCGGGGCAATTCAAAACATAATGCATTATTATTATTTAAAACTGAATTTACCATCCAACGAAAGAGAAATCTAGTGCATTGTAATATCGTACTCGTTACATCTCCCCTCCCCCCCCCCCCCCAGTAACTAAGCCATGTTAATATACAGACAATGGAAGCTGATATTAATCTATAAGGCTGATTTCATATCCCTTATCTTTTTGTTCTTTTATAAAGCCAAGTACAATTCTTATTCATGGACATCTGTCTTAATATTCATTTTGAAGTCATTCATTTAGATGTTGATTTAATTCCAGGATTGCATAAACTGTTGTGTGATGAATTTCGGAGCTATTCAAATGCCCAAAATTTCCGTCTATAGAAAAGAAAATTTTTGACAGTCAATGGAAAAGTTGTTTAAAATTTCCTATTTTTAAAGTTAGTTTTATATTTAGATTTTTTATACAGTTTTTATGTTATTAATTGAATGACTCTTGTACTTTTTCGCTGTAAGGTTTATTTTTTTCTAAATTTATGGATAAACCAATAACACATTTCCTTTTATAACTCAATGAAGATTTTTTTTTTTTTTTTTTTGGGGGGGGGGGTAGTGCATAAACTACGTAACGTACTTTACCGGACTGATTTGATCCAAGGAATTCAAATACAATGTCAAAAAAGGGAGCTACCATTTGAAAAAACAAAGATGTTACAATTTTTAATATATTGATAGCCCCTAAACTCTAATCCATGCTTCATCTTTAATAGTAGACTTTATTACCAATCGGTTGGTACCGGTATAATTTTTATGCGATGATAAGACAGAGTTGTTAAATAAAGGCAAAACCGTATAGTCGAATGAAACTGGCTATTTCAATTTTAACTCGATTTGGATCGCCATCTAGCAAGTAATGGTTGAAATACATAAGTCTAAGTAAAAAAAAAAAAAGCAGCCATTACGGTATTTTTATACTGGCATTTGTGTAGTTTCTGTGTTGGAAAAGTATATTTTATGAGTTTCGCTTTAATGTTTAGTTTTTAAAATTCATAACACATTTTAAGTTTTTTTTAAATATTTTTATATGTAGCATATTTAATATCAATTCATTTCCAACAATGAATCTGCTGCTAGCATTTATGTGACCATTTTCGCCGCTTGCTTTCTGATCTTCATTCTCTAGGAATATCTTAAATGGGATAAAATCAGATATATTGAAAAACAATAGTTGAAGAGCCGGTAAAAATTTCTTGAAAAGAAAGGACAGTCAAAACTACAAGGTCAAGAGTGATTGTGGTTTTTCTGAAGCTTTTAAAAAAGTGAATGTATTTTCTGCAATTTCTCAAATTATAATGAAGATAAATATCATTTCGTCTTTAAGTATTAAATCATTAAGGTTATGGTTAAAATAGCGTTAGTTAAGTTCTTTACTTAAAATTGTAAATATATATATATATATATATATATATATATATATTGTTTGTTATACAAAAGTTACTTTTTTTCATTTTCTATAAGATTAATATATCTATGCGGTCTTCTTGCGCCAGCAGTGAGGTAAGACCAAATTTACTTCCTGAATTTGACGTTTTCTAAAATAAGCATTTATTAATAATAATGTGATAAACTAATCATATATTGAAAATAATATTATGGTACAAGGATAAGTGCAGAGTACGTACGAAAAGTTACATTCAATTCTATAGAACATTCTGGCTCAAAAAAGCAACCAATAATAAGGTAGATGCGATTTTATCCTACTTTCCCTACGATTTTTCCTATATATCTATTATTTTATTTTATTATTTAATACTGATCATGACATTAAAATATATGTATATATTTCCTATTCCCTACATTTTATTTTCAATAGTTAAAAATTATAGACTTTCACTTTCGAAATATCTGCAAGGAATTTTACATTATTCCAAATCGATGAATTCAACACACCACCACCCAAAGAAATTGCATTTCTTATAAGAGATCATGTTTTCGTGATGTGAAAGATCATAAAACCGTTAATTTCTCAATCTCATTCGTGTTAGACTTCTATCTTTAACCTGTCAGGTTTCAGCTGTTATCCCTTTAATAACGGAAGTACCAGCACAAGAACCGCCCAAGCGGAAGGCGAGTTGGGTGGTGGTCTTGTGGAAGACTGTAGTAACCATCTGCTTGCGTGGGTAGACAACTGCAGTTTCTTCAGACACGATTTTACTACGAACACATGCAGGGCTGTTTATAATGCTAATAATTTACTTGACTGAATAAAAAACTAAATTTTCTCTTCTAGAGAAAGTAATATCTGGCGCTGCTCTTTATCTTGTTTGTTTTAGCAATGACATAAAAAGCAAAATTTCTTTATTTTATTCTTAAAAAATAAGTTGCATAATACAGTAAATCTTTTGAAGACAGAACCTATGTATAACACAGAAAGGGCCACTGCTCATCTTTTTGGAATATCACTATTTATAAAAATAATCTTCGTGCTACCTTTCCAAGTAGAACAAGACGGTTGGGTCAATTTTGGCTAATTGTTGTCCCACGTTGGCCAACAGTAAAAAATCTCCGCCTTGTCGTACCATTGGCCAAAGTACCATTTTCCAACAAAGGTCCAATAGTGGCCAAACCGTTAGCTGCTCAGATATTCGTACAGTTTAATGTGGTCAGACGGAATTATTTTGGTTGGTCGAACAACGCTCCAAATTAGAGGGACCTCTGTTGGCTTGTTGTTGGGATATCAACCGTATCATTTCCTAATGGTTTTCACAAA
Organism: Maratus michaelseni; assembly: GCA_963931845.1. Lineage (NCBI taxonomy): Eukaryota > Metazoa > Arthropoda > Arachnida > Araneae > Salticidae > Maratus > Maratus michaelseni. Next base: position 261,476,748 of record OZ007587.1, on the reverse strand, counting down.
CTACCAACGGTGGACCAACAACCTGTTCTGCTTGAGTTATATTGTTAATGCTGAAGGGATCTACCACGATGTTACCCTTTTTTTGGAAATAGTGGTATTTAGAAGATAAACCCGTTGAACCTCTGATAACGAAAACATATCTTAAGCGGAAAATTTCGTGCTTCTTGTTAAAACGGAAACTCGTCTAAAGCGGCATTTTTCCGATTTCTTTAGATTCTATCGTAGAGGATTTTCCTGCATTGCATAGTAATGCCCTTCCTATCAAACAACTAATAATTCAAGAAAACAGGAAGCCCGACGGCCATTTTTACGGCTATTTCTATATGGCTACTTACATGAAAACCTACCACAAATATTATTGTTTGGAATTAGTGGTAGCTAAAAAAGTGACTGGTGGGTAGTTCCCTGGATAAAATAAAAAAACTATATGTTTGACTTACGTTAGAATTGTTCAGTATTCATATAATTATTCTTAATATGGGCCTTTAAGCAGCAATTAGAAAATGGCTGCGTAGCCTTTTTGCCTGAAATTTCTTTGTCATCACAATTTCGGTATAGTAATCTTCGTCTTATATAACAGCAAAGTTTTTGTCATTAAATAAGACAAAGTATATTCTATTCTAAAATAGTGGTAGCTGTATGATCCCTCGGCTAGAGGTTGGTACCCCTCAGGGGCGTGCCTAGCGGGGGGGTGTTGGGGGTGTAACACCCCCCCACTTATTTGTAAGAGTTGGTAAAATTTAGAATAGTCGGTAAGTCAGAAAGTTAAGAACACTCCCCGCAAGAAAGATTGTGTATGATTCTGTGTGGGAGAGAGGGGGTGTCAATGAGCTGGAGTGATTTTCAGGGCTAAGATAGAGAGAGAGAATCTCTTTTGTGAGAATTTGAGACTTTGGTGAAATGAAGAAGGGAGAAGTTTCAATGTCTATAGTGAGTTTCCCCACCTAGCATCTTTAATTGTTCCCTTCTGCTATGGACTGACTCTTAGAATTTGGGAACCTGACAATCTGGTAAGTAAAATTTTCAGTGCAGCCAAATAAGATAAATACTGAAGAAAAACGAAAAGTTCCATAGGCTGTATTGGTAATGACAAGTTACGGCGGCAGAAGGCAGTTGTACTCCACCGCCGAATCCAGATTCTCATGAATTCATATGAGAACGCGACCAATAGAGGGCCAGTTTATGCGATGCACCTCTACAGGTGGCACTCTTTGGCCGGAGAAGAGACGAGTACGTGAGCCTCCTGCGTCTCTCGACCCTTGCCCAAATGAATTGACGACAAAGGTCGATGCAACATGCGGTGGAGCCCAAACTCAGAAGACACCACCACACAACACTTGGGCGGACGTAGAAGTGATCCGACGGTTTTATTTCTTGAACCCCATAAAAGGAACCGGGTCCTAGGCCAATGCCAAACCCACCCCCACGACCCATTACTGTAACTGAAACTTCCAATTATTGAGTCCTAGGAAGGGAGAAAACGATTAGTTCATGGGTTGCAACGGGAGCTTCTCGCCAACCCGGGACTTCGAAGAAAACCAGTCCCTGACGCATAGACACGGCTTGGCTATGGTTGTCCCCTTCCAATGGCTTTGCTTTCGGTGATCCCGCAGCGAAGTACAAGAGGTCTCCGATCGACTCATAAGAGGATCATTCACATATAAAACAACACAAACAAACAAAAAACAAAACATATCACAAAATTGTTAGATACCACGGAAAATTAGTTTTAGAACCACTATCGGACATGGAAACTCCCTTCAAAAGCACCAAAGATGTGTTCTCGATCGAGATTAGTAGCGTGAAAATTAGGTGGTTTGCCGGCTAGCCCCTACCGCCAGGCACAGAAAATTCTAGCTACGCATAGATGCGCTGGACTGGTTTCGGCCCAAGGTCCGACTTAGGTCTGGACACCGTCACTTGACTGACGAGCCCCTTGCCCGTTTTCCTCGTAATCAGCCGGTCAGGGAAGAGGGTTAGACCCCCCTCCAGAGAAGGTAATACGAGCCACAGACCTCAGATCTGAGTAGCCCTCCGTGACATGAACTTCTGTTGGCACAAACGGGAATCTTCCCTTTCCAACAGAAATTTGAGGAGAACTCACAACTACTCCAGCTACAGAGGGAGTCGCAAGAGACGATCGGGAAGGAGGTCATCATTGGGTGCGTCGCCCTTCACCCACACCATCCGTCACATACACGTTCTACCGCCTGCACGGTGCCGAGGATTGCTGCACGCCGCCGCCTCACTCACCGACAAGCGTCACAATAGAACCCGAGCGGTCCTTGTCATACGAAGTCTGCCCTCGCCTTAGATAAATGTGGAAGCTGTCCTATCCCCGTTAGCTAGCCGTTGCCCTCACATCACGTTTTCGGGTGTGCCGTCCACCAAGGCACGACCACCAGGCGAGAGGGATTGGCCTACGCAGTGTCCTTTTACCACCCGGCTGTCCCAAGATCCTGTCGAGCCAAAGTCCTTCATCGGCGGGCGTTACCGGCAAGGAACTAGAGCTCTGCACGTGAGACCTCAAAGGATAACCTAAAGTCGCAAGCTTCTTGCAGCCGAGAACCGGCCCAAAGGAGGGGACGGCCCAGAGCCTCGTGGTATTAGCTCCCCACATTCGGTGCCGTCGGCTAGACACCACTTTACCATCCGATCACCACGTTGAGATGGCGATTCGTCAGCTTACCTGTCCCCGTCGTGTCGGAGAACATCTCGCAATGCCAGAAGCCGTAATGGTAAAACGCATTCCCTCCGATTGCCCCTCTCTCCTCCTCTCTTCCGACACCATGGCCATATGCCAGTAAAGCAATTTTACAGTATGAATTTAGGATAATTTTTAGTCTCCATTTTTAACAAGCAAAATTTTAATTTTTATGTACTATTTTAAAATGTATACACTTACATTAGACAACAGCATGCGATTTTATTTATAGAAACATAAATTCCGAAATACTTCAATGTTCTTAAATTGTTACTTTTGAGAACTGGTTAATGTAAGGTACATCCGCCCACATTTCCTTTTAAATCGTAAGCAGAATCCTAGTTAAAAACAGGATTCTCAACACTACTTATATAGTAAAACAATAAACATTTTTTAACATACTGAATAACAGCATTTAATTTTTACTGTGTCAACAGAGTGTGGTTTGGCCGAATGCAGGTGAGCACTTAAGACTTTTAGTGTTTTTTTAAATTAACAGTATTGTAGAACAGTTGACTCCGTCGCTAAGGGGGGGGGGGCTATCACTAAGCCTTTCTCACCCCGATCTCGTACTCGGCAAAAATCCTTTCACACCCCCCCACTAAATCAGCCTTCGGCACGCCCCTGGTACCCCTAATCTAGAAGGAGATTATCTCAATCAAGAGCCCTCGATTTTTGAGTACCACTAATTTCGAAAAGAAATATTATATTTGCCTTACATAATCACAGAATTCTGAGATTATATAAAATGGATATTTTTTAGGAAATAGTGGTACTGGAAAATCGGGAGACTTGGCAACGATGACCAAGGATCAACAAGTAAAATTATTCTGGCGTGTATTATCAGACGTGATATCATCCTCATCAGACGGACAATGAATACACAGCTCTGGTATAAGACCGGGGGTTATATAGATTTTGCATGTGTCTTTTAAGCGAGTGATAATTTTAAATAAAAAATTCTAGTTAACACTGGTACGCTTATTGAATTAATCATGGATTTTATATAAATCCTCTTTTCATTCAATCTTGTACTCAAAACTACACTGACAAAAACAGAAAAAAAATTGATTTTACAGTATAATACTGGCACCCTCGCTGCCAGTATTATACCGTAAAATTAACAGTAATAAACAATAAAATCAGCAGTAATACACAACCGTGCAGCGCGGTAGTGTGTTACTGATTATTTTATTGTATACTAGCTAATCCGCCCGGCGTTGCCCGGGCCCGAAATATTAATAATCTGTTCGATACGAATATGACTGAAATCTGTAAGGCTATCGAAATCAAGTCGAATGAGGAAAACCCCGTCGTAATCGGGCTCATAAAACCCAAGATCGGAAAGCGCATCCTGGCGGTCGAAAGTGCAGCTAAAATATTTAAGGCTATAGATATCAAGTCGAATGAGCCTAACCCCTTCGTAATTGGGTTCATAGAACCAGATATACTCCTATAGTTCCAATTTCTACCGCCAGGGGGCACAGTCTGTTCTGGAAGAAGCCATTTTCAGAACACTTGACCCAACCAAATTTCCTAGTAGAATTGAAATTTAACTATGGGTGAACATTGCCAAAATAGCGAAAATCGCGAAACTGGGTTACGTAATCGATCGGTTTCTAAAGGGTTAATGTAGATATTTTTTAAAACCCAACCTTGCATTTTGAAGAAAATGAACGTGTCTATGATCTGAAGTCTACTGTTTGTCCGTACTTGCATTTCCCGAGTCGATGCCGATTTTTAAATCTGGACCAAAAAAAGGAAATTCGCGTGAGTGAGATTTGGAAAGGATTTTTTTTTTCGGAGGGTTAAAATTAATTTTTTTTTTCAAAACGGATACCAGATTTTAAAAAAACAAAGGGATATAGATTAGGCACGGTATTTTTAGTTTTTCATATCTTGTTTATAAACGCCGATTCGGATATTTAAAGATAGGAGAAATAGTTAAAAAAGCGAAATTGACTTACGGTAAAAAACGTTTTCGAAAGGGTGAACGTGATTTATTTTTTAAACTAAAGGTTTCTGCCTAAACCTGATAGAACGTAGATGTCTTTAGGTGTGTTTGCTTTTTGTTTGGTTATTTTAGAAAGCCGATGCCAGATTTAATATATAGCAGAAAATCGGAATTCGCAAAAGAGAGTCCTGTGCACGAGTTTTTTTTGAAGGGTTAATATCCGTATTTTTCAAAAACAAATACAGATGTCGAAAAAGGAATAAATGTAGATATTGTCTGGTATTTTTAGTTTTTCGTACCTGTCTCTGAATCGCCGATGCGAAATTTTAAAAATTGCCAAAATCGCAAAAATCGCAAAACGGCATACAGAAAATATACTTTTTTGAAGGGTTAATTTTTGTATTCTTTAAAACCAAAGGTGGCTTTGAAAAGGACAAAAATAGTTCTTTAATTTGGTGACCTTCGTTTTTCCGTATCTTTTGTATTCCGGTAGATGCAAGGCTCGGAAAACGGGAGAAAATAAAAAACACGAATTCGATGCTTTTTGATTATTTTTTTTAAAGGGTTAAATGTAAATTTTTTTTTAACCAACCAGATCGTTCGAGACGTAAAAGTATGTTCTTTTAGAATATGTAGACGGTTTTTCCGTATTTTTAGCCGTTTGTCCATGGCGAATTTAGAAATACTTTAAACAAAAACGGAATGTCGTCTGCTTTCTTTCTTCTGTTCCGGAAGATACGGAAATTGATTTCTGCGCGTACGCCAGCTCGCTTCAGAATAATGACTTTTTTATTTGTGATCTTTGATCAGTTTTTAATTGATAACTACTTTAATTTTCAAAATTTTAAAATTCTGAGTCTCAGGTATACCAGGAGAGGGTTTGGACTACCTAAATCTAAATTTACAGACTTCTAGGTGCGCTAAATTTTCCTAGCCATCGCCAACAGACACACACACACACACACACACACACACACACAGAGCGAAACTTTCTTTTATTAGTATAGATTACTATTAATTTTACGGTATAATACTAGCAGCTGGGGTGCCAGTATTATACTGTAAAATCATTTTTTTTTTTCAGTGTACTCTGCCTGTTCTGTTTTTTAAAAAACAAAAGGAGTTGAATTGCAAAAAAGCAGTAAAATATTTTGAAGATAAATGTCGGGTGTTTTCCCAGAGAAAGAATCAAACGGTTTGAGTCAAACTTCTTTATTAACATACTCGTCACACAAATTTGGAGCATTCTCAAAAATCAACACGACATTTATCTTCAAAATATTTTACTGATTTTGCCACTACTGTTTTTGATTCGCTCGATTCTACGCTGGTATGACTACACTAGTATTAATTGTGGTCGCTCATTTAATTGACTGCACGTTCCTGATTTTAGCTATGGTATGCTGGTATGACTGCAAATTAGTGATTTTCATTGATCGATTGATATGTATCACCTCACCTTTCATTCAATGGCGGTGTAAAATTTTTCATGGTTGTTCTTAAAAAGATACAACTACTGCTATCACATAATTGGTGTACACTACTTAATGAGATATCTCTTCATATACATCTTACAAACACATATACAGTGCTACCAGTAGGTTACTTTTTTTTAATTCAGCTTGCTTGATTGCCACCAGATTTTTTAACTAGAAATATTTGGCTTATTTAATGACAGATTAAATAATGCGAAAAGAAGGCCAATTGCACTATTTTCAAAAAAGTGGTGGGTGTCAAACAATTTGAATTAAAAAAAGAATAGCCTATTGGCAACACTGCACATATAGGTCATTCTCGGAAAAAGGAAAATTTTATGTCCTTAACAAAAAAAAAAAAAAAAAATATGAGTATAACATGCATGTTTTAATTTTATTTTAAGAAATTAACCGTTCTGCATTGTGCAGCAGTACAAACATGGAAAAACTGATAATTTGTATACTTTAAAAAAATAAAATGTTGCAAATGTCATTACGCAATGGCATGTTCCTATCTTCAAATTTGATAGTTCAAAAGTATATTTTGGAGAACTTTAGAGAAAAACAAAACCAATATAATAAAGTTTAATATCTCTACTTATAATATATAATTAGCATTTTAACTTCAATGCAAAAAAATATTTTAATTATCTTTAATTAAAACTTTGTGCCTATAGTTAATCGTTATTACCATGGTGCAAAAGGTTTGCTTTCTTAGCTCATCACTAGAGCGTTCTAAAATACTGTTTATGTTGCTATATTGTAAGGTAACACATGCCCTTACAAGTATAGTGAGTACCATCCTTTGTTGAAAAAGGTAGTACTGTTTCATGTTGATACTTTAATTCAAATATTGGGAACAATGTATTTTTTATGCGTCATCACCATGCTTCATATTACTAAAATATAACAATAGATATTAATAATTTTTGATTGAATTATAAAGAGTTCTGGGACTATTTTCAAAGTGAATATACTATAAACCTTCAATCGCTATAATTAACCCTAAAATCGAACTTAACATTAAAAGTGCCATTACCATGATAGTCATTACCATGTCTTTTTGAAAACATGGTAATACCAACATACCATAGCAATGACAAATTTGAAGGTTTTCTTAATTTTCTAAGTTTTACTTACTCATTTAAGGTCAAACCATAATAAGAAAAGTGTTAATGGACCCCCCCCCCCCCTCACTCCCTTGAGTTTAATAGCAAATTTAGCCGTTAATTTTTATACTCAAAATGGGCAAGATAAAAAGATTGACCACTGAAGAAACACTTCTTCGGAAACAAAAATAATAAAGAAAACGCCCTGAAAAAATTAAAAATGATCCAATTGCATAATCCCATATCATCACCATGCCACAGTAGAAATAAAATTAATTAATTATCACTAGAACCGCAATAAGGGGTCATTTTGATATGTATTAAATCAGTATATTTCGACTCGAACCAGAAATTTCTTTATTTAAAAAAGTTAAATACACTACAGCAGAATTTAAAAAATAAAAGAAAAGTTAATTAAATAAGTTAAATAGTCTTAAAAAAAATTCTGGAACGTTAAAAGAAAAAAAAAAGAAAAAAAATCACATGGTTCTGGTATTTAAACATAAATTAGACATGGTTTCTTCTGATATTTTTATCATAATGCCAGGCATGCGAACATTTTATTAAAACAAAAAATTAGGGATTAAAAACAAAATAAATTTTTTTTCGAAGCCAAAATTTCCCTTTTTTCTGAGAAGGACCCATATTTTATCTGAGAATGACACATTCATGGGTGCGATACGCTCGAACATGCGTTTTAGTAATAGCGACTCTAAAGAATTTCTTTCTTATTTTTAGATATTCCAACACAATAAGTTAGTTGAATCCAGTGTTTTTTTTTTTTGTTTTTTTTTTTTTTAATGGGCGCGAAACACTCATGCACGCGTTATAGAGATAGCGGATTTAACAAATTTAATATTTCCCTATTGACTGGGGGAAATTGTAAAATTCAGAAAAATTGTATAGAAAAAAGAATTGCAAAAAATGCACAGAAAAATTGCAATGCATATCAGAAAAATTCCACAATTAACCGATCCATTTTAAAAAATGAAACTATTTAATTCAAAAATTAACTTAGTCTTTCTATTTTAACGATTCTCCTTAAACGAATTGACGATTATCTCTTTAAAGCTTTCTAGATTACATAAACAGTCTGTTTGAGAATTATTCGCTCACGTGAAACCCACTCAACGAATTTTTAAGTCATAACACATACGTCTGGCGTTCACTAACCAGTCTCTTTTTACCCACTCAGGGCTCCAAAATGGCCCGCTTTTTGAATACCGGTATTTTCTTAGAAAAATTTTACTTTTAGATATTTCTTGCAAATTTTGCTGAAACCACCTTCGGAGGTAGATTTTTGCTGAAATGTTGTAGAAAAATTTTCTGTTAAAAAATATTGGTATTCAGTTGGCGGACCACTTGGGAACCATTCCCACTTGCAAAATAAATGGAACAACCCATTATGTAGCGATAAAGAGTGGCATTGAAGGGCTAGCATTTCACAGTTAAAGAAATTTAAAAAACTTTTCTAACCAGGAAACCACGCCGTTAGTGTAATATTGAAAAAAAAATCGAAATAAGCCGCAATCGAAAGAGCATATTGAAAGGTGTCTTTTCACGCATAAACCATTTGCCTTCGTCTCCCCGTTATCGAGATATAAAGTCTTAAAATTTGCTATTTTATTCATTTAGTAAGATGAAGGAGGAGTTAATTAGGTTTACAACGTAACAACATCATCAAACTCTAGTCACTTTTCCATTTCCAGTTTAATGTGCCGCAATATTCCGATATGATTAGGTATACTTGGTATAAGTCTGGGTTAATGAAAACTGGGCCACTTCCATTTGAAACGCCCTTGCAATTTCGTTTTTCGCAGGAGGTGGACCATTGTAATCATTGCACTAAATTTAAGTTCATGAAATGTTCATGGTGCTAAGTTTTTCTATGCTTCAATCATTTTTTGGTTCAGTATCATATTTGTCAATAGCATTTTTTGTGGGCTTCTTTCATTTTTATATTACTATATCTAAATATGTTTTGTATTTTATATTAATCTGATTAATAAAATTTCTGAATCAGAACCACGCCTTTTCTCTCTAAATTAAACAAATAAATTAGCAAGCTTTAAGACTTTATATCTCGATAACGAGGAGACGAGGGCAAATGATTTGTGTGTTAAAAAACACATTCCACTATGCTCTTTCAATTGTTGCTTACTTAGATTTTTTTCATTATTACACTATGACGTGGTTTCCTGGTAAGTATCTAAACTGCTGTATAGAAATCAAACTTAAAAAAAGACTGTAGTCTCAATCGTATTTATGTTATTTCAACCCTGCTATTGTTACAGCTTAAACGCAACAATGCATATAATCACTGTTGGCATCATTAAGTTATCTCAATCATGTACTTTTATCATCATTTTATGTATCATATTATAAATGTAATAGGAGTCTGCAATATTTAGTTTCAACTTTTAAAAAATATGTAATTTTGAATTTGAACATTTGAAATTATTTTAAGCATTACTTAAAATAAATAAATAAAATCGTGCATAAAACCAATCAAGCTCAACAATGATTTTGACATAACTATTGCTGAAGTTACAGAAATACTGAGCTCATCTTTCATTGTTAAATCTCACGTTTACATCGCAAGCTAATGTTAAGTTAAAGATACTCGATTGGACATCGACCTCAGATGTCCTATGAAAGAAAAAATAACATTTAAATACATTGAATAACAAAAAAGAAATTTGAAAAAAAAAAAAAAAAAACGTTTTCATAGATTTTTACATTAGCTTGCGAATGTCTTTGCGTGACTAGCGTAGGATCTTAATTATAAAAGAGCTCATTGTTTGTGCGTGGGGCGCCAGTCATTAGACACTTTTTTTAAATTCGGTTTGCTTGATTGTTAGAACTTTTTTTTAAATTGTAATATTCGCCATAGTTAATAGCAGATTAAATAAAACATAAACAAGGTAAATTATGCTACTGTTTCAAAAAAGTGGTAGCAATCAAGTAAGTTGAATAAAAAAAAATAGTAACGGACTGGTAATACCGCACATAAGCCAAAAGCCAGTCCTGCTCTTACTGTTTTCAGGCTTCCCACTCGGTCCGTTTTTGAATAAAACTTTTTTTAAAGAAAAATATTCTTTCTTCTTACAAATATTGTAGAAACATAAGTGGTAGGTAATTTTGTGGCAAATCTTGTAAAATCCTCGCACGAAAAGTTTTCTTCGGAAGTACTATTATTCAAAAACTGGACCAGTGGAAACGTTGTGTTTTTAATGTCGGACATTTTCACTTTTTCACTATCCCATTTAAACACCGACCATTCTTTAATATGGGATTGAACTTTTTAATGCTTTGTTTAGAAATGTAAAATATATCATTCTATGTTCTGCAATAAAGAAATACGGTCAAACAATATCCAAAATATGGTTTCTATGGAGTTTAAAGTAGACTGAATGCATTAACTTGTTTTTGTCTATTTAAAAAAAAAAAAATTATTTCTATTTTTCTTTTAATCATAATCGTCGCTACCATGTCAAACTATCGAATGTGGATAGATGCATTTTCCATTACTTTGAAAAATGGGCCGATTGTCACCACTACATTTTATTAGAATTCTTCGCCTAGTAAGAATACTAATAAGAAATTTGTGAAGAACAGGGTTACCAGTTTAGAATTCTTATCTATTCACAACTGCCGAATTCATACCGGAAATTTTGAGAGAAAACTTTTTACTTTATGTGATCGCGAAATGTCTGTCATTAAATAAACAAAAAAATTATGTTTGAAATTTCTGGTATGAATTCATAATTTTTAAATGAAAAAGGGGGGAGGCCAAAGAGGCAACCCTATTGAGGAATACTATTAAAATTTAGTGGTGAAAATCAGCCAATTTTTAAAAGTAACGAAAAATTCATTTTTTCACATTCGATAGTTTGAGATGGTAGTGACTAGCGACGATATGTACGATGCAACCAAAGAAGCAGTCAAATGTAGAAAGAAGTAAAAGTTGATCGATATTACATGTTGATCATTAGCCAAATATAAATGTTTCAATATTTCGTGCTTCGGGTGCTTGAACTGGCTAACCTGAAGCACGAATGCCGTTATCATCCCTAGACAATAGCACTTCCTTCTTATTTTTGGCATGACCTTGTCACAGTCTGCACTCGACGAGTTGAAACAGCTATGGGAGGAGCTATTTTTCTTCTAGATACGCCTACTGAACTCGAAAAGGGTTGGATATATGCCATTAGAAAAATCCGATAGAAGATTTTTTCAAATTATTCAGCAGCTGATTAAGAAAGAAAATACTAAACATAGTATTTATATACGCACGCAAGCGGAAAAAAAACCCTCTTATTTTATAAAAAGAATGTATCTTTTATATCAGCGTTTCCGAAATTTTTTCCATTTCTACTTTCATAAGTAAGAATGTTCTATGGATCAAATTCTGGTAATAAATGATTAATTTCTAAACCCCGAGATTTTCGGCTTTTATATGTGAAACTCAATTCATTAAAATTTTTTTCTGTCTTTTTTTTTTGTAAATTTAAGTAATCACATGGACAGACATAGAAGAGTACTGCCGGTTTGCGGATCACAAATTGAGAAACGCTGTTCTGGATGTTCCTTAATCCTTAGAATAAGAATTTTTCACACCAGTTGGTACAGGATTGACCAAGGTAAAAAAATTTTACTATTTTGTCTCCCACTATTTTCGAACAATAATTTTCGTGATATATTTCCATTAGAAATTAAGCCATGAAGATTATATTGTGAAAATAGTAGTAGGAAAAAAAAAATTAAGTCGCCATTGATTAATTTGAGGGGAGATTCTACTTTTTTGGATCAAAATTTTCGTTTATTATTATTATTATTATTATTTTCTTCTACCTATAATAGAAGAAAGTATTGTAATAAAAAAAAATTTCGCCTTCCAGTTTTCGACGGATTTACACGTTTTAGGGGCAGAGAGTCCGAAAAACGTCTTTTTACAAAATGTCTGTCTTCTTTGTATCATCGGAAAGTGTATGAAGTTATGCTTCGAAGTGAATGAAATTTCATTTATAGGTTTTTGGCTATGGCCAGCAGGTCCCAGTTGAATTTGGGGATATTCCGACGAAAGGGGGCATTGTGATAGCGATTTTTGTTCCATTTCATTATTGTATCATCGAAAAGGATATGAAGTTATGCAGAGAATTGAACAACATTTTATGTATATTTTATTGACTGTGGCCTGCAGGTCCCAGTTGAATTTGGTGATATTCCGCCGGAAGAGGGCGCTGTGATACTCATTTAAAGATTTCAAATTCAAAAAGATGTACAAAAAAAATTAGAAATTCTAAAAGTTTTTTCCGTTAAATGTTCGGCCTTGATCCAAACATTCCGGAGCATTTTTTCTTTTGCCTCTACCTTAAAAAATGGCTGAGATATAGCAGTTTGAAATTTTAGGGTGGCTGCCATTTTGAAACAAGACAGCAGGTCCTCCATAAACGGGTTTAATTTAGGAATTTTAGTGAACATGGATTCTGACAAATTTTCCTTCATTGTAGTAATCATCGTTCCAACTGTTATATGATTAATACTATATATTCATATTCGCCAGGTTCAAATTTTTGCCAAGCTTGGTGACACTTGGCGAAATATCGCTAAATTTGGCAATAAAAATTGGTAGCCATAAATGAAGCCAACTTGGCTATAGTTGACTAATTTGGCGACATTCTCATTCAAATTCAATACTGACGAGAACTAGGAATGAATGTTCTTTAATCAATTTCCACGCATTTTAGTTTCGTGTTTTCCAGCAAAAATAGCTTAAAAAAAAAAAAAAAGGAACTAGGCTATCTTTTCTTGCCCGTACGAGCCAAAAAGACTTTTCGTAGTTGTGTTGTACATCGGCTGCTCGTGCAACAAAGGGTGCTCCATATCCAGGTAACCCAACGATTCGCAAGCAGCTGACGTACAACAGAATGACGAGAAATATTGATTTTATTGGCAATATGATAGTGGATTTTGAAGTATTAAGTATTAACATGTATAAGATAGAAGAAAATTTTGGGTGTGGCATATCCGACTAGTTATTATTCCATTTGTTAATTGTTTAGATTGTTCATCTAAAGCGGTTTAGTGATATTCCAATAACTGACAATATTTAGCTAGGAAAAGAAGTCATAAAAGTAACAGATAAATTCCAGTGTTTTATGATAGGGGCGATAGAGATAGTGTTCTTTCTCATTAAATTTGTCATTGACCTCCTAAATATTCTTGAGACTGAATTTTAGCGCTGGAAAATGAGAGTTCTATCATATTCTGTATATGAACAAATGACATTCGCACAATTCACAATGCACAATTCGTCAAATACTTTTCTGAGAATTCGAAAAATGTCTAAAATCAAAAATTTATCTACCTTATCCCAGTTAATTTGCACACCGCTGTATATATTGGAATTTTATGTTAAGCTTCCTCATACAAGATATATCAAGAAAGTGAAAACGCAGAAAATACATTAACAAAATCATCATTACATACAGTTATATATACTGACGTAGTCAAGAGGTGGGTCCATGGGAGTAAATACATCTTAAGTTCCGCACCTATAAGTGAGCTTTTGAACACTTTCCAACAAAGATGAAACGTGTTTATAACGTGTCTGTTTGTCTGGCTGTGTTCTAACGCTCGTAAATGTTCTCGGATTGCATAATTTTTATATGCTATCGAGGTTTACTATAGACTGTTCGCTATTGAAAATGAAGTGCGTAGTATTTATAGTTTGTTTACAGGGCCACACTAATCAATTCCTTTACATTAAGGTCTATGGAGAAAAATCTTTTGCACTGCACTTTAATGATGCTGATGCTTCGTACTTCAAACATAATGAAATTGATATGAATACTACAACACGTTTTCTACAGATTATAGAGCGCATATTATTTATCCTTCATTTACAGAGACACTCAAAAAAGTTCGATTACAGGACGGACTATAAGTGATAATTGATGATTGATTGGTATAATCTGTCTTATACCGAGTCTGCGTTAGAGTTTACTGTTCATATACGGGTATATACAATACAGGGTGTCCATAAATAAACGACCCTACTTTAAAGTTGTCTACAGACGAAACTATTGGTCAGAAAGTTGTGAAATCTTGTTAAGGACTTTATAAAGGAATGGGAATTTGTTTAAGCGAAAAATAAACTTAGTTCAAAATTTCGCCGCCAGAGGGCATTTTTAATGAATTACACATTTAGCATACATTTACAATAGGTTACAAATTTTATTACAACAAAACATGTTGAACAAAACTTTTTTCGCGACATATTTTTAGCATTTCCCACAACACACTGCGGTCAACAACTGTGGAACATGCTATCTTACGATTCCAGATGGTAGCTGAAAATGATGGCCGTCATGTGGAACATGTTTTGTTGCAATAAAATATGTAAACTATCGTAAATGTATGTTAAATGTGTAATTCATTAAAAACGTCATCTAGTGGCAAATTTTGAAATATTTTTTTTCGCTTAAACAAATTCCCATTTCTTCATTATGTCCTTCACAGAATTTCACAACTTTCTGACTAATAGTTTTGTTTGTAGACAACTTTAAAGTAGGGTCGTTTAATTATGGACACCCTGTAAATCAGTGGCGAATCCTACTATTCAAACTGGGCATTCTCATTCCCATCAATTTATCGGAGCAAAAATATTTACTTAATTTAATTGTAAAAAAATTACTAGAAAACTTAGTAGAAAAAATTACTGAAAATTACTGGTTGGAAATAGATCCCAGTGCACAGTTTGATTAACAGAATTCGCCCCTGATATTGATGGTATATACAGATTTTTTTATAACAGTCAAAATATTAAAAAATTATATCACTTACCGAAAGTATCCAGATCCGGTAATCCATTTTGAGAAAGAGGCTAGAAGAAGAAAAGAAATGTTTAGGATAAAGAAATTAACTTAAATGTTATTAAATGCGTTCAGTAGACCTAAAAACAACAGTTTAAACCCGAGATGAAGCCCACATCTTTTAAACATACATTCCTTTGACCGCATTCACAAATGATGCAGAAAACTGAGAAGCATGAGGCATGCAGGTGTTAAGAAATTTTTGTGTTAAGGACCTTTTCCAGATATGTATATATCTGTATGTTCATCGTTAAGGTTAATGCGATATTTAAACTCTTACAGTAAAGTGACGAGTGCAGCTCATCATGAAAGGGTTTGTACGCCTCGGGAGATTCAGGCGATTTGAATACCAAATTTTTTGTAAAGTAATAGTCGCCATATTTAAAAACTGAATTTCTTCATTAAATAAGTCAAATTCTTTTACAAAAAAAAACTGATATTCAAATCCCCTGAGACGTAAGGTGTTTTTCGTGCCAAAAGGGTAAAAGGCGAGCTACACTCGTCATGGCATTAAAGTTGCTTAAAAAGTTTTCTACCACAAAATTTTTACAGTTTTTAATAGAAATAAATTTAATTACAATTTTACATAAATCTATAATTTATTGTTAATTAACAAAATGCATGAAATGAATCTTAAAATTAAATATGCTGCTTTTTAATGAAAAAAAAATTCTTCTTTTAAGTGCAAATTTTCAAGTTAAATGTTACCGGAAAGCATTAATTACTTTATTCTTTTATTATTTTCTTTAATCTTTAGAATGTAACAGATCTTTTTAAATGACCGTAACTAAGTCGGTTAATCTTTGAAATGGAAACGTTTTGAGAAATCCTCATAACAGAAAGAATATTCGAAAATGAGTTAACACTGGTTTTTTCTCAAGTGTATTAATAAACACTTCGATTGGTACAAAACCCCACTAAAATAACTTTTTGTATGATCTCGTTTTGTGTCGTTGAAATATTCGTTTAGTGCAGAAATCCCACAAGCAGCATGACTTAGAGTAAGGGTCGCCAATATTTTTATTATCATAGGAACAACAGAACTTATTAATTAAACTGATTAAATATCAGTTTTTTTCGTAAAAGAATTTGACTTATTTAATGAAGAAATTCAGTTTTTAAATATAGCGACGATTACTTTACAAAAAATTTGGTATTCAAATCGTCTGAATCTCCCGAGGCGTACAAACCTTCTGGGCGCACTTCTTTCTCACATAGACATATTTAATTATTATGAATGTGTCTGATTGTGCGATTTTTTCTATTTAAAATTTAACGAAGCTACTTCAAAACTATCAAGCATGCAAATAATAAAATTAATGTCCAAAAATGCTATTTTTTATGCACGTGAAAGCTTTCAATATCTTATTCACAGCAAATATTAAAAGGAAAAATAAACAAATTACCGTATATACTCGCGTATAAGTCGAAACCCCAAATTCGAGATGAAAACATGTTTAATACCAATATTTTACTATAGTTTTCTTCTGCTTAAATAATTTAGAATTAAATGACATTACATAAAGAGTAAAAAAACATTCTTAATTACTTTATTCTTAATTTTCGGCTCGAATTTGGGGGTCGACTTATACCCGAGTATATACGGTAAGTATTTTCTACTTTTTTCATCAAAACCAGTCTTTACTAACCATCAGCACAAGTCCTTATACTTATAAATTTTTATATGCTTCGTGGGCGCACTAGTACCCACGGGTGCATAGTTGGTGACCCCTGAATTAAATAGGGTTTGTACGCCTCAGGGGATTTAAGACATTTGAAGACCAGATTTTTCGTAAAGTAATGGTCGCCGTACCTAAACATAGCATCCCCCCCCCCCCCCTTAAATAAAGGAAATATAACTTTACGAAAATTCTGGTATTTTCCTCTCGTAAGAACCTTGTTAGAGGCTTAAATTTGCATTTTAGAGGTTTTTAATTTTTGTATTTTACAGAATGCTTCACCTTTCATCATATTTTTCGCTGAGTTAATTTTCTATGTTGTAAAAAGTAATTCATTCACTATATTCTTTTTTCCTAGCATGCTTGAATTTCAGAGGTATGTGCAAATATTTTGTACATTTGAATTTATTTTACATTTTTGTAACTGAAAAAAATAAAGTTTTCTAAAGAATTCAGATTAGTTAGGTCTTATCCTAAACTTAACTGAATAAAAGTGGACAGACAAATGAAAAGATATAGAGATGAAATGCATTTTAATGCAGAAACTCCATAAATGCTAAAGAGACAAAAAAAAAATCCTTTTTCCGCGAACCTTTGAATATCCCCTCCCCGAACCCTTATCAAGTGATGTGCAGAGCCGGTCTCTAAAATGTGGAATTTTTTTGTAAAAAAAAAAATAAATAAATAAAAAATCTATTTTTTAACTTGGTTTTATAGTTTTTCATAAATATCTTAAAATTTTAAATTCGGCACTTATGAAATGTTTCTGAAATAAACGATTAAAAAGAAAAATAAATACGAAGTTGGCAACTATGCTTTTGCGCATGCTCGAATGATTCATTCGAATGAAAAAATCATTCATTAATGTCATCAATAATTTATACAAGGAATCAAGTGAAATCTATCACAAAGAAATTTTTTTGTAAATTTGGTATGATTGAATATAAAAATAGTTGCCAGTCCAGGCCCAAAATCAATGTTCATCATTTTTCAGTACATTATTTTTGCTGATTATTTTTTTATCACAATCTAAATGTTTAGTTATACTTTTTTAGAACAAATAAGTTTTACAGCATCAATAACTATAACAATAACAAAAAGAGTTTTCATATTTTCCATTTGTATCGAACATTATTTAGCTAATTTTGTCTTCTTAATCAAGTTCTTGCATGTCACGATTTTTTTTTAAATTTTCAGTAATCATTGCATTTTATTCTAGCGATTTTAGGTTAAAAAAAAAAAAAAGAAAGAAAAGAAGGTGAAGAAGTGGATGATTACGACACCTTTATCTGAAATTGATTTAAAGAAAAGAGTAAATCACACACTTAAAGGAATATCAAGGACGACAGTTTCTGCATTCATGACTTAAAGGTTGAGAGATTTCCATACTTTAATGTTCCTAATGTATTTTTCCAGATGTTTCAAAGAAATCTTCAGAAGCTCTATAGAGGTAAGTAAAAGGAATAAAGAAAAACAGTAGAAGTGTTGGCTTATGTAATCCCAAATAAATGCAGTGACAAGCAATAACAATCAATTCCATCCATGAAAAAGTTTAGTTAGCCAAAAGGAAAAGTTCTTATATATTGACATGTATTGGATTGTTTGAAAAGTTCCTTCCGTTTGGGAAATCCAATTCGCACCGGAAAATTCTGCCCGTCAATAAATAGAGATTAGATATCGGAATTCATGCTTAATAATTAAATGATAGAATTTTCCGATACGAGCGAACTTTTCCAAAACAACCCAGTACAATATTACGCTCTGTTCTTTAACAACCAAAGCCATTAAATAATAAGCCCAGTCAGATAAATGGGAAACTTTTCGCAAGTTGAAAATAGCGCCATCTAGCGGTTGGGAGTGCTGCATTCGGCACCAAGAATATTTTAATAAAATTTTGCTTCTAAAATTAAAGCTTAAAATAAGGAGTTCATATTTTCTAAGAAAGTCGTTTGTAAATTCCGGTGTCAGTCAGTAATTTCACATTTTACGAACAGAATTTGTCTGTGCCGGAAAGGGTTAATTGCATAGTGATGTAAATTTCCATCACTTTTTATTTAACTTTTAATAAATAAATCAACTTCTTCGCCACCACTATATTTATATAGAAATATTAATCTAGTAAATTTCCACATTTTTTTTTTTTCATTGTAGTTTTAGCTTTAATGTAAAAGATCCCAATAATTAGCAAGCTTTTAAAGGAAGTGCAAAAACAAAACATCGATAAAAATCGTATAAAATATCGATATAAATAAATCGTATCGTTTCTCTGCGACGCACTTCTGTTTTGTCCGCCTTCCGCAGCAGAGGTTTGGCGCTAGTATGTCGCTAACAAATTTAACACTATCTGACTGGGCTTATTATTTAATGGCTTTGTTAACAACTGAATTCTAGCGCCCATGATATTCGCGGGCTATGTAGGATATTTTTTAAAAATTCAGATTCCTTGATTCTCACCAGTTTTTTAAAACGGTGCAATTGCCTTTGTTCTTTCGTTGTTTTACCTGCTATTAAATAAGGTGAATATTTCTACTTCAAAAAAGTGGGGGCAATCAAACAATCTGAATTTTTAAAAAAATAGCCTACACTTATCGGGCGCGACCGTTAAGAGGTTAACTTAACTTTAGTTTGTATGTAAAGATGGAATCACGTAATAGATTTTTCAATCACTTCCTAATATGCTAGAATTACTTTAAAAAATGGACACAGGTGTATTTCCGATGACAATACAACATTTTAATATTTTTAGAACTTAATTATAAATTAATTAATTAATTTTAAAGTATTTTCCATTGGCCGGAAATGCAGGTGATAAATCGCCAAAATATATTTATGGTTATAGCTGTTTATGAGTTACAAAACCAATGGAGTTAATATTGAACCAAACCACCCTCGCCAAAATAGGCCAACTGGCTGTTAAACTGCAACAACGAAATACTTTAAACACTAAAAAGTAGAAAATATAAATAAAATAAAGAGTGTAATAATTAAAAATAAAGAGTGTAATAATTAAAAATAAAGAGTGTAATAATTAAAAATAAAGAGTGTAATATATTTTTTTAAATACTCTTTTATCATTTAATAGTTTAATATTAATTAAATTAGGATTGTACGTCAAGAAAACAATGTAGACATCCTGAATAGACAGCTTAAATCAAGACCCTCTTATCATAATTATTATGATAAGGAGGGGGGGGGGTCTTGGTTTAAATAATGTTTTTTTTTTCCATTACCATATCTTAAAGAAAAAAACTGGGCAAACATTATATATTTTTAATAAATCACTAGTTCGCGCTTTCTAACAAGCGTAAATCAAAGCGGTGAATTTTGAATAATCGAGGCCCACGCCAAAGTAACGTATTCACGGTTCCTACAAGTCCCTGATTGAGATGCTTAGAACGACAGCTCGGCCAATTGTCGTTCCTGATAGTTCAATTGGAAGAACATTGGCAATTTAAGCCAAAGGCTTTGAGTTCGATTCCCGGCTTGGGCACTTTTTCACTCAGTTCGGAAAATTTCAGCTTGTCTGTATCACATGTTCATGCTAAAAATGTACAATTTAATTAAATGTACGACGAGTTATTTTGCTTCTGATGAAGGAACATTGCATATGAAAAAATAATAATAATAATAAAAATCCCGACAGAATACGAGACAGACAATAAAAGAGATACTAAAAAGGAATTGAAACATCCGCCATACAAAATGTTTGAACCCGTATAGCGCCCACATCAGTTATGCTTTTTTAACTTGTTGCCAAGTTTACAAGTCATTCTTAAACTTTTGATTACAGGGTTGGGACATCATATATCTCTGCGACTATATTTTTATTCTATTTGTACCACTTTTTGAAAAGTAATCTCTGCCATATACTTATACTAAGTTATTTTTATGCGCTATTTACCGCAAAGAAATTTTTTTGTAAATTGCGATAGGATTCAATATAAAATTAGTCGCCAGTCCTGGCCCGAAATGAGAAGATTAACACTGTGCCTACCAGACGGGTCCAATAGATCCGACCTATGCATTAAAAATGATTATTCGAACCAGGACTTGTTTCATAAAATACGTTGCATATGTGTCACGGAAAACCTAAAGTAAATAAACAAGTTAAATAGTTTTAAATAAAAATTCTGGTGTGAAACGTTTTTATTAAAGTTGAGTAAAATTTCCGGTAGTTCTAATGTTAAAAGAAGCTATGGTTGAACTTTGTTTTTCAAATCGTGATTCCTATATTGATTTTTATTATTCATATTTGTTCGGTTGGGGCGTGTCTGATAATCCCTTTGGGCTATTCATGCTTTATTTACCTTTTTTATCCTGTTATTTGTTTATAAGTTGCATAACAAGAAAAAAAAAACCATCGCTAAAGTTAAATGCTAATTATATACAGCTGTTAGCTGCGCAAATAAAATTGTTTACCTTTAGGAGACCACTTAAGATATTAACCATGAAAGTTAACACAGTTGATTATTATTGTGTACATTTAGTAGTGCCTTCTACCTCAATTTTATTAGTACCTGAAGCAAAATGTTCATCACCAATGACTAGCTAATTCGTTTTAAACATTATACTAATCACCAAAAAAAGAAATAAATAAACTAGAAGCAATCTATTGTGCATTTAGATCGTGTCCTAATCACTTCCATTCATTGGACCATGCGTCAAATTAGATTGCTTGCAGAGAACTAAGCAAATATGAACGTCTCATGGTGAAAAACCCCAAAAAAAATGGGATGGGAAATGCTAATGATAAATACGACCTACAACTAAGAAAATACAAAAACAAACTAATAATTTGAATATCTCTAGCTTTTTTTTTTTTTTTTTTTTTTTTTTTTGTATCGTGAATTTATATAATTTATATATTGTTAACCCATTCGCACGGCTGTCATTTTGTATATTTTTTTGCAGAAATTTCACTCAAAATAAATTATATATATATATATATATATATACTAGGGGACTCAGCCCCTACTCGCTAACGCACGCCAACCCTCCGTGAATTGCGAAGCAATTCACATTGAGACAGGCTACGCGGTCCCAGCTCGCTTCGCTCGCTCCTTTCTTTTTTTGCAGTAATTCTAGCCTGAATAAGTACTACCATAAATCATTTCAACATATGAAAGACAATTTTTTTAATGTAAAAAAGTAATTGAACTCCGTTGAAAACACAACTAAAAATGCATTTAGTTGGAGCTACTAATGAGCATATAAATCATTTAAATACTATGAATAAAGGATCTTGGAAACATAATTTGTTTAAAACTTATTGCATCTATAATATTGTACAGCACGGCTTATTCATTAAAAAAAAAAAAAAAAAAAAAAAAAAACGTAATAGGAAGATAGTTTATCATCAATGATTGTTTAAATTTCGTTCGACATTTTACTATTCTAATTGATTATAGATTTCTGCAACAGATGGCAGCAGGTGCAACCAGACAGTTGATATTTGTACTTCTCTCCGATTTTTCATGACAGTGAAATTCATAAATAAATTCTAAATAAGAGTTGAGAATTCATTTGAAATTAGCAATATTACTCATAATTAAAATGAGGAATAATCTCAGACGCTTTGGATTACGTACATGTTATTTTATTTTTAATATTTGCTAGCAGATTTTCACTGCTCTGACACTGACCGCCATATTGGAGCGGAGCTGATCTATCTAACACAATCAAGTCTTTTCATTGGTCTGAGCTCTGGAAACTACGGTTGTTGCCAACAATAAGCTAGAAATTCAGTCCTATTTCCGCGCCACGTAAGACAAATATATATATATATATATATATCACACATAAGTAAATAATGTTGTTAAATAAACATTCTGGTTGGAAATATGTTTATATAAAACTTAAATCAGATTGGTTTAGACGGGTGTTGTATGTTAAACGAATTTATTAATGAATGCTAAAAGTATTTCGTAATAATAAAAGAATAATATTTAATTTGAAATCAGTAGCAAAGCATACAGTCTTAGAAAAATTCTGACTAATTTCAGTGCTGCCACTAAATCAGGCTTTTTTTTTTTTTTTTAAGAAAAGTTTGCTTTAGAATCCTACCCTGAAGGGAAACTTGCCAACCTCGCGCTTTTAGGTAGCTTTCAATACAAAAAAGTATAAAGCTACCTATTGCAGCCGTTCGGAGGAAAGCAGTTCCGGAAAATTTCGATATATTTTCACCGATCATGACCCCCAGACCCCAAAACCACCCTCCGTTCAAATGTTGATTTATATATATATATATATATATATATATATCTCCATATATATATATATATATATCTGACCTATGTCATACGATAACGCTCGTATTTATAAATCAATTTTGATGAAACTAATTGTGTGTATTAAGCTCACCAATGTCTCGACCGAGTTCGTTGGACAGCTTGGTCCGCCATTTTGTTTCAAGATGGCGGCCAATTAAAAATTTAAAACTAAAATAAATATACAAAAAAGTTAAAAATTCAAATTTATTTTTTAATTAGGCCTTGATACAAGGATTCCAGAGCATTTTTTGGTTTACCTCTATCTTAAAAAACGGCTGAGATAGAGCAGTTTGAAATTCTAGGGTGGCTGACATTTTGAAACAAGACAGCACATTACAAAAATTTTCATTGTTGTAATAATTTTCCCAATCAAACGCATAAAACTATATATTCATATCCGTTAGCGCCAAATTCTCGCCAAACGTGGCGACATTTGGCGAAATATCGCCAAATTTGGCGACCAAAATAAGTCTTCATAAATGAAGCCAATTTGGCTATTGCTCAATAATTTGTCGAATTTCTTATTCAAATTCAGTATTAACGAATCTTTTGTAAACGTTTTATTTGCATTTTAAGTTGCTGTTTTCGTGTAACATTAGCTAAAATTTTAAAACGAAGATATAGGAAAGCTACCTTTTCCTCCCGGTACAGGCCGGAAGGACTTTTTTTTAAAAAATAAAAAAGTGTATTTGAACCAGAAAATTTATTATATTAAATGTGCCTTTATTCTGGAACGATGAATCAACGTAAATAGCTGATTGAAATACTACTTAGTTGTGTGACAACTTGCAAGTCAATAAGGAGTTGAAATTTTATTGATTTTATTCATTAATTTCTGGTTTAAAGAATGTTTTTTTTTTTTTTTTCAAATAAAGCGGAAAATTGGCCAGTATATGAAGGTTATTTCTGTTGTAAATGTATAAAATCCTACCACGGAAATTTACAGAGGTATTCAATAAACGAAACAGCGGAAGCCCTGGTTACTGTAGAGTGTAGATTGTGACCACGTAGATACACTACGAGTCTTTTTATCACGAAAGGTTTAAATGAATTCCTTTTCTGTCGTTCGAAATATTAGAAGACAGTTTGCACAAATGAAATACGCAGCTAAATAATAAAAAATATATATACATGTTGGTAAATTGTATTGTAAGTTACTATATCGAAATTCTGTTTTTTCAGAGATTGCATACTTTATTTGCAAAATGATATGAGAAAACATTTTGAATTTTCTTAGCTTTAGTTATTTAAATTTAATTTCATAAATTTAATTTTGTAAACTTGATTATAAAATTACATTCCAGCATTTAAACGTCTACTAAAGTGAAAAAAATAATGGAATAAAAGATAAGATAAGATAAATTATGCATTGTGCATAAAAGCATTCAATAAAATAACGTAGTACCATCGATAAAAAATTCATATGCAAAATAGAAAATAAATATTTTTAGTGAAATTGAAAAAAATATTTGAAGAAATGTTCGGTTCTTACAAGGAAGTTAGTCTAAATAAAAAATTTTGAAAAAAATTTAAACTAGTAATTTTTTTCTTTTGTAATCACTATGAAAATATTTAACATTGCTTTTCTTTCATGAAAAGATTTGAAAAAACAAAAAAAGCATTCAATATGAAGAAGAAACAATTTTATTGCTGTCGTAATTCAATTTCGTGTCCTTTTCGCTACCGTTTAACAGGTCATGCAAAAAAAACCGAATTCCGAACAAAAAGATAACTGAAACCAAGTTCATGGGCAAAGATTGATGTTCTAAAGATGAATTCGGCCCAAATCGAAGGCTGGAAAAAGAAAAGAAAAAATCATTCCACATAATTTGAATGACATTTCTTTCTTTCTATTATTTTGCTTGAAGATGACAACATCAGTAATTCGATGTTTCGGTTTCTATTATTTTTTCGTGAGATTTCATTCATTCATTTTTCTTATTCTTCAAAGATGACAACATTGTAATTGAATATTTAGTTTTCGAATACAGTTTGATTCTACTACAAGAGGTCGTCTCAGTAAAAATAACTATAGTTGGAATCGGAGTCGGATTTAGGCACGGGGCAGTGGCGTAACCAGGGTGGGTGTCCAGTTGATCTGGATATCACTAATTTTGTAAAGTTTCCTTTGACTTATCTAATCGGTAAACTTTCTGGGATAATTAATGCGAAGAAAACTTACATTATTACTGGTATCCAGAGCATTTGGACCCCCCCCCCCTCCTTGACTACGCCACTGGCACGGGGCACGTGGTACTGGAGCCAAGGGCGGCAGAAATTTTGGGGTGAAAATTGGAACTTTGAAATTTTTTGTTTTTATTTTTTTAAATGTTGAAAATTTTTGCAAATTGCTCTCATTCACTTTCTGTCAAAACATCTCAATGTATTGGCCCAACCCAATATCATCAGAAACGGGGGCAAAATATCGGAGTAGTTGGTTGTTCGTTAGAAAGTACTTATTGTTACTAAAAAAGAAATCGTGTTGCCAACTTAGCCTCTATTTTTATTCAGAAAAACTACTATCCTACAAGAGTTTCTGTAGAGTAATTTGTATTAAAACAAACCATCGCATGGAAATAGTGTTGGCAACTTAACCCTTATTTTTATTCAGAAAAACTTCTGTCCCATCAGAATTTCTGTATAATAATGTTTATTTAATTTAATAACAGACATTCAGTGATTAAATAAAACTAAAATTATTTTACATGAATTCTGGTAAGACGGCAGTTTATTTTAATGAAAAAAGGGACTAAGTTGGTAGCATAACATGAAATGGAAATGCTACATGAAAATGAAATGTTCGGCTTCTAAAATATGGGAAATTTTATGATATTACTTAAAACTTATCATAAAATTTGACTTTTTTGAAAACATCTCTAAAATCTGAATAAAAATCGTTGCTAAGTTAAGATTACTTCTACTATGTGTCAGGAGCTAACAGATTAAACAAAATCTGTTTTGATTCCATTTTTTAGAATGTTGAGTTGGTCCAAATATTTTTCATAATTTCATATTCTATCCATCGATATCGCACAGATCAATAGATTTTCAAGTTAAGATACGTAAAAATTATATATAATAATTATATTATATTATTATATATTATATATTATATTATATTATAATTATATTATATTATAATTATATTATATTATATTATTATATATTATATATTATATTATATAATAATTATATTATATTATATTAGTATTTCGTACATATTATGAAAATACGTAAAAACGCAATTTTGCAGTCCTAAAGAATGTTTTTAAGAATTGCTAAAATAGTTACAAGCAGCTAGGGAATGTTTTTAATTATTTTTTGCATAGCGACAAACATTAATGTTGTTAAAATGCTTAGCTGCTATATCAGGTTTGTCAAATAGATTTTTTAAGAAGCTAGTCAGTTAAGTTTCGTTAACCTTTTGATCACAGGTTAGGACTGGCGTCTATTTTTATAAACAATCATACAACAACTTACAAAAAAAATTCTTTGTGGTCGATATCGCTTTAAAATATCCTAGTATAAGTGTATGACAGAGATTAATTTCAAAAAGTGGTACGAACAGAATTTTAAAAAATATGAAATTAGGGAGCTTGGACTTATGGTGTCCCAACTCTGTAATCAAAAGGTTACTATACCGGGTGATTATAATTAAAGTTACGATTTCAAAAATCGATAATTTTAAAACTACTGGTCAGAATGACTTGATATTTTAGCAGAACAATCGTGAGGCAATGGAATTTTGTTTGGCGAAGGAAAAAAAATAGTTCCAAATTGTGCCGATAGATGGCGTTGTCAGGGTAATGTCAGGGGAAAGACCAAAAATGTATTCTTGAACCCTTTCCGGCGCGGAGTAAATTTGTTTGCAAAATGATGAAATAATAGACTGACACCGGAATTTACAAACGAATCCATTAGTAAAAAGAAACTTGCTTATTTTTCTGGTTCTTAATGAAAGGAAAATTTTAATTAAATACCGGGTGATTATAATTAAAGTTACGATTTCAAAAATCGATAATTTTAATTAAAACTACTGGTCAGATTGACTTGATATTTTAGCAGAACAATCGTGAGGCAATGGAATTTTGTTTGGCGAAGGAAAAAAAAAGTTTCAAAATGTGCCCATAGATGGCGCTGTCTGGGTTCACATTGTCTGAAGATATGCAAATTACTAATACGTGACATGCGCACCGCAGACATAGCAACCATAAAAATGCAGAGCAGCAGCTCTTTGCCTGAATGCTTCATCATGACTCTGACTATGAAGGATCGCGCTCTGCTCTTGAAGCTTTTTTATAAGAACGATGACTGTGCACTTACAGCTATTAGGAAGTTTCGGACATTAAAATCCATAAAAAAAGGTCCAATAACAACAAATGGTCTGCAAAAAATGATTGCTAATTTCGAAGAGACCGGTTCATTTGACGTTAAACGGGGTAGAGGAAGGAAACCAGTTTCAGCTGCGGCAGTGGAACATGTGGCTACAGCATTACAGGAACATACTGACAGTGATGCTGGAATCAGCAGTGCAAGGGGGATTGGCCGAATGCTGGATATGCCGAACAGCACGGTGCGTAAAGTCCTACGGAACGTCTTACGCTGTTATCCGTACAAGATAACTCATGTGCAGGAGTTGCTACCTGCTGACCTGGAAGCACGTCAATCTTTTGCACTACAATTTCTTGCCCGGATGGAAGTGGACAACGGATGGCCATGGAACATTCTGTGGTCTGACGAAGCCCACTTTCATTTGCAAGGTTCTGTAAATACGCAAAATTGCAGGATATGGGCGACCGAGAATCCGTCCCAGCTACAGCCATTACCTCTTCAGTCTGAAAAGGTCACTGTGTGGTGCGGAATAACGGCAGCGTTTATCGTCGGTCCATTTTTCTTCGAGGAGATCACACCTGCGGGTCCCGTTACCTGCACAGTTACTGGCAAGCGGTATGAAGCACAGCACTTTTGCGTAACCATGTTCTTCCGGCACTTCAACAGCGTCAGTGTGTGGATCGCATAATATTCATGTAAGATGGCGCTCCTCCGCACATTGCTACTACTGTGAAGCAGCTACTGAGTGATAATTTCGGAGATGATAGGATCATAAGCCGCCATTTTCCAACAACGTGGCCGCCACGTTCCCCCGACTTAAACCCGTGTGATTTCTGGCTTTGGGGGTACCTGAAGAATGTTGTTTATAGTGGGCTGATTCAGAATCTAGCCGACTTGAAGGCAAGCATCACACAACACACCCATTGCATTAGTACAGATCCCCTCCGATCTGTTGTGGAGCATGCCGTTTTGCGCTTCCAATTAGTAGCGGAACAAGGCGGAGGGCATATTGAGCAACTTATGCCTTAATAATCAGTAAGGTGTTTGTTCCATGAAGCTCTTTTTTTTTTTTCTTTTTTTGTCATTATCGCTGTCGTCGCTGTAAACACGTAGTCTTGTCTTTTCGCTAATAAATTTTTAGTAAATCTCTGAACTCTATTTTTTTCCTTTTGGCAACATCATTCCTATGTTTAACCCTTTAACGGGCGGTGGTCACAAAAAAGGACACCCAATTTTAATTCTAAAACTGACAAACGGCACCAAGAATATTTAATTAAAATTTTCCTTTCATTAAGAACCAGAAAATAAGCAAGTTTCTTTTTACTAATGGATTCGTTTGTAAATTCCGGTGTCAGTCTATTATTTCATCATTTTGCAAACAAATTTACACCGCGCCGGAAAGGGTTCAAGAATACATTTTTGGTCTTTCCCCTGACATTACCCTGACAACGCCATCTATCGGCACAATTTGGAACTATTTTTTTTCCTTCGCCAAACAAAATTTCATTGCCTCAGGATTGTTCTGCTAAAATATCAAGTCATTCTGACCAGTAGTTTTAAAATTATCGATTTTTGAAATCGTAACTTTAATTATAATCACCCGTAGAGAGAGTGAATCCATAATTTAAAAATACTTTTCTTATTTATTCATTATTGAAATGTTTAACGGTGCAAGTTTAGTAAATATGTCATTTTGAAACCTAAGTGAAGACAAATAGATCAGAATGTATTTCTTATTTTACGCGGGAAAAAAATAAACAAATATTTGGAATTAAAAGTATTTTCTAATCATATTTTTCTTTTCTTTTGCATACTTTATTGTTCTAACTCTCATACAGGTGTAACCACACTATTGCCAGCATCGTTATGACGTCAGCGTTACTCATGCACACGTTTGTGCTTTATAATATAGATTGGTAAAAACTGTGTTGTACAATAACGTTTCTCCGACGTTCAAAGCATACCATTCTGATTAATGTTTTCAGGACCAGGAACCAATTGATCAACTTGGTGCCTTTTACTTATTAGGACTATTTTAGATTTTGTTAGCCTTTTTGAACGGTGAGGGACAGGGTACATTTTCCAAATGTCTTTTCATAAAACAGGCCTTGGGTTAGTTTAGTAAACAGGCCTGTTGGCCGCTATCCCGATGATGCCGGATTGGATTCCCAATTCGCAATTGGGCATATGTAATATTTTGGATTCTACATTCAATTGCGGTTCTTACCAGTATCTCATATTCCCTGAGTAATAAGTTGCCTTGAGTTCCAACCCCAATATATCATGAAGTAGCTAATGATGGCACAATTATTGGTATTAACAAATGGCTAGTATCAAAAGATTGAAACAAAACCTGCTTACAGTTGAAGAAGTTATGCTTAAAAAAGACATTTTTTGAAAATATTTCCATTTTTTGCCCTGATGAACTGATATTTTAAGTTAGCCGCCATGTTTTTTTCGTGATTAAACCAAAGTAGAATTTTTGTTAGCTGTTATATATAACCTTAAGTTTACATATCGCCTCCCCACCCCCACCCCACCACCTCCCAAGTCAAATGCGGTGCTCTATAACCCAATCTGTAATTAAAATAACCACGGGTCCATGATTAATTTGAATCCACAAAGTCAAAGATTTCATTTGAAGGAAACCTAACATTATATTAAAGAACTAAGATTATCTAAATAATATAAAAATTCTGAACACCCATATATAATATAATTCGTTGATCGCTAAAAAAATAATAAATAAATAAAACAGTAAAAAAAATCAAAGTAAAAATAAACTACAATAACATGAGTAATCTGAGAGAGAAGGCAGAAAACGTAAATGGTGACATTTCAAAACATTGCATTATAGATCGTGTAACTGTAGAATATTTTTATTTGTCTTGAAAAGGGCTTCAGTGAAGCCAAAACATGTAGACAGTTTGTATATAACACCCTTTAGCAATTAAATTAAGTAAATTAAGATTACTTTTAAATATTCATCACACATTCTTCACACACAAATGCAGCATAGAAAAAAAGCATTTTAATAAATTATAAATTTACATAATAAATTTTCTGTTTCAAAATTGTTTATTTGACTTGAAAAAACCGCAAGGTTTGCAGCTATGCAAGTGTAAAATTCCTAAAAGTCACGTTAAGGCTAAAAAAATTGTATTACAGAAGTTAAAATGCAGAAACTAGAAAATACTTAGTAAGAGATCGAATATCGTTTGGACATCTGCAGGACCACTAATAAAGCTCGCATTGAACTTCATCAATCTGCAAAGAAACTCGGGGAATTCTCCTGTTTAATGCAAATGAAATTTATAGCTAATAATGTGGTTCCTTACTTTTGAATACCTCTAGATGGGACCAGGGTTCGTACGTTTTTACCTCAAATTTTTAATATAATTTTTCGCCTTATTTAAATGCAAAAAAGTATTACAAACTCTGCAATTCAACAAGGCGTCTACAATTTCTGCTATTTAAATATTAGATAGAAAAATTCTGTTAAAAATTGTGGTAAAAGCGTGCGAACCCTGAGAACGCCCTGTATATTCTGTAATTATCTTTAAAAATCAATGGAATCTATTTAACTCACTTATCTGTTGAGACTTTGGATAAGTGAAGCTTTCGTATGCACGTGAAGGGAACAATTATCACGGAAACAAAAGAGGACTATACTATACTTCAATCTGATCGCATTTAATGAAAGGTTAGAGAATCTTAGCTTCTGATATATCTTAAATGTCTTTCGTGCAGAACAGATTAAATGACGCCCGAGACAATGAGAATTTTTTTTTAAATAACAAGTCATCCAACACATTCTAATTTGTGTCATTGTGATCGAATATTGCATAATGTGCTGACACTATAAAAGTTGATTACTTAGAGAAACTTCAAATTGACGTTATCTCATTGATTTACTTACTGTCTAAATTTGCATCTTATTCAGTTTATTCGCAAAAAAAAGAAATACTTATTTCAGTTCTATTCGTTAATAAATAAGATAACCGTCTGATAGCCTGAGGCAAATGTCCGTTTGAAGTTTTGTTTTATATCCAGATTTCAAAATTGGTGGTGTTTCGCTGAAGAAAACGATTGAACTCTTCTTTTTTTCCGTAATAAGACAAATTCTTAGGTGGGCGGTCTCAACAGTTCAAGTCCGAAATTACAATTTTAGAAGAAAGTGAACAAATTGGGTGTGCCTGTTATTTGTTAAAGTTAAACCCTTTCTGGCGCGGAGTAAGTCTGTTTTTAAAGTGATTAAATTATGGACTGACACCAGAATTTACAAAAGAATTCATTAGAAAATAAAAACTTGGTTATTTTCCTCTACTTTAAAAAAGGAAAATTTTAATTAAATAACTCTTGGTGCCGTTTGTCAGTTTTGGAATTAAAATTAGGTGTCCTTTTTTATGAACACCACTCGCTAAAGAGTTAACTGGATACAGGTTGTTTCAGTTAATAACAATGTGTTAAACCGTGAAATGTGTTTTGATAGTGTAAAGTAATAATTGTTACTGTTTGGTTTTGTACAGTAATTGCTGTAATATAGAATAGCGAACATTTCTTTCTTGTACTGTTATGATCACTAGCTAAAACAGTTCGTTACCTTCCACCTTGACTTATACTCTTTTAACCGTTCATAGATATCATATTTTCACTGTGAAATAAATATGGAAATATAGTGATTTGACCAAAAATTGACTTGTATTGTTAAGACTTTCCTCCTAAGAATTATAATAGACTACGCAATTATAATCTAAACTCAAATTTGCAATCAATACTATATCTTGCATATTACTTGAAAAGAAATTTAGAAATTTAGTTGATAATGAGATTAAAAGTAATTAAAGAAGTCAGTTAAATACTAAAACTGGGAGGATTTCATGTGTGTTTATCAGGACACATTTGTTACTAAAATTTTTGATACCTTACCTGCCGTTTCACTCTAGCTTTAATCAGGCGAGATATTTAAGAATGTAAGAGGGGATTTAAACACAATTGCTACCGCTGACGTAGAACTGTCTTTTACTTTTAACCCCTTAAGCACCATATTCAGTTTAGTGATAGTATGCTGAATACCTGCTATGTTAAATTTCGTCAAAAATACAAAAAAAAAAATCAAAAATACAAAATTCATATCGGAAATTCTAAAAGAATAATTTTAAATTATGCAATTACGAAAAATCTGTCATTATATAAAATACAAATTACTACTATAACTTTCTGGTATGAATTCAAAATTTTGAATTTAAAAAAAGGCCAAACTGGCAACCTGGACGTACGCACATACGTCCTGGTATTACAGATAGAGGTTTTCATGACGTACGCAGGTACGTCGTGGTGCTTAAGGGGTTAAATATTTGTAACTCCACCAATGGAAGTTATACCTATGTATGTTACACAAGTTACTTATTTTACAAAAAAATGCGCATAAAATTCATATTTTTTTAAACCAAAAATGAACTGTGCTTAAAACTAAAATGATTAAAAACATTAACATTGCATTTATTTAAATATGAACGTGGATTTAAGAAAACACATTTTGTCTAGTAGAGGAACAAATAAGAATAACGCCCACGTGTAGAGAATGTCATTAAAAAATCTAAAACATGAAATGTGTTAACATGCAGCATCGTTTCCAATAAAATGCTAATGTTTCTTTAATATTTGACTTAAGTCGTAAAACTATAATATCAACATTATCGAATTGCTGGTATTAAAATGAAAATTTTTCATTGTAAAGTTTTTATTATAACAGGGTTTTACGCTTTTACCACAATTTTTTAATAAAATTTTTCTATTTAATATTTAAATAGCAGGAATTGTAGACGTCTCGTTTAATTGCAGGATTAGTAATGCTTTTCTGCATTTAAATAAGGCGAAAAATTCTATTAAAAAATTGTGGTAAAAGCGTACGAACCCTGTTATAACTATTCCGCACAAATAAATAATTATTGTTTTCCAGGTATTCAAATTAGGTCCTCATAAAAAGTCCTCATACTAAATTTCTGCGGAAATTTTAATATTAATTTCTAATAATTCTTTGAGCTGTCGATCATGCGTTAAAAAAATATATTGTTATTATACCTTCATAATTTAATATCATAATGATATCTTTACTTTATGTAAATAATTATTTAAGGTAAAAAAAATTATAATGATGGAAAAGGGAAACAAAAAATAAAGATATCAGAAGACTATAATTTAAATATGAACTCGAAAATCAAGCATTTTAATTTATTACAAAAAGCTGAAAAGCAATACCAGTTTCAACCAAAATCATCCCAGTAATCTATGGAATTTAAATGGCGTTCTTTAAGTTTTTTAACGTATTCAAAGCAGTTCTCCGCGTTGCAAGTTCATGTTCCAACTTTTCATTCTATAAAGGCTCAGTTTCATTTTATCCATCTCTTTATTTTTTGTCGCTCGTGTCTTTATTTTCACATATTTCTGAATAGCTGTGATCCTCATTATCTGCGTGTTGAATTAAACATGCTATTTTTTGTGGTTAAAATGTTTTTATACCTTAACCGCTCAACAAGCAACAAAAAACAAATCTTTTATTTATTTTTTAAACCTCACCCCCAAAACCGCTTCCCTAATGGATGCCTGAGAGAAAGCATTATGAGCTAGAAGATTTTACAGGGAATTATGCATGCTTATTATGCACAAACTTATGGAAAGGATTAGATGTCTGAGAAGCTGAATAATGAAAGGAATTAGAGATGACAGTTCTTCCTCCGAAGAAATTAACGATACAAAAGATAAGGAGAATAACCTCGTGTAATTGGATCTCCTTTTTGAATTTCCATGAATGCTTAAGTATATGTATTTGCTCGCGATGAAAGTAGGATTAGCTGGAGAGGAAGTGTGTATGGATGGAGGTGTAATGGTATAATACACACTTCCGGTAGTACCGAAATCTTAAACTCATTATTCTAAGCATAAGAATTCCTTTTATAAGTATGGAATAAAAATACCCCATTCGTTCCTAAAATTCGGTTATCATTTCAGCTGGAGCGAGATATTTTTCTTCCGCACAATAGTTGCGTTATTACAAATGCAAGATATTTTATAACAGTAGTAAAATATATTTTAGTTGCCAAACAATTGATTTAGTATAAGGAGCAATTATATATATTAATAATAAAAATGGAATTTTAATTCCGGTGTCATTTGTGAGAATTAAGTTTAAGAAAAATCCCGTTTGTCATAAAATTTATGACAGTGCGCTCGCTGGAAGGTTAAAGTGGACTCTGGACTTTTGCAATATAACAGAATGTCCGCGGTATCTCATTGAGATAGCTGATTTCGAATAGACACATATTTTTGTGACAAAATATTCTTCCTTTCCATAAAGAACTACAAATTGGACTATGGTAAAGTGTTAGTAGTAGATATTACCCACATTTTGTCGTTATTGTTTCAAGAGAAAACAGTCTTTATCGAAGACTTCTAAAGGGAAAGTGGTGCAATTTCAAGTTCTAGAATAAAGAAAACACCAAAAACCTTAACCCAGAAGAAATTACCGATGCAAAAAGATAAGGATATTAACCTCTTGTAATTGTATGCTCTTTTCGAATTTCTATGAATGCTTATATATTTCAGAGATGCCAAGATCCCACTAATCGTCCGTAATATGTGGATTAATTTGACCCAGTTTAACAACGTTTCCATGTTTTGAACCAGAAAATTTAATTGATGAATCTTTATTTATTTAATTTCAGATTCCTATGTGGAATATATTTAATTTCATTTCTTAAAAAAATTTCTGGTTCGAAAAGTATTAAACCTGGGTCAAATTAACCCACATATTACGGAAGATTGTGAGAGCTTAGCAGTTCTGTGTGTTTGCTCGCGATGGAAGTATGATTAGCTATAGCTGAAGTGTGTATGCATGAACGTGTAATGGTATACTACACACTTCCGGTAGCATCGAAATCTTAAATTCATTATTCTGAGCACTAATTTTTTTTTTTTTTTTTTTTTTTTATAAATAAAAATAACTTATTTGTTCTGAAAACTCAGCTGATGTGCGTTCTCACAAAATAACGGAAGATGTGCGGTTTATCATTAAAAGCTTATTTCGCGGGGATATATATTTTGGGGACCGAATAATCCTTCTTTCGGTAAAGCACTAAAACTTGGAGAAAGGTAAAGTGTTATTAGACATCGGCCACTATTTGCAGGGCTCTTACTGGTCCGTTTTTTTGGAAACCAGTATTTTATAACAAAAAATTTCGTGGTAGGCTTTTTCAACAATTACAAGAAAAACGGCACTCGGGGTACGTTTCTTCGAAATTTATAAATAAGAATTTTGTTTGAAAAAAACTGGTGTTCAAAAAACGGGGCCGAGTGGGAGCCCTGTATTTGGCCACATCGTCTGACAAGGGAAGTCTTTAGGGAAGACTTCTTCATGAAATGTGGCACGATGACACGAATTCGCATTCCCGAACAGAAAATCCTCTAAAAATCTAACCCTTCCTAAAAATCTTATTCTTTTATTAAGCAAAACTAAAAATATTTCGAACACTAGATCATATTATATATACTTTGATACATAAAAAATAAAAATACTGATAAACATACAAAAAAAAAGGGTTGGGAAATACTACTTGGCCCAGGATTGCGCATTTTCGCATCACACAAGCATACAAAAAGAAAACAGCGACAAAAACGGCAAGCGGGATGCTTTATTTAGATCCTGACAAAATTTCGCACGCTCAATGTGAGTGCTATAGCTAAACTAATGCATTGTATTCAAGTCTGGTCAGGACACGAATCTGCGTCCACTGGACACCGCTAATGAACGACTAGACGCGGATCCGCGTCCTATGCAGTCAACGTGTTAACGATCATTAGCACTAGAAGAAATTTAATACTAGAAGAAGAAGATTTAATCCACTATTTTTGCGATCTATTTCTATTTGTACGATTTTGTTCAGCAAAACTAAAAATATTTCGGACAGTAGATCATATTATATATAACTTTGATCTACAACAAAACAAAAGTACCGATAAACATAAAGAATCAAAGTGTTGGGAAATACTACTTGGTCCAGAACTGCACATTATCGCATCACACAAACACAAAAATCCAAAATAGCGACAAACACGCAAAGTGAAATGCTTTATTTAGATGCTGACTATATTTCGTACGTTCAATGTGAATGCTGTAGCTAAACTAATGCATTGTATGCAAGTCTGGTCAGGACGCGAATCTGTGTTCGCTGGACGCCGCTAATGAACAACTAGACGCGGATCCGCGTCCTGCGCAGTCAACGTGTTAAAGATATCAATCCTTAAAGCTGAAGGAAAATAAATTTAATCCACTTTTTTGCGATCTTATATTACTTGTACGATTTATTCCACTAATTGGCAGAGTTGCCAAGTCTCCGCATTTTTGCACACCAGTAATTTTTTAGAGAAAATGTTGTTCTTTTAAATCGCAAAATGCTCTGATTAAATAAAACAACATTTTCTGTACTAAATTACTGGTATCCAAAATGCCGGAGACTTGGCAGGTCTGAATTGGGAACATGAAAGTTTAACGAATTATAACAAATTAATTTTTCAATAATATCATTATATCTTTTGTTATTTTAGTAATGAGAATCGCTTTAAGTACATCTGCCGATTTTTAGAAGTACTGGATCATTTTTAGATTTTATAGGAATCTTTAAGTTGTTCACTATGTTAAATGTTAAAATAGGTAGTTTTTTATAATGTTTCTATACATTTCTACTATTGGTACTGAAATGTAATTTCCATCTAAAAAAATTAAGCCATCTTTCTCTTATAACTGCTATATTTTTAAAACATTTTGAATGAAATTTAATTTTTAATTGATCTTTCAATTCAATTTCCCATATGATAACAATGATCTGTAAAAGGTTAAGTAATTTATGAAAATAAAAGCAAGACGGCTTTTCCCCTTTTCGTTAACGTCATGGTCAAATAAGTTTCATTTGTATAATCAAGAAATTTCGGAAGATATTTTTTTTCTTTTGTTACATAATCAAATGTTTTAAAACATCGGTTTCATTGTTAAAGTTGTTTTGCTGTACATTATGTTACTGAAAAAGGTGTAAGCATGAATTTATTTATAAATAATTACTTCTTAATAAATAGTTACTTCTTCTCTGGTACACCAGTCTTCCACTGGAAAATTCATAATACCTTTTTATACTGCTGATCTTACTATTGGTGAATTCATGGGAGCATCGAAATCCACCTCCACCCTTCACCCGCTCACAGGAAGATTTGGGATTTTACTCTACTGGCTTTTCACCCACTTTTCCAAACACGGGCAGCCACTGCCATACAATAATCCATAGGTGCCAAGTTCCCACTAATCTTCCGTAATATGTGGTTTAATCTGACCCAGTTTAACAACGCTTTAAACCAGAAAAATTATTAGATGAATCTTTATTTATTTAATTTCAGTTTTCTATTTGAAATTTATATAATTTCATTTTTTTTCTGGTGCGAAACGTCTTAAACCTGGGTCAAATTAACTCACGTATTACGGAATATTAATGAGAGCTTGGCACCTCTGATAATCTTCCTCATATATTTCTACTCTAAATTTGCCATGAAAA
The DNA here is from genome assembly GCA_963931845.1 of Maratus michaelseni. Lineage (NCBI taxonomy): Eukaryota > Metazoa > Arthropoda > Arachnida > Araneae > Salticidae > Maratus > Maratus michaelseni. The sequence goes on along the minus strand of OZ007587.1, from coordinate 261,438,751 downwards.
TTATTGATTGTAAATATTGATAGGATAAAATAATTTGGCTACCATTAGTGGAACACTTGTGTACCGTTGATAGCCAACATGGTTAAACAAAGAAAAATTAGGATGCAAATTCTGCTGTATTCAAAATAGCTGATAAAAACGACCACTTTATATAATCTTTAACTTTAAAACAAATCCTCAATTTTAATCACTTAACTCCAGTTTTGTGAACACTACTCCCGCCTGCCGTTACGTATTCTTACTTACGTATTCTTCCTGCCGTTACGCCTAAATTATACGTTTAGAAATTTCAAAACCATCTTAGAAAATTTTGATATCGTGCATCAATGACATCTTAGTGAGAAGCATTATTCCCAATGCCTTTTGAAAAAGGAATTGACATGGAAAATTCGAAAAAAAATTCCGGTTTTAACAATTAGTAAAAACGGTTTTCGACTTGGCGTATAATATAAAATGGCATCATTCTTTCGTCAAAAATAAATAATAAAATAATGCCATAAGTCATTGTCTGGTATGACTTAAAGTAGAGCTTAACTATATTTTAGTATACATACCTTATTATGTCTTAGTATTAGTCATACTTAAGTATGTCTGCCAACCTTCCGGTTCTTTTAAGTAAAAAAACATACTTTGAACCAGAAATTTAAATTAATAAATAAAATTAAATTAGCACTGCTACAAACAAGACACTTTATTAAAAACATTTATTAAGTAAATTTTCTGGTTTCAAATATGTTTTTTGACTTGAAATAAAATCCGGAAGATTGAAACCTATGCGTTAGTATACGACATTCAAAAGCAAATCAATTTTTCGAAATGTCGAAACTTTGACGATGGGTTAAAAATGTCATGACATAGTAGAAAAGAAGACGAGATTTTATTTTTTATTTGCCGATAAAGGAATTTAATCTCGATATCTCAAATTCTTACGGATATTATCGGCATGGTTTGGAATTAAGAAACAAAGAATATTTTGTCGGTAAATAGGTAAAGGGTCTTCTAGGATATGGTAGATCAGTTGCTCATGACATTCTATGCAAATTTTCTGAACAGGTGAACTTTATTATAGCAAGCCGGTTCTACAATCATTGTATGTTATTTGGTCTTCTAATGGATGTTCTTAATGGAAGTTTCAAGAGAATGATGATTTTCGTTGAACATTAAAATCTTCTTAGAAATAGGTTAATGCTGAAATATAGTGTTCTACCATGGTTAGATGGTTGTCTAGACTTAAATTCTATGAAAAGCTACTGTGGTGGCTTAAATTGTAAACATTAATATGAATAGCAAACAATTTTCCTCTGTGAATAAACTGGAAATTGTCATGGTAAACAATAGTTTCGTATTACAAGAAAATGGGTTCAAAACTTGAAAAACAGTGTATTAAAGTCATCAGAAAAAAAGATTACTTTTTCTACAAGGTGTGGCTATTAATTTCCAGTACTGGTGAAATAACTTCTGAAATATGAATGTACAGTACATAACTGTTTAATATGTTGTGAAGTAAGTTCCGTCTGACGTAATACTTTTGCACGCGGCTGTAAAATTGTTTGAAACAACTTGCAAAGTCATCTTTAGGAATCCTCTTAATTCCGGACGTCACGTTTTCTTTGGTGTTATCAATATCCAGAAATTTTGTTCCCTTTAGTGATGTTTGAAGTTTGGGAAACAGGAAATAGTTTGCGTGTGCCAAATCCGGAGAGTATGGAGGGTGGTTTAACTGCACGACGTCGTGTTTGATCATATTCGATGATTTCCCGTCCATCACGAAAACGTCGAAACCATTCAAAATTGTGAGAACGTGATAATGCATCATCACCATACACTTGCAGCAACATTTTATCTGTTTCTCTAGCACTTTTTCCCAATTTGAAACAAAATTTAATATCTATTTTCTGCTCCATTCTGCTCACTTCAACAAAAATGCTTTGACAGCGAACGTTTGCTTGCGGGTTTCAACACCAGAAAGTAAAACGAGAATGATACGCAGCGCAGATATTGTGCGCAGATACGTGACCATTCAAATATCATTATTAACCAACCACCGAACTTTCAATTCTAATAATGGTTGCCAAAACCCTGGAAATTAATAATCACACCCCGTATATTGATATGCAGGAAATTCGGATATGTATTCGTACTTATACAGAAATAGCGTTAAAATGTTGTATTTAGTAGTAAAAAACATATGAATAAAGAACTGCAAAGTATTTAGTATGTTGCACATGCCTAAATGATATATTCGAATATCAAAATCATCCATTTTGTTCATCATTAATAAGAATACAGAAAATAATTTTAAGCAACAAACAAGTGACTGTTCCGACGAGGAAAACCAAGTCTGTAGAGCATCAAACTCTAATCGAAGTATTTATATGCACAGAACTTAAATTGTAAAATTACGAATATTGTGTGTGTTTTTTGATTAATAAAGTAACGCATAGAATGCGAAAGTGCGGCCCGTGTGCGGAATTACACAAGGACAAGGTCCAAAAGACGTGGATTTGCGTTCACCATCAGCAATCGGGTACGCAACAGGTAGAATTTTTTATGCTTCATCAGCTTCATCTTTTTATAAATAACATGTAATCTGTTGCTGCAATTAATATTAAAAAATGAATTTTAAAAAAAAAGTTGAAAAAAGATAAAAATTATCGTTATTTGGAATCAAAATTTTGACCTAACGTGAAACACTTCCTCCCTAAATCTTTTTCTTTTCTTTTGCACTTTAACCCTTTCGGGAAAAAAGCACTTCTGTTGCTAAAATGTTGAAATGATTGAATAACACCAGGATTCACGAACAAATTTATTTGAAAATAAGTAAAAGCTTTTCTTCAGGTACATTGTAAAAGTAAAATTTTATTCCAAAATTCTCGTGTCACTGTGGCATTTGGGGTTTAAAAGTGAGTGTGAAATATATATATACTTCCGAACACCCTTCAAGGTGTTAAAATAAAATTAACATATGTCTGTAATTCAATATATAGCACAAGCACAAACTGTGTACAATTTTACTACAATTTTTTAAACGAATTTTGTCCGTTATTTAATCGCAAAGAGAAAATAAATAAATAAATAAATAAAAATGTTACAAATTATACGATTTAGAAGAAATTATTACAGAATCTGCAATTGAAATATTAAATAGAAAATTTCTAATCTGAAATAATGATGTCAGATTCCTTGGAAATTCCAAGGACTGTACACATCTTGCACAAGTAGCAAAATAATACAGTGTATCCATTTTCACGTTCTATTGTTTGAATCAATTTAGAGTAGTGTCATATAGTACTACAAGTGTTAAATTCAGACATTTTTTTTTTTTTTTTTTTTTTTGTGGGGGTGATTTCTGAACCTCCGGATGGGGCATTATTCAGTTGCGGCGGGCTATTTATACTTTGAGACCATCAAAAAGCATAAAATCTCAAATCTTCCAGGAGGAACATTATAGTGCTCTGGTGGAAGGTGTCCCCCCCTGATCAACCCCCTGAAGTCATCACTGGTACTAAATATACTTTATCTCACAAGAATTGGAGTTAGCTACATGATATTCATTTAAGCTTGAAATTAATTCAAAATGTTTATAATAAAGTATGAATACTTCCACATCATTAAATACTTTATTGCAGATTTTTGAAGTAAAATAAAATTTTAGTCCAAATATTAGCATAAAAATTTAAAGATGTCTAAATCCAATGCATTATATTATGGCTGATACGGTATTGACAGTATTTACCTAATATCGGAGAAGTGTTAACATATCATTAGAAACAAGATATGTTAGATATGATAGCCAATATTGGCGTTTTACCGGAATTTCTCAATAATTATAATAACTATTAGTTGGTTGGTTATTTGTTACGGCCGATTATCTGCGCTAGGGATGTATGACGGCGGGGAGAGTGCCCGCCATGGGGGGGGGTCTTTCTAAGGGGGTCTTTCCTAACCCGTATTTACGCAAGGTTCGAAACCTCCGAACGGTTAGGTCGACGAGTGCGACAGGGGTTTGACCCCAGCACCTCCCGTCTACCAGCTTTGAGAGCAGAACCTCTCAGCCACTGGTGGGGCTTATAATAACTATTAGTTAAAACAAATATAAATGTACGTCTTATATTAATAAACCATCATATATATTTTAGAGACTGTGGATTCAATATCGGCTCCCTACTGATTTGTTATTAGGAAGAAGTATCTCTGTTATTTTTTTTATAAGTACATTGTTCTATTTTTACAAGTAAATTCAAAATGTTTATAAAAAAATTTCTAATATTTACGCAACATTATTAATTTCTTTGCGAATATCTCAAATGATATGACAACATATTACCAATATTAATATTAAATAGTTATCAAAATATACCTAAAGTCAATAAATGGAGTATTACAGCAGTATTGATACATATTATTAAGAAGATATATCTATGTTATTATTATTTTTTTTTAATCTACACACTCTTAATTTCAATTGATTGAAAAAGTTTAGACTAAAATATTAATATTTTATAGCAATATTAATAAGTCTATTTCAAATATTTCAAGCGATAGTACAATACACCCCAAATATTCATGTGTAATCTTAGTTTCCAACCTCCCAATTTTTGAATACCGTAATTTTTTATGGAAATGTTCACTTTATATAATCGTAGAAATTCTGTGATTATGCAGAGCGAGTTTTTCTATATAAAAATAGTGGTTTTCAAAAATCGAAAGTTGGCAAGTATGTGTAATATATATTTCCTTAAAGCTAATTAAATACAGTAATCGTTTGCTATCTGAGATCGTTATGTCTATCATTTTTTTAGTCTAAATTAATTTAACTTTCAATTTAATTGAAAATGTTTAAATTGAAATACAACTAGTTTGTAGATATTAATAATGTCATTTCTAACATTTCAAGCGACATAAAATAATATCCTAAATATTAGCATGGAAATTTAAATATCACTAAATCTAAGATCTGTAATATCGACCAATATTGGTGTGACATTAGAGGGAGCTATCTCTATTATATTTTATAAATACTGCATGGATTAAAAAATCATATGGATCTACTCTTCAGTATTGGTATTCTATATACATACACAGCATGCATTTTACTTTAGGTTGATTTCATCTAACAAAAGTTATTTTAGTTCATGAAATTAAGAATCACTTTTACAATAATGTCATAGTATTTATATTTATATTTATGCTTATGTACTGGAGATTTGCTATCACGTCGTTTCAAAAATTTCAAATGCATAGCTGTCCTTCTTTTTGTTTACTTTCAAGACAAGCATATTTTGAATCAGATAATTCCATTTAATAAATAAAATTAAAATAAGGCACATTTTGTTATCTATATTTTTCTGGGTTTAATTGATTAAAAATAAATAAATAAATAAATAAAACAAAAAACAGGAGAATGTCAGCTATACAAATATTATTAATATTATTATCGAGTAGCATTCACTCAAGAACTAAACGCAGTTTGGAAACATTTATATCTTATTGTAAACATTTTCCATTTATTTGAAGAGTAGAATAGGGCATTGATTAAGAAATCTAATAAAGATATCACGTCTTAATAACATGCGAATACTGAGAAAGTTACTATATTCATTGGCTTAAGAAATATTGATATTTTTATTTTATACAAATATTGTGAATGTGTTACCAATATTAGTACAGAATATAAACATAAGCCATTAAATAAGTTTTAAATACGTTATCAAGTCACTCGAAATATTCACGAAGTAATTATTAGTAATTATTTTTTGCAATAAAGACATAATTTAAGTCTACGTACCAGAAAATTAAGGAGAAACAAAATGGAGCACAGACCAACTTTACACTTGTGTATTCCTTATTTGGTTTGTTGTTGTAGAAGATATATCAATTAAAAAATAATAGAGATATTTAACCTTATCAAGCGAATGTCGAGAATACACACACACATATATATACATATTATCTTAAGAAATATTTATATTTATATTTTATACTCATATTGAGAACATGATATCAATATTAGTAAAAATAAAAATATAATTATTTCTTAAGCCAATAAATATAATTTCGAATTTATTATCAAGTCACTTAAAACATTCTCAAAGTAATTATTAATAACAATTTGTGCATTTAAGCATATTAAAGAAATAATTTAAGTCTACGTACCAGAAAATGAAAGAGAAACAAGATGGAGTCGAGACCACCTTACCACTTGTGTGTTCCTTATTTGGTTTGTTGTTAGTATACTTCAGTTATCCACAAGCAGGCAGTCCCCACCAAAGTCAGTTGCTCTCCTCCGTGCTTCACTCGTGGCTTTCGTGTTTGCTGCCAAAACTCGTTCTGGTTGTGACCTCAGAAATAGCCGTTCTGGTTTAGAGAACCCACGTGATTCTGTAGGCCGTTTTTCAGTCCCACGCTGAAAAAGTTGTTTTTCTGTTTCCAGCCCATCAATTGAAGGTTTCTATTGTCCAATCATCAGCTGTCAGGGCCCCCTTTAACATTCTTGGGTCGCTCGATGGACCTTACGGAAAAACATCTACTCACTTTATGTGACCGCAAAAGTTTTTATTTTATTATGGGTTTTCCCCCTTATTTTAAAAGCAGGGCCGGCGCAACCATCGGTCAAACGGAGCGGCTGTCCAGGACCCCGCGACAATTATAGTCTTGTTAGGGGCCCCTACTCGCTTTATAAAATTCAAAATAACGTTTCCTCTGTATAAAATAATATTTTTGCTCTATGTTTGTTTTTAAATGTTTCTCTGTGAGAAAAAAGTAACTATTATCTTTATTTCTTACAAGCAGACCCTGCCAAATCTCCGGCTTTTTGGATACCAGTAATTTAGTACAGAAAATGTTGTTTTATTTAGTCGGAGCATTTTGCGATTTAAAAGAACAATATTTTCTCTAAAAAATTACTGGTGTGCAAAAATCCGGAGACTTGGCAACTCTGCTTACAAGTATTACACTGTATTAACTGTATATTACACTGTATTTCTTACACTGTATTAACTTTATTTCTTCAAAGTTGATATAATTGTCGGGGAATGTATAGATCTGATGATTCTGAAAGTAACCGTGAACGCATAAAGTTAATATTTAAAATATTGTAAAAGATAGAAGATTTTGCGAAATAAAAAAGAGTTATTCACATTGAAAGTAAAAGTAGTGGTATTTTTCGTACACTTTACTAATCTATATTATATATTATTCTATGTATATTTACAATTTAAAATAAATTTTATTAGTTTAGTACTGCAATACACATTGTGCCCCACTAACTACTTTACCAGGGCCCAGCGTGACTTTGCGCCGGCTCTTTTTAAAAGTTTTCTTCTAAATAAATTGTACCACTAAATGTCAATTACTTTAAAAAAAAAAAAAAAGGTTATATATAATATAAAGATTAAATCTTAATCATAAAGGCACACTCTCTAAAGTTATGCTTTAACATTAGAAGTTCGCTAATGCATCTAACGGAGAATGTCTACTAACTTGTTGTGACAACTAATTCTTTTTTTCTTTTCCTTAATTTACTTTTAAATACAATTGTTTTATTGTGAGTTTTTCCCTCTTAAGTTTACTACTTTTAAATGAAATACATCAAATATATCAAAAAAAAAAAAAAAAAAAAAAAAAAAAATCATACATAACGTACAAATTCAATCATAATTATTAATCCCTTAGCAATTTTGCCCGTACACCATACCCGTACCTGCAAAACTAGTTTCTTTACGCCGTTTCTCAAAGTTTTTGAATACCACTAATTTTTAATTGTTGTCTTTTCGCTTTAAAAAAAAAAAAAATTACAGAATTTTTTCAATTAAATAAGGCGAATATTTTAGCTCGGAAAAAAGTGGTGTTTTGCCCATACTTTTAATATATAGAGCGAAAAAAAAAGTAAAAATAAAAACTGTTAAGGGGTTAAGGAACACTCTCTAAAATTATGCTTTTACATTCCAGGTCCGCTCAATCGCTCAGTGCATCTTAACCCATTTGTAACATTAGCGCATATGCAGGGTGCGTCAGAAAAAAATTATACATACACTGTTTAACGGGTCATAACATTCTAATTTTTCTTATTTTTCAAAGTGTAATTAATTGGAAATAATGAGTAGACCAAGATTAACTTTTGAAAAAAGAAAACTTATTTTAAAATTACTATTGTAATCAGGGCCCGATTAACTTCTGAATCTAGGGGAAGCACGGTATCATTTTGGGCCTCCCTTTCATTTGGCAAAAGTTTTCTTAATTCTTCATTCATGAAAACTCAGCAATAATACTAATATTATTCCCGGGAGTAGCATAGCCGAGATCACATTATAATTCATTAAACAGCTTTTTTATATTCCCTGTATATACTTCAGATATATTTAGCACATATATCTATTATATGCTCAATTTATCGGGTGGTTTCTAACAGGCACATCAGGATACTGTATGATTAATTAACATCCTATTGATGACATGTTCATATTTCCCTGTTAAATAAGTTTCGTGAAGTAGTGCTTGGATTTCCTCTTGACTTAAGCAAACTTTCTCTTAATAAATAAATAAATAAATAAATAAAAATACAATGTAAAAAAAAAATGGAAATGGGAATTAGAGGGCTCTCTTCGCGGTCATTTATGGGCCCTTTTTAAATTTTAGAGGGGGAGCATGTGCTTCACGTGCCTTTTGAATAATCAGGCCCTGACTGCAATTATGAAAATGTAGCAGAAATACAAAAACAATATCGCAGGGAGTTTCAGCCGGATCCACCTATGTGACTTACAATTCATCGGTTAAAAGATAAGTTTGAAACGAATGGATGTTCATAGACAACGTTCCGGAATAGCAACTGAGCAAGAATGCACCGCAACACCAAATGAAATATTTGTTGAAGTTTGTGAATCAATAGCCCACCGTCATAAGCAGTGTATTGACCAGTACGGTAATAATGTTGAATATCTGCGATAAGAGGAAAAGTTATACATTTTATGTAGATTCTTTTGCAATTTGAATATTAATTATATGTGAATAAAAACTGGAGTTATAACCATTCAAACTGTGTATACATTTTTCTGATGTACCCTGTATATGTGCATTTCAGGAATTTCTTTCTTATTCAGAAATTCCGTGTTCATGACAGAAAATCTGAAAAGTAATTTTTACTTTATTTAATGACAGCTATTTCGTGATAACATAAAGTAAAAATTCTTCTTTTGTAATTTCGGAATAAAAAAAAGAAATTCCGGGAATAGACGCATACATGCGTTAATGATGCAGAAGGGTTAAGTAGAACGTTTTTATACATTTGCTGGGCCGCAAATGTTTTATGTTTTATTACTCTTTAAGTTTACTTTTACATAGGTCCAAGAGTTACGGATTGAAGAAAATAAAATAATAAGGAGTTGCAGATTGTATAAAAGTGCACTATTAAATATATATATATATATATATTTTTTTTTTTTTTTTTTTTTAACTGCAAAAGAGAAAAAAGACATCATACGCAGATTAAAAACTTTAATGTTTAACGTACATTCTCTAAAATTATGTTTTAACATTCCTGGTTCTCCCAAGGAATCTTACAGAAAATGTCCGCTCACTTGCTGCATCCGCATACCACTTTTTACGTAAAGTTATTTTTCCCTAATTTAATCGTAGAATTCTGCCATTAAATAAGGTTAATATAACTCTACGGAAAAAGTGGTATTCAAAATCCGCTACTCTTGAAACCTATGCTTTTATATACATTGCACTACTCAATAATGTAAATTATTTTTTTAAGTTGCAAAAGAGAAAAAAAAACTTCTGTCGACCTATTGCAACCGTTTCGTTTATACATATGATTATGTTTATTATCATTATATAAAGGATATAATTATTTTTTATTTCAATGACTCTAATATCACTTCGTTATACCTACTCAACATCCCACACAGCTTACATATATATCATATACAGTAAAACCTCCCAAAAGCGACCATGCTCCGTTCCATTAAAAAGTGGTCGCTCCGATAGGTGTTTCTCTTAATGGAGGTTACGTTTAAATCTAGTTTTTGATTGTTGAAAATAAGGTAATAAGTAGAGTTATAAAAATTTATCTTTTATTAGGAAATAAATAAAAAAAAATTTAAATACCAAAAGAAAATTTTAATTTAAATTCATAACTTAATTACAACAAGGGATTAAAAAATGTATAAATTGACGTTTTCATTAATTTTATATAATTTTATCTTTTACTTTCATTTTATCTTTTACAACTTTTATTTCTAAACACTTTCGAAGTTCAGTAAATAAATGCAATATTTTTTTCCTCTTGAACAGATAATGGAGATTCCATTAATCTATCTACTTCTTTGAGAGTTTCCTGAGAGCATAGGTCAGGGAATGTACTGTCCGGCACTCTGATTCGTCACCAGAAATCAATTTAGTGCTTGAAAAGGCACAAAGGGAGTTTAAACACTTAAAGATTACCTAAATTAAAAAAAAAAATCTAAAAAAGATAAAATTAAAATTAAAATAAAACGACCAGGAAAGAATAGAATTCATTTCCGTTTCTTCAAGCAAATTGTCGCTCCTGAAAGGAGTTCCACGGAGAATGGTCTCTTAATGGAGGTAAAATTAGCATTGAGCCTATGGGATTAAATTCCGTTCCATGAAAAAACGGCCGTTTAGAGAGGTGGTCGCACCGGGAAGTTTCACTGTATAGTGCTGCACAAAAGAATGCGGATATTTTTTCGAATATTGTTGATAATACCCGAAATTGTTTTAAATGTGCACGTTTTAAATGTGTTATGCTTTTTCCAAATTGTTTACTTACAAGGAAAGTCTCCATAAGCGCATACTCAGAAAATTTTGAAAAAGTTACAGAATGTTCTTCTCATGTGGATATATACGTCTAAAAAAAAATTTCCGCCGAACCTCGATATAACGTCAGTAAAAAAATTATTAAAATTTTGTTTATTTGGCGATTTATCACCGGTTGGCGCGGAATAAAATTTAAAGAAATACAGTTTTATTACAAATAATCTTTAAGGCAGAAGTGCAAAAATCTAGGCGCCAATGGGCCGATTCCCACCACTAAATTTTTAGTACTCTTCCCCTAAAAAGAATACTGATAAAATTTAGGCGAAGTATACTAATAAAATTTGACGAAGAATACTAATAAAATTTAGTGGTGGGAATCAGTCCATTGGCGCCTAGATTTTTGCACCCCTACTTTAAGGAAAAACTTTTTCATGCTGAACTTGTTTATGTAAGTTTAACTTACGTAATAAATAAATTTTTATAACTATAATTTTGTGTGCACATTTATATGTATATATAATGAAATTTAAAGATCGTAATTTACGATTTAAAACAAAATTTAAATTGATTGAAATTGTTTCAAGCTCAAAAATAAATACGATTCTGAACATTGACAATTCAAGGAAAAAGTATTGTTGCTATGGAAACAACGACTTCTTCGATATGGAAATGTATAACGAATGCGTTTGTCACCGGGCTTTTCTTTTTAAAATACATTTAAAAATTACTTATATAACCGGTGAAGCTGTTTAAATTAGTAAAAATCAAAATAACGGTAACAAAGTAAACAATTTTTACTTTAATTTAATTTTTGCTTCATCAGTGTAGTTTCTATGCACGTAGGCCAATGGTCTATATTTCCGTTAACCCACGCCACCAAGCGGCCCGAAGAAGGTGGGCTGCTGAACATCGAGATTGGAAGCAACGTGATTGGAATCAAGTGCTGTTTACAGACGAGTCCCGATTCAGTCTGGAGTGTGTCACCGACGTGTTTTGGTATGGAGAGAAAGGGGCACTTGAAATAACCCAACATTCGTTCATGAAAGATCTCATTACAGACGAGTAGGGTTGATGGTATGTGTTGGAATCAGCATAGGTGGACGTACAGGCCTGTGTATCATTAGGAATGGCACTTTGATGGTTCAAAGCTATGCAGACGAGATACTGAGACCTCATGTCGTAACTTACGCTGCAGCCATGGTGATGCCTTTGTTTTTATGCATGGTAATGCTAGATCGTATACAGCTCGTCTGGTGGAGAACATGCTTGAAGCTGAAGCAATACAGCGTTGGCAATGACCAGCATGCTCTCCTGACCTGAATCCAATTGAACATGTTTGGGACACACTCGGCCGATGCATTGCAGTGAGACCAAGGACTTCTTTAACTGTCCGAGACTTCGAGAGTGGCAATTCTTGAAGAGTGGAACAGTGTTCCCTAATGTCTTATCGATAACCTCATCACATCCATAGAAAACAGGTGTGCAACTTCTTAGCTGTTCGAGGGGACCACACGCCAAATTAAACATCTTGCATCATTTCTAAACAATACTTTTTTTGTCATTTACATGTAACCAAATTGTTGCTTTAAATCATCTTTTCGTGTTCCTTTCATCGTCTCAAAGAATTAAAGCTACCTTACGATTTTTTTTTTTTGCGTCTACTTTTCTTAATTGTGCCATTTATACACTTGTACTCTCCATTTTATGCCCATGCATGGCTGCTTCGTACGGTTATCTTCATTTCTTTGCTTGCTCCCCTAATTGTTTTGAGCAGTGTTGTAATGTAACAAACACAGGCAATAAATATAGCTGACGTTAAGAAAGATGGTTTAGTTACAATATTGTCTAAAACAGCCATAATTCTTCTGAGTTGCTCTGTTTCAAGTTCTGCCGTTTTTGATACCAAAGTAAACATTTCGACCTCAACAGTTCTTTCCGATATCTGGTTGGTTTAAAAGATAATTTTTTGTAAAAAAAAATATTTATGATTGATCAGCACTTTTTGGGATGTATTAGATTGTGTAAAAAGTAATGGTGGTTTCTTTTATTTTACTTTTCAACCAATTTATTTTAAGTGGTTGGAAACAGTTTCAGAACATACTCCAAGTTCAGCAGCAAGCTCTTGGACTTTGGTAGGTAATACACCTACCAAAGCTTCAACTTATGCTTTCATTTTTTTTATTGTTAATGACAGAATGTCACCCACGACCCTTTCCATATTCCACACTCTCATTGCCACCAAGAAATTTCTGGAGGCAATGTTAAAATGTGCGTTCACAAGTCGTACTTGGGTCAAATGTATTGTTGAAGAATTCAGACATTTTTCTCCGGGAGGGGTTTCTGTGGAGGGTGCCATTTTTTCCGTAAGGTACACTGTGGAATTCCGGGGGGGACGCACTTCTAGATCATTAATAAGCATAAAACTCCAAATCTTCAGGGGGACATTTCGATGCTCCGGGTTAGATACCCTCCCCCTGCTCTTCCTGAATTTATCCCTGTAACGTAGTTGATAAAAAAAAAAAGCCGTTTCCGCTGTTTTTCGTACGATTTTGAATTAGTACACAAAATCGTATGAACTTTCCCATAGTCCTGTAACTGCCTTAAACATCCTTTTGCAATGGTTAAAAACAAAATTATAATAATACTAAATAAATCATGCATGTCAAACACGTGAACCGCGGGCCACAACTGGCCCGCCGACAACTTGTCTGTGGCTTGCGAAGCCTTTGGCATTTTTCCTGTATTTAATTTAGTTTTTAGAAAATGTACGCAGAAAATACGCTTTGAACGAACACACTTGCACCAACAGTGGTTTTGGAGATGGAAAACATAAGAAAGATATGTGCATCAATGTTACCAGTTTAGTGGGCCTTTTTTTAAAATTCAGAATGCTACCACTATTTTTGAATAGTAATATTTGTCTTATTTATTCTGTAATCAGATACGGGAAATATTTCTCTTCAGAATGTCGTAGCATTCTGCATTAAAAAAAATATCGCTTATCTGGAAGCAGTGATGTATAGAGACAGATATAACTCAATTTTACATGTTAGCATAAAACGATTGTGGATACACAAATAACAACTCGCAACGTTGCAAAACACGGGATGGTGAATCTAAAAATTTAAATATTCATAATTTTTTTAATTATTTTACTTATACCAGAAGGACCCGTGCGAAGCTTTCGCACTGCAATCTTTGAGATTATTTCCAGGTACGTTTCAGCACTAATTTTTAATTATATGATTTTTTTCTTTAATCAAACAACGCGTTTTAACGAAATATGGGCGTACTATCTCAGAAATTTGTACAAACACTTTTCGAAAGTCATTTATCGTTGTATGTTTTGTATATGTATAGAAAAAAGGATGTTGACAACAGAAATAATGTATATGATGATGCCTTGGGTATAAGAAAAGGGAAATAGATCGCTAGAAATTTTTTCCCCAAATTTTCTTCTCTCGCCAAGTTCATTTCTCTAGGTTGCCAAAACACCTATACTGAAAAAAAGACCGTAATATAAAAAAAATTAAAACACTGAATCAGACGTTTAGGGAATTCATATGAAAGCATTTCCTCAGATTTGGCAAAACTGTTCCAGAAATGTCTTAAATACATAAATGAACATTTGGTACACCACTTTTTTCCAAGTCTATGGGAACTTAAACATGGGATGTTCAAACTTCGTGGTCCAGCAACCATTTAAGTGACGTCAGACTTCGCTGGCGTATTAACAGCTTAATGAAACATTAAAAAATAAATACTTGCAATTTTTGTGAATCCTAATGAACTGCATATCTGAATGGAAGATAATCCTTAAATTACGTTACTGGTGCTCCGATACATTACGCATATACACAGCCATCATTAAACAAAGAAAACAAATAAACAATAGGTGACGCACGCATAAAAATTAAATAAAAACCCGATTAAAAGCTCGATATTTTTCAAAAAGTAGGCGCAAGAAATAAATTCAAAATCTTATTTTAATTGCATTATAGGATGACGTCATCTGATAATGCAGTATTTTATTTTTGTGGTAACACTGATTTGAGGAAAATCTTTCATTTCATTTATGAAAACAATGCCGATTTAATTTTTAATTAATTGCAATTTTTAATAAAAAAAAACATGTTTTTACGAAATGTTAAGTGTGCTATGTCAGAAGCCTTTTCAAAATCCTTTCATATGCTATCTCATTCGTCATTCTGCGTTTCGTATTTTCTTAGAAAAAGGGATGTTGACAGAAGAAATAATAGCTACGATTTTTTATTTGTTGTATGTCGAAACTAAAACTTTATTTGACTACTGTCCTTGATTTTACACCACTTTACAAAATAATATAATATCTTTATTAAATACTTAGAAATGTACTGTTAAAGTTATAAAATTCGGCACCAATTAAGAACAGTTACAATTTTTAAAAAATCAAAATATAAAATTAAATAGCTTTTAATGAGTGGCTTTGAAAGTGAGACAAATTATTACCATTGTGCTTGAAACAAAATACCAGACTATGTCATCCACGTTCTTCACTTTGACTTTAGTCTAACATATGAATTCTGGATTTAAGCTCTTTAATTATTTTCATTACTTAGGTTAGTAATTCTGTGTGATCTTTCTGCCTTTCTTTCATTTTTATTGATATACACACATTTTATTGACATACTCACATACATCACGGGATTTATAATATATATATATATATATATATATATATATATATATATATATATATATTAAAACTCTTGACCACTATGAATAAATCTGATTAACTGAAGATGAATATCGCAGTTTTTATTTTACTTTATTTTATTTTATTTTTTTAAGATGATTTACAATACAAGGAAAAAGGAGGAAAAGGGAACTATTCAAAGGAAAACTGAAATTTTATGTTTGATATGTAGACAGTGTTTGAGATTGTAAAGAATGTAACATTAATAAGTGCTAACAGCACAAGGTATGAAGAAGACTCGCAAAAATCTGGCTAAACATCGGAAAGATAAACTATCAAAATTGATAATGATACTTTTTAATAAAGTATCAAAGCGCGTTCACCAAGCCTATTGAAGAAAATATACTTGCTTTACAAAAACTAATTATATTGTCTCTTACATTAAATGTCCCGCAACTCGAAATCATTCACTACGAAATTGAATAAATGATGTCTCGAACCTTAATTTTTTTTTTTTTAATCTACTATAAGCATAAGTTCCATTGCTAGAAAGATTTAATTATATATAGCGGAGAGATTTATAAAACCCGGATATGTGCTTTGAAACTTATAGTGCTTATAATCTTATATTGGTACACACATTGCTTAATCATCTTCAATCTAGAAAATATCTTGGAAATGTGGGTAGTGAAGATAACCAGATCTACTTCTGATACAGATATTCGGCGACTTCCATTATAAATATTTAACTGCGTTAATTTCGAACTGTTAAACAAGGTTAAAGTTTTCCTTTTAAATTGACAAATTTTATATTATTAAAAGGCCACCAATAGACAAGTGGAGTTTTCATTTTAAATTAGAAAGCATATTCACGGCAATCACGGAGTTCACATTCAAGGCAAATTTCATAATGGTATCTTGTTACTTGATAGTATCAGCGATTTCAAATAGAATTTATTACTATGACAAAATAATTTTCATGCAGAAAATTTATTTCATTTTAAATGTTGTCCGGCATTACAAAAATCCCCGGAGTGGAAATTTTTAGAATATACTAAGAATATATTTAAAATTTTTCAAAAAAGCAAATTTCAAAAGCAGATTTTTGAAGAGCGAAGATATATGGATATGTGGTTTCCAAATTTCTGTAATCATTCATCAATCGACCGATTTTTTAAAGTATAGTATGCAGTTAGGCTTATTTTAGCAATGTTTCGTGTGCACTTTTATACGACATCTTTGGGTAGCTGATATAATTTGAACCAGAAATACATTTAATAAATGAAATCAAATAAGTAGCCCACGGACACGACACAATTTATTAAATAAATTTCCTGATTCAAACTAAGTTTATTTTTATTCTTTACTCGACGAAAACAAGGAAGATTGATTGTTATGTCTTTGCTAGAGCAAGATTAACAGACCAGCGTGTGCAATCAATTATTTTTAAATAACAATTTAGAAAATTCAATTAATTTTTATAGATTTGTTGATAAAAAGTATTTTTGAATATTTTCCCTAAAAATAAGATAAACTAAACTATGTATAATAATAAATTTGGAACTTTGCGTGAATAGTTCTTAAGCATCGCTGCGTTTTGTACATACAAATTTTATTCTGTGCAATGGAAATAATATTATCTACTTTTTTATGTGGCCCGCGGCTTTGTTTATAATGCTTAAATTGGCCCGCGGCAATAAACGAGTTTGATATGCCTGAAATAAGTAGATAAAAATCTGCCATTCAAAATAATATACAAACAACGTAGTATTCCATTACCAATTTATTAAAAATAGTCTGGGTTGAAAGTTCAATAACAAGAATCGCCTATTTTTTACAAACCTCGAAGAACATCAAAACCTTTCAATATACCTCTGCATCTGCTCTTCCTTTAACGATCAACAAGACCAAAAATAAAAGTATCAAAAGAAAGAAGAAACAGTGATCTGAAATATTCTTGAGGTTTGTTATTAGATGTATCTGGCGGCCAACTTTAACAACGAATGTGTTGGGCTAAAGAAAATAGTTTCAAAGTTTTCTTTAGCGAAGGATTCTGCTCTCTTGAACAGGTCAGAAAACTTTTGAACATCATCTCCTGTTCCTTGCTTACTGATTGATGTAAAGTTCATAAAGCTGAAAAATGACATCATCAGCATGCCGTATAACAGAAGACAAATCGCATTCAGAATTTTGCAGGTATTTTGAAAGTGACAATGTAATGTTGGATAAAACTTTCGTTAACAAATACCGTTGTAGACCGATTTTCGTCATAACAGGTATACATGTATAGTTATACTTGTATAGTATGTACAAAAAAAAAACCCAGATGACAGATAGCCTTGTATAAATCTTCTCTTGCTATATATTAAACCTTAGAGCAGCATTATAAAGCCTTATTTTAAGTAATGTTATCTGGGCCGTGCTTAAATACATTTTCAGATACTACATTTTACTGACTGAAAATCGATAATGAATATATATTTTTTCTATGTTGGTACTTCGTGGAACCATTTATATAATATCGCTTAAGTAACCTACGATTAATATTAACAGTTTAAAAGTGAAACATACTTTTAACGCCGGGGCGCCATTTGGAGCAGGGCTGTAGCTAGAAGTGAATAATAGGGTGGGGGGGGGACTCAAGAAAATGTAGGGGAGGCTCATCATATTTTTTCCCTCTCTCTGACATATGCACGCACAAACAAACAAACACACACAGAGAGAGATATATGTGATCAAAGTATTATATAGAAAGATAAATTAGTGTGTATTCATATTGTAGGCACTATGTTTCTTATTAAACTGTTTATAACTTCATTTTAAACTGAAAAAAGAAAAAGAAAAAAGGCTGCAGAATAAAAATTTCCAGTGTATAACTATTGTATAATTATGCTGGTGAAATAATAAGTGATGATGTCAACAAGTAAATAAAAAGGATTCTAAAGTTGTAATTTTATATGATAAAAAACATTAACAAAATCAAGGATGTATTTTGCATTTTCAAATTATTATTGTTTTTAAAACACTTATTTAAACTAATTTAAAATACTTATTTGCAGTTTTTATACAAATACTACCATTTAGTATTTGTGCAAAACTGTAAAAGAGCCACAAAACTAAATTCGATTTTTGAAAAGAGTTTCATTTGATGACCTTAGAATCTTTCTCAGAGGAGGCTCAAAAAATTTTAGGGGGGTGGCTAAGTCCCCCCCCCCCCTGGCACGCCTCTAACTACGACCCTGATTTGGAGGAGGCTAGAGGGAACAATTGCCCCATCAAGGAATTTGATATTTTGAAGTGATATTTTCAGTTGTCACAGATCATATATATATTTTTTTTTCTTTTTTAAATATGAAATTTCACAAAAGCTAAAATAATTTGTCATATTTTATAAAATAGATCCATTAGTATTAGATAAACACTTTAAGCACAGAAATGAATAAATACCAAAAATGTTTGCTAAAGCTTGCTATTGCAACTTTCTTAAAGTGAAGCACATTTATCAATAATGAGTATTTTGGTTAATTTTATAAACAAAAGTGAGAATAAAACTGTATCAGTTGTTTCTCAACTGTGCGCAACAAACTTTTTAAAAAAAATGCCCCTCCCCCTCTCAAAGCAATTTTGAAATGGATGCACGAATATGAATTAGGGGGAAAGCTGAGTAAAGTAACATGTTAAGATTTCACATTTTATTTCTTTCATACTTTTAACTTTTTCATTCAAAATTAATTGATGAATTCAGTTAAAATTTAACTATACTTTCACTATTTTAAATTTCTATTTAATATCTTTAGATGAAAAAAGTGTTAGAAATACATCATAAATAATAAAATTTCAAGCAGATACTATATAGATTTTCTAAAAAAGTGCTATTCAGAAAATTTATTTTCTAATACAGTAAAGGCTGTTTATAGCGGAATCCTACTATAAACGGGAAAAAAAATCATGGTTTTGCCACAAAAATACCATGCAATGTTACCTTCTAAAATGAAATCGACCTGTTTAAAACGGATTTTTTCTCTGTTTTTTTTTTTTGTTGTTGTTTGTTTCCATCGAAGCAGGTATTGTTGTATTATACTTATGGTAGGGGAACCGCAATGGAATTATTACCTGGGCCCGCGGTCTGTACGGCCCTGTGCAACCTTCCCCTTGCAAAAAAAGGGATAAAATATTGTGAGTCTGTGAATTCCTTTCAGGAATGTAGTGGAGGGTATACGATGGCATACGTCCGCCGTATACCTTCTCGATATTTTTAGAAATTCCGTGTACCCTCTTTAGCTATAGCGTATAACCTGTAATGGTCTAATGTATATCCTTTACCTATAGTTTACTTACCTATAATATATATACTCTACCCTATGTTTTGTTTTTTGTTTTTTGTTTTTTTTTTCAATTCCGTCCACCATTTATTCTACAATGAAAGAATTTTTGAAATTGATTTGGTAATTTAACAGTAATCGTGATTTTAGACCATTTTTCGCTCATTTTCTCTTTTTATTTTTTGAATTTTTAAAACTGTTTTTATTAGTGAACATTTTTGAGTTTTTGTTGTTACTGTTGGTGTTTTTGTTTTATTTTCTGCCAGAGAATAGCTGTTTTTTGGATTATCGAAACACCAGTAACTATTCCATGCCAAATGTGTTATTACTGACGCAGAAATCGCAATTACGGCAAAATGTTTATAATTAATCGAATTTTCGTGAATTGCCACGCAATGACAAATTTACTAATTGTATTTTTAGGGTTTCGTTCATCTCACGAAACCCTATTACTCCCGCTGCGTCCCGAAACCCTATTACTCAGTCTGTCTGTCACAGAGCCATTCTCAAAAACTATGTAACTTACAGAGTTGAAACTTTGTGTAGAAATCTGAATATCAGCTATGAAGAGCTCAAAATATTAAAATTTGAAAAATTCGTATTATTTTAATAAATAGAGATAAAAAAACCAAAATTCTAACAGTCTTTTCTCATTAAATTTAAACATTTTTCGTTATAGCAGATGCCAAAAATTAAAAATCCAGGATGAAATTCTTTCTACAATAATTAATTTTCTATCAGACGATTTCCACGTGAAAAATAAAAATGAAATAAAAAGTTTCACCAATTGAAAAAAAGATTAATATGAAATAAAAATGATTGACGTGATAGTGGTAATAAAACAGAAAGATTTCTCAATAATACAAGGCGTATGAGTATATGTATATGTACACAAAGCAGATTAATATCACGTCATTAGAGAATTAAAAAGAAAATCTGACGTCATATCGCAAGTTTAACGGATTTTTCGAATGTTTCAGAATAATACAAAGCGAGTATGAATATGAGTAATAGAGAATACTAAATATATGAGTTTGAGGAACGTATTGAATCATGATAAAAACCCGATTATGGAAATATTCGCATATTTTAACATTTTAAAGGTGTACAACATGTTTAATTTTGAAATTATTATTTTTTTTAATATCGCATTTAGTCCACATGACATATATTATTATGACAGAATATAATAGCGGGCTTCGCCCGCTATCGGGCTGGTTTAGAAATTCGAAAAAATGAGAAAAATAGACCGGTAAATTTTTACTTTATAAAAAACATGACTTTTTTTTTTGCTAAATGAAATTTATTTGGATTTATTAAAGAAAGGATAAAGTGTTTTGAAAGAAATATTAAACGAAACCCTTTGAGCGATCTTCGATCACACTTACCCACTTGTTTTTTTTATTACATATGCAATAAAACATAGAAAATAGAGCTGTTTATAACGGAATCCTGCCTTAAACATAAAATGCCATGGTTGGAAAAGAATAGAATAAAATTATAAGTGGTAGTGTATCTATTAAGACGGAAGTATATATAAAGAGGAATTAATATTTCCAATTCCTTGCTATTTCGCCTTACTAGGCTTTAGTATATTATTATGTATTAATGCATGATTAAGCATACACCTAATAACTAAGTAAGAGGACCATTTTCTTGTGATAGAAAAACCTACAGACATTATGGTTAATCGCAGAATAAGCACTATTATGCTTTCAGACAATGGTCAAAGCATTGTTACCGACAAATATACAATAGCTACTCATTGTTTAAGTTTATTGTTTGCTTATGGAGGTTTGAGTTGAGATTATTATTATTATTATTATTATCATATATATATTATTTCTGTTGTCAACAACCCTTTTTCTATACATTTACAAAACACACAACAATGAATGAGGTATCGTTCGAAAGGTTTTTGATCTGGCTTCTGAAATAGTACACTCAAATTTAACTAAAATGCTTTTTTTATTAAAAATTGCAGTTAATTAAAAATTTAATCTGCATTGTTTTCATAAATTAAATGAAAAGATTTTCTCAAATCAATGTTGCCACAAAGTTAAAGTACCGCGATATATCGTGCTCAGCAATGATTATAAAAAAATAAATAAATAGTACAAAAAAAGATAAAGTGTGATTACTCCGCGCAGGGTTTTTATTTTTTATTTTTTATTTATGATTAAAAAGCAAAATTGAAATTGAAATGTTTAAAAGAAGAAAAAAAACACCATCGATCGATCGAAGCAAACTTTTTTTCAGTATATTTTACTCTAACTTTGATGGAATAAATGAGACGATATTCTGGGTTGACTAATGTTCAATGTATGTTGTTTGCAGATATTCTTAAGCCTTAATTTTTCTATAGAAGTTTAAACCTGCATCTATAAAATATTAGATTGCAGTGCGAAATCCTCGCACGGGTCTACTGATTATTATTATTATTATTATTATTATTATTATTATTATTATTATTGTTGTTGTTATTATTGTTGTTGTTATTATTATTATTATTATTATTATTATTATTATTATTATTATCATCATCATCATTATTATTATTATCAATTGAAAACATTTAAAAATTATCTCATCGACTGATTTTATTGGTACACTAAAGTGGCAAAATGTAACATTTTAAATAAAAATTATAAAATTATGTTAATCTTAGTCAATTTGGCGCGTAATCTGTTAAAAGGACAATTTTCTTCTTCTATTTTTAATTTTTAAGTCGTAAAAGTGTTTGTACATCCAGTAAAAATCAAATCGAAAATAGATAAGAACGACTTTCACATCCTGAACGAAATCCATTTATTTGTGACACCAATACTAAAGTGAAAAAAAAATATCGAAAAAAGTAAAATGGAAATTACATTCCTAAACGTGTGAGTCAAAACAATTTCTTATTTGCGTGAATGGATCTAAAAAACACTTTCGTCTGAATTTGAATTAAACAAAAAAAAAAAAAAAAAAAAAAAAAAAAAAACATCAAAAGGTATTCTCTCTCAACTTCATATGAACGTCTTCAAGGTCGCCTGAATGTATTGAAGCCATACAAGAGATTTTATTCATTTATTTAGTTATTCAAAAGAATGAATCAAAATATCAACAAAAGCAAAACAAAAATTACTTAAATGTAAATAAATGTATACTTTGTAATTTTGTAACTGTTCTTAGTTTTCAACAAAGATTAGAGAAGAGTGAAACCGCTTTGCATATTTTAAATAATTTACAACATGAATAAAACCCTTGGCGTAGAGGTGCTTATTTTTAGGTACGACTATTTCTGAATAGTAATCTTCACCTTATTGCAGACTTTTGCGATTAAAAATAAAAATTAAATTACTATTCTGAAATACTAGTACTAAAAAATAAGCACTTTTATGCATTCTGTCTAATGCGTGCAGAAATGTAGGACTTATTATTATTATTATTATTATTATTATTATTTCTCTTCCAAACTCTGTTTAACTGTAGAAAAGTAAGGATATATTATTATTATTATTATTATTATTATTATTATTATTATTATTATTTCTTTTCCACACTTTATTTAAATTTTATTTTTAAAGGAGTCTAATATTGGATTGCAAGCAATTTTAAAATATAAGTAATCTTTCGTTTATGTGTGAGAGTAACCTGTCATGTATGTGCATCTCGTTTACAGGCGTCTCTGTTATACGCGAAATTTTCAATGTCCCGGCTTCATAAATAGGAAAATAATTATGAAAATAACTATGGAGAATACAATTCTTTTATGAAGATAACAAATAAAAATTACTCTGTTCTTTTTACAACATTTTTCTTAGGGATTCCCGTTAGACAAATTTCATACCATAAAAACATTATAAACCTAATCAAATTTAAGATAAAATCTACGAACACTGTACGTGGAAATAAATAAGGGAAATTTTATAATCACTTCCTCTATCAACATTAAAAAAGAAAAGAAAAGAAAAGTGAAAAAATAAATCTTTGAGTTAATTATTTTTATCCATTGTGAAGATAAAAATGGTACCTTTGAACACAAGCAAAATGAAGGTACACGTTGTTAAATTTTCGAAATGCAGCCCCCCTACTCGCTAACGCTCGCCAACCCCCGTGAATTACGAAGCAATTAACATTGAGACCACTACGCGGCCCCAGTTCACTTCGCTCGCCTCTTTTAATTTTGCAGGAATTCTAGCCGAATAAGTACTACCATAAATCCATCATAAAGCACCATAAAATTGACAGTTTTTTAATGTAAAAAAATAATTGAAAACTTCGTTGAAAATACAGTTAAAAATGCATTTAGTTGATGATACCAATGGGCATAAATCATTTAAATACTATGAAAAAAAGATCTGCAAAACACAATTAGTTTAAAACTCATTGCACCTATAATATTGTACAGCACGGCTTAAATTCATAAAAAAAAACACTACGTGATAGGAAGATAGTTTATATACATCATCAATCATTGTTTAAATTTCGTAAAACTGTTCTAATTGATTAGATTATAGATATTTGCAAAATAAATTATTTTTTACTTCAATAATTTGCATCTACAGCAATAGATGGCAGCAGGTGCAATCTAGACAGTTGCTATTTTTATTCTCTCCGATTTCGCATGAGTAAAATTCATAAATAAATTCTAAATAAGAGTTGAGAATTCATTTGAAATTAACGATATTACTCATAAATAAAATGAGGAATCATCTCAAACGCTTTGGATTATGCATGTGTTATTTTATTTTTAATAATTGCTAGTTTGAGTTTGGTTTCACTGCTGTTTCGCTGGCCGCCATATTGGAGATTCTAGAAACTACGGTTGTTGCCAAATGATAATCTAGAAATTCAGCCCTTTTTCCGCGACACGTAAGAGAAATATATATATAGATATATATAAAAAATATTATGTATAGATATAAAAGTATACAAATATACGTTATTTATAAGCTGAAAAGTGGTTGATATTAAATTAAAATAAGGTATTTAAATTAATTCTTAAAGGTAAAATGTTGTGAGCTCGGGGTTCGAAAGGACTGATGCCAATATATAAGAACAATAAAAAGGCTTTATTCACTATAAACAGTGCAATACGATCACAAATATCTTCTGAAAATTACAAGATATTCAGTAATCTTCAAATCCAATAAAAGCTAAGCAAAATTTCACACAGAAACAATGCGTTCAATACGACGTATCAATGACAAAATCGATCCGAGAAACACAGTTCTCAATGCAAAGCCTCTCGTATGAATTCAATCGCAGTTGACAGACAACTAACTCACTGAACTGGTGGAGGTCCCTTATATAGACTTCAGAGATCTTTCCAGATTATTCCCGGGCTTTCTAATGCTAGAAATTACCAGAAGGTCCTTCAACTCTCGATAAAGTACTCCAAACGTGAAAGGATCCCAATGTAAATGTATAAGGGGGGGGTTGCACAAAAAGTCGCCAAATCCGTCGCCAACTTGGCGACATTTGGCGATATATCGCCAAATTTGGCGACAAAAATAAGTCGCCAAAACCATCGCCAACTTGGCGATAAACCCATTCCTTGGCGATTTTACCATAGACTTCCATTATAAAGATGAGGGTGTAAGGTTGTTTTCCTTGCAAACCATCTGAGGCCTTTAGCATTGAGTTACATGATGCTCAATAATAAATACATTAATAATACTGCAATTTTCACAATAATCAAATAAAATAAATTTAAACAAATGGAATATTTACAGATATATACAAAATTCATAACATTGCCCCCCTCTCAAGGACTGCACGTCCCGGGCAGTTCAACCTTTGATCGGAAAGCAAACCCGTTACCAACAAATGCTATACTATTCAAAACACATTCATAATGCTGAATTATACAAAATATACACTTATTTAAAAATTAAATAAAATTAAAGCATAGACATTATTACATACAAGTATTTAAATAATAATAACAATAATAATGATAATGCTAAGCAAAATAAATAATTACATTAATTTATATACAAGACCATGGTCATACTAATTTACATTATTTACATTACACTATTTACAATCAATGAACTAAGTACTATGGCCATAGTATGGAGCCAACCTGTCGTAATGAACGACTCTAGGCTTCGAACTTGGTGACTTTCGGATCCGAATTACGACATCGTTCAGTCTGTTTAGGACTGTATAAGGACCGTCCCAGTGCGATTGCAGTTTGGGAGAAAGTCCTTTACGTCGAGTCGGATTATAAAACCAAACCTTGTCACCTTCTTTGAATTGATGTCCCGTGGCTTTCGTGTCATACCTGGTCTTCATCTTCTCCGTCTGTATATTCATCCGCTCTCGAGCCAAGTTGTGGACGTCTTCAAATCGTGCCTGGAGATTCTGCACGTATCCCTCTGGCGATGAAGGCGCATCTGGAGGGCGACCAAAAAGCAGATCACAAGGTAGACGAAGATCACGACCGAAAAGCATCTGAGACGGGGAATAGCCGGTCGTTTCATGGACGGCGCTGCGATAGGCGAGGAGAAACAAGGGAAGTTTTTGGTCCCAGTCTTGTTGGTTTCTTGAAACTAGCAGTGAGAGGTTGTTGAGGATGGTACGATTAAACCTCTCAACCATGCCATCCGACTGTGGATGTAAAGGCGTCGTCCTAGTTTTGTCCATTCCGAGAAGTTGACAGAGACCCTCAATCACAGCAGAGATGAAATTTCTCCCCTGGTCCGAATGCATTTGAAGAGGGACTCCATACCTTGATATCCACTGGTGTACCAAGGCATCCGCAACCGTAGAAGCTTCTTGATCAGGGATGGCATAAACTTCAGGCCATTTCGTGAAATAGTCCATGACAACAAGGAGGTATTTGTTGCCATCAGCACTTCTTGGCAGAGGACCTAGGATGTCAAGGGCGATGCGTTCAAAAGGTGCTCCTACATTGTAGAGATGTAGTCTTCCTCGGCTACGTTTCTTTGGTCCTTTCCGAGCTGCACATGCATCGCAAGATTTGCACCATTGTTCGACGTCAGCTCTCGCTTTTCCCCAGAAGAAGCGCTCTCGGACTCTGTGTAATGTTTTCATGACTCCAAAATGGCCACCAGTGGGACTGCCATGTAATTCCTTGAGGACCTCTGGTATTCGGGATCGAGGAAGTACCAACTGCCACCGAGATGTCTTCCCATCTTCCGATTCGAATTTTCGGAACAGGACACCATTCTTGACGTGGAGGGAGTTCCAAAGAGCCCAATATTGCTTCGTCGTAGGACTGTAAGTCGAGATGTCTTTCCGACTGGGCTTCGTGCTAGAAGATTCTAATAACTCCAAGATTGGTTTGATGTCAGAGTCTGCCATTTGATCTTCTCGAATCTTCTCATCACTCCAGGGATCTGGTGGCGTTGATAGTGAAGTCTTCGTCTGGCGTATGACATGTTCGGGATTATACTTGTTCTCCGCTCTGGAACAATAGCGACAACTTTCGGGACACGGTCTTCTTGATAAGGCATCAGCATTTCCATGCGATGAGCCTTTACGATGCCTGATGTCAAAGTCGTATTCCTGGAGTCGTTGTATCCATCTGGCTACTTGGCCCTCTGGGTTCTTAAAATTCATCAGCCATGTTAGGGATGCGTGATCAGTGCGAAGGAGAAATTTCCTGCCATAGAGATAGTGATGGAAGTGTTCTATGGCTTTCACTATAGCTAATAACTCCTTACGAGTGACGCAATAATTCCGCTCCGGTTTCGATAAACATTTGCTCCAGTATGCTACGACTCGTTCTTGGCCATCTATTTCTTGGGAAAGTACAGCGCCGACACTTTCATGGCTGGCATCCGTGTCCACAATGAATTGTTTGTCGGGGTGTGGATAGGTAAGAACTGGAGAGGATGTGAGAGCTTCTTTCAGCCGCTGGAAGGAATTGTCGCATTCTTGTGTCCATAGAAACTTCTGCTTGCTTTCAGTGAGCCTATGCAATGGTCTTGCGATGTTGGAGAACCCCTGGACAAACTTTCTGTAATAAGTGCATAGTCCCAGAAAGCTTCGCAACTGATGGACATTTTCCGGACGCTTCCAGTTCTTTACTGCGGACACTTTTTCAGGATCTGTTCGAACACCTTCAGCTGAGATGATGTGTCCTAAATAATTTACTTCGCGTTGGAAGAACTTGCATTTCAGAGGGTTCAGCTTTAAATTCGCCGCTCTTAGCTTCGTTAACACTTTTCGAATATTTCCAAGATGTTCTTCAAACGTGCGGCCACCAATGATGACGTCATCTAGGTAGATGAGACAAGCTTCAAAAGTCAAGCCTTTTAACACTGTCTCCATGAGGCGCTCGAACGTTGCTGGAGCATTGCAGAGCCCGAACGGCATAACTTTGAATTGCCAAAGTCCTTGTCCAGTAGTAAATGCGGTCTTCTCTTTGTCATCAGGATGGATCTCTACTTGCCAATATCCACTCTTCAAATCCAGCGTGGAAAACCATTTATGTCCTGAAAGAGTATCTAGCGTGTCGTCTATTCTTGGTAGAGGATAGCTGTCCTTCTTCGTGATATCGTTAAGTTTACGATAATCCACACAAAATCTTGTGGAGCCATCTTTCTTTCGGACCAACACGATGGGAGAGGCCCACGGACTTGATGACAGTTCGATGATGTCACTATCCTGCATCTCTCGTAAGAGCTTAGAAACCTCTTCTTGTTTTGCAAACGGCAAGCGTCTTGGATGCTGTTTAATCGGTGGATGGTCGGCAGTATCAATTCTATGACGTGTCAGAGAAGTGCGACCTATATCTTTCTCGTTTTGTGAAAAC
Source organism: Maratus michaelseni (assembly GCA_963931845.1). Taxonomy (NCBI): domain Eukaryota; kingdom Metazoa; phylum Arthropoda; class Arachnida; order Araneae; family Salticidae; genus Maratus; species Maratus michaelseni. The sequence goes on along the minus strand of OZ007587.1, from coordinate 261,410,202 downwards.
ACATCCGTAAATTCCTGGAACAGTCTTTCTGCGGCATGTCTCTGCTCAGGAGATAAATTCTCATTTCGTCCAATTTCAGGTGTTAAACTTGTAGGCGGCTCCGACAAGGTCAAGCTCGGGTCTTTGCAAACACAGGTGACTGGAGCACAGGTAGCAAGCACTTCACCCTTCTGGATAGTTCTAGACTTTTCACTTACATTCGCCATCCTCACAGGGATCACATCTCTCGACAGATCTACCAGCGCTGATGCTATTAGCACTCCCTTTGGGCTCTTCTCAGGATATCCAGTCAAGCCATACTGGAAAATTCTTTCGTTTCCAGTTAATCCAGGTATCATCATTTCGGCCCGAGGAGGGATGATTACATCTGCCTTGGCTGTGATCCGTTGAATAGACCCGGACTCATTTCCAAGTTTGAAAATAGTGACATCTTCTTGAGCAGAGCGTAACTCATTATTCTTAAAGTCCAGTGTAAATCCATGCTCTTTTAAAAAGTCCAGTCCGAGTATGAAAGGGTCTGAAATATCGGCCACATAGACTGTATGATGGTAAGCGGCGTTCCCAAACTTTATTTTCAATTTCATTCTTCCATGTATGTCGATCTTATCCCCGGTCACGGTTTGGAGGATAACACGCGGCGGGGTCCAGAAGAGTTTTTCTTTCAGCCGCTGAGCTAGATCTTTCCGAATGATGGTCACATTGGCTCCTGTATCGATGATCATATTACAGGGCAAATAATTCACACTCCCGACTAGAAAAACTCCGTTCTCGCCGCAACTTCTTGCAGAAATTTCACATACTTGAAAATGGGGCTTCTCAAAATCTGGCAACCTCCACCCCGCAAGATGGCCATTAATCAGTTTTCCTGCTCCTCCGTTAGCGGGTGAGATATTACCTTCGGTGCTGGGTCGTCTTGTGCAGTCAATTTGGATATGGCCTTCTTCACCGCATTTCCAGCACTTGATCTTCTTGTAAGGTTTGTTGGCCATTAAGGAGTTCATCTGTCTCATTATGTCCTTCATCTGCTGCTGTAAACGCTCCACAGCTCTATCCGACGTCTCAGGCAGGTTGGCTGCTCGCACAAAGTGTCGATCTTTCCTAGTAGCTTGCTGGGCTGCCTCGAATTTCAGAGCGTAAACCAAAGCCCCTTTTAGATCATTGAGATCTGCTATCCGGAGTGCTGTCTGGATCTCAGGGTCACGCACACCATCGATAAAATGTTGCAGAGCTAAACTTTCTCTAATTTCAGTCGGACAGCCAGGATAAGCAAGGTGTGAAAGTCTCTCGACATCCGTAGCAAGCTCTTGCAAGGATTCAGTGGATTTCTGCTGTCGAGATTTGAGCTGGAGTCTGCTATATTCCTTCATACATTTCTCGCCAAAACGCAATTCTAAGGCACTGACGAGCATTTCAAAATCCAGCGGTTCATTTGCAGGCAAAGTCTGTAGGACGTCGGCAGCATCAGCTCGTAGAGAAGCAGCTAACTGGTAAGCTTTTGTCTGGGAATCCCAACCATTGGCGTCCGCTACGATCCCAAATTGTGTCTTAAAAACAGGCCATGAGGATTTTCCGTCATAGGTCGAGAGTTTAATAGAGGCCCGAGGAAGCATAGCTTGATACTTGACATCTTCGGGATAGTTTTCGGCAGTTATCTTTTGTTTCTTCACATTTTCCAACTCCTTTTCTACACTCTCAATCCTTTCTTCGACGGTCTTGGCGATCTTTTGAACTTTTTCTTCTACTCTTTCTTCAACGGTCTCGGCGATCTTTTGAACTTCTTTTTCTACTCTTTCTTCTTCGGCATTGGCTGTCCTTTGAATTTCTTCTACTTTTCCTTCTATTTGTTGAAATCTTCCTTCAACTTTGTTTTCCACGCCGTCAATTCTGTCATTTAAAGATGTTATTTTATCCTCTATTAAGTCTTTCAACTCTCCAAGGTTGGTTGACATATCCTTCTTCATTTCATCTTTTAAGTCGCCAAGGTTGGCAGTCATTTTCTCATCCATCTCGCCAAAATTTGCAGTCATTTTCTCATCCATCGCTGACATATCCTTCTTCATTTCAGCCTGATTCGCAGTCATTTTCTCATCCATCTCTCCTAATTTCTCCAATAATTTAGTCAGTTGCGCTTCCATTGCTCTGGTAATCGGCATTCAACCCCACTCCTGACACCAAATGTTGTGAGCTCGGGGTTCGAAAGGACTGATGCCAATATATAAGAACAATAAAAAGGCTTTATTCACTATAAACAGTGCAATACGATCACAAATATCTTCTGAAAATTACAAGATATTCAGTAATCTTCAAATCCAATAAAAGCTAAGCAAAATTTCACACAGAAACAATGCGTTCAATACGACGTATCAACGACAAAATCGATCCGAGAAACACAGTTCTCAATGCAAAGCCTCTCGTATGAATTCAATCGCAGTTGACAGACAACTAACTCACTGAACTGGTGGAGGTCCCTTATATAGACTTCAGAGATCTTTCCAGATTATTCCCGGGCTTTCTAATGCTAGAAATTACCAGAAGGTCCTTCAACTCTCGATAAAGTACTCCAAACGTGAAAGGATCCCAATGTAAATGTATAAGGGGGGGGTTGCACAAAAAGTCGTCAAATCCGTCGCCAACTTGGCGACATTTGGCGATATATCGCCAAATTTGGCGACAAAAATAAGTCGCCAAAACCATCGCCAACTTGGCGATAAACCCATTCCTTGGCGATTTTACCATAGACTTCCATTATAAAGATGAGGGTGTAAGGTTGTTTTCCTTGCAAACCATCTGAGGCCTTTAGCATTGAGTTACATGATGCTCAATAAGAAATACATTAATAATACTGCAATTTTCACAATAATCAAATAAAATAAATTTAAACAAATGGAATATTTACAGATATATACAAAATTCATAACACTACGGTTGTTGCCAAATGATAATCTAGAAATTCAGCCCTTTTTCCGCGCCACGTAAGAGAAATATATATATAGATATATATAAAAAATATTATGTATAGATATAAAAATATACAAATATACGTTATTTATAAGCTGAAAAGTGGTTGATATTAAATTAAAATTAGGTATTTAAATTAATTCTTAAAGGTAATTAAAACAAAGATAGCAAGATTTCTGGAGCTAACAATAGTAGTAGGTATCAATAAAACATACTGTATCTTGTTTTGGAAAAGGAACTTATTTTATTCTATTGTCATCAAATTAAAAGTTGTTATAATTTTATTTGAAACCACGGAAACTTCATTATTCCTTTTTTTTTTTTTTTTTCCTTTTTCACAAGTTTGTTTGTTTTTTCTTTGAAGCTTTGTTTCTCGTTAATTTCTCAAAATATAAATACAAATAAGCAAACATAGTGAACAAAATTCTGAATAATCGATGTCATGAAGCATAGTCTTTTCATCAGAAACTAAATGTCATTTCGAATCAAATTAAGTTGTAACGGAAGTATTTGTCAATAAAGTTAAATGTGATTAAAAAAAAAAAAGCCAACATGATAAACATGAAACATCTTCCATTTGTTACTAAAGATTCAGAAACTATGCTCAGAAGGTTGCTCGGATGAAACATTTTCCTATAATCAAACTGTTCCATTTTTTAATTTCTGAAATTCCTTTCATATTTTTTAAAATACATTAAAGTAAAATTTCTGGGTCGAAACATGATTGTTTGATCCGCAGATTATAGGCTAGAAACTACGGTATTTAAGTTGCACTATAATATCAGAATTAGACCACCTGTTTCTCGCGAACTAGGAGCGTTGTATAAAATACGTTGGACCTGAGACTAAGGGGCTACAACATGTATAAAAACTAGCCGGATGTGCCAATCCCAAAACTTTCTTCTATCTCAGTCATGTTAAAACTTCAAAATTCGCTATCACATCGCCAAAAAAGAAAAAAAAAATTATATTTTATATAATATGGCTACTCTTTTTGTTGTCAATGTTCCACAAAGTTAATTACAGGTCTTATAATATGATATTTTGAAATTGTTTGGTCTGGCATTTTTCTTTAAAATTTTAAATGTCTCATTTATCGCATTTGAAGTCACCGGTAGTATAGCACGTGCTTGTGGAAGATTAATGTAGTATTTAAGAAGAAACAATTTTTTTATATGGGAATTTCCTTGTTATATTTTGGTAAGTTAAGTGTAATGGAAGTTTTGTGCAGTTTTTGAACTTAATGCAAAATGGACACTTTAATTTTCTGCGATGCTCACATGGATATATTTTTGCAATCTTTTAACAACTGCAGTGTTTACATTATTTCTATATTTTCAGATATTTATATGTCTATATATTTTTCGTGCCACATATAGCATAAAATTTAAACGAAAGAAAATATATAGATAATAATAATAGTTATTTTATGTTATAATGTCATACGTCAAATTTTTATAATTTTATGCCAAATTTTTCTATTTTTGATAATATTATCAAAACAAATTTTCTTATACACATATAAAAAAAAACTTTCACGTATTTCTTTTAACCTCAATTACAATTTTTAAATGTGCGTGTCGTGTCTCTAATGTTTCAAAAGGTTTAATTATTTTAAAAGAGTTTTACATGCTGAATCCCATATTCTAATTTAGCTGTACATTAATTTGTATATTCTTGTCAATGAGACTAGACTTTAGGTGGGTGGAATACAAGATTCCATCATTTTTTATGATTTCTAGATTTATTTATTTTCACCTTAAACGTTTTGATATACTCACATTTTTCTCTAGTAATAATATTTGTGAATATTATACCTTCTTATAACTGTGTTTCGGAATCTCTTTTCATTCATTGCTTTAATGCGCCACGAGCAGAAAATGATTCAAAATTACTATTTTTATTTCTCATTTGTTTTCTTACAATGATTTAATACCAAAAATTAATAAGACTCCATTTGGGAATCTAAAATGTTTTTGCCTTTCTCTTTTACTTTTCAATTTTTTTAAACGTAGATATTCTTTATGATTTAATTGTGAGCCATATTTACGATCTTCATTGCAGCTTATGCAAATATATATCTTGAATATACATTACGATAAATGAATATATAAATGATAAGATAAATGAATATATCTTGAACAGTATTTTTTATTTATTACAATATTGTTTTCTTTTTTAAATGTTATTTTTACTTTGTTAAACTTTTCATGGTCATACTTCTTGCAAGGTATGTTTTGAGTGGATCCCCAGTTCTTCACAGTTGATGACCGTGTACGGTAAAATAATTTTTTTACATATCGGGTCTTGTATGGAATTATGGTTTACATGCTTCGCATTCTTGTGTCTTTCTAAATTTTTCAACGATTTCATTCAACAGGAAGCATTTTGTGGGTGTTCGCCGATAATCGAATTACATAGTCGTACAATGGATCTTTTCTTTTTTTCTGCCCCTTTGAGTACTGGTGGATATTTGCACAATCCTTTTTGTCGTACATTCTTGCACGCAAACGTATGTTTCACAGTTGTACAAAGTTTTTCTAATACAAAGAGTTTACAATGTTTTCACTTATATGTTCTGCATGTGAGATTGTCATTTCAACATATATTTTTCTATGACTAAATTTTTTTCTTATTCCCATTTCACACGTATTTTTCTCTTTTTAAAAAGTCGTTGATATTTTTGCATACATTTGTCTTGATAAGGTTTTCACCGCATTTTCCGGCTCACCAGTATATCAATTAACATTTTTCTTGTAACTTTTGCATTTTTCTCATTTTGGCCATACTTCTTTGTGAATTCTTTACCATATTTACAGTGTACAGTCCAGCGGGACCTCTTCATTATCTTCTTTAGTTCATATTTTACACGTCATGGTGTTCTGATCTTCTTCGTGATCAGAAAATTATTTTATTGTGATTCTGATTCCTTTTGTTTTCAGAAATTTAATTTATTGAGCGCTGATACCTTTTGTTATCAGAAAATTATTTTTGAGATTCTGATTCCTTTGTTTTCAGAAATATAATTTATTGAGCGCTGATACCTTTTGTTATCAGAAAATTATTTTTGAGATTCTGATTCCTTTGTTTTCAGAAATATAATTTATTGAGCGCTGATACCTTTTGTTATCAGAAAATTATTTTTGAGATTCTGATTCCTTTGTTTTCAGAAATATAATTTATTGAGCGCTGATACCTTTTGTTATCAGAAAATTATTTTTGAGATTCTGATTCCTTTGTTTTCAGAAATATAATTTATTGAGCGCTGATACCTTTTGTTATCAGAAAATTATTTTTGAGATTCTGATTCCTTTGTTTTCAGAAATATAATTTATTGAGCGCTGATACCTTTTGTTATCAGAAAATTATCTGTTGTGATTCGGATTCCTTTGTTGTCAGAAATTTTATTCTTTGTGGGTCTGATCTCCTTGTATCAGATAATTTGTCATTGGGTTCTGTTTCCACTTGTAGCCAGAAAATCGTTCATGGGAACTGGTACCTTTTGTTACCAGGGTTTTTTTTTTCTTCTCTCACTTTTATTTTACATACACATACACTTTTGTTGGACTTAATATTGCTAGGCACAAATAGCTATTTTGGGTACACTCTTCATACCGTTGGATTTCTTTAAATGTCTTTTCTTTTTCACAGGTTAACAGTAAATATTTATGTTTATTTGATATTTTAATGGTTGGACAAATTTAATACAATTTAATACAATTAATTTTAATGGTTCGATTTATCATTTCACCTATCAATCTCATTATTTTTTTAATAAGTATAGGTACTGGTGTACTTTCTCTTTCAATATAACATGGTGACAGTATGTCGTATTTCAGGTATTTTTTACAAATTATTTTCATACTTTCAGATTATATTTATATTTACAAGTATTTTATTTACATTTTGCTATTAATAATTACACTTTTACTTTATATTTGTATTTCTATCATCGTTGACACAAACAAGTACACACCATGGTGACGGCATGTACAAGAAAACATGTGCAGTTTTAAACATGTCGAACATGATTTTTTTTTTCTTTTCTTTCTTTCCCTTTTTCACATTTTTAATGTAAATTTAGGAATTTGTTTGGTAAGTATCATGTGCTTTAATGTGAAGTTGATTAGTGCTTCACACCACACACACACATTTTCCTTTTACAGATCGATCATATGAAAATTTCAAGGTTTCGAAACCTTGAAATTTTTAAATAAAGTAATAAATTTTTAAATAAAGAAAAAATTACTATTCCAAAATATTGGTATGAAAAATTAAGGATTTTATGCATGCTGTGTGTAATATATGTGTAACAATCGTCGCAAAGGTTTTTTTTTTTTGTTTTGTTTTTTTTTTGGAGGGGGGGGGGGTAGATAAAAATTTATCTACCATAAGTCTTTATCCTCTGAAGATTTGTTCATTTTAAATATTAAGGGGAAATAACAAATCTGTTAGCCTCTTTATTGTTGCAAAATACTCGAGGATTTAGAAATTTCTTCCAAAATAAAATTGGCAAACTGATTTTAAATACCATATTTACTTGTGTATAATGTGTACCTTGTTTTACATAAGAAAAAAAAATATTTCTCATGTATAATATGCACCATGCTATTTTAACTTAAAAAAAAAAAAAAAAAAGAAAAAAAGAAAAAAACTAGAAATCAGGACTTAATCTTTTTCTCAAACCTAAGTTACTTCTGTATTTGCTCATGTATAGTTTGCCCTCTTATTAAAATAACTTAAAATTAAGGTTTTGCATTATGTATATATATATATATATATATATTGTGAAAACGTGTGTGGTTTGATGTATACGGTTGTTAGAAATATTCAGTGTATAATGTACATACTGGTTTTTAGACCTGAAATTTTGGTAAAAATGTGTGCATTATGCAGGAGTAAGTAAATATGGTAGTTTATAAAATTCAGTTATGAGATTTGAGAGAATTACAGCATTCATATTTCATTGGAAATATTATAAAAATTAGTCGATGCTTTGATAAAAAAAAAAATCCCAATATAAATATGGGAATAATACTGATATTATCGGAATGAAACATTTAGTATTTTTATATACAGTCGTCTTTCCCAAAATTATTAACCACTGCTGTATTTTTATTATAACTGATTTAAAAGTGTTAGCAGGCCCATGCTGGATGTCTTGAAAGGGCGGTGGACAGAGGGTCATGTTGGCACTTTCACACTAAATCATGTAACATCATTAAGGGTGGCAGAGGGTGCAGGGACACCTATCCCTAAGTGCCAGCACGAGCCTGAATATTAGTCGAATGCAAATATTTAACTACATACAGTTATGAAATTCTTTTTTAACCTTTAACACCACTGACGATTTGTACAACATAAAGACACAAGCAGCACACTCTATGCACCATCAGCTTTTAAAACTTAAGTAACCTTTAATGATATCCTTGTTTAATGCGATGTCCAGTAGTAGTATAAAAGCAATAAACATCAAATTGTTAAAAAAAAAACTAATTTAGTTATAATTAATCTAACACGGACAGTTTATAGTTAAGACACAAGCAGTGTCTTTGAAAGCATAAAATATAAACTTTTGATGATAAAGTATAATAGTGTCTTATGTCAATAATATTATTCTAGTAATAGATCTCACATTTATATGTAAAAAAATGCTTAATTAAGAACGAAAAAATAATAGTTTATAAAAATTCAATGACGGTGTATTTTGTACATCAATGGAAACTTGCTGATAAAATAATGAAAGAGTAGAACAAATTTTGAACTTCAACATTAAACTATGAAGGATATTTAGTAAGAGGGTAAATGAAGCGCATGTGTTCAACACAATTATTTTAGAATTCACAACTGCTGTCTATGTCTTTAACGGTTAAGTTATTACAATTATAATTGTAATAACTTTGTTTTTCAGTAAGATATCATAATTGAAACTTTCATACCATAGCAATTGTTATGCTATGCAAGTTAATAGGTGATCATGACAATTAGAATGATTCTTACTGGAAAAGCCAAAGTATATAAAGCACTTATCTTCACCAATGAAAATATTTCTTAAAACTTGTATCATTTTTATTAAGAAATTAAAAATTTAAATTTATAAAATTTAAAGTGTAATTTTAACATAAGATTTCTCTATTTTCCTTGTTGAAGACCAATTTCTTTATATTTTAACATTTTCTGCAAGAATTATACTAATTTTCATATAGATATGCTTAAGACGTGCAAGAAAACTATGTCATTTCACTGGAAATACAGTCTTGGCTGAAAGTATTGAGCACCCGCATATTTTTAATATATTTGTAAAAGTAATAGTTATATGCAAATATTTAACTGCATATCATTAGGAATTTTCTTTTTAAGTTATTACGGTTTGTTTAAAAAAAAAAAAAAAAAAAAAAAAAAAAAAAAAAAAAAAAAAAAGAAGACGACAAACGAACAACTCATCTTTTAATGAAGTCGCTTTCTTTGAAAAACTACTTTTTTAAAAGTATTAATTACTTTGTTTTCTGGAAGTGTCATTGTTATGTCATGTAAGTCATGGAAATTGAAATAATTTTCTTACAGTAAAAGCCAAAATATAAAACTTACTCTTCAGCAGCGTAAATAATTCTTAATTTTTTTAAAAATATTATTAACGCATGTTAAAAATTATGTATAAATGTTTTTTTTTTTTTGTTTTTTTTACATAAGATTTTATTTTCATTTTTGAAGACTAAGTTCTTTATTTTGTCTTTTCTTGTAGTAAAAGCCAAAATATAAAACTTTTCAGCAGTGTAAATAATTAATTTTTTTTTATTATTAACACATGTTAAAAATTATGTAAAAATGTATTATTATTATTTTTTTTTTACATGAGATTTCTTTATTTTTATTTTTGAAGACTAAGCTCTTTATTTTGACTTTTCATCCAAGAATTATTTTCTTGATTATTTATTAACTGGCTAACAAAACTTCCAGAAAGCAAAATTAAATATTAAAAAAATGTTTTTTAAAGAAAATAGCTTTATTAAAAAATGAATTATTCGTTTGCTATTTTTTTTTTTTTTGCCAACATTTCTTAAAGAGAAAATTCATAATTGTATACAATTTAATATTTGTATCTAACTATTATTTTTACAAATATATTATAAATATGGGGGTGATCAATACTTTTGCCCAAGGCTGTATTTCTGATGAAATTTCTTGCATATCTTAAGTATGTCTATAAGAAATACTGAATATCAGTAAATAGACGTCTTATAGATGCATATCAGATGTACCTAGATATCTACAATCCAAGTCTTAAGTACATCTATAAGAAGTACTGCATGTTGAAAAGTGATCTATGCTTGGACGTCTTATAGACGTGGTCTTATAGACTACCTGGATATCTTGGACGTCTAATAGAACTCAGAGAGATCACACATAACATCTCCATAAGAGGTGAAAAGGGTGCATCATGGATATTTATAGACTTCTTATAGATGTGTCGGTTTTTTGGGGTTTACAGCTTGTAGATGTCTTATAGATGGGTGTGTGCTGTTTCGGCTGAGACGATTCCAACATTAAAATTTCAATTCATCGTAGAGAATATTTACGAGTTAAATAACTTCTATGTCAAATTTGAAGTTTCTAGTACTGATAGTTTCAGAAGAATAACAACTTTAAAAAGTTTCCGGCTTATTTCAGCACTTAAAATTTCGAATATTTTAAAAGCCAGTCTTCGTGAGCATCTGCATGTTAATAGCTGCCAGATAAATCGTGATGAAACGAGTTTAGAAGATTTACTTAACAATCAGGGCTCCCAAATGGTCCGCTTTTTGAATACCGGCATTTTCTTAGAAAAATTTTATTTTTAGATTTTTCTTGTAAATTTTGCAGAAACAACCTTCGGAAGTAAATTTTTGCAGAAAAGTTTTAGAAACCTACTAAGAAATTTTCTGTTAAAAAATATTGGTATTCAGTTTGTGAACCATTTGAGAGCCCTGGGCAATTCATCCTTTTAAAATGTAAATTAAAAAAAAATAATGAATAAGATTTTACGAGCATGTAAGTCCTGAAAGTAGATGTGTGCCAAGTTTTAAGTCAGTTACTCTTGCTCAAATATTTCCACACAAATCATGATGAAACCAATATTTTTAAACGTCTTTCTCCATTTCATCCCGTAAAAATTCAATACTTACAGATTAGAAGTAACCTAGTAACTGATTTAAAGAGTTACTAATTCTACAAAAATCTTGATAAAACGCGATTTTCAGAAATTTTCTTTATAAGGATACTGGTCTATTTCACCCCTTTCAAATTCGTATTGGGATGTTCGGAAAGTTCCTTTCATTTGGGGAAACTAATTCGTACCGGAAAATTCTGCCCGTCAATTGACATTAGGTATTGAAATTAATGTCTAATAATTAAATGATAGAATTTTCCGGTACGAATTGGTTTTCCCAAACGGAAGAAACTTTCCGAACGACCCAATATTTTTACACGTTGTTCAAAATTTTGTATAGAGTTTGGGCAGTGGCATATATAATCCAGAATGTTAAATAATCTTTTCATCATATATAACATACCTGCGAAGTTTAATCTCAGCCGAAAACATCGTTTAAATGCTACCCTGCTCAGACACATACACATATTGACTCATTGCAAAATCACCAAACACAGACTTTGGGAATCTTAAAGAAAATACCAACTCGCACACATGCATACGAACATACATAGAGAATTGTTACAGAAATAGGAAAAGCGGACTCAGGGAACCTATAAAAGTAAAGATATAAATTTCATAGTCTTTTTTTCTTGTCATGATTACAATATTTTCCTTACATTATACGTGTCCGTAATGTAAAAATGTAATAATTTTCAATGCTCTTAGTATATAATAGTTATTCTATGACTATCTAAAAAATAAACAATGTCTAACAAAAGTCTCGTTGCGTTGATTAGTGTTATTAAATTACGAATTCTATTTCAAATACGTATTTTCACACATGAAATAAGGTTAACAATATTTTAATTTATGGGAAGCTATGAACGACCAACAGATAAAAAACTTTAATTAATTTAATTTAAATAAATTTTAATTTAAAATTTAATTTTTCAATTACTTTTCTCTGCAATTCAAAATGAAAAGCAAGATTCATAATCAAGTTTGCCCTATGGGAGATACAGATACAGACCCTAATGATCGAGACTATGAGCGTCCCCCCACTTTTTTCCCCAGGACTACACCACTGGGCACCAATAATCAAAATGGATATGCGTCAGCTCCTATTATAGGAGTCTTAGTGAGCTCTATAAGGAAAGGGCGAGGCTAACGAAAAAGACAGGCTACCGCGGTACATTCCACTTATCTTTTTTTACAGACCGCTAGAGTGACGTGATGCTCTTTTCGTACACTTGCATTGGTGCATTCGAGCATCACGTGACTCCCGCGGTCTCTAAAAAAAGATACGAGTAAAGCACCGCGGTAGCCTTACTTTTTCGTTAGCCTCGGGAAAGGGCAACTGACGTCACTGTTGGTTAAATTACTGTTGATTTGGGAGAAAAACCCGTTCGTTCATTACGACCCCTACAGTATATATGAGATGGAGCGATTTGATAGGTCTACGTTAAACTGGTCCATGATATGATTGGCCTACGTCACCATGACGATTCCTGCAATGATAGCTGCGACAAAAATGCAGTGGTAGATAGGTTGATGGAACTGTTTGTTTGTAAACATGCCTTTTCCTTATTTCAGCTCTGTAACAGACTTGTTGTTGTTGTTGTTGAATTGACCCAAAGGGCCCGGTTTTGCAGCTTTCTATTTCTATATAGCTGTCATAATCCACTACGCTTAATTCCATAATCCTGACACCTAAATCTCCTAATCTTGATCCAATTCCAGATGAGAGATTTGCATCTGGATTGGCACCCCCAGAGGTAACGCTTATATAGAACTTGGAGGACTTTGGAGCCACGAACAGATTTAACGTGCACCAGCTCCCATTAACGTACACGGTCCAACAGCAGAGGCAGACGAGAGAGGATGCACCCACCCAAGCACTGACCTTGGTCGATGCTGCTTGGCTTTCGGCGATCTTACGAGAGCCGAGCTTTACCGTCCGCGCCACTGTGGGACTTAACAGACTTGAAATTCAGAATTTGTCTCTTGACTCATGCATAGTGCCCCATGTCTCCCCGGTGTGTGGGCGCCTTAAATATCCGGTATGAACGGAGTATTAAATTCAAGCGCAAGTGGATGAGTGCACAACCGTGACCTACGTTATACACTGCCTTTGCATGACGTTTAAAACGTCACATGGAGTGGGTCATTTTTACATGGTGATTGGTGCTAAGAGGCGCACCCACCGTTTTACACCAATTGCCGTGTAAAAATGATCCACTCCATGTGGCGTTTTAAAAGTCATGCACCGGTCGTGTATAACGTAGGTCGCGGCTCAATCACAGCAAATCTAACTGCGGCCTCTGATTGGCTGGCTGCTTTTTAAGCTGGGGAACTTACACTTGAGGTACCGCAATAACAAGTTAAGATCGATCGCAAGAACGCCCATCCTACAATCCAGCATAAGATTTCAAGATAGCAAGTATCAAAATCCCAGCTTTAGACAGACGTTTTTGTACAAACTATGGCAAACCTACATTCCAGGCTTGACAATACCCTCCTGGGCGAGTTCGACTACTACAGGAGTGAGACAAGTTAAGATGTTAAGAAGCATTAGCTTGGCGATAATAACAGGCTCGCCAAGATGCATGGCAATTCCTTTTGTACAGAATCGTCTAAATCAATCCAATTTTATATCCTGTATTTTAATTTCTTCAATTTCAAAAACGAAATAAAAACTCTTAGTGTATTTTGTTTAATTTCACTTTGCTTTGTTTTAGAACCTTAATTAACGCAGTGCAGAAAATATTCTGCCACGTGACATATGACACGTGCACCATAGGTTCACCGTCTCTGATCGAGGGGATCCAACCCGGGCTTACCGGTGCACAGAATATACGTAAAAACCATTTTTTTTAATTGAAAACTATAATGGATTTTTTACATTTAATATATATTTTTAAATGCTCGCTAACAACATCAAAAAGCATTTTTATATGAAAAATATAAATAATATATTGAAGTAAAGTTTTGAAATTTATTAAAAGCGATACTTTGGTATTAGCCGCACACCAGAAGTTAATAGCCAAAAAAATCGCCAGAGATTACTACTTAGAGCAGCCTGTCTGATTCTGATAATTTATGTAGTTTAAGCACGTAGATCGATTGCATGTTTGTTAAATTTGTGTTTTATTTATATTATTTTATTTATAAATTAATAAAGATTTAATTTCGTTATGATGGAATATTAGCTAGAAAACAATGCTGAACTATTTATGTTGTTTTAACCTTTTCAGGGAAAAATTACTTCTGTTACTAAAATGTTAAAATGATTGAATGACACCAGGATTCACGTACATTATAAAAGAAAAAAATGTTGCAAAATTCTTGTGCCGTTGTGGCATTTGGAGGATTAAAGTTTAGTGAGATTTATAATATACCACTGCCCTTCAAGGCATGCAAACGGGTTAATTTTTTGTAATCGGGCTGCACGCGATAGAGATAGATTTAAAAACATCGTGCATGAAAATTATTCAAAAAATTAGTAAATTAATATACAGTTTTCAAACAAATTGCATTTGAAAGGGTCTTATAAAAAAGTTTATAACAATACTTACAATGTATCCAAACAACCCTATGTCTAATTATAATATTTTTCGCAGAATGAATATTTATAATCGGGGCAAGACTTTGTGCTCAACCTGTATATCTTCGCCCTTATGTACAGAAGAGTTTTGTTGTTCTTTGTCCAAATTACATGAGTTTGAAACAAAAGTTTTCTATGGTCTACATTTTTAACTTCTCAAAATCTCTTGAAAAGACGCCCACATTAGGGAATTAGCTCTGATAGCATTAATAAATTTTATAATTGACTTTGGTACATAAATAAAAACAGTGGAATATTTTTGGGCAATAAGATCTTTCTGTGAATAACCACAATGCACAAAAAGCATTTCTGTATTCTCCTCTTTATCAATTGTAAAGTAGCCATTTACTTTTGCCACCATAATAGTCTTCTCTGTTATTAGAGGGTTTTGCCTTCCCTAGTATCGCCAGTTGATCGCCGTTTTTAAAATTTAAAATGTATATGTCGTAATGTATATTTATACCACGTGTCCCAAAAATGGCGGGTTTTATTTGAAAAATTATATAGTTTTATTTTTGTTATTATTATATTAAATTTATATTACGTAAATATTATTCTGTTTCTCAAAATTCGGTATTTACTCAAGTACACTGCAACAAACGATGCCGTTCTATCGCTTGTCATTCTTTAAAAATTCCTTTTCTTAAATAGAACCGCCATTTTTTTGGGACACCCGGTAATTTTCGTACTCGAAGCCGAGCCATTAGAACTTTTCGATTAACTAAGTGAATGTTACCACACTATTAATAGCGATATAAAAGTCTACTCTAGTTATAAATTGATTTGAATCCATGCCATTCTATAAGTGTTTAAAGAATTGAGCGGAAATTTTTTAAAGGTGTAATTTTGAAGTAGAGTTTCTATGGAAAATAATACTTATGCTTGTGCCAGATGACTTATTTAAGAAACACTTTCCTAATAAAATTACTTTTAACGTTAATAAAAATAAATTAAATATAGAAAAAAAACATACTTTCATTAAAATTCACAAAAAGTCAACTTATATTATAAAGCACAAATGTGTGCGTCGCTCAATGATGTCATACTGATGCGGGCAGCAATGTAGTGAAAATAGATGAATTTTGAAACAATGGAGCTATTTTTTTCAATTAAGCAATCGTAATGTTATTTGTATGGGGGTAAATGCCATTTTTGTGCCGACGTTGTGATTGCCGACGTGTGACTTTTGTGACGCCCTTACTGATCTAATTTTAAAAAAATTAATGTCCAATTCATGTATTTTCCTCAGGTATACATATATATATTCCAAATTTTAAAGTTCTATGTCAACAGGAAGTGGGTGAAAAATGAATCACAAGATTTGACTGTCACATAGATACAGAAATGTAAGTTAAAAGAAAGCGGGTAAAAAAGTGAACTTCTTTTAAAACTACACTGTCTCTTTACATGATTTCTGCCCGTGCAGCTTTTTATGTAAATACACTTGCGATGCATTTTTTTTCTTTTTCTTTAATATTTAATTTTGTTCTAAAAATGCTATCGCCAATATGTGCACAGGACCATTTTCACTGATAAAGTAATATTTAAATGGTTCGAAAAGGTTTTATAAGTCAGCTTTCTTTCTTCATTTTTTAAATTTAATTTTAAATATATGCAGATTTTTAATGATTTTATTGCAGCAAAAAGGAAAATTTTTCTGACTGACAAATTTTGAATAGAAGAGTCGCATAAAGAGTTATTGTATAAATGTTTAAAAATTAACAAGATAATTATTTCATTGACAATATTATTTTTTGTTTACTTTATTTTAAACTTTTTTATAATTTACGTTATCTACTTATCTCCAGCAGGTAACAAATTAAAAACTGTGTCAACTTTTATAATACACAGACACACTGTACACCGGCCAATATATATTATATTCATTACACACAAATGTTTGTAAAATTAATTTGGTGCAACAATGTGTGAAGGAAAAGCATGTCTAGCGTTTTTTTTTTTTTTTTTTTTTTTTTTTTTTTTTTTTTTTTTATCGAAAATATAATTTCGTTCAGTTTAAACACATACCAAGCAATAATTATCTATAAATTGTAACGTATTCATTCAAATTATTTTGAGTGGTCATGTATAGAAATTAATGATCATATGCTCATCACATAACACACTAAAATTTAAACCAGCTGCGAAACGCATTTCAAAAAATATCCGGCCATGACGGTAGTGTATTTGGATTATTTTTGTGTGGCCCTGTATACGAATATCATTTACGTATCACTTAGCAAATAAATATTTTCTTCAGCTGAAAAATACAAAATATAATCGAAAACACGTTTCGAGCAACTGAACCCACGTCTGACAATGTGTCCTGATTCTTTGGCTTTGTAAAATAACTATAAATGTTTCGTGCACCGTTTTCCATGCATTGCAAACAATTACTGTTAATAGCTCATGGTGTTTCGAAATACTTTTTAACGTCCCTGTAAACGAACGTTACAACATATTCCCTATTTTTGATTGGGAATATGTTGTAACGAATTTCAATACCATATGGCATTACTTCATTTATGTGTATTTCAAACAATCTCCGCCCAGTAAACAGTAATATGAAAAAACTCTTTTTTGATCACTCGTAAACGAAATACTGATGCTATACACATAATTCACAATAGTGATAAGGCTACATTGAAAAAATATACATAAAATTTTGTCGAAATTCAAGCAAACTTTTGGAAGTTACAAGTAGAATGCGAACAGATGGAGACAGACAAGCGATCTGACACCGTAAACACTTTCCATGTTGTTGAAAAGTATTAAAAATCAATGCCTTATTTCTTAAAATTGTTGATTTATTGGTGTGCTCATAATTTAAAAAAAAATTAGTAAGTTTGAAAAGATGGCGTCCTCTCGCGTCTCTAGCGTCCCCCTTGAAAATAAAAAGTAAGGGGACGCTCGACATAAAATAAAAAAGTGAGGGGACGCCGTCCCCCTGCGTCCCCCCCTCGACTACACCACTGTGCTCAAGTTCAGCATCAATCTACCGCAGCCGGAGTTGGGGTTGCCTAAGACTCGGTTCTGATTAGCTTGGTTTTTCGACTGAACTTCAATTTGAGCACCAAATCTACGAGGATGCGTCAGCCTCTATTATAGGAGCTCTAGAGCTCACTATCTCCTGACTCCCGCTTTGTGACGCATGTCTCGTCAGTGTATGGCGCGCCGAAAGGTACATTTACATTATGGCGCTATCTTCCTAAGCGTTGGAATTCCAGGCGTTAAATCATAAAATCCAACCAATCAGCGGCGACGTAAACAACCAATGAACACGCTGATTGGTTGGTAAACTTGTGCTCGCGGACCTCGTAGACCTAGCATGCATTGACCTGAGATTGGCGACATACGGGTTTTGATTTATTTACATTTGATTGGTTGATACGATTCTGGATTAATTCGAATCGCTAAGCCTCTTGGTGAGCCTACCATTATCACCAAGCTAATGCGTTTTAATTTGTTTTACTCGCATAATCGCACTCGTCCTGATAAGTATCGCCAAGTACCATAGTTTGGACAAACGTGTCTTATTAATTACAGTCTGAGCATCATATGTTGTTACTCTCATATAGAGGCACGCTACGTAGACCTAAGGAGACGTTACGCCATAATGTAAACGTAGCATAAGATAGACCACCGAACTCTGAGAGAGTTCCACACATAGAGAAGATGCACACAGAATTTTTGGCTGTGATGTCATACACTCACGCACAGTTTTTTTTAATCGGTTATAAAAAGGAAAAAAGTCGCCAAATTTAGGGGATTTTTTCCTTTAACCCTTTCCGGCACAGTGGTCCCACTCCGGGCACACCTAATTTTAATTCCAAACTTGCATTCGACACCAAGAATATTTAATAAAATTTTGTTTCTACAAAGAAAGCTTAAAATAAGGAGATCTTATTTTCTAATAAAGTCGTTTGTAAATTCCGGTGTCAGTCAGTAATTTCTCATTTTAGGAACAGACTTTGTTTATGTCGGAAAGGGTTAATGGCAAATTAGCGATTGTATTAAGTTATTGATTTCGCGCGCGCTTGAAAATCGCGCCAACCAAAAAGTCGCCAAATATCGCTGCGTGAGTGTAAAGCATCTGTTGCGAATTTCCTTGAAAAGTGGCACCTACATGAGCGGTCCTAATCATGTAAATGTTTAAAGATTTGGCACGTTATTGCTTTCTTGGCAATTTCAAAATTATTGCTGGTCATGAAAAAATTATAAAAATATTTAGATTATGCATGCAAAGTGCAAAAAAATTCAAAAAATGATGTAATAATTTATTGAAAACAAATTTTCGTTATTTACTAAACCGATTAAAAAAAAACTGTGCGTGAGTCATAGCCCCATTTTCTTTCGCATTATTGGTACACAGCTCAGCATCAAACTACCGCAGCCGGAGTTGGGGTTGCCTAAGACTCGGTTCTGATTGCCTGTACCGGTTCTGATTAGCTTGGTTTTTCGACTGGGCTGCAATTCGGGTACCTAATCTGCGAGGATGCGTCAGCCTCTATTATAGGAGTTCTAGCCATGGAACTACCATGACCTCTAGTTGAAGTGCAATGGTTGATTAGCTGATTGCAACTTCTCATTTAAATATGCGAGTCAAATACAATTTTGTTTTCTAGCTAGTATCGCTAGTCACAGAGTTCAGAGAATAAATAGAGATGAAATGTTTACGTTTGACGTGACGTTGAAAATGCGACCCTACAGTCAGCCCGAACAACTGGCGGCTTGCTTTGAAAACCTCTCCCCGTCCTTGTTCCACGTGCAGCCTTTCTCCATTCAATGAAGTCAGCCCTTGGGCCTAATGATTTGAACGATAACCGGCTTCATATTGCCAGCCGATTTTATAGTTCACCACCGCTCTATCCTTTCCCTGTACTCTGTGATTGAAAGTATCGGATACCATCCCATACAACCAAAAGCATCCTCTGGACGTCCCATACAGATCCCAGTCGTCCTACAACCGTCAGATCCTGTACACGCCATAATTCTGACG
Organism: Maratus michaelseni; assembly: GCA_963931845.1. Classification (NCBI taxonomy): domain Eukaryota; kingdom Metazoa; phylum Arthropoda; class Arachnida; order Araneae; family Salticidae; genus Maratus; species Maratus michaelseni. Next base: position 261,390,513 of record OZ007587.1, on the reverse strand, counting down.
TTCAGAGAACGTCAGAATCAGGACGAACTATCCATGATCGTCCAGGAGACATCCGTAGCAGCGGAATTATCAGTGCGCATGCCCCAAATCTCAAGTTGTCACATTTCGGAAAATCGGAAAAGAAACAACTTCAACTTTCAACTCTTCGTCTTCTGTGTTTTATTATATTGTCGTTTTGATTTTCATCACTACTATTATATTTTATGGATAAGGCTTGCATTTTAGTTTCTAAGGTAAGTAAACTTTCGAATTTTAAGTTTTTAAAGTTAACTTTTGAGGTTTGTTCTGAATTGTAAGGGTATTTTCTCAATTTATATCATGAATAAAGCAAACATTCAAACAAGCATGTACACCACATGGAAACTGTTACAAGCATTTTTAATGTAAGTAATTGTAAATTGTAAGAATAATGTGGTTATAATCATAAAACAAACCTTTATTTATTTTATTTTCACCGAAGTTAACAGTATATTTTTAAAGATAGATCGTTATGTGGCTTGCCAAAACATCGCTTGCAACCCATAGTTTGGGAACCGTTGTGTTAGATATAAAAATACACTAACAATTTTACTGTTGAAGAACAAATAAAAATATTCATAAGCTTTAAATTCAACTAATAAAATAATTTAAGCAATAAAATTATTTAGCTTAACAAAAGCTCATAAAAATTATAATGAAGTATCTTTTTACTTCAAGAATAACATATTTATAAAAATAATTTTGTAAAATTAGGATTTTCAAATCCGAACCCTATATGTGGAGCCCAAGGGTAAAGATCCAGTTAGGGACTACCTTGTACCCACAATTTGTATTAATTTTTATTAAAAAAAATACTACCTGGTTTTTAGCTTTTTTTTTAGGGGGCGGTGGGTTCAGGTGTCAGAGTACCCTTGACAAAAAAGATAACACACTGTTTCATTTCTTAATGTTGAAAAAAAAAAGTCAGTAGAAACTTACTTTTAGATTTTTATGTTACATTTCAATGTTATTTTTTATATTTAATGTGTTTAAAATCTGTCTTGCATGAGCTGTTCTGACAAAATTTTGGTTGAATCCAAGAACAAGTGAAGAAGTTGGCGGTGTTGAATTTGGCAAGGTGATAAATGATATTTTCTTGCTATCAGTTTGTGTCTTACATTTATCGGTTAGCGCGCGTAAAAAAAATCGCCAAATCGGGTAGCTCGCTTGTTCTTGGATTCTGCCAAGATTTTTAATCTAGTTTATTTCATATTAATGTTCTCCATTTTAAATAACATAGCTTTGGCTAGTGTACCCTCTAGGTCATTATTTAAATGCGCAGTATTCTGCCCTTTTTAAAATCAGTAAAATGTATCCTGCCTCTTTTTTAAATCAGTAAAATGTATCCTGCCTCTTTTTAAAATCAGTAAAATGTATCCTGCCTCTTTTTAAAATCAGTAAAATGTACCCAGCCTCTTTTTAACGTAGTGAAATGTACTCCTATTTCTGTGCAAAGATCGTTTATAAAACATTTATCCAAATTGCAATATTTCAAAGTCTGTGTGCTGAAGATTTTGCAATAATTATACAACTTTCTTATTTCTTTAGGAAAAACAGGTTATTCTATCCTGCTGTAATTCTATTGTATTTTTTTAATTCATGAAATAATTAAAAATTGTTTCTTTATTTATCATACATAAAAATTACATTATTTTTCATTCGCTACTATACTAAACTTATTAATATAACTTCTCTTGAAATAACATTCCTCTTTTCCCTATCCTTTTACTTTCTACAGGTCTTTGTAAAAAGTCTTAGTTGCAAAGTTTTTTTTTAATTCTTGCTCCCTACTCTTTATTTTTTCCAGCAAGTGCCCTTGATCTTAAGACCAAAAATAAATAAAACAATGTGATATTTCAGGCATATCAGTTTTATTTTGTACTTTTTATAGTGATTATTAATTTCTATTGCAATGGGAATTGGATGATCAAACTCATATTAATTTGCTTAGATCAAATGTAATGATAACAGAAGCATCCTAATGCTACATGTGATTGTCCATATTAAATTTTATTTTTAAATATAAACTAGTAAATAAGATAATCATAAAATGTAACTTTTATGAGAAATTTGTTTTTTGCATATTAATTTTTTTTTCTTTTTTGTATGCACAAATTGTAGGATTCAAAAAGTGACATGGAGGAGGGTCGAGTTCTACATAAAATACTGCAAGAAATTAAATTCTAAAATTGGTAAGTTTTCTTTAACTATTTCTTAATAAGGCATAAGAAAATATCAATTTATATAAAAATTATAAATATATTGTATGTCCTTGTTATATATTTTTTAATATTCTTTCCTGCAGTAAAATTATACTTTATGAAAATATTTGATATTGGATGTTCATTATCAGTATTCTTTGAGAAGTGCTATCTTTTGTCTTAGACATAGATATGACCTAAATTTACAAGTCTGCACGGGCCGAAATTTCCAGGCATGGCACGACTCAGACACAGTGTAATTGTCCGCTGCTGATCTCTACATTGAACATGTTATATTTCTGTGTTGATCAGGGTTATTTATATCTGATATTTCTTTTCAAAATATCATATTTGCTTTCAAAATATCTTTCTGTATGATATTTTCAGTCAAAATAAGCGTAGATGAATTTTTCAACTTTTATTGACTATGCCGTTTTGTAGATAAACTTTTTCCTGGCTTTTTTTAATAACCCTCCTCCCCTCAAAAAAAAAAAAAATAAAAAAAATAAAAATAATATATATATATTTTTTCTAAACTTTATGTTTAAAGTTGAATTTTTATATGTAGAACCAATAATTATGCGAAATAATATCATCTTATAACAGCCATAAAAAAATACACTGTCTAATTAAGTAATTATATATTTACAGCTATATTAGAAAGAATTTTTTGGGTTTTCGTTTTCGTAACGGCACAGCAGGTTAGGGAATTGAAAATTACACAATGTTACATTTATTCAAATTTAGAATTTAAAAAAAATATTTTGTCTTTATAATTTCATTGAATAAAACATAAAATTTTCACGATACTTGATACTGAATCCTGTATATTTGTTTTTCGATTGAGTGTTAAAAGTAAATTGTTTCTACTTCCAATTAGTTGATGATATTCAGTTTTGTTATAAATGCAGGGAAAAAAATAATAAAAACACATTTAGAATATTGTTTAATTTCATGTTAAGTGCAATATATTTTAGTTTTTAATTTATATTAAGTCTGAAAACATTTTTAATTAGCAGTAAGTTGATTATTTTGAAAGTATTGGATATACAGTAGACTTCCTTAAATCCGCATAGCTTAAAACCAGAGGTTATGCAGATTTTAGAATTTTGTGGATTTCTGGTCACTGTTTTGTTTACATTTTTTAAACAATAATTTGAATTTAATAATGCATTCAAAATTATAATGAATGCTTACAATAAAGTAAAATAGTTAAGTAAAGAAAAAAAATATTAAAAGTTAAGGTTAAGTAAATAATTAATAATGCATAACTAAATATGTATAATGATGAGATACTTTTTTCTTGAATTATTCAGTGAAACTCTGACTCTTATTCAGTGAATCTTGTAAATATACATTGATAATTCACTTCAAAATCTTAAAATAACAAAATTTTCATTCATGCTTAGCCATACTTAATAACCAAAAAAGCTTTATTGATGCATAAAATAATTTGTAAAAATATTGTGGTAGCCTCTGATATTAGCACTATCTAGAGAATTTTTTCAGAAATAAATTTATTAGTACTCCTTCATGAGAAAACATGAGTTGAATCATATAAAAATGAATTACATATTAAAATGTGTACAAAATGATATAAAAATTTAAAAAAAAACTTCAATTTTACACCTACATCTTAACTGTAAGTTTCATTGTTTACATCGAAAACAATGTGCAGATCTAAAAAATTTGCAGATTGTAGGGTGGCAGATATGAGGGAGTCTACTGTATATCAAAATATCATATTTACAAACCTTGATCTTGATTCATTGCAACATTTATATTTATTATCACCACAGTCATGTCCATTGAAAATTGTTTATATTTTATCGGCTTGGTTTTATGCTTTTAAATTTTTATATCAAGCCATTTATCAAACAGTTTGTTAAAATAACTTTTTCAAGTTCATGCAGATATAGTCATATAATCTGTTTATTTTCAAAATATCATGAAGTTTGATATTTTTACATATTTAATACTTACTTTCAAAATATTGTTATTTATGATATTTATAATATTTGCAGCCAGAACAAATGTAAATGAATTTTTCAAATGTGTTTGATTTTGTCATTCTGTTGATAAAGAACTTTTGCTTTGGCTGTTCTAAGCTTTGCATTTGAAACTAAGTTTTAAAATATAGAACCAATAATTACTTGGGATAAAATTTATTTAGAACAGCCATTGAAAGATAACTGTCTAATTTAGATAAATTATTTATAGCTTGATTAGAATAAATCTTTTCTGTTTTTTAAGTTTTAAACTGCACAATGGGTTGGGGAATGACATAGCAGACGACGTACATTTCTGTTCAAAATTTTCAACAAAAACAAAAAGAAATTAATATTGTATAAAACAAAATTTTCTGTAGTTTTTTTATGTAAACAGCAAATTATTTAAATTTCCATGAAATTGTTTCTATTTTCAGTTGATCTTCAGTTTTGTTACAAGGGGGAAATTTATTCAGAAAATAAAAATGATGTGTATAATTAAATGTAGGAGAGGCACATTAAGAGTCTACACTGGAGACACAGAGAAACTGACACGCTAATGTTAAACACCTATGGGAGCATTCTTTTCAAATTTCTCTCTTGCATTTTAACATTCTTATTTTATTTTATAATTTTTTTTCCATAGGATAGCTGAGATAGATTTCTAACCAGGGTATTTTTTACTTTTTTAATTTTGATTGCAGTTTTTTTTTTTTTTTTTTTTTTTTTATGAACTGGTTTCAAAAGTGTAAGTAACTTCCAAAATAAAAAAGTAAAAAAAATAGCCAACTTAGAGTCAATTTCAGCTATCCGATGGAAAAAAAAAATCATTTAAAAATATTAAAATGTTAGCGAGAAATATTTTAATTTATGTGAAAAGATTTTTAAAATTTTTCTTATTTTCTTTTAACTTCTGTATTCATAATGATATTTTACTCTGAATTTAATCAGTTTTTACAAATTATTTGTTCCAGATGCTGTTGAGAAAGAAAATAATATATCAAGTGTACACATTGAAGAAGTTTTAAAGACAATTAATGTCATGCAAAAAATTTTAAATGTTTTGTAATAAAGTTTAAAAATGTAAATTAAAGTGCATTAAATATTAAATATATTTGTTGGTGTTGTTATTTTACAGTAATGTATGTTATTTTTTTTCTAACAATTTTTCAAAACATATTACACTGCAGAAGCTGAATTTTATTGTTTAAAACTTAAAATTATTGCATTCTAAAGTAGTGAATAATATAATTGTGTAGTTATTTAAAAATATTACATGCATATTTGAATAGAAGTAAATAGATTCAATTAAGACATTCATTAAGTATTTTATGAAAAATAATTTATGTTGCAAAAGTATTTTAATACTATTTTTATACATTTACTATAAAAAATGATTAAAGAATTCAGTAGAATTTCATAAATAGAATAACTAGATTTGAAGGTATATATTTATTATTTCATTGAAACAATAACTTTTAGTGATTCAAAATACCATCATCAAGAACGGAACAAGTTATCAGGTAAGATATGTTGAATACGATGGAATTTGGGTACTTTATAAATCTGATATGTAACTTTTTTCTTTAACATATAGTCCAAGTCTTATTTTTTTTTTTCTATCATGTAAAGCATCATCTGCTAATTACGCAACACAAATTTTGTGTTTTTTCCCCTTCTCCTGTCGTGATGTCACATTTTCTGAAACTAGTAATTTGAAGCTAATTTTATGCAAAAATTTATATATGATCTATAAGTTATTGATATAAATATTGTTAAATTCTTATGATCTTGTGTGTTTTTACTTCAAGCTATCAAAATTTAAAGAGAAGAGAAAATATACCCATCTCTACCTGAATAAAAAACCAGTTTTTTTAATGAATTGTATTATAGTATTTGAAAATAATGTCTACCTAATTGCTTTCATATTTCACATGTGACGTCATAACATGTTACCATTATTTTCCTTTGATTTATGGAAAAAATTATATGCTAAAATTCATGTATCATGGTAATTGATCAGCATGAGGATTTTCAACCAAGTTTTTAAAACCAAAAAATTTGAAAAGAATAAAATTAAAAATTATGGTTTATTTAAATTGAATGTAATATGTATATAATTGATTATTAATAGAAGTTATTAATATATTATCAATAGTAATGATAATTATTAAAGTAAATATTGAGCTAAATGTTTACATACTTAAAAAAAGTATTTTTTGTGATTTTTTCCCCCTTTACTGAAATGTAATTTGTTCAGAAACAAAGACATTTATAAGAAATACAAAAATTATTTGAGAAAGAAGTATTTTCTTTCTGCAGATGTTATTACTGCAGATGTTATTCTGCAGACAATTTGCAGATGTTATTATTTGAATACCTACAAATTTGTAGCATTTTTCTTTTATCTATTAAATGAGACCATTACTGAATTGTAACTAGTATTTTTGATGACTGCCTTTTCAAGCTGTTGTATCCCAAAAATCAGATTAAAATTTAAATTTTGACAGTGTAGAAAAAAGAAAGCCCCTAGCTTTATTCATAGAAAAATAGAAAGTGCTATTTGACCTTATTTTTATCAAAATTAAATTAAAAACTGCAAATTTTATGTATTTATAGGTGAAAATGACTTTAAAAATGTATCAAAAAGTAGCCGGTTTAGATTTGAAAACAGTATTATATAAAAATTCATGAGGAATCTGAAAGAAAATAAATTGAATTTATTTCATATACAAATTACCTACAATATTTAATTAAGTTATTTTCTAAATCGTTATCATCACAAATTTGATACAGATTTGCTTGGAAAGGGTAAAATTCACCTGATAGAAAAATATAATGTTAAATCCAGATTTTTCACTTGAACTAGTATTTTTTCTACATAATTTTTTTTATATGTATTTACAAATGAATATTTTTATTATAATTTATTAATAAAGAATTATTACTATATTTGCAAAAACAAAGTCAAAGTGAAACCGGGCAAGGAGGCCTACCTTTCGGCTTTAGCTCAACTAGCCCAGCTCAGTATTTGCAAAAACATTAAACTAATAAAAGGAAAACAACAGATATTTAAAAATCAAAAGGGGTGGGGGTTGTGCAATTACCCCAGGCTGTCCTTCCTAAATAATGCTTTTGATTTCTATTAATTTTATCTTAACTTGTGCAATGGTGCATACTAAAACATTTTAATTAAAACTAGTGGTAGCTTGGACAGGTTACCACTATTTTTTTAATAAATATGTTTTACTGTGCACTTCTGCACGAGTTAAAATAAAATTAATAGAAATTCGAGACATCATTTGGGAAGGGCAGGGTGGGGCAACTTAAAAAAAGAAAATTATTTTTAAAAATCAGGGGGGGGGGGTTGCCCTACCCTGCACTTCTCAAATGATGTCTCGAATTTCTATTAATTTTATCTTAACTTGTGCAGTGGTGTATACTAAAACATTTAAATTAAAAATGGTGGTACTTATACAGGTTACCACTATTTTTTAATAAAAATGTTTTGCTGCACAAGTTGAGATAAAATTAATAGAAATTCAAGGCTTCATTTGGTAAAGCAGGGTGGGGCAATCCCCCCCCTCACACCCAATTTTTAAAAATAATTTTCCTTTTTATATAAAGCGTCCGCTACTGATCCTATGAGCGTCCTATAAACGTCTAAAAATGACGCTTGCCGGACAAGCAGAGGATGCGCAATTGTATTATTTATCTCGTCCCATGAGCGTCCTATTGTCATCCTATATATGGCTGAAAATGACGTCCACAGGACGAGCATAGGAGTCTCTTTTTGCTCCCCACTGGACGTCCTCAGGACATAGATGGGATATTGTAGGACGTCCAACGGACGAGGCGTTATTCTACATATGACGTTCATCGTATGTCCTCAGGACGTTATTGTGCTGTATGGGATAGTATGGACTTTACCCATGTGACGTCAGCCGCGGGTATTCAGAAGAAAAACACCAATAGGCGTGCAGAACATTTTAACACTGCTTCCCCTTCATCCAATAAACAGTCTTTTTCGGAGGGTAGATACCCGCTGCGGCATGGGTGTTGCCATTCGTGGATAAAGTCCATTACGTAGGTCGCGCTAGTATAAAGCCTCTAGAATCTAGTAGCCCTACTCTACTTCAGCTCCTACACATTGGTACAGTGCCTAGTGTGGAAATCTGCTACAAGATATTACTAAAAAATTGATGTACAACGTTGCTGAAAAGATATATCCTTTTCTCTTCTGACTTAGTGATTTTTATAAGCTTTTTTAAAATTATGAAAGCCTGGCTAAAAAACGTGATACGCATTGTTTTGTCTCTGGTTGCAATATTATCGTAGGAGCACCGTTGCACATTTATAGGCTACAACTTTTTAGCACTTTTTAAAGCATTACAAGGATAGTCGGTTTCAACACTATTTATTCTAGGCGCTGTAACATTAGACATTAATTAAATTTTCAATCAATTAAACAACTGCTAGCCTCTTGCTTGTAGCCTTTAACCCAAAATATTTACATTGTCTATAGCCTCAAACCCAAAAAATTTATATTGTCTATATCCTCGAACCCAAAATTTAAATCGTGCCATGTACGATTAAAAGAAAATCGAAATTTATTAATTTATGAAATCAGTTTATGAAATTAATTTATTATGTATTAGAATTTATTATTAGATTTTTATTAGATTTTAGGGAGAACATATTAATCGAACCGTAATCGTATTGAATAATATTCGATATGATGTAATTCGATTTATATTTATGTTTGAATTCACACCACACGTGTGATCATCATGTTTATTTCGTCGTTTATTTGAATGTTTTTACAGTTAGATCTAGAAAAACAGCCTGTTCAATCATGAAAATCTCAAATATTAATAGCGATGAGGCGGAATTTGATGTAAAAGAAGTAAAGAGAAGCTTAGTGATTGAGAATGATTTTCTAGTTAAGTTAGTTGATACTATTCCGGCAAAAATGTACTTTGATAGTGAGATTCAAGAAAAAATTACTGCTGAAAAGCACCTAACAATGGACAAAGCAACAGAAGGTAATTTTATGACAGGTTTGCTCTTCCACGCTTCATGCTGATGGAGGATTTTTATTATATCCTTTTTATTGTAATCATAATTTTTCGTTTTGAATGAGCGCCATCAGCGGCTGAGAGGTTTTGCCCTCAAAGTTCGTGGACAGAAGGTGCTGAGTTCAAACTTATGTTGCGCTCGTCGGTCTAACCGTTCGAAGTTTTCTGTGGTTTTCTTCGAACCTTGTCGTAAATATGGGTTAGGTAAAGACCCCCACGGAGGGAGTCCCCCCCCACCCTTCTCAGCCTATATCCTTCGCCTAGCTAGATAATCGGCCGTATCAAAACACTACCACTATCGAAATGAATGCTTAAAATTAGTTTTTCATTAAGCAATGGTTTCTCATAATATTATTTGCCTGGGATAAATATTTTGTTTTTGTTCTTAGGTCTTAATATTGGAATATTCTGCTAATTAATGTGATTAAGAAACGAAAAGACAACATGATAAAAGCACAAATAGAAATATGGATGTTAAAATGTATATACAGCCGTTTTGGAGCTTCTTCAGCTCTATCAGTACAGTGGTTAAAATTACAAAAAAAAAAAAATAACTTTTATGTTATTATGCCAAAATGTATGCTAATGTGCAAGGGTGGGGAAATACATTATTTTACTTGCCACTGGCGAGTGGATTTTATTATAGGGTGAGTGAATGTGAAAAACTGCAGGGTATAGAAGATATGCTATAAACTGTATTTTTTTTTACTAATTACTGCGATGTAAATATTGTACTAAGTTCTATCCTTATAGTAAGCTTTCCTCTGTTGTATATATTTTTTAATTTTATAGAAAAAATTATGAAAATTCATTGTAGTAATCATGAACATAGATTTAAAGAAACCCTTCTAATGAAATAGCCTTTCCAAGAGAAAAATCATTCCTGGAAAAATGTCTCAATTAGGTGGCGCATGTGTAGAACAGCTTTTCCATACGTCACCAGTTCGTCTGCTTCTTCAAACCATCTGTCGTCTAGTGAGTATCTGATATGCAGATTCGGTTTGATGTTGTAGGTGTCGCTGCCTTAGCAAAGATTATCGCCAGCTGTGCAGAACCGTGCATGTAGCTGTGCAGCTGCCATTTTGATCCAAAGTCGTGACACGATATTAACACTATTTCATTGGAAATCCTTCTTTAGTTCTATGTTCATGGTAGTAATAATAGTAATTAACTGTTTTTGCAGTTGTGTACATTTTGTCCTAGCGACTTTCAACTATACGTTGCATCATGTTGGCTGGTAAGATTTTCTGAAAATTCGCCACCCCTGCTAATGCGCCATTTATTTTGAAAATGACCGTGCAAAGGATTTTTATTGAAAATCATTCCAAACATTATGATTTACCTACTCTTTATTGTAAGCTTGGATCATTTTTTTATTATTATTTAACCGTAACCTCACAAAAATCTTAATTTGCTATTTTTCATGTTGAAAATTTTTATTATTAAGTGATAGCTTACATTTATTACTACTGACACTGAGATGGATTTCACCATTTGGCAATTACCTGATGATGAGAAAGCTGCAATAAAATTGTTTCAAAACACCTTTGCAAATTTATACATAAAAAAAGTTTTTGTTTAAAAAAACCATGAAATGAAATTATGGATGAGTTTAGAATTTTATCTGCAATGGAGATGTAGCTTGTGATCATGTTGAGAAGCATAGCATACGAATGAAAACATAGTTGGAAGCATAGCGGTTGCCTTTTCTTAATGATTTAAGATTTATCATTTATGGTGTCAAGAGTTGATTTTGCTTGAGTTTTATGCGTTTCAACTTGAAGTGTACCAAAACAAGACAGTAGACTGGAGAATAGTGAAGTTTGTGCCAATGCTTTGCGTTCATGAGCAAATGAAAAACTTGGTGGACCTAATAAAATTGTAGAAGTACATGAAAGTCTATTCACCGTTAGAAAAAACAATGTAGAATGTGTTCTCCCCTCTCAATGTGTTGTTAGGTGGTTATGTCAGGAACAGGGGTAGGGGATTACATAAATTTACTCGCCACAGGTAAGTAGATTTTCTGACTGACCAGGCAAGTGAATATTTGTGCAGTCTATAAAGGATATACCAAAATCTTTCTTAAATTTTTATTTATTGACAATATTTCATGTTTTTCCCAGTTTTTGTAATGTAAAGGTAAACACGGCACTAAGTTCTAACCAACACTAAATTTTCTCCTGTTGCATATATTTCTTAATTTTATACAAATGTTAATATGCAATGCATTGTAGTAATGAATTATTTTTGCAATAACTAATTTTGACTATATAGCATCTTGCTGGCTGGTAAAAACAGATTTGCCTGATAAAATTTTATGAAAATTCTCCACCTTTGGTCATGAGATGAATGGATGTTTCCTTATTGCTATTCCCATTCATACAGATAAAACTTTAATGGGAACAATTGAAAAAAATGTAGCTAATGCTAATGGGGGTTTTATTTTCACGAATTGCTCGAGAGGATATAAAACTGATGAATTGTGAGATACCTGCTAGAAGCATTTCACAATATATCACAAATAATTTGTTGACTCCAGCACTGGATGTCATACCCAATCTGTTAGAGTAATTATGGGACATCACAAAATGACATAACTAAAGACATTGCGTCACTGTTTGCCATTATTTACAATCCTGTCTCATACAGTTCATGTGGCGACATCATTAAAAAAAATGAAATGTTTACTGCAATGCTAAAGAGATATTTACAATTTCATGCCTGCAGTTTAAATTGAGTTTTATTTTATTGTATAATATTTATTTGTTCTTTTATTTTAAGTATATGTTTGTATTGATTTAATAAAATAGTTCAAGAAAGCCTGTAACTTTCAAATGTTATATTTTTTAAATGCTCACTTTCGTACCAACAATGTTTTTTCTTTGTTTGTTTTTTGGCTATTATGTCATACACTCATGCACAGTTTTTCTTTTTTTTAAAACGGTTATAAAAAGGAAAAAAGTCACCAAATTTAGGGGATTTTTACCTTTAATGGCAACCTAACCTAGCTGTATTAAGTTTTTGGTTTGGCGCGGGCTTGAAAATCGTGTCAACTAAAAAGTCGCCAAACATCGGTGCGTGAGTGTGTAACACATATGTTCCGTTTTTTTTTCTTCAAATATTTCATTTTGCACTAACTATTATTCTTGGTGACAAAGGTATTGGTATAACAGAAAAGTACCAAAATAAATGCATAAAACCATACAGGGTGCAAGAAATGCAGACTATAGTCAAGCGTGAAATGATGGTAAGTGTAAAAACAATGGCATCAAGAATTCCTGGATGGATGACCTAACAAAGGAGATCAATGAAAAGGCAGCACCTAGTTCATTACGAGTGAGGTAGAAAAGGTTTAAGTGAGAAGGTGAATATTGGAGCAAAGAGGGGGCGGTGGAGAAAGAGAATTAAAGAAAATAACTCTCCCAATATTCACCCTTGACCATGGACTGCATTTCTTGCACTCTGTATGATTTTATGAATTTTTGTTAAGTAATTTTAACCATACACTGAACTTTAGAAGCTCGAAACAGCTGTATGCCAATTAACATCCATATTTCCATTTGTGCTCTAGCATGTTGTCTTTTTGTTTCTTAATATAAAAGTACAAAGATATCCTTATTTTGATTAATGTGATTTTTTGATTTTAATATGCACAGATGATTTTCACAATAGGGCGAGTCCACTATTACGTGTATGACTTTTAGAGTGTTTTTTTGCAAATTGAGACAAATTTGGAAATGAAATTATTTAGATAACGTTTTACTTTTTTTTTTTATTGCAATTACAGGACACATACAGAATCATTTTTGTGGTGACACCTTTAATCTAAAGTAATAACATTTTTTTTTTTTTTTTTTTTTTAAATAATAAAGTCATTGTTATGTGTGTGATTTTTCTGAGTCACACACGTAACAACAACTTTATTATTTAAAAAAAAAAAAAAAGTTATTACTTTAGACTAAAAGTATGATTCTGTATGTGTCCTGTAATAGCAATAATAATAAAAAAAACATTATGTAAATAATTTCACCTCCAAATTTGTCTCAATTTTCAAAAAAACACTCTCTAAAAGTCACACACGTAACGGTGGAATTGCCCAATGATTGATTTTGATTATTAATATAATGTCTGTTGTAACTGTATTGTCTGTAATAATTTTAAATATTTTATTTGTCTCTTAAATCATAAAATTAATTTTGTTATTCTTTTTATATTATAGAAATCATTTTTTTTTTTTTTTAAATCTTATAGTTAGGATTAGATATTTATTTTTAAATGACTGTGTGTTTTAGTGTTTATTTTTTCAAAAACCTATCTGACCTGAATGCTTAAATAATGTAAGGATTTGCAGAATTTTGCCTAAAGGGAATATTATTTTACTACATACTGTGCTGTCCTTTAAAATAAAAACCCAGAATGAAATGTTTCCTTAAAAAAAAAAAAATCCACTTTAGTATTTTATCACATATTTCACTGGAAGTCAATTTCTTGTTTCGTCCTGTTAGTATACACCATTCACAACAGTAGAAATATTTAAAAATACCCAAGGAGTGTTTATTTAGTTTTAAAAGAATTTAATCTAATAATACAGAATTTTGGCAAAACACAAGCTTCATTTTCACAGATTTCATTTTTATAATACAACATCTTACAATAATATATATCAATTTTAAATGCTTTTATGTTAAACCATTAATATATGAATAAGATGCCCGATTTTCAGCTGATATGTCATGTGGGACTCAGCTGGTAACCTTTAAAAACCAAAGTTTAAAAAAAACCCAAGTGGGTAAGTGTGATCAAAGATCGTGCAAAGGGTTATTAAAAAAATATGCAAGACATTTTAAATCTTTGTATAAACATGCAAAATCGCAGTTTGCCCGACCCTCTGTAATTAAAAAGATTTTAAAAGTAGAATGTGTTTACAAATGGATTTTAACTTCTTTTCTATGTATGTTTCCGCATACAAAGTATAATAGCAAGTGGGTAAATGGGATCGAAGATAGCACAAGGGGTTTCATTTAATATTCCTTTCAAATCACTTTATCCTTTCTTTAATAAATTCAAATAAATTTAATTTTCAAAAAAAAAAAAAAAAAAAAGTCATGTTTTTTTATAAAGTAAAAAATTACCGGTCTATTTTTCTCATTTTTCCGAAAATCTGAACCGGTCCGATAGCGTGTGAAGCCCGCTATTATACTCTGTCATACATAATAATATCTGTCATGTGGATTAAATGCGATATTAAAAAAAAAAATCAATTTCAAAATTAAACCTGTTGTATAGAGACCTTCAAAATGTTAAAATATGCCAATATTTCCATAATCGGGTTTTTATCATGATTCAATACTTTCCTCAAACTCATATGACGTTATAATCACTTGCTGATGTCATATCTACTTGCTTTCTCTATTACTCATATTGATACTCTCTTTGTATTATTCTCAAACATTTGAAAAAGTCCATTAAACTTCCAATATGACGTCAGATTAATTTTCTTTTTAGTTCTCTAATGACATCATATTAACCTGCTTTTTGTACTTACACATACTCATACTCCTTGTATTATTGAGAAAATTTTGAAAATTTCTGTTTTATTACCAGTATGACGTGACATTAATCTTTTTTCAATTGGTGAAACTTTTTTTTTGATTTTCTATGTGGAAATTTTTCAATAGAAAATTAATTATTGTAGAAAGAATTTTATTGGGGATTTTTAATTGTTGGCAATTGCTATAACAAAAAATGTTTAAATTTAATAGGAAAAGGCTATTAGATTTTTGGTTTTTTATCTCTCTATATTAAAACAATACAATTTTTTTAAATTTTATGATTTTCAGCTTCATAGTAGGTATTCAGCTATAAGCACACAGAAGTTCAAGTCTGTAAGTTACATAGTTTCTGAGAACCAGCTCTGTGATCTACAGACAACATAGCGAGACAAATAGGGTTTTGTGAGATGAGTGAAACCCTAAAAAACATGCTGGAATTTAAAAAAAACGGTACTTTTATGTTAGCTGGGCACCAGCTGTACATAAAAGTGCCATTTCTTGCTTTAAATTATTAGACAATCAATTTTAGTGATTAAATTTATTTTAATTGTATTTGCTAACAGTAAGTGAAAACTCTCTGTTTGGTAATAAGGAAACTAAAGTGATATAAAACAGGGCTCTGTCCTGACCAATACTTAGTTGCTATATCTATAAGTTCATCCCGGTTTGAATGCCTTTTGTTATGCTTGCAATTTTACTGATAGATGGCACCAGGATTCGGCGATATATATCTTCAGGTTCAGGGTGGCTACAGATTCTGGAGATTAAGGAATCGGGGAGGTTTATCAATCTGGAAAAGTCAGGAAATTTCTCTATATGCGAAAATATTTGTGTTTTCACACGAGACTGATTCGTTGACAAACAGGTGATATTTAAGCCAATAATAGTAAGCGATAAGGAAAAGTAAAATTTTTATATTTAAAAAAAAAAATGCACATGATATGATTTTTTGGAAAAACAAATTAAGGTGATCAGATGGTCTCATTTTCTGTGCTTACATTGAAGGCAATTTACCCATTTTTGAAAATTTTATGATTATTAGCATAAACTGACCAGGTGGCCAGCTTAATCCAATTAGCTATCCTGTCAGATATAGATATGTCCTAGAATTGAACATTTTTCAGAAAATGAGGAAATTTTCTGGTCATCATATATTTATTGGCCACTGTATGAAGTTGTTGGACTAAATTTTGAATTTGGATTTATGAAACTATGAACCAGTACTTTATTAATATTGTGCAATTTTTAATGTTTTTCTCTTGTTATTTCTCCCAAATGAGGTATTAGCAAGCTGGATAAGTGGGTTATACAATTAAGTGGCATATGTAAAAAAATACCTTATGTCTATTGTTAATAATGGAAATCTGATAAAGGTAGTCAGGGAAAAATCAGGGAACTTTTTTTTTTTTTGTAATTCTGTAGCTATCCTGATATGATATATATATCCAATATTTATTTTTAAAATATTGTGTATGATATTTTTGATATTTTCACTCAAAACAAGTGTAAATGAAAATTTCAACTGTTATTGACTGTGTCGTTCTGAAGATAAAGAACTTGCTCTGGCAATGACTTTTTTAGCTGGGGAAAAAAACATACACACGCACACATATATATAGTATTCTCCAAGCTTTACATTTGCAGCTGAAAGTTTAAATATAGAACCAATAATTATGAAGGATAATATTTACTTAGAACAGCCGTTAAAAGATAAACTGTCTGATTTAGATAATAAATTATTAGAAAGTTAAGGGTCATTCCATGGTAACTTACGTTACATTTAGAATAATTTTCTTTAGTAATTTTCATAATATAACACCAAAAAATATTGAAAATGTAATGTTGATATGATTTGTTAATTAAACCTATCCAAAGTGAAATATGGATGAAAATTACCTACCTTTACTGCTATTTTTTTAACACTGGCCATTATATTTATTATGGTAATTTACCTTCTTTTTGTAAGAAACGTAAGTTACCATAGCAAATATAATTTTTAGCGTTCAAGAAATAGTACTAAATTTATGTAATTTTTATGCAAATTTAGCTTTGTATAGGTTTAATTAACAAATCATATAAATATTACATTTTGAATATTTTTTAGAATGTAAAATTCTAAAAAATATTATATTATATTATGTAATATATATTATTTACAGCTGGTGTATATTATATAATGTTATATTACTAAAATTACTGAAGTCAATTATTCTAAATGTAACGTAAGTTACCATGGAATGACCTTAAGTTATTTCAGTTTCACTAGAAATAATTTTTTCTGGCTTTGGTTTAGCTCAGTTTAAACTGTACAACAGATAGAGAATAAAAAAGCAGACAACCTTACATTTAAGTTCAAATTTTTCAATAAAAACAAATTATTTTGTATTTAAAATTTTGATGTATTTTATTATTATGTAGTATTGTATTTAAAATATAAAACACAAAATTTTGATGTATAAAACACAAAATTTTCTTTAAACTTGATACTAAATCATATAGTTTGTTTTTGTGAGTGTAAAATGCAAATTGTGTCTGTTTTTAATTAGTGATCTTCAATTTTGTTACATAAATGGAAAAAAAAAAACATTCAGAGAATATTGTTTTATTAAAAGTTTTCACGCTAAATGCAATATGTTTCAGTTTCTAATGTATTTTAAGTCTGAAAATATTTATAATCATTGATAAGTTGACTATTTTGGAAATATCAATATATATCAAAATATTTGATCTTTTTTATATTTTCGAAAATATTATATTTAGGAACCCTTTATTCCCAGATTTGCTCTTTATTGTCACCCTGCTTAAAGTGTCACAGTTGTCAGGTCCCATGCGATACGATTTAATGAGATTTCATTGTATCGGCTTAGAATATTTAAGATATGTATGTCTGCTTGTACAATATTTTATACGTATTTTAATAAAAGTATATATTTTTCAGTATTAAAAAGAAAATCTAATCATTTTGAGTTATCAGCTAAAGGCAAACATAAAAGAGCTCGTTTAGATCCTTTCAACCAGAAAAGTGTCTCACAAATACATGATGAACTTAACAAAAAGAAGAGAAAGAAGAAAATGAAAGTAAAAAAAGGTAATGTTTTATTTTATTATTATTTTTTTTTAATTTGAACCTTTTTTTTTAAATTTTTAATTCTTAAACAAAAATGCTTTGTTATTTTTAATAGTAATGAACTCTATTTAGTGAATAAGAAAAAATATTAATAAGTAGAGATTGTTAATCTTTATCTAGTATGTATAGAGGGCAGATTAGCTCTCTATTTTAGCGGGGAGGTGGTCATATATCTCCTATGGTAGGAGCTGTCACATCTCCTATAGTCTGTGTAAATTTTTCTGTGTTCTTCCCACTTCATGCTTTCGTTGTCGTTGTCATGACTCTAGAAAACGCAAGTCCCTGGTTCCGTTTTACCATCTGCTGTAATTGAACAAAGGGGGAAGCTTTCTTCTGATCTCAGGTAGGGTAAGAAAGAAAAGAGCTGTCAGTAAGCCAAATGCAGTGTTAACATGGTTACTGACCTAAAATGGGGACCAGGAAACTGACTTTGAAAAGTCAATTGAAATTACATGTTGTATAGTGAAACATTTATTTCTTTTTATAATTAATATGTATTTCTAGACAAAGTATTGTACTGTTTTGTACAAATTTTCTTACTTCAAGATAAGGTGGGGTGGAGGGTTAATTGATGACCCTTGTGACTCTCTCCTTAGTTAGATCCATCCTTGTGCATTTATAAGTAATACAAAGAGAGAGAGAGAGATTTGGGTACTTTTCTGCCATAGGGGGCTTGATGAGACAGGGCAAATATTTTTAGCAAGAGAAAGAATTTTTTTACACATATATTTTCTGTAATCTATTTTCTGTTTCATACACACAAACAATTTTACAATATTTATACAATTTTTTTAACACAAAGAAGCTCTTTATGTGTTATATACCAGGGATGGCAAACCTATGGCATGCATCAGATTATTTTTGGCATGGCATAGATTCCGGTTCTAAATCAAAACATAGTGGAATTACATAAAATACATTCATTTAGACTAGCTGATTTTGTCTGAATTCGATTAGTTTGATTGGTTGCCATTGTCATACAGATTAAAAAAAACTGAAATGCAACTTAAAGAATAGCTAAATATTGGCTCAAAACATTTTAGATTAAAAGAGGATTAGGAGACTATTGGAAGGGAAATATTTTAAGTTCAAAAGGTAAAAAATATTAATTTTATAAAAGCGGCTCTTCTGTTTTAGAAATCAGACAAATTCAACATATTAATAGAAAGTGTGTCTTTCTTATGATTAGTTATGAAAATATTTATTTCTTCCAGAAAGAAAATTATGCATCTTAAAGGACACATCAGCATTTCTTTTTATACGTCCCTTTTGCAATTTTTTGTGTAAATGATGCATTATAGTGCATCTATGGCATCATTGAAGCAGTTTGTTCCAATGCTAACGAAGTCTTATATTTTGTGTCTGTTGCATATATGTTTGTAATTATAAAGCTTATGCTTTTTCTAAGTCTTGAAGTTAGAATTGTTACTTATTAGATAGATAATATTTCACGACTTTTGAAGCATTTAATGATTTAATACTATGTGCATTGTTGTCATTTTTTATCCTGATACTGCAAGAAGTTTTCCAATTTTTTAACCATTTCATAATATTTCCTACTGTTAGTATTTTATTAGTTTTCTTTTAAATTTTGTTTTCTTTCCATCATTTTTTCAAATCTGTAAACCATGATTAAATTATACAAATATACCAGGAAGTAAAACCCCTTTACAAGTCCACTATTTATTAAGAGGCAAAATTAGCAGTGGCCATTGACTTTGGCACTCAGTGAACAATAGTGGCTATTAAAAATTATCTGCTAATAACAGTTACCTGTTACCTTTTCTAGTTAAAAATTTCTCCAAAATTTACCCTAGAGTTTTCCTCAGATAGTTTCAGAAGTGTGCTACACCCTGCCTGCCCTTTGGTTTACAAAATAGCACCCTTCTTGCCCCTTATAAGAAAATTAGCACCTTTCTTGTCCCCCCCCCCCCCAGTGAAAAAATTAGCTCCTCTTGCCCCTCAGTAATAAAAAAGCGTCCTTCCTCATTTTTGCATTTAAAAAATTGCTTTTATAGAAAAAAAAACATTCAGAGTTGGCTTGAAAAGAGTCCCTAACTTTTAAATATTAAATGTGGCTTTAAAAAACAAAAGATTGCCTTTAAAAGTAAAAAAAAAAAAAAAAAAAAGGTGCCTTTAAAATCTGAAAAGTGCCCCCAAGAATCCAAAAAGTGCCCTTTTCTCACCAGCAGCACCCTGCCCTTTTTTAAACCTGGGGAAACTCTGTTACTCCATATGTTCCAAAACACATAATTTCTATCTATTTTCACAATCAATTCACACTCTTATCTATGTCCCAAAGCTCAGTGAACTATGATGTTTTACTCAGCTTTCGCTTTGATATTATACCTTCTTGGACGCAGGGTTGTAATTTTAACCGGTCGAAACTGATTTTGACCAGGACACTGGATAAAAGTGGTTTTAACCGTCCAAAATGGTCAAAAGTGGTAAAAAATGGCCAGAACTGTTACAAATAGTTTTAAATAGTCTTAATTATAATAATTATTTTTTTGCAATTAAATATAACTTAATAAGTAATAAAAGTAACAGTGCAGTTAAAAAAATATACACTGACAAGTTTATGAGGTTCATTAGTAAAATATGCTTATACAATACAATAAGTGTTAAAAATTAAAAAATGGACTGTACAATTGTAAAAATATAATTCAGTTGCAGTTAAAAACACAAAACATGGCACATATGCTGAATCCTGTCTACATGGGTAAAGGTATTGATGAAGAAAAGAAAGAAATAGCAAGACAGTCGTTACATGATATTGATCCTAAGTTTTTGCCTCTTGTGATTGCATTTCAAGCAGAATCCTCATCATATCCAAAATCCTATTTTTCTGAAAGTGTAAAAGATACAGTTGGACCTGATGTCTGGTGGGCAGCAATGAAGAAGATAACAGGCATTGATATAAAATTTGTTGAATTCACATTACATCTGATGAACTGTTGTGCTAGCTCTTCATCAATAGAAAGATTATTTTCTAAGTTTGGAATAATCCAAAATAAATTACAAAACTGTCTAAGTTTAGAGACAACTGCAAAACTTGTCAATTGTAATCATTTTTCAAATTAAACACAAATTACATAAAAAAGCTTGTGTAAAGAATAATTTAAAATATTTGTATTGTATCTTAGTGTTATGTTATTTGTGTTATGACTTATTTTTTTATTTGGTGTTTACTAGTGTTATGTTATTTATATTATGATATTTTTAACAAATGTTAACTTAGTTTTAACAGATGCTAGTAAAATATATTTGATTAGTATTAAATAAATTGAATATTGAATTTCAGTGGTCAAAATGGTCAAAATTGATTTTGACCGGGGCGGTTATAACCGGTTAAAACCACTGGTTAAAACCGATACAACCCTGTAAGGAGGAAAGAGCAAAATTTTCTTTCTTGCCATCAATGGTTCCATTATTGCCGGTCATATTATGTTAATATCAACATATTTGAGTTTTTTAATTTTAGATTAAAATTAACCAAAAATTCAACAAAAGTTTATTTTTTAGCAATTGTAACTTAAAAAATGGATGCTAATGAAATTGCTGCAATGGGCCACTGGCTACTAATGAAATTTCCCACATTTGTCTTTTACTGTTTGTCAGTACTCAAATGCTTAAATGTCGTTTTGCATCAATCAATGGAAAGTTAAAAAGTCACATGATAACCAACTTTATTTCGACCTTTATTCAAAAAAACTTTGTAAAATGAAAGTCACTGTGGGTAAATAGGAATATTTTTACTTTTTTTCAACTTTGTAAGAAGAAAGTATTAGATTCGTAAAGAATTTTGATTTCTGGTTTTCAATGGTTTTCATGTACACGATTTGACTGTTTTTAGAAAATGCCTGTATGTGACAGAAGTTTTGTGGGCACTGTATCTCAAGAACTAATGCACAAAATTTATTCACACTTCAGATTCAGTTAGATCTTGACATAAATTGATGCTGATTAGGTTTTGATGTAAATTGCCCAACAGGTGACACTGCTATGCTGCATTTGATACAATTTCCAAGACAGCTACATCTCAAGAATTAATGCACAAATTTTATCAAATTTCATATTCTGTTATAACTGTCGATACACATTCCCAAAATCTGGAAGAAGCCAGTGGCTTCTAAATCCAAAAAATCCAGTGGCCACATTGTGAAACAAAAAAACTCAGGAATTCAAAGTAAAAAATAATTTATTTAATATATACACGTGTACAACAAAACACAGACTTATTACATCAAGTTTGTATATTTAATTTAGTCATAAAATTCTTTAAATTTGAATATTAAGTATAATATAAATATTAAACTATGTACATTCAGAAAATAAAGTTGGGCAAGATACAGTTTAAATAAAAATATGCATAAGCTAAGCAATCATGGTAGTGGGGAACATTAGAAATCGATTATATTGATTTTGTCATACAAAAGTACATATAAAAAAAAATGTGAATGTGTGAGATTATTTTGCATTATAAAAATCAAAATGCACTTCAAACATTTGATTTTGTATAAGAAAAATTAGACTTTTAAAAAAAAATCTTATCACAGACTATGTAAAATTATCAGACTCAAACTGTTACAAAGAACATTGCTACTTGAATATATTTAAAACAATAGTTTGCTGGGTTAAACAGATCATTCTGAAATGTTATTAAAAAATTATAAAGTTTGTTATGTGTTTTGGTCTTAATCTTTCTTCCTGAGTATGTTTAAAAAAGAATAGAAATTGGTTTTGTGTATCGTTAAACCAGATTGTTCTTTAAAAAAATAATAACTATTATGCAAAATTATGTTAATTAAAAATTCAATCCATTAAAATGTTATCATTTATCAATAATATTGTCTGCTATTTAAAGCTTAAAAGTAACAAACAGTAAATTTTAAATAAAAACGTGTCACATTTCCACAGAAATATGGCATTTATGTTTAATCATATTTCTTAACTATGGACATAAGAAAAAAAGTGGCAAATATCGCGGAATTATTAAAGAGAATATGCAAATTCTATTTTTTTTTTTTTTTTTTTTTTTTTTTTTTTTTTAAGTGGAAACCTGCCATTTGGCAGAAAAGAGGCATCCTTGTTAAACATATGGCGACATAAACATCAAAAGTTAGTGGCCGAAAAAAAAAAAAAATTTAGTCGCCATGTGGCGACTGTGAATCTGCGCCAGACCTTGACATAAATAGATGCTGGTTAGGTTTTGATGTAAATCACCCAACAGGTGATGTTGCTATGGTGCATTTTTCACAATAGTTATTTTATATCTCAAGAACTAATGCGCAGAATTTCACCGTGCTTCCTGTTGTATTAGACAATGACATAGATAGATCAGGGGTCGATGCAGGTTTTTTTTCTTGGGGCCCATTTTGTGAAAAGTAAAGGTTATTTTTGTGAAATTTATTATATTTTTGTGAAAAATAACATTTTACAACGAAAGTTGAAATCCAGTTAATCAAATTCGAACCAAACATTTATACATAAAAACTTTTTTAAATCCTTTTGTTGAAGTTTTCCGCTCTGGTGAACTTGTTTGTTTACAAATTACACATTTTAAAACATCACAAAATAATAAATAAATAATAAATAGTAAGTTTTTATGGAATAGAATTTTGTGAATGGACCCATTTTATCAAATTGATTTTTGTGAAGGGGCCCATTTTATCAAATTGATTTTTGTGAAGGGGCCCATTTTATCAAATTGATTTTTGTGAAGGGGCCCATTTTATCAAATTGATTTTTGTGAAGGGGCCCATTTTATTAAATAGATTTTTGTGAAGGGGCCCTAAACAGGCCCCAAATTTTTCCTGGATCGACCCCTGTAGATCCTTATTAGGTTTGGATGTGTACCGCCCAACAGATCTCGTTGCTTTGCTCTGTTTTTCATGATTTCCGTGATAGCTATATCTCAAGAACAAATAGATTGTCATTTAATTTTGGTTGCAGATGATTTGATTTATAATAGAAGAAACTTTTGTGTTGGCCACAGCATATTAGTTTTCTTTTATGCTGATGATTTCCTTTTATTTACTTTTGTGTATTTTACTCTTTTAAAGACGAATTAGTCTTTTTCGTATCACAAATAAAATATATGTATACTTTATTTGTTTGTATTGTACATGATCATGCCTTTTTCTTGTTAATGTAATTAATTTCATAAAACTGATTTAACATGTTTTCATTTTGAAATTTAAATGTATGCTTTTCAATATTGTTTTCTATGTTTACACAACCCGTGAAGACGTTAATATGTAAAAAATGCTCAGTCTCAGACAAATATTCCAATAATTCTTTCAGAAATTTAACCCACATTCTGAACAATTTAATTTCATTTTGAAAAAAAATATATTCTGTAATTTTCAGGATGTTTTTACAGTAATATTAATAAGTATAATTTTTTTTTATGTTTCTTATAATTATTGCAGAATATTCTTAATGTTAGCAAAAGCATTGTAACATATATTAAAAATATCTTATACACAAATATATTTAGATATATTTTATATTTTTACAAATCTATCTCAGACAAATATATTTAGAAATTCAGTAAAATATTAAATTAATATTATGTTAATTATAAATAAATTATTTTTAAATAAAACAAAATAAATTTTAAATTTCATTAATTCACAGTGGAACTGACATCCATATTAAATCTGTGAAATTATATTTGCCAGCAAATGAGCTGCCAAGATTCCTCTTCAGCAGCTGTATATACTGCACTTCCAAGAGGTTTTTTTTATATGTAGAAAAATTAAAATGTAAACTTTATCAGATGTAGATGTACTCAATCATTTTTCTTTTAATTAATTAATTTTTTTTTTTTTTTTTTTTTTTTTTTGTAAATGTATGTATTGTTATATGTAAAACATATTTTATGTTGACATTAAATATATAATATATCGAAATTTCATTTATTTATGCAGTGTCAATTTAAGATTTATTCTAGATCTACTTATAATGTATAAAGTCATTAATTTGAAGGAGTTTAGTGTTTTCTTGTCATCTTCTCACTTCCATTTTCCCCCTATTAGAAATGTTTATTATATTTTTGCATGAACTCATAATCAACCAGTAACTAATGTATATTTAAAATAATAGTTCTCAAATAAACTTTTTTTTCCCCCCATGTATGTTGTCCATAAAAAATATTAAAAGCATTTTAAAAGGTACTCTTGGATATTACAAAACATTAATTTGTTAAATATGATTTGTACAAGAGGGATTTCAACAGTGTATTGTGATATTCATTTTATATTGGGAATTCAATTTGTCAAATCTGATTTATACAAAATCTGAATGTGATCCAAGTTTCTTTATAGTATTTTTATTTATTATGCATATTATTATAAAGATATCAGTTTTATAAAAAAAAAAAAAAAAAAAAAAAGTTTAATAATGAGTGTTGTTATGTTAGTGTTAATTATCCATAAAGCAAAAGTCTTCATTACTTCTGCAAAAAATAAAAAATAAATAAAGCCTTACATAGTTATCTTAGGACAGTTTGGTTAAGCAGTTTTTATTGGAGTGGTTTTTGTTGTAACATTATTTAATTTAGAAATAATTATTAAATAATTATATTTTGGAATAATTTTAATTAAAATATTTTTCCGCCTGTTATGAATAATTCTGATTTTCCATGTTGTTATTTTTTGCTACTAGATAATAGTATTGTTCCTCTATTTCTGGTTTTATCACATTGTTTAAACTTCTGTGTTTCTGACCTGGTTTGAATATTTTGCGAGTCATTCTTTTCTCATTTAATAAATTTTACTGAATTTATAAATATTTTTTGGCAACATGCAGATTTGTCAATGTATGTTTTCCTGGGATTTTTTATGAGGAAATGCTTCCTCAATTGAAACTTTTCATCCCTTATTTCATTCATTTTCTAAGTCTATTAATGTGCCCAAATCTTGTATTATTTTAACTTCTAGGTCCGTTTTTAAGGAATTGGTCCGTTTTGGTCCGTTTTTTCATCATTAGGTCCCTTAAGTCCGTTTTTCGATACTGTTAAACGACCTTTATTTTAAATTTTATTGATATTCAGTATTTAGCCATGCCTCGCGGAAAAATCGCGCGTTTCGAGGATCGGGAAAACGTCATTAATTTCATCAAAGAATCGCGAAAAAGCACGAATTTCGTCAAAGGATCGCGAAAAAACCACGAATTTCGTCAAAAGAAAGTAAAAAAACACAAATTTTCTCAAAAGATCGCAAAAAAACACACTAATTTCTTCAAAAGATCGATAAAAAACCGCGAATTTCGGCAAAGGATTCAGAAAATAACACGGATTACGTCAAAAGATCGCGAAAAAACGCAAATTTCGTCAAAGAATCACGAAAACAATGGGATTTTTGTCAACAACAGATCGCGAAAACCGCAAATTCCGTCAAAAGATCGCGAAAAAATACTAATTTCGTCAAAAGATCGCTAAAAAACCATGAATTTTGTCAAAAGATCGCAAAAAACCCCGCGAATTTCGTCAAAAGATCGAGAAAATAACGCGAATTTTGTCAAAGGATTGAGAAAATAACACGGATTTCGTCAAAAGATCACGATAAAAATGCAAATTTCGTCAAAGGATCGCGAAAATAACGCGAATTTCGTCAAAATATCGCGAAAAAACCCGCAAATTTCGTCAAAAGATCGCGAAAATAACTCTAATTACGTCAAAAGATCGCGAAAATAACGCGAATTACGTCAAAATAACGCGAATTACGTCAAAAGATCGCGAGAATAACGCGAATTACGTCAAAAGATCGTGAGAATAACGCGAATTACGTCAAAAGATCGCGAGAATAACGCGAATTACGTCAAAAGATCGCGAAAATAATGCGAATTACGTCAAAAGATCGTGAATCACGTCGAAAGATCGCGAAAATAACGCGAAGTACGTCGAAAATATCACGAATTTCTTCAAAAAATCGCGAAAAAGAACACTAATTTCGTCAAAAGATTGTGAATTTCGTGACAAGATTGCGGAAACATTGTGAATTTCGTCAAAAGATCGTGAAGAAACCGCGAATTACGTCAAAAAATCGCGAGAATAACGCGAATTACGGCAAAAGATCGCGAGAATAACGCGAATTACGTCAAAAGATCGCGAACATAACGCGAATTACGTCAAAAGATCGCGAGAATAACGCGAATTACGTCAAAAGATCGCGAGAATAACGCGCATTACGTCAAAAGATCGCGAGAATTACGTCAAAAGATCGCGAAAATAATGCGAATTACGTCGAAAGATCGCGAAAATAACGCGAAGTACGTCGAAAATATCACGAATTTCTTCAAAAAATCGCGAAAAAGAACACTAATTTCGTCAAAAGATTGTGAATTTTGTGACAAGATTGCGGAAACATTGTGAATTTCGTCAAAAGATCGTGAAGAAACCGCGAATTTTGTCAAAGGTTCATGAAAGCACCGTAAATTACGTCAAAAGATTGCGAAAACATCACAAATTTCGTCAAAGGATTGCAAAAAAAAAATGCAAATTTCATCAAAAGATTGCAAAAGAAAAATGAATTTCTTCAAATGATCATGGGAAAATTCGTGGAATTCAATCAGTCCTGCTAAAATCAGCACACAGACATCATCAGTAGGTTACAAAACTTTCAAATTTTTTGTTCCATCATAAGGATATGAAAATTGCCGTTTTTCATTTTGTGTAAATATGATTTTCGGCTTACACACAGCAGTTTCAGTTTATCTGATAATCAGTTGTAAACATATCTCGGCAGCTGCAAGTGGCATCCAAATGGGAAATGAATGCAGTGATTCATTTTTTGTGGGCGAAAAGGTGTAACTGCATTGAAATTTATCATCAGTTTCAGGAAGTGTATAGTGAAAATGCTGTCACATAAAGTTTTTTTTATATGTAGAAAAATTAAAATGTAAACTTTATCAGATGTAGATGTACTCAATCATTTTTCTTTTAATTAATTAATTATTTTTATTTATTTATTTATTTTATTTTTTGTAAATGTATGTATTGTTATATGTAAAACATATTTTATGTTGACATTAAATATATAATATATCGAAATTTCATTTATTTATGCAGTGTCAATTTAAGATTTATTCTAGATCTACTTATAATGTATAAAGTCATTAATTTGAAGGAGTTTAGTGTTTTCTTGTCATCTTCTCACTTCCATTTTCCCCCTATTACAAATGTTTATTATATTTTTGCATGAACTCATAATCAACCAGTAACTAATGTATATTTAAAATAATAGTTCTCAAATAAACTTTTTTTCCCCCCATGTATGTTGTCCATAAAAAATATTAAAAGCATTTTAAAAGGTACTCTTGCATATTACAAAACATTAATTTGTTAAATATGATTTGTACAAGAGGGATTTCAACAGTGTATTGTGATATTCATTTTATATTGGGAGTTCAATTTGTCAAATCTGATTTATACAAAATCTGAATGTGATCCAAGTTTCTTTATAGTATTTTTATTTATTAAGCATATTATTATAAAGATATCAGTTTTATAAAAAAAAAGTTTAATAATGAGTGTTGTTATGCTAGTGTTAATTATCCATAAAGCAAAAGTCTTCATTACTTCTGCAAAAAATAAAAAATAAATAAAGCCTTACATAGTTATCTTAGGACAGTTTGGTTAAGCAGTTTTTATTGGAGTGGTTTTTGTTGTAACATTATTTAATTTAGAAATAATTATTAAATAATTATATTTTGGAATAATTTTAATTAAAATATTTTTCCGCCTGTTATGAATAATTCTGATTTTCCATGTTGTTATTTTTTGCTACTAGATAATAGTATTGTTCCTCTATTTCTGGTTTTATAACATTGTTTAAACTTCTGTGTTTCTGACCTGGTTTGAATATTTTGCGAGTCATTCTTTTCTCATTTAATAAATTTTACTGAATTTATAAATATTTTTTGGCAACATGCAGATTTGTCAATGTATGTTTTCCTGGGATTTTTTATGAGGAAATGCTTCCTCAATTGAAACTTTTCATCTCTTATTTCATTCATTTTCTAAGTCTATTAATGTGCCCAAATCTTGTATTATTTTAACTTATTATAGCTTGTACAATGATGAAATCATACATTTTTTGTGGAATCTGTGGAAATTTGAACTTGACAATTCTGACACAGTTCCACAAATATTTCATTAATTCACTATCTTCCATTTTCATTTATCTTTTCTTTGTTACATATTTTATTATTTCTTCTTCTTTTTCTGGATATTATTCAAACAGGTATGAGTTCATATTTATTTCAATTTATGATTTTTATTCACCCATTTGTGTACGGTGTTTCTGTGTTATCTTATAACAGTTATAATATATATTAATATATACTGACAGGGTGTCTAGCGACCTGGAAAACCTGGATAAGTTAGGAAAATTTATATGTACTTGAAAATTCTGAGAAAAAGTTAGAGAAATTTGAAACTTTCAAGAAAACATTCGGAAATTTTTTCTTATTATAAAACTTAAGATTTAAAATTGCAGCAACAGGAAAATCAAACCTTGCTCTTTATAAGTACTATAAAGAATATTTCAATCTCTCATGGGAATAATTTTGTCTACTCCTTTTCAGTCCTTCCTTGTCAATTCAAAGATTTTGAATTCCAACTTCACTGAAACTTTCTACAGAATGTTGTAGGATTGATTAGATGTTTTAGTCTGTTTGATTATCTCTGTTTGGGAAATGAGCATTTGTTAACTTAATTTGTTGAATATTTATTATTTGTATTAAAATATTTCAAAGCAATCTGCTAAAATTCACAATTTTAAAGATTTTTATTTATTTATTTATTTTTATTTTTTTGTAACATTACAAAATCTCAATACCTAGAAATTTTTTTTTATTGGTATTGAAAACCTAGAAAAGTTAGCTGATCAGGAATAGACACCCTGTACTGAACTTACTTATGGGTTACTTTTTTAAAGAAAATTCCTTTTACACCAAAAATCAGACTCTTTGACAAGTCTTATGATGCAAATTGTATTTGTATATTGCAATTTGTTAATTTTTAATCAATCTTTTAAAATCTGAATAGATTTATGGGACACCCTCAAAACAAGTGTTGTAAAACTAAAAGGCTGCTAGTTAAATTCATTTAAAGCTTTTAAAGATGTTGGTCAATGAGATCTCAAATTCCCCTCATTAAACCTATGGACGTGTAAAGCATTTGTATTTTTAAAATACCTCTTCAGGAAATTAATATTTTGAATAATTTCATTTTTCTGTGTTTCTTAAAGGATGTCTCATTCTTTTCTTTTTTTTTTTTTAGCTGTCAAAATTTTTCTAAAATATATACTTAATTTATAATTTTGTGTGTCTGAGTAAGATTTTAACACTTCACATAAAATGAAGTATATATTTAAAAAATATTTTGACAACTTAAAAAAAGAGACATCCTTTAAGAAATATACACTGAAAAAAGAAGTTAAAAATATTAATTTCCTGAGGAGATATTTTAAAAATACGAATGCATCACATGCCCATAGTGATTTAACAGTAGCAGGGGAACTTGTGATCTCACTGACTAACATCCTTATGAATTGTTGGAGCTATTTTAATTTATTCTCTTTTCATATTCAAAAAAAGATATTGTCACTTTTATCACTTTTTTAATTGCAGCTACAAATATTACTTGTCTTTCTGCAAGTGTTTTTATTAGTTTAATTCTTTGAACAGTTGGATTTTAAAGATTCTTTAAGCCAAGAAAAAAAAAGGTGTTTAATGCTTATTTGAAACATAAAAAAGCCTAAAATTATTATTATATGGTTTATGGTGTGTGGGGGGGGGGGATTTCAGTTCTTTAGGCCAAAGATATTATAAGAGGTACATTGTTTATAGAATTATTGCTATAAATACTGTGTTTACTTGCATAGTTTGTGCAATTTTTTAAACCATTTCTTCTATTATAAAAATAGGGAGACGTGAAAAATGCATAAGCTTTTTGTATGGTATTCATTTTCCTCAAAGGGCAACTTAGAGAAATGGCTATCAATATGGATTTTTAATAAATAAATTATTAAAATTAAAGGTGTATAACAGTTTTAAAATGTACAGTAGTTACAAAAGTTTGATATAATTTTTGATAATCCTTTCTAGTTTTCTGGAGTATTCTACAGTTATATATGAAAAAAAAAAACACTTTAAGTTAACAAACATATACAGAAATGAATTTCTAATGACTGTATAGAAACATTTAGTGAATAAATTAATTACGCTATAACTCTTTGCAATGAGCGTCACATCATGTGACATATGACGTATAAGTATTCAGAATCCTTGATTATTTTTACCGGTAATTTTCAATAAATATCTTCCCTTATTTAATCATAGAATTTCTTCAACTGAATTAAGTAAAAATTTCTATTTCAAAGTATCCGTGACAAAGGATTAAAAACTCTGTAACAGATATTCATTGAGATTGCGAAGAGGTTAAAGTATGAAGTGATACCATCTTATATGTATTTAAAAGATTTTTGTCCACAGAATTCTCATTTAATTTAATTGGTTTTCTTAGCAGATATTATTATTTATGCATCATGTAAGTGTTCCTTTCTGTTACTGTTTTGTTCGGTGAAACACTTTACCATGTGTAAACAAATTAGCACTTATGTATTACAGAATTAGTGATGTTGCATTATTAATTATAACACCACCTGCATGGAGTAGTGCTGTATCTGTAGAAAAGAGATCACAGGGGAAAAAAAAATACAGAATTTGCACTAAAAAAAACAAAATGAAATGTTGAAAAATGAAAATCACCAGGACATATGCATTTTTAATGTTTCTGATTGACTCAGAATCTTGATGCGAAAATTATGAGAATCTTTGTTTTTTATTGATTTTTTTTTCAAAAGTTGGGTGTGTGAAAAATATGCAGGAAATAAACTATGTAAGTAAACATGGTAAACTTCACTGTGTAATCTTGCAATATACTGATGCTTGTATGGGCATAGATGAATATATTTACATATTTGACTGAAATGTATTTTTATTCTTTAGACATGAATAATCCATCAGCTTCTTTAACACGAGCTGCTAATATTGAAGAACTACAAAAAAGACTTCATGAGCGTATTAAACTGTTACAAGGTAATTATATTGCTGCTTATTGTGTTAATATATTTTTATTAGTAGTGTCCAGAGATTGTTTAAATTTCTTTAAATAAGATTTATTTTTGACATTTCAGCAGTGTAAAAATCTTTTGAACACTTAAATTGTGTTGTGCTGAACTAGCAGTATTCAAATGTGTATATTTCATGGATATTATTTTTTGCACTATTATATATATACACCACACATTCTGGCATGTAACATACTCTGTGTATAATGTGCGCCTAAACTTTCCAACTTCATTTTCTATTTTTAGGTATATTTGACATATAACATGCACCACAGACATTCTTTGCAAATCATCAATCTTCATCAGATACATATACCAAAAATTAAAATAAACGTTATTCAAAAGTGTAATAACTATTACTTTACATGTAATTTGATAGCAAAAAATATTTTTTTCTGTAAATAAATAGCATGTTTATTAAATTACTAATATATATCTTATAATCATCTTTTTTTTCTTAATTTTTCATTTTTATAACCAGCGTGCAATACACACCTGTAATTTTCAATCAATTTTCTGGTATTAAAAGTGTGTGTTATATGCCAAAATATATGCTTTATATATGTAAAATTTATAGTTGTAAGTGTTTTAAAAAACTTGTTTGTTTTAACATGTATCCATGTCCACATGGCATTGTCAGGGAATAAAATTCAAATTTTTAAGTAGAGAGGAGACTCTCCTCCAACATTTGTAAATAGAGGAGATCATAAATTGTTAGTAGGGGAAAAAAGTAACAATACTTTTTGTTACCTCTGCAATTTACACACCCATGGTGCACAAATATAATAAACTCAGAGATTTCAATAGTACACCAATATTCAAAACTCTGTCGAGACCTATTGACTAAAGGATCAGGGTCCATAAGTCGTGTTTTTGGCCCATGAAATAGACTAAAACTCGAATTTGTTATACTGACTTAATTATTTCACTTTTTAATATTAGAAGGTTTATCCTGTTACGATTTCAACAATAGTTTTTGCATTTTGTTCAGATTTGTATGACTTACACAAGCTCAAAGTTTATATTATTCATTGTTTTTGATGAAAAATACACAATTTCTCCTCATTTTACCTCAATTATATGAGCACAATCGTGCAACATTTTCTTCTTTACATATATTATAAAATGCATCAAAGTGTACAATATATGTAAAAATAAAAGTGTTGCAAAGCTGCGCCAATAGTAAAATATTAAAAAATATATTAAAAATTGAGGTAAAATTAGGAGAAATTGTATATTTTTCATCAAAAACTACGAATAATATGAACTTTGAGCTTGTGTAAGTTATATAAATCCGAACAAAATGCAAAAAACTATTGTTGAAATCGTACAGGATAAACCTTCTAATATTGAAAAGTGAAATAATTAAGTCAGTATAACAAAATCAAATTTTTGTCTTATTTCATGGGCCAAAAGCACGGCTTATGGACCCTGATCCTTTGTCACTTTCATAACCAAATAACTTGATTTGCGTTTTCTTTTGAGTTTCACAATTTTTGTAACAAGCAGATATACTCCCTTCGGAGGCAGAATTCTCATGCCCTGACATTTGTCAAGGAAAGCATTTTGCAATTTTCATTAGAGATTCTGGTATTGCACCCTAACTTTTAGCCCCTGATTGATGAGTAGAATTTTATGACAGTAGTATTAACTTAAATTTGTTTGTTCATATACAATTTATCATTTATAATAGTCTATTAAGGGTGTGACAGGAGTTGCAAAATCACTTCTAAAACAGCCTGCATCTTTTCTTGTGAACTACTGAAGTGATTTCAATAATTTTTTTAAAATAGTTTTTGACAGTAACATAGATGACAGCATCGCTGGAAATCCTGGAGTTTCTCCAGAAATACAGGATAAAATATGGTAGTAGAGTAATAAAGTAGTAAATATGGAAATCGGCATCTATTAAAAAAAAAAAAATCTTTATTTAATTTCAATTGATGTTCCCCTATCCGTGATATGATTTATTTCACGAATTGGCAGAATTCTGCAAATATATCTACTTATGTTTCGCCAAATTCCACGAATAATTTATTTTTTGTTTCAGAAAAATTGGTAGTTTGGAATGAATAGGTAAAAAGAAAAAAAAATAACTAGTGAAAAAATAGACTTGAAACAATTTTTGCATTTCTTAGAAACATGGTTACTGATCATTTAAAAAAAATTGTGAATTTCATGAATCGGTCACAGGAAAAAATCACTGTCTATCAGTCATGGCAAAAAAAATCATACAATTAGTCAATCGGTCAGGAAATTTCATGCAATTATATTGATCATGGATCATTTATTTTTTGCAGAATTCAGAGAAATCAGTATTTTGGAATTAATATGTAAAAAGAAAAAAAAAATATTAGCCATAAACAGATTTCAAACAATTTTTACGTTTTTTAAAACTACCTTCTTTCATACAGAAAAAATCACAAATTTTATCAATTGACCATGGAATAAAATTACTAATTTGTTAATCAGTTGTGGCATAGAAAATATCACTTAATTAGTCAGTCGGTCATGAAATTGCACACAATTACATTGATTACAAGTTTTTCTCTATGTAGGGGTAAAAAAAAAATTTAATTCCTTGCTTATAAATTTTTTACAAAAAATCAGTTATATTTAAAAAGTACAAGCATGTTATGTAACCTTTATTTTAATTATGTTTGTACCAATAATTGCAAATGCTGTAAGGGGTGAGGATTCAGAGAATATTTGTAAAAAAATATTGAAAAAATTGTATGACTCCTAAAATGCTAATATTTGACTCTTGAAGAGTGTTCAAAACTCCTCAAATTTAACTAGTTTATTCCCGATGTAGTCTTTAAAATCTTATCATCTATGCAGTCACTAAAATATTTTGCAACAAACAAAAACAATCACATATAAAACAGCTGTCATTGATGTACCTTTTCCTTGAGAACTACTTAAGTGATTTTAGTATTTAAAAAAAAATAATTTTAATAATAGTTAAACTATAAATTGATAGTTCAGCAAAAAACAAAAATAAAATTTGCAATGGTTATATTAATTAAAAAAACAAACAAAAAAAAGCTAGATTTATTTAGTTTGTGAAATTGCATAAATATTGTATTTTCTATTTTTAGTGCTTTCCAACATAGTTGAAAAGTGTTTATGACTTCGGTTTGTCTGTCTGCGGTCTGTGCTCTAACTCTCATAAATAGACTCAGGTTGTCATGTAATTGATATGTGTTATTGAAGAGTAGTATGGCATGTTTGCTATTGAAAATGTAGTGGTTAGCATTTATAGTTTGTTTACAGGGATACTTAAAAGAATGCAGTAGAACCTCGATTATTCAACGTAATTGGGACCGATCCTACATCGGATAATCAAGAATTTATCAATAATAATCTAGTTTAATATAACATCATCATCAAACTGCTATTATGACTATTTAAACTGCTAAATAAATATCTAAAAACAAAAAACTTACAATGATTTAAATGAAAGCTTCATCTGGCGTAAATTGGCTATCTTATGCCGTGCAACTCTGTCAGGAAGTTTTCTTTAAAACATTACTTCAGAGGATTCACGCTGTTGTTGTTGTTCCAACCAAGCAAGGCCTTTTAAGAAACTACCCAAAAGCATCATTGTTACCAGTCTTTTACTTGGGAATCATTCTCTCTTCATCATCATCATCATCATCTTCCTCTTCATCTTCTTTTGGAGAATGTCGGACATCTGCGATAATTTCCTCATCATTAAGCAACTGGAAGCCTGCATCTTCCACGTCAAGATTTAACCAATCTGTGATTTCTTTGATCCCACAGTGTTCAAAACCTGGCATCGTGATAAAAAAAAGTTTGAAAATTCAGTAGCACCATCTATCGCAATGTCTGTAACATTTTCATCTGCACCAGTTGAAAAATTCGGCAAAAGCTTTCGCCAACTTCGTCTTAGTGTCAATTGTGGCGCAGACTCCCATGCTTCACTGATCATATAAATGGGAGAAAAAAGGTCAGGAAACTGACGTTGGTTTAAGGAGATTTCCGGATAATCGAGGTTCTACTGTACCATTATATTATGATATATGGAGAAAATTTTAACAGTGCTACACTATTTCAAGCATAATGAATTGATATGCATTTTGGAGGTTGATTGTTGGTGGAATTAGTATATAATACTTGGCAAAGATGGTATAATTATTATTTGTAGTGAGATAAGAATGTTTGTATCATTCAGGAATATTAGCCCATTTATATAGTTTTGTGTAAATCCGAGCTGTATTTGTTGTTATGTTATTAAATCTGTTTTGTTTATATTATATTTGAGCTTTGTCGTGGCTAAAGTAATTATTACTCATCATAATCCCACATATATATATATAATTTATCTTTATTATTATTTTGAAGCTGTCTGTCTAAAATGATATTCATGATGAATGTGTAATCCATTGTATTAATGAAAATAATTTTATAACTTTGTATTATTTTTGAATTAATAAGTTTTAATTAATGTATGTGCATAGATTCTTTTCATTTTCATTTCTTCAAATGTTACTTTTTAACTGTAAAGATACACCCTAATTAAAAACATATAGGTATAAGATAGATTAGGATAATTAGATAATTTTCTGCATATTTAGCATTTATAAATTTTACATAATTGGGAAAAAATGATTTCTTCATAAATAAATTTATTTTAAATTTGTGGAGAAGGGAAATTAAATGTATAAATAATGTAAACATTGCCATAATTGTTTGGATTCTTTCCCCGCAAAATTAAAAGCATATTTCGATTTATACCCAAAAAATTTAATCTCTTACAAAATTGCTAAAATATCTGAGAACAAACATTGAAAATCATAATTTTTATTATTAAAAGAGCTTTCTGGGTTGGCATCTCTGTATCTATAATCCAGGATTAGCTTTTTGACATGGCTGTAGTAAAAACCTCTGGTTTTACAGGTTTAACCCGTCAAAATCCTGACATTTTCCTCCAGTGTATTGTGCAGTAGAGAAAAATTTTCTAAATTTAAATTCTCCTTGTTGATATTAATATTTACAATTTTAATTATTTAAATTCAACTTAGAGAAAATTAATTTTGAAACAGAAAAAAAAAAAAAAAAAAATTCCAATAATGAAAGAGGATAGCAAAACAAAATTTTTTTGTGAAAATCTTACATTAGTATGAATTTTAATAATAAGCATTAATATATATATATATATATATATTTACGTTAAACAGACTTTTTGCTAGGAACAAATTTACAAATCAAATCTACTATAGAGATGAAAAAGTAACATTATATTGCATAACTGGATAAAGTTTAAGCATTGATTGTCCATTAAGCAAATTAAGATTTTCTAAAACATTTTAAAATGTCATAGTATGTTTTATGGATAAGCAAAATGTTTATTTTCACTTTTTCGACTTATGCAACTTATTAAAAACATTTTAAATATATAAAGTTTTTATGGACTTGATTTGAAGTGGAACCTGCCAAATTCACAATTTAGTAAATGAAATCAGTAATAATACTAAACAAAAATCAGATTGTATATAGTATGTTAACATTTTGTTACTAATATATTAGTTTTCCTTACAAATATACATACATTTTTTTAATTCAAGTCATTCTAGCATCTATATTTCTAGAAATCAACCTTTGCATACCTGTATAATCTTGAAATATTTGTCAAATCTAAAATTAGCATAAAGGCAAGCAGGAAAACATCATTACTTATCTTAATTTAAAATTGTTATTGAATTAAAAACCATATTAATGAAAATAATTTTTATGCATAGAAATAACATTTTTATCAGGTTTTTGGTATTTTTTGACAAAGTTGTCTTTGATGTGATGGTAAGGACCATGGTTAAAACCTGTAGAAACCATCAGGCATGAAAATCCTGCCAACTATGGTAAAAACTGTCCTGCTCAAATTTGTCAAAACTAGCAAAAATAAATTTTTGCCAGTTTTGCCAAAATATCAAAAATAGGCATGGGTATAAGCAAGATTTTTGTTGGGTGTGTGTGGGGGGGGGGGGGGGGTGAAATATAGTTCATACTAACCTTCCACCATGAAAAGCAGATACAGTGGAACTCCAGTTATACGTTTTGCCCGGGACCGGACAACAGAACATATATCTCGGTAAAACATACAACTCAATTAATTGTGTACCGGAATAATTTTTTAAATATATCGTAAAAATTTTGTTCTGCTGAAGAGTTTGATACCATATCGAAAACGGAAGTTTTCTAAGTATCACTTGCACATATTTTCGGAAACGGGACAGAGTTGAAAAAAGGTGCATACGAAAAGTACACATGAAGTTATTTTATCATAAAAGCTGTATCAAAAATATTTTTTTAATATACATAAAGTACTTAAAAGAAATTATTGGAATCGCCTTGGCATATAAATCATTTATCAAAAGACATTTCAGTAGTTTACTGAATCTTGTTAAAATAATCACTAATCTTCGGTTGTTTCTTTTCGGCAGAGCCGACACTGAACAGCGAACTTTGCATTTTTGTTAATAATGCAGCCGCCTTATCGTTACTGCTTTTATTACTGACAAATTGCTTTATTACATCAAAAGCCCTCAGAGAACCTCCGAAATTTGAGTGGGATTCATACGACACGTCGTCAATGTTTCCGGTTACAAAATGTAAAAATGAGACAAAATTTCATCCGGGGATGCAAAAACGTAACGTATAACTGAGGGAAATGAATAACTCAAAATGTATAACTCAGCTAATTTTTAATGGCAACCGGTCGGGACCGCTGAGTAGCACTGGGCGATGCATCGATACATCGCGAAAAATCGATTTAAATCGTAAATCGTCAAACCGGTTTCTTGGATGCATCGCGGCGGGCGCGATGCATCACACGCACATCAGATCTATGATGAACGAGGGCAAAGCTTTCTCCCGCGATCTTTAAAACGCCACACCCTTTGCGTGAACTGGACC
Source organism: Maratus michaelseni (assembly GCA_963931845.1). Lineage (NCBI taxonomy): Eukaryota > Metazoa > Arthropoda > Arachnida > Araneae > Salticidae > Maratus > Maratus michaelseni. The sequence continues at coordinate 261,351,472 of OZ007587.1, read as the reverse complement.
GGTGTCAGAGATCGTCTTCCCCTCCTATCTTTGATGTGCATAACGACGCATGCGCGAATGAGACCGGTAGGGAAAGGACGATTTCGTTTCTCCTCTGCAGGTCTTACGTTTCCAAAGTGGATAAACAACGCTCCCGTGAAGCATCGCTGAGAGATCGCATCGTTAATTTAGTGGACATCGGGATTATCCAAAATCGATGCCGATCGCAAATAACTGCATGCCCAATTACAAGTCTGTTTTTCTAGCTGCATAAATGATCAGTGAGCAGCACCACGATGTTCATTTGAGAAAAAACGGCGATACGATTTGTGAAGTATATATATTTCCATGAATTAGTCACTTAGAACATGTGCGATAAGCATTCAAAAACTGATAAATTTCAACTGTCGGGGGGGGGGGGGGGGGACGAATTATTTTACGAATTTTTTGCGAATTATTTCACATTTAAGTTTAAGAGATATAATAGGGCCAAGGGGGATTTGCCTCATGAATTTTCAATTTAGGTATTCATCTGAAATTAAAATGATTTTCTTTTTTCTCAAAGTCAGAGCAGTAAAATATTATTGGTTATATAGTGCTTGTTCTATTATTTAGAATTTCTTTAGGAACTAGTTATTGGTCAGAATTAAAAGTGTAATACATCTAAATATCAGATATTAATATTTGGCCAGTACGGAAAATCGGGCTTCGCTCGCAAATCAATAAAATCGTTACTATTGAAGATAGTTGCTTAAAAGTTTGAGAGTGAATAGTTAAGTGAAACCTATTAAAATATTACAAATTAAATTTTAGCCAGTACAGGAAGTGGTCTACGCCCGCAAATTGATAAAATCGCTAATATTAAAGATAATTGAATAAAAGTATGAGGGTGAATAGTTAAGTGTAACCTATCTAAATATCAGAAATTGAATTTTGGGCAGTGCAGAAATGCGGGCTTCGCCCGCAAATAATCAATAAATTGTTAATATGAAAGATAGTTGCTTAAAATTTGAGAGTGAATACACCCCGTGGCAGAATGTACGCGAAGCTGCGACGGGCGTCGCAGACTTTTTAGGACACCTGCAGACTGAAAATATACAGTGATGCCGCGGACGCACTATTATAGTGCGTAAATTACGCGAAAAAAATGGCAAACTTTGTCGAAGGATCGCGAAATAAACGGCGAATTTCGTCAAAGAATCGTGGAAAAAACACGAAATTCATTTAAAGATTGCGAAAAATGGCTAATTTCGTTGACAGATCGCGAAAACGTGAATTTCGTCCAAAAAAACCCATCAGTTTCGTTGAAGGATCGCGTAAAAATGCGAATTTTGCTATGGAGAAGGGCTATGGAGAAAACACCAACTTCGTCAAAGGATCATGGAAAAAACTGTTAATTTCGTCGTCGGATTGCAAAAAAACGGAGAATTCTGTCGACAGATCGCGAAAAAAAGGCAAATTTGGTCAAAGGATCGCCAACATTCTGGTTTTTGATATTATTTTAAGAATTAAAGCTCATTTTAAAAAAGATTCTTCTAATTAATTATAACATTTTTTTAAAATTTTTATTTTTTTTTTTTGCAGCAAGTTTTATTATATTTTGTTATTTTGTCTGTAAACATAAGCCTAAAGGAAAAAGGTTTTTTAAAACATAATATAAGCTTATTGTGTATGTATAATAAATACTCTTAAATTTTATATTAAAATTTGTAATACTAAAAGTCTAATATCGTGATATATCGTGATTTAGCCTCGATGATGTATCGCAATGTAGAAATCCTAATATCGTCCAGTCCTACCGCTGAGTTGAAACGTATAACTGAGGGAAACGTACAACTCAGGTAACGTATATCTGGAGTTCCACTGTAATTCTAGAAAAAAAATTCACTATTTATAAAAAAGGGGAGAGGGTCTTTTATTTCTGGCAAGTTTAATTATGTTAGTGTGACTTTTGCAAATGTTAACTCTTGAATAATTTTGGAAATTTTAATTTTGTTTTAAAAATTAGGATTTTTGACCGATTTAGATTTAGTTACAAGAGAATTTTAAAAATGCATACAAATTATATATTTCATAAAGATGCTATAAAATTCCCCTAATTTATAGAATCACTGAAGAATATTCAATGCATCATTCAAGCTGTAATCAAAAAGCTATTAAGATTGCACAGATTTATGCCTGATGCAAGAATAGATTTATATTTATAATGTATGCAGCTAAGGGGAAAAAGAACTTTTCTGTGCTTTATGCATTTATTTATATAAAGTACTATGGAAAAGCTTTTTATTGTTCCAAATGCCAAATAGAAAACTTGAACTTATGGATCCTATTTCAAGGGCTAAAATTTGTACTTCAAAAATCATGATGTATCAGGTTATTTTAATTTATTAAATAATTTGATGTTTAAGCAATGAATTTTAAAAAAAGTCCTTCCGGCCTGTACCGGGAGGAAAAGGTAGCTTTCCTATATCTTCGTTTTAAAATTTTAGCTAATGTTACACGAAAACAGCAAGCTAAAATGCAAAGAAACGTTTACAAAAGATTCGTTAATACTGAATTTGAATAAGAAATTCACCAAATTATTGAGCAATAGCCAAATTGGCTTCATTTATGAAGACTTATTTTGGTCGCCAAATTTGGCGAGAATTTGGCGCTAACGGATATGAATATATAGTTTTATGCGTATTATTGGGAAAATTATTACAACAATGAAAGAAAATAATTTGCGAGTAATCGCGTTAATGTGCTGTTTTGTTTCAAAATGTCAGCCACCCTAGGATTTCAAACTGCTCTATCTCAGCCATTTTTTAAGATAGAGGTAAACCAAAAAATGCTCTGGAATCCTTGTATCAAGGCCTAATACGTAATTAAAAAATAAATTTGAATTTTTATTTTTTTTTTGTATATTTATTTTAGTTTTAAATTTTTAAATGGCTGCCATCTTGAAACAAAATGGCGGACCAAGCTGGCCAACGAACTCGGTCGAGACATTAGTGACCTTAATACACACAATTAGTTTCATCAAAATCGATTCATAAATACGGGCGTTATCGTATGACATAAGTCAGATATATATATATATATATATATAAATAAATCGACATTTGAACGGAGAGTTGTTTTGGGGTCTGGGAGTCATGATCGGTGAAAATATATTGAAATTTTTCGGAACTGCTTTCCTCCGAACGGCTGCAATAGGTAGCTTTATACTTTTTTGTATTGAAAGCTACCTAAAAATAATATTCTGATTTAAATCAGAACTATATTATGTATCTAAAACATGCTATTTGTATATTATTATTTTTTAAATTCAGCCATTTTTGCCTGATGTTATCATTTTTTGTCACTGTCCTGACAAAAATACTATTTTGCCAGACAAAGCCTGCTTAAACAACAAATTCTATTCAATGAAACAGTTTTTAAAATCTGCTTTTATTTTATTTTATTATTTTTAAAATACCATTTAATTTTATTTATAATAGCTAGTTTGATTCACAAATTTTTAAGTTAAATTGTGATCAGAAATGTATATCCAGGAGTCGATGCAGGTTTTTTCTCCTTGGGGCCCATTTTGGGAAAAATAAGTCATTTTTGTGGAATTCATTATATTTTTGTAAAAAATAACATATTGTAATGAAAGATTAAATGTAGTTACTCTAATTTGAACCAAACATTTATTAATAATAACTTCTTAAAGTACTTCTGCAAAAGTTTTATTTTCTGGAGAATTTGTTTTGTTTGCAAATTACATATTTTAAAACATAACAAAATAAAAATAATAAGTCAAGAGTATGTTTTTATGGAATGGAATTTTGTGAAGGTGCCTGTTTTATTGAGAAAAATTTTATGAAGGGGAATGTTTTATTAAACGGAGTTTTGTGAAGGGGAACTAAATAGCCCTCAAATTTTGTCTGGATCAGTGCCTGATATAATTATATTAATGAAATAAAATTTTGTGAATTTTAAGTCTGAAAAAAAAAAAGTAAAAATGTCACTTTAGTCATCTTTACCTTGGTGAAAGTCAAATATTCAGTGTTGGCATTTTTTAGCATTTAATCTCAGTATATTTACAGTATTTAATGCTCTTTAAGCTTTTAAAAATGCTTGTCTCTGATTACTTCAGTAATTATTATGCCAAGAAATTTTTCATTGATGAAAAATAAAAGTAATAAATGGTTTAGCTGTCATTGTTTTTCATTCATTAGCTGTCATGTGCACAACTGTACAAAAATTAATGCCTTTATTATTCTAAAGAGCTATTTCTTATTACAAATTTAATTCTTTACATATAAGTAAGGTTTAAAAGTGCTGGTGATTTACAGACAGATCCTACTAAAGGTCGGTTACACCTGTCAATAAAGAGTTTATCACCATACATAAAGAAAATAAGGTGTGGGGTGCACCTTTAGCATCACCCAGAAATTATCTATAGGGGCTTCTGATTGCAGAAGACTCTGTGATCGTCACCTAATTAGATACTAAAGAAATAAATTATTTATTTAAAGAAAATTAATTATTGCGTTGTGCTTGTAGAGTATCTAATTTATGGCCGTTTTGTTTTGGACTGGAGTGTATAGAGTTCCTAAAAATTAACAAAACAACCCTAAAGATAATTTTAAATAAAAACATTCTAAGATTAAAGTTAAGAAAATTAAAGAGAAATATTTAGGTTTAAAAAATCAATTAAGCAAACACTGAAATTAAGACAACATATTTTTAAACAAAAAACAATTACTTTATTTACATAAGAAAAATAAACATTTAAAGAAACATAGTAGATATATATATATATATATATCCACCTTTTTTACAATTTAATTTAATCATTAAACCTTATCATTTACTAAATAACAAGTTCTCCTGCAGTAAAAAAAAACAATGATATTCTGGCGGTACAAGTACAAATATTAAGATGGTAAAATCATGGCAATGAATCATTAAGGGTGAACTTAAGTCCTGGAATTGTTGGGTTGGCCCGTCCTAAACAGGACGCTGGTGATGTCTAGTCAAAGGGCCCTTTCTTGGGCTTAACTTCATCAGGAAACTCGGTAAAAACTTCCGTACCGTTTTCACTAAAAAAAAACTACACGCTGCACTCTTTCACATTTTTTTAATCAACTGTACTTTTCCACACTTTCTCATTCACTGATCCTCTCTCCAAGCTCTAGCTTTCTTCTTTCCAATCGGCGAGGGCTCCTCCCCCACTCCTGGAATTTTTTAGAACCTTGTATCTGGATGGCCCAGTGCGACAATCGCCACACCCACCTTCGATGTTCCTCCAATGCCAGGCGAACCATCCAGTCAGTAGCCATAAACTTTTTGGCCCCCTTAATTTTAACCAGACACCCCGGCGTCTACCATGAGTCTCGTAGTTGTCGAAACTCAAGGTACCACACCCAAAGCATGACTGACAGCCCCAATAAATTTACGGTCGTAAAGATTTCAATAATGGCTCCAGTCCACCTTTTGTGCCAAACAGCGCTCATAAAAATGCCAGTCATTTTGCTAGTTAAATTTATACCAAACATTGTACCGCCATGATGCCTAGATAATTACAGTGTGGCATAAAAATGTATATGAAAAAACACAGTAATTACTAATTATACTTATATATATAAATGCAAAAATAAACATTTACTTATACTAATTATAAAATTAAAAAAAAAAAAAAACTCAATATATACATATAAATTTCCAAGTGTATAACACAAAAAGGTGGTGAACACTTTCCACCAATAAGAATGGTGTATTAAATGTGATTCCTTTTTACTGCTTTTGTGAAATAAAATAATTTAGTAGCGTCAAACAGTAGAAATTTCTTAAATGTAATTATAAGCTGCTAAGTCTAAGTACATTATTAATCAAAAAGAATAAAGAGCAAAATTTATGGCAGCCATCAGCCATAGGAGGGCTACTACATGAAGAAAGTGGCTGTTAAAAAAATCATTTGCAATGGCCACCTTACAGCCACCTTCCTTACTATGAGAGAATAAAATTTTCTTGCATGTGATCATTGAATCCACTGTTCTTGGTTGCAATATGTTAATATTAATATATTTAGTTTTAAATTAATACTAATAGAAATTTTAACAAAAGCTTATTGTTTAGCACTTTTAAATAAAGAAGTGGCCTACTAATAAAAATGCTACTACTGGCCACTATGAAATTTCCCAGTTTTGTGTTTTACAAAGAACAAAGTATATATGTGCATATGGAGTAAAGTTATCAAAAGGTAAAATATGAAAGTTTAGCATAGTTGAACATGAGATTGTTGATATAATAAATAAATCTATCCAACTTTTAAATGCATTTAAGATTAACTGTGCTCTTTAATTTTAAGGCTTAGTTGCAGCTTTTTTTTTATGGTCATTGCAATATTCATTGATTGTAATAATATATAGCAGTTTGCCAACTTAAAAGTAATGAAGAATATTTTCAAGTGTAGTGCTACATAAAAATATTAAGATCTGATGAAATTGTTTAACATATTATCAAGAAAATAGTACTGTATTGGAATTGGTAATGAAATGAAAACAACTTTCAAGATTTTTTTTTACATTTTAACAAAAGGATCTTTATACAAATCTATGTACATATTGAGCAATGTTTTATTTCTGTACTGAAAGTGTCAAGAGTAATTTATATCCACATTATATACCTTTTTTGTTTGTTTACTTTTCTCCTTTGGCCTGCATTATCCTGTAAATGAAAAGGTGATTTTGTGATTTGTTAGATGTATGAATTTATTCATACCTCATGTAATGTTTTATTATAGTTTAAAAATAAATTGGCTACTGTCTCTTTTCATATCAGTTTGTAAAGGTTATTGTGCTGTGACATTGCGTATAATGTGCAGAGGTGCCAAGTTTCAATGAAAGTTATCAGTAACCAGAGCTATAGCTTTTGTGCACAACGTGAACGCGAGATATTATACGAGACGCGAGTCGTGCAAACATATATACAAACAGCTATATTCAAGGTTATATCATAACATTTTGTACACATTACTGTTAAATAATTATTTTTAAAAATAAATATTCATTAACTAATTGAAAAATAAATATAAAAATGATTTGTAAATAACATAAAATACATATATTCTTAAACACTTAAAATTAAACTTACTTGGTATATCTTTTTTTTTCCTTGTGTGATTTAGAGAAAAACATCAGAAAATATATAACACCTCCAATATTTATAATTTTTATAAAATATATATTTTAACTTCTTGAAATTCGTAAATTATTTTTTTATGGTAGACATGCTTCCACATACAAGTTTCTTTAAAATAGTCAAGCATATAATAATGCAGCATGATCACTTTGCAAGAATGAAGCATTTTTTATATCAATAAACATTATTCAAGATTTTTACTTAAATTTATGTAGATTAAATGTTATTTGCATATTTAAAAATGAGATATAGACATTAATACATATTAAAAACTATTGAGTAGCATAACTTGATTAAACATAAATTGTAAAAAAACTTTGGAAAATAATTGAATTTACACTTAAAAAAAAATTATATACACATAAAAAAATAATTATTGTAAAGCATAAATTGGTTAAATATAAATATATACACAAACACATTAAAAAATATTTAAATTATTGGGCAGCATTTGAAGTCGATGGTTGGGGATCAGTGTTTTCTTTTTTGTTTGAACATATGTTTGCCCAAGTTGATTTTTTTGCAGCTTTTAACACCTCATTTGAGATTTTGTGCTCATAGCATTTTGCACTTGAGTTAAAATATTTCTGCTTTTCTACGAGCAGAGATGTTAGTGTTTCTGTTCCTAGAGTGGGGCGGAAATCAGTTTGATTTTTCCGAACTAAACTAAAAACCCTCTCTGAAGTAGCATTGCTGTGTGGCACAAGCAATAATGCCAGAATTAGTTTTGGGAGAGCTATATATTTTTTAGCTCAGTTTGCATCAGTAATATGAGAGATTTCGTGCCATATAGTATCTGCACTGTTATTCACCAAATCAAATTCTTCAAAATTTTCAAACTGATACAAACTAAATTCTATGTCTAATTTAGTTTTTTCGTTATCCGATAACACATGAGGAAATTTTGCAGCTATAAATTCTACAGAAGAGTACGTCATTTTTTTCCTAAGAGAAACATCTGCAATTGCTGCATGTTGCATAAATGGATCAGATACAGGCAATTTCTGTTTCACATAGTCTACACTATTTAGATAAAATTGTCTTACATCTTTATAAAACTGTTCAATTTCATCTGCAGAAATATTTTTTAAGTAAGACTTTGTTTCTGCCCCAATTACAAGGTCATTGTTTGCTTTTTGATTCTTTCTTTTAGAACAGTCAAGGCTTATGAGGGAGTTGGGACTATCATCTACAGCAGAGGGTTTAATAAATCTTACAATAAGCCCCATTAATAACTCATTAACTGTCTTGCTTAACTTATGTATCAGTGGTTTTTCTTGCTGCAGAAATACATTTGCAGACACAAACAATGGCAATACACTTTTTAAAAATAACAAATACGCCTTTGTAACTGGATTTTTTATGCTTGTTTTTATTTCCAGATACTTGGAATGTTTGATATTATTTTTTTCCTCACAAAAATACTCAGTTAGTGGGTCCCACTGCTCGAGAATTCTTTGTATACTTTCAAACAATGATAACCACCTGGTTGAAACATATTTTAGTATTTTATGATGTTTCATGCCATATATATCCTTCCTGGCACAGCTGGAAAGCATGCTGCCTTTTGGAGCTTTTTTGCAGGAAATAATAAATATTTACCAAAAACTCCTCAACATCAAATTTTTGTAATGCTGAACAACTGGCAAACACAGCCCTGAAAATTTATATTAGGTTGAACATTTTTAATATATGAAATTACACCCTTTATGTGCCCCGTCGTTGTTTTGGCATTGTCTGATGCAAATGCCACACAGTTTTGCCATGGAATTTCTTTTTTCTCAAACTCTTCATTTATTATGTTGAAAATGATTCTGTGAACTTCACCTGTGTTGTCAGTACACTCCAAAATGGACAGTATCATGTGAATAATCTTACCTTGAGTTTCACAAAAATATGTCACAACAATGGGATAAAGTTTTCTATCATTTTTATCGTTGCTGCCATCTGTTGCGAGTGCATAGGGCCTTGATTTTAAATTTCTAATTAAATCATCTCGCGCTGACGATGAGAGGCATTTCAACAAGGCTGTTGTTTTTGTGCGGCCACAACCATATTTCACTGCTATTTTTGAGTCGGGGAACATTTTTCGAAAGAGCGGCCCAGCATGATCGGAACATGATATCGGCAAATTATGTTCAGATATAAAATTTGTGAATAAAAGTTCTGCTTTTATCAATGAAGTCTCATCATCCAGGAGTGTTTAGGTACGAAGGCATTTTTTTTTTAAATTCCCGAGCTTCTGCATTCTTTTTATGTACAGTAGCTATTATATGTCTTCGGCAATCATCTCTTCCTCCGTGAGAAATTGTAATATCTCTAGAGCAAACAGTACAAAAAAACGTACTCTTGCGATAAAGACGATTCTATCAAACAAGGCCACTCTTTGGTGTATTCCTGGCGATATTTTTGAGTCTTTTTCAATTTTTTTATGGCATTTCCAACTTTTTCAATAGGGTTTCTTTTGGCATCTGATTGTTCAGTAATCTCTTCCATATTTTTTTCCGGATCCAATTGTTTCAGACATCTTTCACTTTCACTGTTATTGTTACGATCTGAAAGCTTCACACAATTTTCGGAATTTTTATCCCGAATCTGCTTTAGCCATTTATCCATATCAAACTAGGCTTGAAAAAATAACATTACGTATGCAAATTTAAATAGAGAAAACACACGTTGCAATCGCACATTAAGGAGAAAGCAAACAAGCGCAGCAAACACGCTAGCAGGCAGTCCACGATTGAATCAGCATGGGGAAGTTTAGCTGTATTACTGCTTCAAGAGTCAGTGAACGCAACAGCGAGATGCAGCGAAGTAGTTGCGGTGCAATTCTTGGAACGGAATTTAAAAAAAACAGCATTTTATACCTTTTAAAATAGACGTAAGTGAATAATTTAATTAGTTTGGAATATTATTATTTAAAACACCCGGGGAAGACTAATTCTGCCGAATTTTAAAAGCAGCTGCTCGTGCACGTATAGCACAAGCAGCACTGACGTCATTCTCGCAACCAATGAGCGATGCCGTTACTGGCAAGAGTTAGGAAGTAACACGTTTGTCTGTTTATAGTTGATTACGGAAGAACGGAAGTCTGAAAATGAAAGAACAGTCGCAAACTAGCTTCTGTTATGGAAAATTGTCGTAATTTTTGTATGGATATCGTTTGGAATGTCTTTTTAAAAAATTTAACAGGAAAAAAAAAAAAAAAAACCCTTGAAGCAAAGGAAAATAATCCGTAATTTTTAATCGATGTCCATAACACCGTAATTTTGCTGCGAATCCGTAATAGTTACGGACAATCCGTAATACTTGGCACCTCTGAATGTGTATATTTATGGTATGTTATTAGTAAATTGTATTTTATTTTTTAAATGACGACACTTTTTTAAACAAAGCCTTTTACTTATTTACTTTTATTTTAAAATATTGATTAATTTTAAATCTTATACAAAATGTAAGATAAGTAGAAATCTAGCTCTTATGATGATTCTCATCACTATTCTAATAAAATATTTAAGTCTTGTCTTATGTGGATTATTTACATCCACGACTTTGTGCCTTTCGTAGGAGTACAGTATTTAGACGTTTAAGTTAAAATTTCAAATGTTTAAAGATTTTCTGTCAATTCAGCCAACCCTTCATTTAAAAAAATCATAATATAAAAATTTTCTTTATTTTGAAATTTAATCCTTTATAATCTCTACTCTGGTGTTTTTACTTACCGCTTTAAATTTTTAAACTTTTTAAAAACCTTCATTAGTTTGGTTATTTATTTTGTAAATTCATTCTTAATCCTGCATGTTTTAAAATAGATTATTGGCAGAAAAAATTGCTGTTGTTTCCATCCATATCTGTTTGCTCAACCACCTTTTATTTCCTTGAATGTTATACTGTGTTGGTTGAAGAATAATCCAATCCTAGATTTAAAAAAACCTATGTGTGTTTATTTCTTGTAATATAATCTAGTTTTCATTTATTTTTGGTTAACAAATTTATATTGCTGTAAATATTATGTTGTAGGGTGAAAAATCTAATTGAAAATATAGTGTTCACTCTAGAAATAACAATAAAAGTTAAAAATTGTACCTCATACATGACAAATGAGGTGCATTCGTATTACAACTAGTTTTATAAATATTCAGATCTTGGTGTAATAGCTGTTGCACTCTTATGCAAAACTGCATGAATACAAAATTTATTTTATGTGTAGATTTTTATATTATAGATATTAATTTTATTTTATGAAATTAAGTTTCAATGCACTTTTACAAACAAACAATTACAATTCTGTTACATTAAAATCATACTATGCACAAATGTCCAATACAAGACAATGTAAAAAAAAAATCATTGTTATTATATCACTTTAAAAATGAATTATGTAGTCTGTTATTATGATGTGATTAATTTCCATAATAAAATAGTGCATTTTAAGTTGGTAACATTTTATCTTTTGTTGACATTTACTGAAAATTCCAATGGGAAACTTAAGCCTATCTTTGACAATTTCAGAACTTGAAAGCTATATTTATACTCTTTTTCCATTTAATATCTATTTCTCCTGAAACATCTATCCAAAAAACTGTCTGTAGATTATAGGATTGCTATAATTAAGCAATTTTAGTATACAAATTCAGTTTTTAAATTCAGTAATATAGAAATAATATGACTCCATGGACGTATTATGACGTCAATATGATGTAATCACCTTGGCAACCTAGAATTATTACCTATCATGGGATATCATTGAATTAATTATGCATGATAAGATTTAATAGAATGAAGAAAACTTTTATTAATATTTAAATTTTGATTCGATTTTCATAAAATTTGAAATGACTTGACAAAATTCTGCAACGATTATATGTATTAAATTTCAAACCATTTGGTTGGGTAGTTTTTGCGGTGTTATATGTGGACAGACAGACACACCAGACAATGACTATAGGTGCTATATATTTATATAATTATGAACTCATCTAAAAAGGGCAGTGTGGTAGTCACTAATAAAGGCACAACTAAAGCAGAAAAAAGTCACTAATTCAGTAAAAAAGGGAATTATTTAATGGAAAAATATTGTGTTAAGTAACAATAAAAAAATATATATCTATATATACAAGATTTAATAATCTCCTGTGTTTTTCACAAAGAAATAAGAAAAGTCTATGATTTTTGCAAGAATTCAGGCTCATTGATTTAGAAATACTGTGACATTGGGGAAGATTTTTACAAGAAATCTGGATACAAGTACGGGTGCATTATTTCTTTTTTTGGTTAGTCTATTTATATTGTCGTAAATATTATGGTATGTCGAATGAAGAATTTAATCTGAGGTGATATGTAGGTCTGTTTATATTTCTCTCACGTAACATAATCTAGTTTACATTTCTTTCTGGTTAACCAATTTATATTGTCCTAAATTTTGTATTACTTTGTGGTACCTGAAGAATTTAGTCCAAGATAAATAAACAAAGAGATAAGATTCTGGAATATACATATATTCCAGAATATAAATATGTAATACATATATTCCGGCGTATTATGCATGCTTATAATTTGATACATTTTCTCTATTTTTAGATTTAATCGCCATATTACATGCAACCTTTCTGTGCAAAGAAATCTTCATGAGATATGTATTATGAAAACATGGTAAAGAACATAAAATAGTATAATAAATAATACGAACATAAATTTAAAAAAATGAGGAAATGCAGAGCGAGAACGTACCACACATACAATCTTCATTAATGTAGAAATCTCAATTTTTATGTTCATCTTTCATTATTTTATTTTTTTTTATCTTCAGCACATAATGCACACCAATAATTTTTAAAGAATTTTTTTTATATCAAAAGTGTGCATTATATGTGGAAAATACAGTATGTATAAAATGTAGTTTTCAGTGTAGTTTTATGATTTCCCAGTTAAGATATTCTATGCTAAGCTGGGAGACTTGGTCAAAGTTTGATTCTTTTGAATTTTTAAGTAATATTTCTTTTTGATTGACATGAAAACATTGGTCCACCTGTCAAAGAAGTTTTCTGCCTTAAGCATTTCTCCTCAGTAGATTCTCCATTGAATATTCTGCCTTAACTAACAAATCCATTTGTAATAAACAAAGATTGTTTTTACTATTATTTTTTAAATATTATGTTCTAATTTTAAAATGATTATTTTTTAAAGAATGAGTGGTATAATACCTCTTATATCTCAAAGACTTTGCAGTCTAGTATAGTGTAGTAGTGAATTTTTGTTTACTAAATTATATACATATTCTTGTAAACTCCAACTTAGATTTTACAGGAATCATGCTAAAAAACTCATGCTGATAGTCATAACAGTAGTCAATTTTTAAAAGTGTTTGCACAAAGTTCCATTAACGATAAAAATTTGATTTTTTTTTTTAAAATTAAAAACAAAATTGTGATTTAGTTCTTGTAATTAAGGAACCCTTCACTCATGCGAAAATATGCACTCGCTAATGTTAAACTTATTGGCATGTTCTTTTTTAATTTCTCGTTTAAATTTGTGTATTTTTAGATTTTTTTATCTTTACTAAAAAAAATCTGCAACCAAAATCAAAAAAGTAAAAAATAGCCATATTAGAGATCAACTTCAGTTATCCTATACAAAAAAAAATCATTTAAAAATATTCAAATTTAAACAAGAAATTAGAAATGAACCTGCCTATAGGTTTAACACTAGTGAGCGGGTGTTTTCGTGTGAGTGAAGAGTCTTTTTAAATATCGAACAGTTATTTTGAATACTCAATCTACATGTTTTGAACTTTACACTACTTTACTTATATTATGTGAATCCATTTCATGACTTTGGTTTGCTTGCTTCTTACTTTTTCTTTTTCCTTTGATTTATTAAAAAAATATCTCAATGGAATTTTAAAAACTTCATTGTCTTTGCTTTTGAAATGGTCGACAAAAAAAAGTCACTGAATACTTTTCCAAAGATGATTTTATTATCAGTTTTGCCAAATGCTTAATACAAATCCTGTTTAAGTTTACATCTGAAAAACTAACCAGAAAATTTTCAAACTTAGAAATATTGTTAAATAAGAAAAAAAAAAAAAAACAGTTATCTTTGAGGTAACCTATAAATTCTAACACTCATTTGATTTGTTACTTTTAAATCGTAACATTGATCTTACCATTTATGCTTTTTTATAAATGTCCTTTAATAATTAACTCTATTGCACACAGCAGGATACTTCTTTAAAAGTGGCTTTTCTGGAGAGAAAATTTCGATTTTCATCAAAGCACTTTTATTTTTGAAAGGCTTTCTGAGAAAAGGTAAAACTGAGAGTCACGATCAGGGATAAAAAATTTTAATCCGAGATTTACAATTCAAAAATGCCATAGAGGAAAAATATGTTTGTTGATAGACATATGTATATATATTTTTTATTTTCTTCCCCAAAAAGAAAATTTTACAATCACTCTGAAAAAAAAATGAAAAATAAAATATTTTGTATCCAATGGTTGGAGTATCATAGTTGAGATTTTTTCCAACAGAGCGAAAATATGCTGAGACCAGGACTGCTTTTTTCGCTCTGTTGGAAAAAATCTCAACTATGATACTCCAACCATTGGATATAATTTACCTAGTTGAATATACTTTCGTCTGTTCATTATGACCTAAAATATTTTGTTTGATTTTTCTTTTTATAGAGAAATTCATGATTAAGAAAGGTTATAACTTTCTTTAAGATAGGGTCATAAGCATCTGTTTGGCACAGTCATATTGTTACAGTTGGTAATTTTCATTCTAGGCAAGGGATCATTTATTTGTGGAAGATGAACACGATTATGAAATCATCTAATACTAATGTTTTCTGCTAGTATAATGTTATATATTGGAAAGTTCTCTGATTCTATTATTGAAACACATGATATAAATAACTGGTTCTAGTTGTCAATCTATTGTAAATAGTTCAGATTCCTAAATAAATTTCATTACTAATAAAGATTTGTCACATTGCTATGTCTCAAGGAACACAATTTTTGATTTAGTGCAGGATGAATACTATTACACATATCTTCTCACACATATTTTGAATAATTTTGTTTGATGAAATTCTCCCAAAACAGAGATACTCATCAGCACTATGACCAAGATAGGTCATTGATTAGTTACAATTGCTTTGATTTATATTTTAAAGAAATATTTACTAACTAAAAAATTCCAAAAAATTTGTAAATAATTTTTATGCTAAACTTGACACATCTTTAATGTATACTACTTACCATCCTGACTCACAAAAAATCAATGTGATATAGTTAAAAATAAAATGATAAAATACAATTTCTTAATTTTTTGTGCTAAAATGCATTTTCTAAATTAAAATATAAATTTTAAAAAGTACATTTAACAGTGGTAATGACTAATGAGTTCCTATTTTAGATAAAATGCTTATGAATTACCTTCCTGTAGATAAAATTATACTATTAGAATTTAGATGTAGTAAAACTTGTTTTATTATTAGCATTAAGGTGTATGCAATATTACAATAAATACATCAAACTATTAAAAATCTTAAACTTATAAATAATAAAACATCAATTTGTATTTAATTCTTTTTGAATTAAAAAAAATATATATGTAATCTAAAGTTATTTTCTTTTTTGTAAAAAAAGAGCTTGTATTTGGCAGAATATTCGGCTATTTGGCCAAATCACTATTCTTTACATACCTAATACATGTAACTTTTGCAAGCTTTTTTTTTTCCTCTGTGTATTTATAACTGTAAAGTGTTCTCTAAAAACATTTTTAAATCATTCTCTTGATTCTTACATTTATTTTTTATTTTTTAGGCAATCGCAAAGCAATACAACATGACGCTGGAGCACAAAGAAAACTGAAGAACAAGTTGAAAAAATTGAAAAAACAAAAAGGAAATACATTAAAAGCACAAGCTGAGAAAATAGTTAAAGTTGAAAAAACGCCTGAAAAGAATAAAAATGATAAAGCTAATGAAAAACCTGTTTTTAATAAAGAGGGTAATTTCCTGTATAGCAAATTTGATTTTAGTGAAGATGGACAGGGAGAGACTAAAAAGAGTGAATATAGTGGCAAAAAAACAAAAAAATTGTTAATAAAAGCTGAAAAGAAAAAAGAACAGTTAGAAAAATTAAAAGAAGCTGATCCTCAGAAAGCTGAATTAGTAGTTGAGAAAGAAAAATGGAAGAAAGCTATCCAGAAATCGGAAGGTATAAAAGTCAAAGATGATCCAAAATTATTGAAGAAATCATTAAAACTGGAGAATAAGAAAAAGAAGAGGAGTGCCAAAGAGTGGAAACAAAGAACTGAAGAAGTCGAAAAGAAGCAAAAGGTGCATCAAGAAAAGAGGAATCAAAATATCCAGCAGAAAAAGAAAGAAAAAAGGGACCGTAAATTAAAAGTTCTTAAAAAGAAAGGTCGTGTGATCACTAATGTATAAATTATTTGTAAATACATTTGATTAAATATAATTTTTTTTTTTAAATGCCCGTTTTTCTCTGTCATTTACCATTCATATGATGTACATATTTTAGCTTATGTAATCTATTGTTTTACTAATTATATAAGCATATTTAGAGCAATTTGTTAAGTAT
The DNA here is from genome assembly GCA_963931845.1 of Maratus michaelseni. NCBI lineage: Eukaryota > Metazoa > Arthropoda > Arachnida > Araneae > Salticidae > Maratus > Maratus michaelseni. Next base: position 261,334,712 of record OZ007587.1, on the reverse strand, counting down.
ATGTTTAGCTAATATGAAGTAACTAATAATGTAATGTAAAATTAAAATTGATCATAGGATCATAGAAAAGTATTATTCATAATTGACCTTTTTTTTTTGCATTCTGTACCATATCTAATACATGCTGATAAATACTACATATTTACCCATGCACCATAGATTTATATAGAACATGCTTTCTTCCCTGTTGGGAGTAATTAGATGTATTATATTTTGTATTTATACAAGAGCACTGTTGTACTTATTGTATTTTGTTATATAAAAATATAATTAATGAGAATCAAGTGTTAGAGGCAAGGTGCCTTTTCTTTTCTTATTTATTAACTAGTGGAGCTTTGATAATCGGTTTTCCCTAAACAAACCTTAGGTTGGGGACCCCACTGCCTATGAGTGTATATGCATGCAGTCTATTTCCACTCTGGTCTTGAATAAAGCACACCTTGAATTGTGATTTTGTATTTTGAGCCAGATTAAATTCAAATTTTCAACATCATCGTTCACATTGCTATAGGAACTGATTTGGCATTTTTCCATCTTGAATGTAATCATGGCAGTAGCAAAATTTACCAGAGAGCTCTTTCCATTTCAGAAAAATATTGTGAAAATACCACCACAAAACGGGAAAAATTCAAAAGTGGCTTTGAATAGATAAATTGCATTTGTGTCATCCATTTGTTTAAAAAAAAAAAAAAATTATAAATAAAAATTTTAAGTAATGTTAGCTTCAAGTAATTTTACATCACGTTATATTTGCTTTGTAGAGATTCTACAAAAATTGTAGGGAATTATAATCTTTTTAAGTCTATTTCCCCTTTTCTACACTACTCAAACAGTTTTAAGTAGATTTTCTTGTAACAATAGGAAAAAAGTAGTATGCAGTAAAAGAAATAAAGAAGAAAATTTTTAAATTGCAAAACAAGATTTTGTAACTATAGTATTTTTTTTTTCTCTCTGTAGGATAAATTAAACTGATGTATTTAATTTGTTACACCTTTAACCTACAAAAGTTTTACGTAAAGGAAGCCATTGGAATAAAAATTAATCTTATTGAATCTTACATTTTATTTGTACTCTTCTGACAAATTATGCCTAATATTTCATTAAAAAGGCATTTAACAACTAAAATTTACACTTTTGACCGATAACAAGATTTTCCAATTATTTTCTCAAATCTCTAAGTTTAGTGCATATACTGCTTAATTATGTTTCTTCACATGCATAACTAAAATATAATTTAGATCATTTGCAGTAACAAAATTTATGCACATAACATACTTTCTTCATGGTTTTGGATGTATATCATTTGGCAATCCCTCAACAATTTACTTTTTTTTTTTTGAAAAAAAAAAATAATGTTTAATAGTTTCAGGGAAATTTAGATAATCTGACAATAAAATGGCTGATGATAAAATTAACTAAATACTTAAATTCCAGATTTCAAGAAAAAATAAGTAACTTTTTTTAAGGTTAATCTTAGTCTTAAAGATAATTTATTCTTCAGTTTTTTTTTTTTTTAATTCTTAAAGCAAATTATTAGTTTTACCAAGAAATGTATACATTTGATCACCATAAAAATAGAAAAAAAAGTTTGCTCAGACTTTCATTTAATATATTTGTTTTCTACCTTTATGATGATTATATGTATGCTTTATTTTCTGAGATTAATTATAAAATCATTCCTCTTGAAAGTAGCTGCTTTTTAAGCCAATTTTTGAATTAAGGAAACATCTTATTTATTATGTGTAATTCAGACAAACAGCTGAAAAACAAATTTCAATGCAATTTCAATTAAAAAAAAAAATCAATTAAAAGTTTGTTTCAACCATGTTGTTTTAATATCTTTGTTCGTAAAAATGCTTTGTCAAGAGTAATGCATTTTGTTCAAGAAATAAATACATAATATAAGGGGAGTAACTACATAAATATAAGGGGAGGTTCTTCTGAAAACTTATAAAAATATCAAAATAAATATTTTTTCCGTATTTTGAGCCATTAAAGTGTCTAGAATATGCCTTAAAAATCGTTTTTTGTACCACCCAATATTTAAGTCATGACAATCAGATTAATGGACTGGTATCATGCTTACGAAAGGGCTAGTCAAAAACTTACATATTTTTCTTGAAACAACTAATTTTGAATCTCTATACATTCTCATGCTTAAACCATTCAAGCTAACAGTGTTTTATTTTTTGCAAGTTAAAGTAGACTTTTTTAGTTGGAGGACAAAGCTTCAAAAAATTAAAATTTTAAACAGTTTTAAAAAGGAAAGTAGTGCTAAAAATTTGCCTCAAACTTCAAACTGTGAAGTTTTGATTTATCTTATCAATTTGAGATTTGGCATTCAATTAATTTAATGTATTTTAAAAATTCATGTGAATTTTCTGTTTCATATGATTATTAAGAGCACAATCATGTACACACTGATTTACTGTGCACAAATTGGTGTACATGTGAGCTTTGAAGGAGTTTAGATCAGTTAAAATATCAGCGATTTTATATAATATTCACACACTTAAACTAAAGTACAATTAATTCAATGCCAAAAACCCTTTGTTATGTGGATTTTTTTTTTTAAAAAAAGGAAAGGAAAAAAAATTCTGAAAATGCCTAAAAATGAAACCATATTAGGGGAATCTCCCTTTAATAGTCTACCTGGAAATAATTTAAATTAAAATAAATAATTATACTAATTTCTGTAGAAATTTCAAATCATACTTTAACAATTATGTACATACTTTTTCAAATCGTAGCATTAGTTATAAGAAGAAATAAATTGTACAAAGAATAAATTGTATGTTTTTATAATTATCTCAAAACCTTTTACTTAAGAGGCTACTCCACTCAGTCGAAAACACCCGCTCACTAATGTTAATCCTATGAGGGAAATATTTTACGATATCACATTTGTATTTCAATATTTTTAAATGATTTTATTTTTAGGGTTTCGAAACCCTATTGCTCCCGCTGCATTGTCTGTCTGTCACAGAGCCATTCTCGAAAACTATGTAACTCACAGAGTTGAAACTTTGTGTATAAATCAGAATATCAGCTGTAAAGAGCTGAAAATATTAAAATTTGAAAAATTCGTATTATTTTAATAAATAGAGATAAAAAACCAAAATTCTAACAGCCTTTTCCTATTAAATTTAAACATTTTTCGTTATAGCCGATGCCAAAAATTAAAAATCAACGATTAAAATCTTCTACAATAATTATTTTTCTATCAGACGATTTCAATGTGAAAAATGAAATAAAAAGTTTCACCAATTGAAAAAAAGATTAATATGAAATAAAATTGATTGACGTCATAGTGGTAATAAAACATAAAACGGAAAGATTTCTCAATAATACAAGGAGTATGAGTATGTGTATGTGCACAAAACAGATTAATATCACGTCATTAGAGAATTAAAAAGAAAATCTGACGTCATATCGGAAGTTTAACTGATTTTTCAAATGTTTCAGAATAATACAAAGCGTGTATCAATATGAGTAATAGAGAATAGTAAATATATGAGTTTGATAAACATATTGAATCATGATAAAAATCCGATTATGGAAATATTCGCATATTTTAACATTTTGAAGGTGTACAACATGTTTAATTTTGAAATTATTTTTTTTAAATATCGCATTTAGTCCGCATGACAGATATTACAGTGAGAAAATATAATAGCGGGCTTAGACCGCTATCGGAATGGTTTAGATATTCGAAAAAAAGAAAAAATAGACCGGTAAATTTTTACTTTATAAAAAACATGACTTTTTTTTTTTTTTTTTTTTGCTAAATGAAATTTGTTTGAATTTATTAAAGAAAGGATAAAATGTTTTGAAAGGAATATTAACCCATTAAGTGCCATTGCTCCCATTTTGGGAACATTGCTTTATGATTTTTTTCTAAAGTGAGTATTTTATATATTGTTAAAAGGTTCGTGTTATTTGAATTTTGAATATAATAGACAACTTCTGATTTTTTTTTTTAAAGTTTCATTAAAATTTTCTATTTTTTAAAATGAGTTAAAAAAGGCGAAAAATAGCTTTTTGTCCGTACTCGAAAGAAAAAAAAACAAACTCTATAATAAAAATTATATTTTTTAGTTAAAATATGTTTATAACAGTGTATTATATTAAACAACATCAATCCGGAATTAATATGTATAATTGATCAATCACAATTACCGAAAGCATAAGTTGTTCCCAAAATGGGAGCAATGGCTCTTAATGGGGGTAATGTTTTTGAAAACTTGTACATATGACTCCGTGCATTTATGGTATTTATTTTCCAGTTTATTAGCTATAAAAGGGATAATATCATTCTGAAACTAATATTTAAAGAAGATTTCAAATAAATTAGTCCAACTTTTACATTTATAATAAAAAAACAAAATGAAATTACCAGTTCTATATCCGATTTATCCCATGTTATATTTGGTGAAGTAGAACTTTCCGTAAATTCTAAATCAACAGACAATCAAGAAATATCTGATTTAGAGTTTAAAAAAGACAAAGTATTAAAAGCAGACTTGATATTTCAGATGAAAGTTCAGACGAATCTTCAAATCGGAATATGGAAAAACTAAGCAAAAAAAAAAGTTAAAAAATCAATTTTAGAAAACGCAAAAAAATAATATAATGCTGCACAAAAAATGTTCCATCATTTTCATGTAAAATAGTTGGACAGAAATTATGTAAATGGGAAAAATAAAGAGATGGATAATGAAAATGCCTATGGAATCGGTAATTTTATGTTTTATTTTTATTATAAATGTAGATGTTGGACTAATTTATATGAATTATTCGTAAAATATCACCCCTTTTATAGCTAAAGAACAGTGAAATAACAACCATAAATGCACGGAGGCATAAGTAAAAATTTTGAAAAAATTTACCCCCATTTTGGGAACATGCTATTTTTCTTAAATATTTGAATTTTTTTTTATTTTTTCTTCAGAAATACTTTAAAGACTTCCTATTCATAAAGAAAAAATAACTGTTCCATAAAAAAATAGTTTAATATATATAGCGGCGCTTAATGGGTTAAACGAAACGCTTTGAGCGATCTTCGATCACACTTACCCACTTGTTTGCATTTTATAGCTGAGGTCAATCTCTATGCAGGCTCTTTTTTACTTTTTTGATTTTGGTTGCAGTTTTTTTTACTGAAGATACTTTCACTTTTGAAACCGGTTCCGAAAGTGAAAGTATCTTAATAAAAACTTGATCAAAATCTAAAAAGTACAAAAGGGCCTGAATAAAGATTGATCCCATCTATCCAATGCAGAAAAAAAAAAACATTTAAAAATATTGAAATGCGAACAAGATATCGTAAAATATTTCCTCCATACGATTAACATTAGCGAGTGGGTATTTTCGACTGAGTGAAATAGTCCCTTAAAACCCTTGCTACCTTGAATTTTTAAAGCTGGTATCATGGCTGACAAAGGACAGATAAAAAACTTTAAACACACTTTACTTGAAACAAGTTTTTTACGAATCTGTGTAGATTCGGACGTTTAAATCATTCAATCTATCAACATTTTCTTTTTTGAAAATTAAAGTAGACATTTTTATTTTTAAGCAGTTTTAAAAATGAAAAATTAATGCCAAAAATTGACCCCAAACTTCAAACAACTGCCATTTTGCGAAAATTTGATTTATTTTATAAATTTTAGGTTTGACATCCAACTAATTTAATATATCTTTTTTATGAATTTTGTTTCAGACAATTATCAAGAGATCAGTTTTACACCGATTTACTGTGCATGTCTTTCTTAGTGAATTTTGGAGAAGTTTCAATCGATTAAAATTTAAATATCAACATTTGTAGATCAAAATATTTCCACACTTAGGCAAAAGTACAATAAATTTAATGCCAAAAACTATTTTTTCTCTATGTGCATTATTTAAACAAATAAACTCCCAAAAATGTTCTAAAAATCAAGCCATATTGGGAGAACCTCTCCTTAATGAGTATTATAGTGCTTTGCATATATTTCACCCTTATTAATAAATGTATTTAAGTAGTGAATACAACAGATTAAATGATGACTTTTGGGTGTATTTTTCACATCAAAATATTTTTATAAGGGTTGGTTACCAGTATATTATTTAATCCTATTTATATAGTACGTGCTTATAAAAAAAAGAGCCTAAAATATCCCTTATGTGCTACTTAAAAATTGTTTACATGGACCATATGTTCACATGAAAAAATAAAATCTGTGAAATACACTTCATGCATTATTTTACACTTGTCATTTTCAAAAATGGGCGGGTGTGCCTTCTTTTGTTCTGGACACATTCAAAAATATGGAGAGTCTAGTAGAGTGTTGTTTGAATGCGGATGTTGACACCTGCATCACTTGTTATGAATTATGTTCTAGCTGCTTTTAATAATGAAAAGTGCTGAATGTAAGGGGATATCTACTAATGTTAAAGGGATGAGTTCAGGTTTTATTCTTAATAAAATACCATAAGAAATCTTGTAATTTTTATATATGTAAAAACAGGTCTTGGAGCAATCTCTCTTTTTTTTTCTTTCCTGTGGTGAATTACTTCCACAATTGCATGAAAAAGCTCATATGAAGCCGGTTTCTACGACACTTGCAAAATAAATCGAAAACAAACATTTTCATAAGTAAATAGTGGTGGTCAAAATTTTGATTTGGCGTCTTTTAAGAGACCGCTCTGAGGCCTGGGAAAGAAAGTCATGTTTTAAATTAGCTATTTTACATTAACATTTATCATAAAGCAAGGTAAAACTTGAAAATTTCATTACAATATCCTTAAGTGGTTATCAAAAACCCACATGTAGATTGGAGTAAAATACTTGTATTTTTGACAAAAAGTGGGTTTTGCTAATCTGAGTTCTATTACAAAATTTGTCTTGACATGCACTATATTACACCTCTGAGTTTGTCGCCTCGATAATTTAACACTTTGTATATTGAAGCAGAGATCACATCTCTGCAAACACTTTTTTTTTTGCATGATTTTAAAAGAAAATGACTAATACAAGAATTTTTGTTAAAAAATAAGAGGAATTTTATTTATTATATTTGAAACATAATTTAAAAACTGTATTGTTAAAAAAAGAAAAGAAAGTCTGTTAAAATTTATATCTTACTATTATTAAATCATTTTAAAAAAGTAACTTATGTAAAAGTAAATACAAATAAAAGAAAATTGAGAATTCTCTTTCCAGGAAAATAAAATTTTTGCTATAAAATTTTAAAATGTTTGTCTTATGTTATTCATTAAATTGTTTGCTTGAATCTTTTACATGCTGTTAGTAATACAGTTAAGCAATGTGTTTAGTTTAATGGTGTTATTTCCAAAATAAATAAATAAACTACAAACATATACAAAAAAGTTGAAAACAGAATCCATGGATAATCATACATTTGATTAAAAAAAAAAAGTTTTCAGTATATTGCAAATCCAATGATTAAATCACTTGTATGGGACATAATTTATCAACTAGAAAAAGTTTCAAACAATTTCATAGCATGTATCATTACTGAAATAAATGTGTTTAAATGTGATAGGTTCTTGAAAGATAGCTATATTTCGCTTTCTATAATGTAAATATAATTCTAAAACTCTGCTGTGGGTTGCCCCCAAAAGATTGAAACCAGCTTTAATTTTTTACCTGTTGGCAATGTAGATTCCAAAAGTTCTAAAATAGGATAGGAAGTAAGAATATACTGTGTGTCCGAAAAAGATTGGGCTGATTTAAAAGAATCATAACAACTCTAAAAGTAATTGAGTTAACAAAATTATTTTCTTTCCAAAGTACTCGGCAATTATCCAAGATTTGTTAGATGTAGCTGTTTTAAAGTCGTGACATTCAGACTATGTGCAGAATCGATGATCTGAAAATGCAAATCGCACCACATATTCACAATTTCTTCGGTGATTCTGGAGTGGAAAGCGTGCGTATAAGTCTAAAATTATTAAAGATATGGGAAAAATGTCAGTTAGCAAGTTCTTCAGCATCTTCGATTTAGTAGGAAAGGATCCACTATGTACACGAATAACTTAAGCAAAAAGTTAAAATTGCGAATGTGTGGTGCGATTTGCATTTTCCGATCATCGATTCTGCGCATCGTTTGAATGTCATGACTTTAAAACAACTACATCTAACAAATCTTTGATATTTGCTGAGTACTTTGGAAAGAAAATAATTGCGTTTTCTCAATTACTTTTAGAATTATGATTCTTTCAAATCTGTCCAATCTTTTTTGGACACCCTGTATTACTGAAATAGCACTGCCATTGATTATCAAAAGTGACACTTTAAAATTTTTTATATATTCTCCCTTCTTGGCAAAATTCATCAATTAGAACTTTTTTCTTTTGCTGCAATAAGAACATTGCAAAATACTGCATGCATGTATCTTTAAAGTTGAATGATATATGTTTAATTAAAATTTAACATTTTGATTGAGAACCATATAGCAAATTAGAAGTGTAAATCTGTGAGATACTGCTAAAAAAGTGGAAGCACAGATTATTATACATATGCAGTTGACTTTAAACAAAAGATAATTAATGTATGCTACAAAATTAGTGGTGAAGAATTCTTTAAAATAAATAAATACAGAAGAATGAGTAGAGTTTGGGGTATTGAGGTTTCATACTTACCAAGTCTTTTGTTTTTGTACTTATCTTCTTTCTGCAGACTAGAAATAAAATATTCTTTTTTTTTTCATGTCACTCACTAAGTTGAATAAATCAAAATTGTTTTAACTATCAAGGATTTGTTTAGTAGAAATTGGGTCCTTTAAAGGACTCATCACATTTTTTTTCATTTTCAAACAGGATCCTTCACAAAATGTTTTATATCAAAACAGGATCCTTCACAAAATTCTTTGTCATAAAATAGATCTTTTCCCTCTCCAAATTGTACCTTTTACAAATTTAATCATTTAAAAGTAAAATCTGACTGTCACTTTTACATATATAAAGGAAATATGTATATTTTACATGCATTTATCTTAAAAATGTATAAAGAAGAACCTGATTATGAAGATCAATTCAAATTCACAAAATTATGACTAGATTTTTCACAAATGTAATATTTATTCTGTTCACAATTTCACAGAAACAGGAGCTTGGAAGAAAAGTCTGGACACACTCCTGACTACTAAAACTAAAATGATTTCAGTTAGTAATAGCAAAATTTTACAAAATTATCAGCATCAAGTTATACATTTCTTTGCAGCAACATGCATAACAAAATACATTTGACGCTTGCTGTTCTGCTCCACCTTTGCACTGTCCAAGCTTTCGATTTTAACACTTTCCAACATTACTTGAAAAGTATTTATGAATTAGATTTGTCTGTCCGCGCTCTAACCTGCACAGATATAGTCAGATATATGTTATTGAAGTTTAGTATGGCATGTTCGCTAATGAAAATGAAGTGTGTAGCATTTACAGTTCATTTACAGGGACACTCAGAAGAATGCCTTTACATTATGGCCTATGGGGGAAAATCGTTTGCAGTATATTTTAATGATGTTACACTATTTTGAACACACTGAAATTGAAATACCTGACTGAGGTGAACTATAAGATGCTTGTCCTTGAATATGGTATGCATAATACTTACCGATCATTTACAGAAACACACAGAAGAATTCGTTACAGTATTGTTTACAAGCAGTAATTGCTGGAAATGCGTTTTCAATTCTGGTATGTGTTTTTAAATTTAACAAATATTTTGCATATTACTTGGTGTGTATAAATTCAATAGATCAGATACAGGGCTTCACAAAAGAATTCGGATCTTTTTCCGACTATATTAGATAATAATTCAGAATGGCTCAGATTCTGGGAATCAGGGAAAAGTCAGGGAATTTCGTAAAAGTACTTGAAAATCAGGGAAATTTGTCTATTTGCAAAAATATTTGTGTTTTTTCATGATACTGTTTCGTCGACAAACAGGTGATGATATTTAAGCGAATAATCGTACGCGATAAAGAAAAGTAAAATTTTTATATATATTTTTTTAAATGCACATATGCGTTTTTGGCATTTAACACAAATTAAAGTGATCAGATGTCCTCATATTCTGTGGATAGCACTTATATTGAAGGTAATTTACGCATTCTTGAAAATTTTATGATATGTTAGCATAAGCTGACCAGGTGGTCAACTTAATCCAATTAGCTATCCCGTCAGATATACAATGTCTTATAATTGAACTTGAATATTCTTTAGAAAATGAAAAAAAAAATCTAGTCGCCATATGTTCATTGGCCACTGTATGAAGTTGTTGGACTAAATTTTGACTTTGGATTTATGAAAATCTGAACCATTACTTTATGAATATTGTGCAATTTTTATGTTTTTCTCTAGTTTTCTTCTCCCAAATGAGGTATTAGCAAGCTGGATAAGTATGTTATACGAGGAAGCGGCTTACATTAAAAAATATCGTATGTGTATCGTCAGTGCCTGATTTATGGCAGGGCGTTCGGGGCACGGGCCCAGGCCCCCAAATGATACTGAAGATTTTTCAATTATTGGCCAAAATCGGATGAAGTTTTAACTATTAAAAAACAAAATTAATATGGAAAAATCTGTTTATTTTTTTAATTTAAAAATAACTACTTCACTCACGGGAAAACACCCGCTCGCTAATATTAATTCCATGGGAGAATTTTTTATTATATCTCGCTTGCATTTCAATGTTTTTAAAGGATTATTTTTTCATTGGATACTTGAGGTCAATTTCTACGTAGGCGGTTTTTTACTTTTTCGACTTTGTTTACAGGTTTTTTTTTTTTATAAGAATACTTTCACTTTCGGAACCGATTTCGAAAAATCTTCAGCGAGATAGAACGCTAAAGATTGATTATGAAGATGTTATAAAAACTTTTACTGCTAAAAAATTAAGAAGAAAACTTATAAAAAAAATCATTAAATATCACAAAATTATTAAAGTCAGTAGTGGTTATCTTAATAATTACCGCTTTCAATGATATATTCTTTTACTGAAGACCGCTGTAAGCATCGGTGCAAGGGGGCACCCATAAGCATCTGTGCCCCGGGCCCCCAAATTTGTAAATCGGTCCCTGTGTATCGTTAATAATGGAAATGAGGGAAATCTGATAAAGGTAGTCAGTGAAAAATCCGAGAACTCTTTTTTGCAATTTCTGTAGCCATCCTGTAATTGCTAAAAATGTGTTTTCAAACGTTTTATTCGTTTTCCAAAATGTTTATTTAGAAATCCCCTTTCACCTTATTAAACAGTGAATTTTGTTAAAGTATTCTGGAAGTGTTGGAAAGTGTTTCATAATTTATGCTTGACGTATCATTTTTCTTTCTTGTTATTTATTACGTCACATTCAAGAAAGTACTAAAGTGGATTAAATACGTGATTTCTCCATTATGTTTCACTTTATTACCAATTCTTCAGAAATGAAATCCTTCTAACTCTCTTATTAAAATATATGTTGCTACTTTTTTTTTAATATACACAATCAATACTTTCTTATTCGACTTTTTAATCTTACAAACAAAATACAATTGTTTAAATTCTATTTGATTTTTTAATCGTGTTTAAATTTATATTGAAAATTAACCTAAATTATATGTCTTACTTTAATGCATTAAATGGTGCATTGCAGTGTACCGTACAGTGTAATAAATATATCCCCCCCCCCTTTTTTTTTCGCGATTTTTCTGGTTTCTGAGCGTTAATTTTGTTTTCATCTGCAACTGGGTGGCAGCTATGTAGTTTCATCCCTTTGAGATTGCTTTGTGAATTGCTTTTATTATTATTATTATTACTAGATAGTACCCGTCAAAACTTGTCTTTAAAGAGCTTAAAGGTTCCACAAAAAAAAAGTTTCATAACATTTCCCACAGAATTCAGTTTTTAGATTTAAAAAAAAAAAAGCAGTTTTTGTTTCTTAAAAATTTTACAATTAAATTTTTGACGTTAAAATTTTATTACTTTTCTTAAATATAAACATTTAACTGCGTTACAATACCAGTAGATAGCAAAACAGTTTTTTATATAAGTACTGGCAGACCCGCCCGGCGTTGCCCGGGCATAATAATAGCCTTAAATATAGCTAAAATAAGTGTTGAATCTATAATAATAAGTAAAGGAATTTGGATATGTGTCTGTCAACTGTGTTCTGAAGAGACCGCTGCACGCAGAGCTACAAAATTTCGTAGGAAGGTGTCTCTATGTATGTAGTTTTGCACCTCGAAGCCCGATTTTGGATTTTTTTATTAGATTTTTTGAAATTTAATTTCTTAGGAAATTTTTAGCGTTTTTTCATGTTTTGCGGTGAAAGGCTCCGTGTAGCCGATAGTTGAGGGGTACTCAAGGTACCGATCGACACGCAGAAAAATTCTGGATATCCGGAGTTTTAATTTTCAAAGAAATCTGACCACAATTAGCCGAGATATTAATTAAAATTCCTCAAAAAAAGCTATCTTCTTTCTCAAATCGGCAAAAGAAACGCGCACTTGCTCATGACTTGCAGGCGGAAATGAATGAATTTGAGAATTTTCACTAATTAGTGAAAATTAAGAAAACTATTTGAGTATCAATTTAAAACTCGACATACATACGCAGAAAAATTTACGGCATCCGAATATTTAATTTTTGTAAAAAATCGGCGGCTAATTTTTCTTAATTTTTGGGGGAAAATTTTTGCAAATTGCAAAATTGCATTGCAATTTTGCGGAATTTTTGCAAAAATCTGATGGTGTGAGTTCAAAAAATCCCAGAAAGAGCCAGACAGGGGTCGGCTTTCATTAAAAACTGAACTTCAAAGAGATCTGTTTCCTGGCCGATCCCTCCAGAAATAATTGCGAATTTTTACTAATGAGCGAAAGTTAAGATAACTAATTAAGTTATAGATTTGAATTTGAGGATGGGAAGGAGAGACATCTGGCGACCATTTTAGATTCAACACTCCCTTTATTTGACATTTAAAAGTATGTTTTTCTAAATATATAGACTTCAGTTACCACCGTTTTCGAACAGTAACATCGCACTTTTTTCTCGAGTTCTATGGGTCCGTTTTCAACGGCAATTGGTTCATTCAACTTCCCCTTTCTTTACATTTAAAAATATGTTTTCCTAAATATACACTTCAGTTACCACCATTTTCTAACAGTAACGTCGCATTCCTTTCTCGGTGTCTAATGGGCCCGATTTCAACGGAAATTGGATCATTCAACTGGAATTCGGTTTGAAACTTTTAGCCTAATATAGTAACATTTTGTCTTCCGTAATTTTCAATGCGATTTTTAGCGTTTCTTCTTCCGCGTTTCGGGTTGATTTTTATGTTCGTGAAAGAATTCCGGTTACAATGTTTTAGTCCACTTATAGTAAATTTTGTTCTCTGCCAGTTTTGTATTTTTAGCAACTTTTTATGAGATTTTTTTTTTTAAATTATAGTTTCGCGGTAATTTTTCCACATTAGTAAAACGAATCCGGTTTTAATATCTTAGCCACAATATTGTAAATTGTTGTCCTCTTTTCAATAAAGTTTATTCGGAATTCGATTTTTAGAGTTTTTTCGTGTTCCACGGAGATTTTTCAACATTCATAAAACTAGTCGTTGGGGGCCACCGTAATACTTACCCATCATGGATATGCATAATGTAAAATATTAAAATAAAAATGTGTAAACTACTTATAAAATGCATTGCAATTCAAATAAAATCGTGGCTTGATGACGTCACAAACTTTAAAGGCTCGATTACTGAATTGCTTGAAAGAAACATCCTTATAACTTCAAAAATAATAATCCTATTAACTAGCGGTTTATTGCATCTGATTAAGCGTCAAATTTCCAATTAAAATATATCTTTGAAGTGAAATTTGGATGAAATACAGGGTCATGAAAAATCGAAGAGTGTGGAAAATAGGATTCCAAATATCTCGGCAACTCATTATCCGATCGACTTCATGCTGTATGCAAAATTTATGTTTTTTTATTGTCTTTTATATTCATTTCTTAAAATAACCAATTTCGAAAATTTTTATATACCTTTTATCAGAACGAATATTTCGAGAGTCCGAAAAAAATAGTTCCGGTTAATCGAGGTTATTGAAATGAAATAGGCTTCTTCCCATTATTACATACTAAGTACATACCAAATTGCAAGTCTCTATCTCAATTTTTTCGGGAGATAGAGCGCTTACAGACACACACACAGACGGACGGCAAATTTTTTTTTTCTAAAAATATGTTTTTCGGAATCTCCAGTGTCTGAAACGTGTAAATCCGTCAAATTTTTTTTTCGATTTTCAAAACGATTACAAGACTTACCCTATACTACGTATGATGGGTAAGTAATAAATTCCTTTTTAACATTTTAGCCCAATATAATAAACTTTATCCTCTGCGACTTTTGGAAATACATTTGCGTGAGTTTTATCGTTTTCTCGCGAATCGCTGCGATTTTTCGACATTTTAAAAAGAAATCCGTTTTCAATTTTCTCTCGGTTCACTGGTGGTCCACTAGCCACTAATTGGCGACCTCTGTAAGTGCATGTATGAAAAATGAATAGGTAGATATACCATAAAAACATTTTTTATTTTAATATTTATGGATAAAACTTCAGAACAATTCTCATCAATAGTTAAAGCCTTATATATATTTCATTTATTTCAGCTATATTTCAATGGATTGGAAATGGAATCATTGTTTTGCAGTTTGCAAAAAAAATGTCAAATTATTGTCAATAACAAAAATAAATCAATAGTTAGCTTATTTGTACTTTATCTGAGAAATACAAATAAAATAAAAATAAAAACTTATTAATTTTACTTGCATGAATTTGTAAATAAATCTCAAATATAGATACATATCATTTTCACTCAGTCACTAATTACAGCTTTGCAATACCCCATTGCAATAGTTTGAATTTTCATTTCAAAAACAGAATAAATAAATAAATAAATGCTGAAATGACATCTCTTTAGACATGTTTATGCAGATAAAAACATTTTCTGGGGTATACTTCATTGTGATATACTTTTAGGCTCTGTGCATTTGACTGCAACGGACCTGCCGGCTTTTTAGAAGCGTGTGAAAAGATGTTAGAAATGGTATCGATTATCAGTCATATTCCTCAAAAAAGCTGTTTTTAAAGCATGGCCGTTTCTAATGTAAAAATATTCAACAAAAACAACATTATTTGATCGTCCGTGAAATCATTTATGTCAAAACATTGGCAAATATTGCTGTTTTTTTCCACTAGATGATGAATGTTTTTGTTTCATTCGCTATTTTTGATTAATGTATAATATCGACAGTTCTGTACGATTTACTTGTTATCTTAGTTATTTTAGTATATTTTTCGCTTTAGTTGTGATAAATCTCGAAACTCCCCTAGAGAGTCCGGCATCTAAATGTGCGTTTTGTATTTTTGAATTGAAACATAGCTACAATTTTAGGTTTAACTTAAACCTATAGAGAAAATACTACATAAACAAGAATTCTTTTTACGGTATTTAAGGTTTTGGATTCGGTTTAAAGAAGTAAGTTATTTTATTTTATTTATTTAGAATGTGTGTATTTGTGTTTGGAAAAAAGAAAAAGTGATCAGTCCCCCTAACTCTGATGTAAATCATCGTATAAAAATGTAACTGGTACCAATTTTTTATTAATAATGTCTACTAACTAATGCTATACTTAATTTTTTGCTTAGCAGCCGTCTACACATAGGAATAGTAACAAGCTTTACAATTGTCAATGCCAACACCTAGTTTTGACATCATTTTTGGATTAATCGCGGATACCAAACGCAGGAAGGCTTAAGTAATTTAGGCGCTATGCAGTTTATAGTTTGGACATTAAATTCATTTTTAATCGTTGCGAAACAGATTGCAATGCGGATAGATTTTTTTTAAGCATAACTCAAAAACTACTTGACAGATTGAGCTATTATTTTGGATTCGCATATTTAAATCTACTAAAAATCGTTTTCGGTTTAAAAAATCCATCGGTTACAATTCATATGTTTTTCGCAAATTTATTTCGAAATTAATTTTTGAAAAAAAAAAAAAAAATTGGAACCGATGAAATTTTTAACACAAATTTATTTCTTGAATATGCGAATCCAAAATTACAGCTCATTCCGCGAAGTAGTTTTTGAGTTATGCTTAAAAAACTACCAGCATTGCAATCTGTTTTACAACGATTACAAACGAGGTAAAAAAAAAAAAAATCTTAATAACATCATAGAAATTAGGAAATTTTTGTGGTGTTTATTAAAAAGTTTTTTTTTTTTTTTTTTTTTTTTTTTAAATTTTGAAATGGTATCAATTATTAATCACATTCTCAGAAAACCTGTTTTTAAAACACGGCCTTTTCTAATGTAAAAATATTCAACAAAAACAACAAACATTATTGGATCGTCCGTGAAATGATTTGTGTCAAAACGCTGTCAAATATTGCTGTTTTTTCCATTGGATGATGAATGTTTTTTGTTTCATTAGTTATTTTTGATTAAAGTATAATATTGACAGTTCTGTAAAGATTACTTGTATTCTTAGTTTTTTAGTATATTTGTCACTTTAACCGTGATAAATCTCCAAACACTCGTAGAGAGACTGGATAAAGATGCATCTTTCATTTTATTTGGATTCGGTTTAAAGAAATAAGTTATTTTATTTTATTTATTTAGAATTTGTGTACTAACGATTCGCATATTTAAAGCTTCTAAAAATAGATTTCGGTTTAAGAAATCCATCGGTTACAATTCCTACGTTTTTCGAAAATTAATTTCAAAATTAATTTTTATGTGTATACAGTGGTGGAAAAAATAAAGTGCAAAGTGCCTCCTACTAACTTTGTCGTTGGTCATCGTATAAAAATGTAACTGGTGCCAACTTATTATTAACAAGTTGGAAACTGTACGTTAGACGTGATAAATGAGGTGCGTTCGTTATGTACCTAGTTTTAATGAAATGGATTATATCGTCTAGTATTATGATATGATTAATTTCCGTAATAAAATAAGTACATTTTAAGTTGGTAACATTTTATCCTTTGTTGACATTTACTGAAAATTCCAATGGAAAATTTAAGCCTTAGCTTTGAAAATTTCAGAACTTGAAATCCATATTTAGACACTTTTTCCATTTAATATCTATTTCTCCGGAAACATCTATCCAAAAAACTGTCGGTAGATTATAGGACTATTACTATAATTAAACAATTTTAGTATACAAATTCGGCTTTATTTTCAGTAATACGGAAATAATATAAATTCATTTTAAATAGGAAGTAATCACCATGACAACCTAGAATCATTACCTACCATGCGATATCATTGAATTAATTAAGTATGATAGGATTTAATAGAATGTTTACATCTCGTTCGCTTGACGGTTAATCCTTGGAAGCTGCTATAACAAAGAAGTACCCAAATTACTTAATAAATATTTTTATTAATATCTTTTTAAGTTTTAATTCGATTTTCATAAAATTGGAAATGACTCGACAAAATTCTGCAAAGATTATACAGATATTAAATTTCAAACCGTTCGGTTCGGTAGTTTTTGCGGTGTTATAAGAGGACTATAGATTCTATGTATTTATATAATTACGAACGCGCCTAATAACGTCTATCAACTATACTTAATTTTTTGCTTCGGAATCGTCTAAATTTAGAAATTTTAATAAACTTTGAAATTTCCAATACTAACACCCAGTTTTTACATCATGTGGATTCTTCGGTAAATTTTGCTTTCGGAGGCATTTGGTCGAATAGTTTAAGCATTATGAATGTTTAAAGTCGTCCTAAATGTTAAATTCATTTTTAATCGTTGAAAAACAAATTGCAATGCGGGTAGTTTTTTGAGCGTAACTCAAAAACTATTTTGCGGAATGAGCGTATTTAAAGCTTCTAAAAAATTGATTTCGATTTAAAAATTCCGCAAGTTACAAGAGATGCGTTTTTCGAAAATTAATTTCAAAATGTTCAGAAATTAATTTTTGATAAAAGAATATTGATTCCAACCGATGAAATTTTGAACAGAAATCGATTTCCAGAAGCTCTAAATATGTGAATCCAAAATTACAACTCATTCCACCAAATAGTTTTTCAGTTATGCTTAAAAAACTACCCGCATTCCAATCTGTTTTGCAACGATTAAAAATGAATTTAATATAAGGAGTTCCAAGCTTTAAACCTGCATTGCATAATGCTTAAACTACTTGACTGGATGACTTCCCGTTTCATATCCGAAAGTAAAATTTACCGAAGAATCCAAATATAATATCAAAATTAGGTGTTAATGCTGACAATTTTAAAGTTTGTTACAATTTTTTATGTAGACGACCCCCTAAGCAAAAATGAAGTACATCATTAATTAGTAGACATTATTACTAATCTATTGGTACCAGTAACATTTTTGTACGATGATTTGCGGCACAATTAGTAGGTGTAGTGAGTTTTCTAGAACTATTTGTTTTCTAATAGCAATATTTTAAAGAAATGATTTGGGTATAGAGTTATAAATTTATTCTACAAAACCCCTGTAAATACCGGTTTAACTTATTAATTTTAATAGAGGAAACCTTTCTTAAATTTATTTAATTAATTGCACAAAGCAAAATTTCTGTTGACTCATAATTCGGAGTAGAAATGTTAAATTAAAATTTTCTTAATTATATTAGATAATATATTATTCAAAAACAGTAATTTATTAAATTCAAAAACATTTTGTTAAAAATTCAACACAATCAGTTAATTTGAATAATTCTTTTGATGCATATTAAATAAGAAATGCATATTAAATATGAAACCTTTTATTTATGTAGATATTTATTTATTTTTATATGTATTTTACAAATAACAGGTGCCAATAAAATTTGCTTTCAGAGCCATCATACGCAATCACAATTAATAAAATTGGCTAATGTGAATTATTCTTAAAGGACTAGAGTTATATTTATAAGACTATGAAGTGCTAAAAATAAGAATTTCTTCTAAATATATTTTTAAATTGTTTATTATATGTATTCAATATTATATAACGTTTACGTTCACTGCAATTGTTAAACCGATAGTTTTTTGGTAGCCCTTTTCTTCTTCTTCTTCTTCTTCGTCTTCTTTTTATTTATTTATTTAATTTTTTTTTACAGTTTTCTAATTTTCTGTTTTTATTTTATTTTTTATTTATGTTATTTTTTACATTTTCTCTTAAAAAATGTACTTTTTTAAAAAAAACTTTTTTTTATATTTCTGTTTTTTTTTCCTTCTTTTATTTTTTATTTATTTTATTTCTTACATTTTTATTTTATTCATTTATTATTATTATTATTTTACATTGTATCAATTTGTTCCACACAGAGTGAACCGAGGTACAATTCTGATTTTGAAACATGTTTGTGTTAAAGGTATGAAGATTTTTAAAACACTAAGGAAAATCTGAAGTGTCTTTTCTCGATTTTCCGAACATTTTATAGAATACCGTGGATTCAGATAAATTTCTGGCACATTCAAACCAAAAAAAGGCGGTATAACAAATTGTCTACATCCCTTCTTACATCATTGCCGGTATGTAAACTAACTAACTGCGAGCCACAAACAGGTGACCGAGGTCGGAAAAAACCCCTGTGATATCGAAGACCCCCCCCCCCCCTCCACACACACACGCCCTTAACGATCAAAACTCTGTCCGACTCCGCCAAAGACGAAAACAGTGGAGATCTCTTTAGCCTTCGATGAAAATATTTTTGACAAACTAACGTTGCAATGACATTATTTTACAGGAAAATAGAACTAACTGATATACAATACAAAATTCTGATACAAAACAGAATAATATACCTTAATATATGCAATATTTCATATTATACTTGTATTGAGCCTTCAACACTAACAACCATAATTGTGGTTTTAACTAGTTAAAGTCTTAGGAACATTATGAAGACTAATTATAATAGGGTTAACCTAATAAATTTACAAAATCGTATACTGTACATTTACTTCCGCCACAATAAGTAAACACATATACAAATCGTTTTTTCTGTACACACTTTAGCAAAATATACTTATCATTTAACCAATATGTACAAAAACCTTAACAACAATAACATTTTTTTCCCACTATGGTTCTTAGAAAAAGAAAGAATACTTTGCTTATACTACACAGTGCTTACACAACACTTTATATGTACTTTGATAACACTTAATAACACAAATAAAATTTCAAATGCTATACTTGCAATTAAACCAGTATATACAAATACTAATGAAATTCAATGGATTCGAACACTGGTCCTCCCGTTTCGAAACTGGAGACGTTACCCCTGAGCCACTAATGCTTGACTACACCGCCATAATCTTTATCACTTATGCTCTGTTACTTTTTTTTATAGAAATGTTGCAAAATGGTTTTATTATACCTAATCCGTCGGGTCGGATGATTTGTACGAAAAGTAGACAGTTCTTGCAACAGTATGTCTATAACATATTCATCAAATGGGAGCTCAATCGGAAGTACGGTTTAGAAGCTATCATGTTCACTTTCTCTCTCACACACATGATTGCAACACTTTCCTTACATTATGTGATTATGTGTTCGGGACAGGGCTTGACAAATGCGGTCGCCAGGTCTTCACTGGCAACCAAGATTTTTCATCTGGCGACCAAGTTATCTAATCCGGAGGCGGATTTTTCTTTCCTTCTTTCTTTTTCTATTTTTTTTCTGTTTTGTTTTGTTTTGTATAAACCTTGTCTTAAGATATGAACACAAATCCCCCCCCCCCCCAATATTAAGAAATAAAGTTAGAAATTATATTCAAATATAAATATATTTTTAACTTTTATTTTTCATTTGGCAAAAATATGTTCATCAATTTCAAATTTTAAAATATTGAAATCAGAATAATTAGACTGACTTCGATAGGAAAAAAGGCAAAAAATTGTTTTCCGCTTCACAATTTTATCAATGCTCCTCAAATCAGATATTAGATTTTGTAGCACTCAATTCTCCGGACATTTTAAGCATTTGCAGTCAGCAATTTTCCGATCATGTCTGTGAATTCAGCCCTTACAGTATTTCTTTTCTTTTCTTTTCTTTTTTTCTTTTTTTCTTTTTTTCTTTTCTTTTCTTTTTTTTTTAATTTTTTTAATTTTTTTTAAATTTTTTTTTTTAAATCAGAGATATATAATTTTGATAAACTGCACTAGAAAACTCAGATATTATCTTTCTAAATTATGTACTATTCAAAACAATGTAACTAATATTTCTAAACTATGCTTGTTATTATTTTTTTTTCAATTATTTCATAAAAGAACCTTTTGTTTTAAAAATCAATGAGGGGGAACGGGAAGGGAGTATTTTTTACTGGCGACTAAAATATGTAAAGCCCTGTTTCGGGAAGTAATAAAATTGGTTCCTCAAATCGTCCATATTTAATTTTTTTTTAAATTTACAAGATAGTTAAAGTTTATTGCACTATATTTTTACATATTTATTTTACAATATTTTTATCTTACTTATGACATAATTATATTTTTATAACATCAATAAATAAGTTATATTTCTCTACTGTCCACGAATAAATTATTTTACTGTAATATTAATTTATAACATAACATTTTAATACCCATAATATACCTAGCGTTTTTTAACTAATTTTAATTGCGTATTGTTAATTAATGATTGTTCTATGATTTGGAAATTTACATGGATGTAGCAGGTTCAATCTTATCAACCATAGTACTTTAAAGCTTTAATTTTTTCCAACTTACCAAACACCCTACCTAAAAAATCAGGCGTTAAGCATAGATTATGAAACACTTCCCAATACATTCAGAATAATGTAATAAAATTTCACAGTGTAATATGATGAAAGATAATATTTAAGTAAACAAGATCAACCAGCCGGAGCACCAACCTGTGAGGGTTTGCGGCGTAAAACCTCTGGCGGTAGTCTTCCCTTTACCACCCAGCAATATCACAGCTCAAAGACGAACCCGAAACAAGGGTTGTTGGAATTAAATCAAAACAAAATAACAACACCCCACCAACTTAGTGGGAAAACACTGCTTCACGCAAGGAACTAGAAAAAGAAACGAAGCGAACCGAAAACAGAATTCTACTAAAGCTAATTTACAAACTAAGAATTATAAGAGACTTTAAAGACAGATTTGTTACGTCTGTCTCACTAAACCTAATTCTAAAGTTAAAATAAACCAAAAATACATAGCTTCCCATACAAAGCAATTACACTAAAATACAATTACCAATTATATAGCTACTGAAATCACAAAATTTCCTGAAAAAAAAAAAAAAATACAGAGCATCTCACGACGAAGAGTTACAGTATATTACAAATTAAACATGAGATGTGAGCAGATAACTTACTACCCATATACATACACAACTGAAAATGCAAGAGTCAATGTAGATCACCAGAATTTACAACATCCAGTTTGATATAGTTGAGTTCATTACTTCAGAAACCAAGCTATTAAATGAGGTCTCTTTAAAAATCACTGATCAGCCATTTACTGACCGAGATCCAATGAAAGCACCGCAGCTTACAAGATAGCAACAATAGTCCATAACTGTAGTTAAAGTAGCAGCCAGAATTCAAAGTCAATGTTATTTAACAAGTAAAGTCCAGATTTGCCACAAAAGTCAATTGCAGAAATTAATTCCAGCATTAAAATCACACTGAAAAATATGAAATAGGAAATGTGAATAAAATTAACAATAAATAAAATTATTAAAGTATTATTAATTTACTTAAATAAAATTATTTAAGTAAACAATTTGGAAAACGCATAACACATTTGAAAACCCAATGCCGGCACTACCACCAATAGTCGGAAAAGTATCCGAATCCTTTTGTGCAGCCCTGTATAGGATCTATAGCTTTGTATATATACATACTACATAGTATTCTAAAATTTACTTCAGTTAGGAAACGCATAGCACAGTTGAAAATCCTCCTTCAGCAAATTCCGACAATAAACGGAAATGTACTCGAGAACTTTTGTGCAGCCCTGTATATGACTGTAGAATTTATACAAAACACGTAGTATGCAAAAAATTAGTTATATTTAAAAACGCGTACAAAACTTACTTCCAGCAAACATTATTCAATTGCCAGACAGTACTGTAACCGAATTCTTCTGTGTGTCCCTGTAAATGAACGATGAACGCTATGTACACCTTATTCTATAATAAGCATCTTGATAGTGTACCTCAGTGATATATATTAATTTCAATATGTTTGAAATAGTGTAACATTATTTACAAAAAACTGCAAATGATTTTTCCTCTTAGATAGTAATATAACGAATTCTTTTGAGTGTTCTCTGTAAAGGAACTATAGCTGTTATGAACACCATATTCTAGAGTAAGCCTCTTGTAGTGCACCTCAGTGATATACATAAATTTCAATATGTTTGAAATAGTATAACATCATTAAAACATAGCAGAAATAATTTCTATCCGTACACCATAATGTAACGGAACTCTTTTGAGTTGTTCCTGTAAAAAAAACTATAAGCTACACACTTCGTTTTCAATACCCAACGTGCTATAGTAAACCTCAAGAACATATATCAATTTCATAGAAATCCGAGTATATTTACATGAGTTAGAGCACGGACAGACATTCGACAGACAGACAAACAGGATTCATAACACTTTTCAACTATGTAGGGAAGTATTAAAAATAATTGGCTTTTATAACACTATTTTAAAAAAAGGTAGAGAGAACTTTTTTGTGTATAAAGTTTAAAAAAAAATTATTTTTATTTTTTCTTTCGAAAACTGAAATCAGATTACACTCCCTTAATAATTATTGTGAAAACTCAAATATTTTCAAAATCTTTTTTACACACTTTTATGTGTATAGCTTTTGACATTTAATAGCAAACACAAATTCTTTTAAATTGTAGACGTACTTCTATAGGAGCTTAACTTTTGATATTTAACTGATTAAACGCAGAAATAAAACTCTTAAATGGATTTAAAAAAAAAAAAAAAAAAAAAAGAAATATTTCCCATGAGTACTTTTATATAATTTATTTCTTTTGTTTTACGTTTATCATTAGAAATTCTAGAACACCGATCTTATTTCAATCATAGCAAGCACAGTTATAATTTTTAGCTCACAGGCTATCAAAGCCTGAGAGCTTATGTGCCCGCCGGTGGTTCTGTATGTACGTACGTACGTATGTATGTATGTATGTATGTATGTATGTATGTATGTATGTACGTAACGCGATGACTCTTGATAGAACTAAACGTTTTACTTTAAATTTTGTTTATAGGTTCCTTGTGATAAGGCGCTTCCCTGATTAGTTTTGGAGGTTCATTGGTTAAGCATAAAGGGGAGAAACTACATAATGTAACGGAACTCTTTTGAGTTGTTCCTGTAAAAAAAACTATAAGCTACACACCCCATAATTTAGATAAATGGGTTTTTCATACAGAATTATCCCATTTTCTTCAAATTTTGTATATAGGTTCATTTTGATAATGTGCTTCTGTCAATAGTTTTGGGGGTTCATTGGTTAAGTATAAAGGGGTAAAGGGGGAGATAACCCCCACCTAATTTAGATAAATGAGTTTTTCATGCAGAATTATCCGATTTTCTTCAAATTTTGTATATAGGTTCATTGTGATAATGCGCTTCTCTGAATAGTTTTGGGGGTTCATTGGTTAAGTATAAAGGGGGAAAGGGGGACTAAAACCCCCTTAATTTAGATAAATGGGTTTTTCATGCAGAATTATCCCATTTTCTTCAAATTTTGTACATAGGTTCATTTTGATAATGCGCTTCTGTCAATAGTTTTGGGGGTTCATTGGTTAAGTATAAAGGGGGAAAGGGGGGATAACCCCCCCTAATTTACATAAATGGGTTTTTCATGCAGAATTATCCGATTTTCTTCAATTTGTATATAGGTTCATTGTGATAATGCGCTCCTCTGAATAGTTTTGGGGGTTCATTGGTTAAGTATAAAGGAGAAAGGGGGGGCTAATCCCCCCTTAATTTAGATAAATGGGTTTTTTATGCAGAATTATCCCATTTTCTTCAAATTTTGTATATAGGTTCATTTTGATAATGCGCTACTGTCAGTAGTTTTGAGGGTTCATTGGTTAAGTATAAAGGGGGAAAGGGGGGGATAACCCCCTAATTTAGATATATGGGTTTTTCATGCAGAATTATCCGATTTTCTTCAAATTTTGTATATAGGTTCATTGTGATAATGCGCTTCTCTGAATAGTTTTAGGGGTTCATTGGTTAAGTATAAAGGGGGAAAGGGGGGCTAATCTCCCCTTAATTTAGATAAATGGGTCTTTCATGCAGAATTATCTGATTTTCTTCAAATTTTGTATATATATTCATTGTAATTAGAGACTTCCCTGATTAGTTTAAGGGGTTCATTAGTTAACTATGAGGGGAGTAACGGGGGGATGACCCCCCTTAATATATTGTTGATTTCTTTATTTTTCGAGGGGCATATTTCAAATTCTTTGAAATAAGAGTATAATATACAAGTAGTGTGAATAGCCTGTGAGCTCAATGCCCTCAGTTTAACTGGGCAGTTTTCTTTTTTAGCTCACAGGCTATCAAAGCCTGAGAGCTTATGTGCCCGCCCGTTCTGTATGTACGTACGTACGTATGTATGTATGTATGTATGTATGTATGTATGTATGTACGTAACGCGATGACTCTTGATAGAACTAAACGTTTTACTTTAAATTTTGTTTATAGGTTCCTTGTGATAAGGCGCTTCCCTGATTAGTTTTGGAGGTTCATTGGTTAAGCATAAAGGGGAGAAACTACATAATGTAACGGAACTCTTTTGAGTTGTTCCTGTAAAAAAAACTATAAGCTACACACCCCATAATTTAGATAAATGGGTTTTTCATACAGAATTATCCCATTTTCTTCAAATTTTGTATATAGGTTCATTTTGATAATGTGCTTCTGTCAATAGTTTTGGGGGTTCATTGGTTAAGTATAAAGGGGTAAAGGGGGAGATAACCCCCACCTAATTTAGATAAATGAGTTTTTCATGCAGAATTATCCGATTTTCTTCAAATTTTGTATATAGGTTCATTGTGATAATGCGCTTCTCTGAATAGTTTTGGGGGTTCATTGGTTAAGTATAAAGGGGGAAAGGGGGACTAAAACCCCCTTAATTTAGATAAATGGGTTTTTCATGCAGAATTATCCCATTTTCTTCAAATTTTGTACATAGGTTCATTTTGATAATGCGCTTCTGTCAATAGTTTTGGGGGTTCATTGGTTAAGTATAAAGGGGGAAAGGGGGGATAACCCCCCCTAATTTACATAAATGGGTTTTTCATGCAGAATTATCCGATTTTCTTCAATTTGTATATAGGTTCATTGTGATAATGCGCTCCTCTGAATAGTTTTGGGGGTTCATTGGTTAAGTATAAAGGAGAAAGGGGGGGCTAATCCCCCCTTAATTTAGATAAATGGGTTTTTTATGCAGAATTATCCCATTTTCTTCAAATTTTGTATATAGGTTCATTTTGATAATGCGCTACTGTCAGTAGTTTTGAGGGTTCATTGGTTAAGTATAAAGGGGGAAAGGGGGGGATAACCCCCTAATTTAGATATATGGGTTTTTCATGCAGAATTATCCGATTTTCTTCAAATTTTGTATATAGGTTCATTGTGATAATGCGCTTCTCTGAATAGTTTTAGGGGTTCATTGGTTAAGTATAAAGGGGGAAAGGGGGGCTAATCTCCCCTTAATTTAGATAAATGGGTCTTTCATGCAGAATTATCTGATTTTCTTCAAATTTTGTATATATATTCATTGTAATTAGAGACTTCCCTGATTAGTTTAAGGGGTTCATTAGTTAACTATGAGGGGAGTAACGGGGGGATGACCCCCCTTAATATATTGTTGATTTCTTTATTTTTCGAGGGGCATATTTCAAATTCTTTGAAATAAGAGTATAATATACAAGTAGTGTGAATAGCCTGTGAGCTCAATGCCCTCAGTTTAACTGGGCAGTTTTCTTTTTTAGCTCACAGGCTATCAAAGCCTGAGAGCTTATGTGCCCGCCCGTTCTGTATGTACGTACGTACGTATGTATGTATGTATGTATGTATGTATGTATGTACGTACGTAACGCGATAACTCTTGATAGAACTAACCGTTTTACTTTAAATTTTGTTTATAGGTTCCTTGTGATAAGGCGCTTCCCCGATTAGTTTTGGAGGTTCATTGGTTAAGCATAAAGGGGGGAAACGGGGGGCTAACCCCCCATAATTTAGATAAATGGGTTTTTCATACAGAATTATTCCATTTTCTTCAAATTTTGTATATAGGTTCATTTTGATAATGTGCTTCTGTCAATAGTTTTGGGGGTTCATTGGTTAAGTATAAAGGGGGAAAGGAGGGGGATCCCCCCCCCCTAATTTAGATAAATGAGTTTTTCATTCAGAATTATCCCATTTTCTTCAAATTTTGTATATAGGATCATTTTGATAATGTGCTTCTCTGAATAGTTTTGGGGGTTCATTGGTTAAGTATAAAGGGGGAAAGGGGGGGATAACCCCCCCCTAATTTAGATAAATGAGTTTTTCATGCAGAATTATCCGATTTTCTTCAAATTTTGTATATAGGTTCATTGTGATAATGCGCTTCTCTGAATAGTTTTTGGGGTTCATTGGTTAAGTATAAAGGGGGAAAGGGGGGCAAAAACTCCCTTAATTTAGATAAATGGGTTTTTCATGCAGAATTATCCCATTTTCTTCAAATTTTGTATATAGGTTCATTTTGATAATGCGCTTCTGTCAATAGTTTTGGGTGTTCATTGGTTAAGTATAAAGGGAGAAAGGGAGGATAACCCCCTAATTTAGATAAATGGGTTTTTCACGCAGAATTATCCGATTTTCTTCAAATTTTGTATATAGGTTCATTATGATAAGGCGCTTCTCTGAATAGTTTTGGGGGTTCATTGGTTAAGTATAAAGGGGGAAAGGGGGGCTAATCCCCCCTTAATTTAGATAAATGGGTTTTTCATGCAGAATTATCCGATTTTCTTCAAATTTTGTATATATATTCATTGTAATTAGAGACTTCCCTGATTAGTTTAAGGGGTTCATTAGTTAACTATGAGGGGGTAACGGGGGGATGACCCCCCCCCCTCCCATAATATATTGTTGATTTCTTTATTTTTCGAGGGGCATATTTCAAATTCTTTGAAATAAGAGTATAATATACAAGCAGTGTGAATAGCCTGTGAGCTCAATGCCCTCAGTTTAACTGGGCAGTTTTCTTTTTTCTTTTTTAGCTTAATTATCTATTGTGGTGCAATGTTGCAACAAAACAAATTTTATACTTATCTTTTCCCCATAACCGATTTCTTTCAGATTTTGTACATTTATACATATTTGATGACAATGAAGTTTTTTATGTATTAAAAAAAAAAAAAAAACTATATGTTTATAAATTTGTCTGTCCGTTTTAAAGGGTTATCCAAATATAGCTTTAGAATCTTAAATTTGAACAAGTAATTTTTAAGAAAAAAAAATCACGGCATTCATACCTTATGCATATTTTACCGAGAAAGGTTTGGCACAACAGAATGGTTTTGTGGCAGACCTTTATTGATATCCACATAAACTTTTAATCAGACTGTTTCCAATATCACTCATTTTGACGCTTAGTAGACAAAGATGATTAAAAATTTTGACGTGCCCCGATTAAACCTTTCAAAGTTTGTGATTTGAAGAGGCTAAGCACTTAATTTTATCCCTAAATCCCTAACTGTCAAGTAGAACTAGAATTTTCGAAATATTATTTTGGTTTCAGTGTACGCGAAAAAATGCATTTATTTATTTTCTATTGAATTCGTTGTAAATTCTGGTGACAGTCAATCATTTCAACATTTTACCAACAGAAGTACTTTGCCACTGAAAGGGTTAAAAAGGCACACACGATACGGCGATTTATTTTTAAATTAGTACTGTGTACCGTAATACCATAGATGATTAGCCATGTGTTTCGAAAGTTAGAGCCTATAAAGTAAAAAATAAAAATAAAAATAAAATAAATAATAAAATAAAACAGACAGAAAGACAAATATACCATTTTTAGATCCTAATGAAATTGAAACGGGATCACCACCAAAATGAGCCTTTTCTGAAAAAAAAAAAAAAAAAAAAAAAATTATAAAAATTGGAGCACCTTTTCAAAGGTTATGTGTGGACATAAATAAAAAAGTACAACCGATTTTCATGGTCACTTTTTTGGAAGTCAGTTAATAATATGAAAACTATTTAGAACTTTTTAGAGTTTCTAATTTTGATTATTAGTAAGTTTTAATCCCAAACAAACAAAAAGTCCAACGGTGATAGATAACAATGTTGGACTGTGATATTTAGAACTTTTTAGTGTTTTTCATTTTGATTATTACTAAGTTTAAGATAGCCCTAAAGAAAAATGTTTGACGATGATAAAATGTAATATTTAAAACTTCTTAAGTGTTTTTCATTTTGATAATTAGTAAGTTTAATGTAGCCCAAATGAAAAATGCTTTATGATGATAAACTGTACACTGTAAAAACAATTTCCTGAAAAAAAATGGAAATTGTACTGGCAATCCAGACGCCAGTACTATTTCCGTATTTTAGCGGGGAAAAAAATCCGTAAATTCCAGGAATTTTTCCGTGATTTCTGAAATATCCGTTTTTAAATTTCCTTTTTATAACAGATATCTTTCGTATTTTTTAGAAATTTTTATGTCGTTAAAATAAACATTATAGGACCAAAAAAAAAAGTTACTTCTCAAGAACAACCTTTTAAAGGACAGATATACTGCTTTTTTTTTTTTTTTTTTTTTTCATCATTTCTGAGTGAGTTGTGTGTGAGTCCGTATTTAAACGAAAAAAAAGTCCGTAAATTCCAGGAACTTTTCCGTGATTTCTGAAATATCCGTTTTTAAATTTCCGTTTTATAACAGATATCTTCCGTATTTTTTAGAAATTTTTATGTCGTTAAAATAAACATTATAGGACCAAAAAAAAAAAAAAAGTTACTTCTCAAGAACAACCTTATAAAGGACAGATATACTGCTTTTTTATTTATTTTTTCATCATTTCTGAGTGAGTTTTGTGTAACCCTTGCCTCGACGAGAATCGAACCCGCAATCTTTCGCTTTCTGAACCGGAGGTCCCGACCGCTACGCTAAGATTTGGCATGCAAGTTTCTCAAATGTTGCTACATATTTCAGTCGCTTTTTATGATGCAAAAACTTGAAGGTTCCATGGATTTTTTTCAAGTGTTCCAAGTTTTTTAATATTTTCTTTTCATAATTTTCAATATTTTTCTTTATTATTTAATGCCGTATAACAGATAAACTAGATAAATTTTAACTTATTATGTATTATATGCGTAAAACATTGTATTAAGGGACATTGTATTAAGAGTCATTCTATGATTGCATCCTTTTGTAATAGTACAACATTTTCTTTTTTTGAACATATACTTTTTAAAATTATTTATCTTATTTATCAATTATTTATCAATTCCAATAAAAACAATAATTATCTGAAGGAGACGTATCTATTACAATCTATTAAAATAACTTTTCGTTATCTCTTATTTTAAAAAACTTACGTAAATAAACAATTTTATAATAAATTAAATTATTATATTTGAGCTATTCTGAGAACTTTTGTGTACGATTCTGTCAAACTGAATAGTTTTAATAATAATAATAAAACAAAAAATTGATTTTTAAAGACAATTTCGAAATTAATGATCTTATGATAGGTAAGCTTAAATTTGGACGTATTGATTTAGTTTAAATTAATTTAGTTTAATTTATAAAATTATAAGCTAAAGAAATAAATTATAAAGTTAATAAAATTATGAACTTCATTTTTATAAAAGTAAAGAAAAAATATTAACTTTTTTATAAATTTAAGGAAAAACTTATAAACGTTGTAAAATTATAATTTATAAAATAATAACTTTTAGTTTAATTCATAAATTTATAAGCCAAATCAGTTTAGTTTAATACAATTTACAAAGCGATACCTTGCAGAGATATTATGTTATGAAACCTTTAAATAACCCAATATTGCCTCACAGAAAAGTTAAAATAAAATTTAAAAAAATTAGTGAAAAAAAAAAGTCCTAATTTTGAAGCACTATCAATAAAAATAATAAATAGATTTAAAAAATATATATTTTTCTGTAACTATAAAAACAATCAATTTCTAAATATTTCATTAAAAAAATATAAATATTACTATTATTTTTACAAAAAATTACTGTCCAGACATCGGCCCGGTTAGAATGGGCCAGCATGTCGAGCCGGGTCAGAATCCTCGAAGAACTCTAGTAAATACAACAATCTTAATTTCCATTTCAAACAAGGCGATTGCTGTACGCAAACCTCTAAAAGTTATTTACGGAAATTGCACTGTTTTGGAAGAAATACGGACATTGTACTGTTTTGAAAGAAATACGGACAAAATCCATTAAATTTACGGAAAACTTTCTGCATATTTACGTATTTGAAATCTCCTTTACGGAACTAATGCCATTTACGGAAATTGTACTGTTTTTTTTTTTGAAAAATGAAACTTCTCCGTGAAATTTTACGGAAAATCTCTTGTATTTTCACGGATTTTTTTTAGAGTGTAATATTTAGAACTTCTTAATGATTTGATTTTGATTATTAGTAAGTTTAAGATAGTCTCAAAGAGAAAAAAATGTTAACGTTGATAGACTTAGATAAGGATGTTGGACTGTAATATTTAGAACTTCTTAGTGTTTTTCATTTTGATCATTAGTAAGTTTAAGATTGCCCAAAAGAAAAATTTTTGACGATGATAAACTGCAATATTTAGAATTCCTCAATAGATTTGATTTGATTATTAGTAAGTTTAAGATAGTCTCAAAGAAAAAAGAAATCCAAGAGTGATAGACTATGATAATGATATTAGATTATGATAATTAGAACTTTTTAGTGTTTTTAATTTTGATGTAAGCTCAAGATATTCTCAAAGGAAAAAAAATCAACGGTGATAGACTATGATAATGCTATACTATGATATTTAGAACTTCTTAGTGTTTTTTATTTTGATTATTAGTAAATTTTAGATAGTCTCAAAGAAGGACTATGATAACGATATTAGACTATGATATTTAGAACGTCTTTATGTTTGTTATTAGTATGTTTAAAATAGTCCAACAATATGCTGACAATACTGTCACAACTATTGCTAAAGGTAATTCAAAATAATGAATGAGAAGTTTTCTTTGGATGAATTTGATGAAATCAATTTTCAAATGTTTATTTTTAACCAGTGGGCGCGGATGATGTTTCCCGCAGCAATCTTTGAAATTATTTTCTGATCCATTTTTCATTGATTTTTAATTAACTTAAATTTTTAACCAAATAACATGTTTTAACGAAATGTGCACTATGTCAAAAGTCTGTTCAAAAACGTTTAGTAAGATACCTCATGCATCATTGTGCGTTTTTATATGTATAGGTTAAGAGATGTTGACATTAGAAATAATATATATGATACAAAATACTGTGAAATACAGCATGCGAGATCATTGCTTTATTCTGTTCTGCTTTTAGTCGTCGCTTGATTTTAAGGAATAGTGATGTCCAGGGCTTGACAAATGCGGTCGCTAGGTCGCCACTGGCAACCAAGTTATTTGATTTGGCGGCTCTTTTTTCTTTTCTTTTCTTTTTTTTGTATAAAAATTGACCTAAGAAATGAAAAAAAAAAAACGAAATTTTTTTTTCTTTTTCCCAAATATTAAGTAATACACTTAGAAACTATATTCAAACAAAAAATAATGTTAACTTTTTTTTTTTTCATTTGGCAAAAATAAGTTCATCATATGCAAATTTTAAAATAATAAAATCAGAATAATTTCACTGACTTCGACATTAAAATAGGCAAATAATTGTTTACCTGCTTCACTATTTTATCAATGCGTCACCTCATCAGATATAGATTTTGTAGCACTCAACTAACCGGACATTTAAAGCATTTAGTAATCAGCATTTTCCGAAAATGTCGGTTAATTTAGCCTTTAGAGTAGTTTTTTTTTAGAGATACATAATTTTGATAAGTTTCGTCAGAAACTTTAAATATTATCTTTCTAAATTATGTACTGTTCTAAACTATGTAACTAATATTTCTAAACTAGGCTTGTTATTATTTTTTCTCAATTAATTCATGAAAAAACTTTTTTGTTTTTTGAAAATCAATGACGGGGAAGAGTGGGGAAGATATTTTTTTCTGTCGACTAGAATGTTTTGCTGGTACCAGATTTTATTATATTTGTACTCGTAAAACCCTCTGGTGATGTCAATTGTATGATACAATTGATATCAAATTAGTGTGATTATTACCAGGATCAAACAATTTATACTGACTTTTTTTTTTTTTTTTTTTTGAGCCTATCTTAATTGCTATCGAACACAATAATAATCAAAATTAAAAATCTAAAACTGTCTAAATATTTAAAAAAATTCAAATTTAACATTTTAAAAGCACGTTTGGGTAACCTAATACCTTGTTTTAACAGAAAAATGAATGGAAAGGGTGAAAAAAGATCTCAGAACGATGTGAAATTTTAGTATGCTATTAAAAAAATGTAAGAATATGTAAGTGTCTTGAAATAGTCTTTTAATAACATTACATATAAAAAATATATATAATAAAATTTTACTGCGGAAATCAGTTGAACTTGATAAAATTTTCCATTTAAAGTCATCACTGTAGCCGAAAGCTTTTCCGTCAAGTATACCCTAATTTAAATTATGTAATTCATGACCGAAAAGTACAAAATAATAAGTATAGAATATAATAATAAAGATATTATAAAGAAAAACATGTCCGAGAGTAACGTTGACGTCATATTGACGGTGACAACACCTGACCAATAAATTGTGAAATTACTGAAATTTTTTAAAACTCCAAAACATCGCACAATTTCTATTTTTACATACGGTCAAAAAGGGAACAAAATTTTCTTTCAAATGCAATTTGTGTGAAAAATATCTAAATTCCCTTTTTTATAATGGTTTCTAAAATGAGTAAGATTAATTCTTTTTATCTCTATTGCGTGCAGTCCGATTACTAAAGATTAACCCGTTTACCTTTAAAAACAAAACCTAAAACATAAAAAAATTAAATTTATCTGTTATAAAGCATCCAGTAATAAAGAAAAATATAGAAAATTATGAAAAGAAAATATTAAAAACATTGGAACTCTGAAAATATCCATCTAACTATGAAACCTTCAAGTTTGTGCATCATTAAAAGTATCTAAAATAAGTAACAACATTTGAGTAAGTGTCGTGTTCAATCGTAGCGAAGTTGTCTAGCCCGCTGGTTTAGTAAACGGAAGGTCCTGGGTTCGATACTCTTCGTGGCAAGTGGTGGTTGTTTACTGAAAACTCGTTCAGAAATGAACGGGAAAAAAAGAAGTGTATCTATCCCTCATACGATGTTCCTTGAGAGATAACTTTTTTTATTGGTCCTATAAAATTAATTTTAACGACATAAAAATTTCTAAAAAATACGGAAGATATCTGTTAAAAAACGGAAATATAAAAACGGATATTTCAGAAATCACGGAAAATTTCCTGGAATTTACGGAATTTTTTTCCCGTTAAAATACGGAAATAGTACTGGCGTCTCGATTGCCAGTACAATTTCCGTTATTTTCAGGAATTTCTTTTTGCAGTCTGCACTGTTACTTCCTGAATAGTCGAAAACTGACGACCATGGGCATACACCTCTCGTGCAAGTACTCCCCAAAGGTTTTCAATTGGATTCAGGCCTGGGCTGATGGCTGGCTAGTCTATAACAGTCACTTGATTTTGTGTAAACCAAACTGTTTTTGAGCAGAAGCTGTGAATCGACGCATTGCCCTGTTGGAATTTCCAATTTTTCTTTCCTAACATGTTTCAAATTGTAAGTAAATTGCTATTGAGGACATTTTGATAATCCCCAGAGCACTGTCGACCATTACGAAAAGCAATATTCGTTGTTTTGTTGAAACAGAACGCGCCCACACCATGAGAGAACACCCTCCTTTTGTTATCGACTAAAGAACTCACGAGATTGTCATCGTAGATTAGACCAATAGTATGCCCAGCCATCATGGATATCCAATTTTAATTGTTTTTGTCACTGAAGAAAACAATTAACCATTCATCCGCCCAATGCATGTGTTTTTTAGCCCAAAGAACGGATCTATGGTGCAATTTCAGCATAGGTGTCCGGCACATCCTGTGATATTTATGAAATTTGCTTGCCTGTATGCGACGATAAACAGTAAATCTCGAAATAGGAAACGCTAAAGTCCTTGCAATTTCACGACCAGACTTATTTTGGGTTGAAACTGCTCGCAAAATCTCTTTATCTTGTCGCTGAGATGTTTTTCTTGGTAGACCTGAACACTTTTTTTGCAATCGCATTGTCATCTTTCTATAAAATTTCATAAATCCCAAATTTGCTACACTTCATTTGTTTAACAATTATCGGAAACTTTAACATTTTCAGTCTTTAAACGCCGAATTTTACCTATATCAGCTGCAGAGAATTGAACGTTGCAAGGCATTTTCCAACTATTCGCGGATTGAAGAACGAATAGTTATTTTATATTTCGAAGTGGTTACGTCAGGGTGTACAATACGTAGAATATACAATTTTTTTTGATACGGGGGTAATAAAAGCGATTCTTTTCATTGTCCATATCTGTTTGGGTCAGCTTATTTTGAATTTTATTTTTTTACAAACAATCTGTGGTATAAGCATAATATTTCTGTATTGTAATAAACTTATGTTATGATTCCATATGCTAATTATTTTTTTCATCATTATTGATTAATTTTTTGAGTTGTTATTTCAAATAATCGCCTGTCCATATACTTTTTAGACGCACTGTATGTGCCTGCAAAAAAATGTTTAAATTGCTAAGTATAGTTTTTGATCCTACATAAAATTTATGTAATTGGACTATCGTCACCGATTTCAAAATTAAATTGCGCTTAAAATTCGTAATTTTTCGATTTTAAAACTATCTGCTTCAACGTATTTATCATGCATTTCTCTATAAAACTACCAGTTTTCATGTTTCTATATGCAATAGCTTTTTTTAAATGTAAGCCGAGAAAGAGCCCCCATGACAACAAAATCAATTACAGCAACAGCATCAGCAGCATTAGCTACTTAAAAAAAAAAAAAAAAAAAGTAAGATACGTACAATAGAGATAGAGAGATACGTACAATACGACATATAAACAACTTTTTTTGTTAATAAATGCAAATAATAGTGACTAATAAGGAATATTCCATAACCCTAATTCAACCGAAACCTAATAAATATATGAAGTTGATGTAAAGGTCGCTGAGTTCCGCACTTTTATAACGATGCCGTTACTTGATGCCGAAACTTACAAATTTGTCGCTTAAAAAGAGAGTTAAATTATTTTAATTTAAGCAGTAAAGCACGAAAAATGTTTATATATATATTTTCGCACCACAACATGGATAATTATACCTGTAACATGATGTAAATTCTCACATTCAATCAAATCTTTTGTTGAATATGATGCATTATCCATAAACACGCACATAATCAAATTTCGGAATGCAATTAAAGAAATAGTTGGCTGAAAAGAAAAGGTGCTTTGTTCTTTTTAGCTTGACATTTTTTACACAAGAGAAAAATATTCCCTATACTTTTGATTGATCGTGTCTTTGAAGTCATTTATCATCATCATAGCCATTTCTGTTTGGTAATAACTATTCCCAATATTAATAAATGTTATTGGCGTGTAAAAGTTTTTCCGAAATTAAATACAACAAAAATATCGATTTATCATTTCACACAAAACTGATCAGAAAAAAAAGAAAACCTTTAGAAAGTATAAAGATTAATTAAAAGAGGATTTTTTTAAAACTTCTTTTTTGTGCCCAGGGTCCGGAATCTAGGGGAAGCACAGTATCATTTTGGAGCCCCTTTCATTCGGGAATTTTTTTCTAAATTCTGCATGCACAGAAATTCATCAATGCTACAAATATTATTTTTCAGGAGAGGATTAGACGAGCTCACATATATTTCATACAATAGTTTTATTTATTTATTTATTTATTTATGTTTCCTATATATAGAGAATGTATATATAGATAGAGTAATATTTGAGGACGTGAGTTTCAAAACTCGCCTTATCCAAAATTTAAAAAATCATGTTTACTGTATCAATCTAATCTATTGGTAAATCTTCACCGAAAAAACACTTCAATTCGCAAAAAAAAAAAAAAAAACTAGTTTTAGCATGCATTTCTGGCATTGTAAAATCTCGGATTACAATAAAACAAGCAGTTGGAGGTTTTTCGCGATTTCCCAAAATTTGATTTTCTGGATAAGACGAGTTTTAAAACTCGCGTCCTCATTTGTAGTACATACAGTTGTTGTATGTTCCGTTACCCGTGTGGTTTCAATATCAATATAGCACATTACGTTGCCATATGACTGGTTAACCCTTTCATTACGGCTTAGAACATACATGTCCCAATAGAATAAATTTTTATTCTAATCCTGCCACTTTTTGAAAAATAATCTCTGTCATACACAAATATCAGAATATTTTCAAGAGATAGAAAGAAATGTTTTTTTTGTAAAAAAAGAACCTACCAATAAGAATTTTTTTTATAAATTCTGATGCGATTGAATATAAAAATACTCGCCAATCTTGGCCCGTAGTCAAAGGGTTAACAGACATTCAGATCACATTCAGATTTCCAGTTTAGATAAGATTTTTTCTTGTATTAGGCAAACGTTTCCCTCTAAAAAACTAAAACGCAATGTAAAAAAATAAATAAAAATGTGAATTAGAGGCTACATTTTACAGCTATTTTGGGAACTCTCATAAATTTTAGAGGGAAGCTCATGCTTTACGTGCCTTTTGGATAATCAGGTCCTGTTTATGCTATTTATTAAGTCTATACACTGTGTACAATGTACATACAAGTTATTCTTTCTATCTCACACATATACAACTGGGGGTCACCATACAACGAAACACATACGCCATATAAAAATGTTTAATTTACTAAAACCTTCCTCACAACAAATGTATTTAACAAACAGTGCAAGTTACCTTTGAAATCCTTTCAATAGATGTTAAGTTACAAGTTAAGACCATTTTCCATGATTCTGATTTAATACATAAAAAAAAATATAACAACAAATAGAAATAATCATATATATATTATTTCTGATGTCAACATTCCTTTTTTTATGCACATAGAAAATACACAGCAATGAACGAAGTACGAAAGGTTTTTGAACAGGCTTCTTACAAGTATACACTCTAGATGTGTGCACGGACAGAAATTTCGAGGCTTGGCCCGTAGAAAAACTTTATTGGTGCGGCCCGACCTGATATAAAATCTAAAAATTCAGCCCCGTTCCAGTCCGATTTTCTATGGGACATGCCGATATTTCTGAAGTAACATTATTCTACAATTAAAAGAATTAAAAAAATATATTTACATATGCATAGATTTTATTTTCCTATTATATGTCCGCAATGCATCAAATACGGAATAACAATAATATTAATGACCAATTAGGTTATTTCGTACATAAACAGTAATTAAAAAAATAAATTTTGACAGTTACATTCAAATGATGATTCAGTCAGAAAATCAACGTAGTTTAGAATGAAAGAAAATGATGGTATAGAAAATCACAATTTAAAAGCTCTGCAAAAACAAAAGTATACGTTATAAAAAATATTTCACTGTAATTTATTAAACCAAATACATTTTCTAAAAATTTCATTAAAGAAATTTATATCACTTTACTTTTTCAAAAATACCAGCCCAACTGGGCTCAGGGGGAAGAAAGAAATCCGACCCGGACTGGTGCAGGTCTGGCCCGATCCGAAAATACTGAAGACCAGACCGGCCCAAATCTCATGAAAGAAAATTGGCCTGAGCTCGGGCCGGGCGCGTGCAAATCTACCAAACACTCACATATTATTGGACTAAAAATTTTAGTTAATTAAAAATTAATGAAAAAAACTATCAGCAAATAATCTCATAGATTGCAGCGCGAAAGCACCGCAAGTGGCCGCTGGTAATGATGGGGATGCAAGGGTGCTGTGCCACAGAGGGCTAATTGAAACCACTAAATTTCAATAGTATTTTTCACCTTATTAAATCTCAGAAATTCTGTCATTGAAAAAGGCGAAGAATACCATTAAAATTTAGTGGTGACAATCGGCCCATTGAGGCAATGGTTATGGTTAATGAGGATTCTTCCAAAATGCTAATCCACAAATATACAACTAAGCCAGCCTTTTCCCGTCTAGCCGGTCGCTACTGTGTGGGGCCCATATGCATTCTGTAGCGTATAACCCGGATTTCGCTTGGGACTCAGAAAGTGCATTTTACATGCAAACAGAAAAATATAAATAAAATACTTTATTTTAAACTATACGAAAATAACTAATAAGAATATCAAAAAAGCACGTAAATAAAGATTTCATGACGTAAATAATATTATTTATTTCATGAGCCCCTGGAAAAGACTCGCTCTGCCCTGCCCGTGATTATCTAGGGGAAAAGGAGAGCTTTTAGCTTCAAGTGTACGAACCCTGGGATAGGTAATCAAAAATATTCAAATAAGTAGTTATGAAGAAATAAAAGTAAACAGAATAAAGCAAATAATTGTAATAAGAGTTAAAAAAATACGAAAAAAAAATTAGATAAAAGAAAGTTCAAAACGTGGGGTGCACAGAAATAAGTCAGTTTTCCTCTTCCCACAATCCTCGTGAGACCACCTAATACACTAGGTGCATCTCGCCCAGTTTTCTCCCATCTCATCAGAGAATTTTGATGCACAAAGGGACACTCAGCGTCTTTTTCTGTGTCACTAAACGATTCCGTGTCCATGTCAGAGTCTGTGTTGACCAGTTGAAGGTCATCCTTATCGAGACTATCATCAGACGATTCAATGGGAATAGTTTTTCGGCGTCTTTTACAAGTCATTTTTTTCTCGGCCTTTGAAATGTGATTTTTTGCTACAGACTTTCCTGAAATTGATACTTTATACGTCGATGGTATTTTTTCGCTGGTGGGAACACTCATTGCCAGTTTTTTCTTAGTCTTCTCTTTCTACTTTTCTTCTTTAGACGTTTTATCATCCGTTTTTTTTTTTTTTTTTTTTTTTTTGGCTTAACATATCCTCTTGTAGGGAGATGATGTGCTTTCCCTTATCCTGATGTCGAAGAGGAAGCAGGTCATGAAGTCACAGGTGACATGTCGCTAGGTGACACGAAGTTCTGAGTATG
This sequence comes from Maratus michaelseni, assembly GCA_963931845.1. Taxonomy (NCBI): domain Eukaryota; kingdom Metazoa; phylum Arthropoda; class Arachnida; order Araneae; family Salticidae; genus Maratus; species Maratus michaelseni. The sequence continues at coordinate 261,294,351 of OZ007587.1, read as the reverse complement.
TACTGTGATAGCAGGGTTAAATTCGTTAGTGGAAGAAAGATCCTGATCAGGCACTCCAGGAGAAATTGATGAAACCTGAAGAAGAATACGTAATGAACGAAAAAAAGAGAGGAGATCCAAGTTTGGCACTATATCCATATTTGGGAATCCTTGGTAGTGCCATATTTGGAACTCCACATGGACTGATAATAATACTAGGTATTGACAACAAGAAGATGATTTTCAGCAAAAACCAACTGTTGGAAAACAGTAATATAAATAAACTGAAACTACAGCTATGTTCAAACATTTCGAAATCACATACCTTCCTCAAAAAAGATACTCTTGAAAATGTAACCTTAAAAACTTCCAACACGTGGAAACACAGCTGGTGGAAGATCAATACTACAATCGGTAGAATGATGCGAACACACTGCACCCTGTTGAGTAAATTTGGAAAACTATTGTTTGAGGATTTTCTCACTAGAGTGTGATTTCTCCTTTACAAGATATAAGATAGTGCCATATTAGGGGACTATACCATATTTGGTCACTTTACCCTACGTATTTAATTATTCTTTTAGTAGATTTGTTATCCCGAATTTCCCGTTCCTACTTAAAACTGCTGTTGAGACATGGCGAAATGACCTAAAACTTTCGATCCCCACCCATTTAACCCCCTTAGTGATTGAATTTCTAAAATCGCTGAAATGCGGTAAAATGACCTAAAACTTTCGACCACCCATAAAACTTTTAACACCCATTTAGTGGTTGCATTTCTAAAATCGCTGAAACATGTTCTTACACGTTTTTTATAATTATTTCCATTAGCAACCCATCTTTTCTAAGTAATGCCGGGAAAGAATAAAAATTTACTTTATCTGCAGATGTTATTTATGCTTCGGCACGTGCAAGTTGCTAGGAATTAATCTTAAAAACAAAAATGAAGTATTCACTAACCTCAGTCGCTTAAATGAAAATTTGTCAATAAGACAGTTTTCTTATACATTTTTTATAATCATTTTAAATTAATTTTTTTAAATAATAAAACTATGCATAATCATTTATTACATTGGATGTACTGCAATAAGGCTGGATTAGAGTCTTTCATCGGGTCGGATAAACCGATTGATTTTGAATTGATTTGATACCCGAAACCGATCCGACCAGCGGTTCGAATCGAGTGGTTTTGCCACTAGATTTTCACGTTTCGGATATTGGGTTGACTTTCTTTTTTTCGGGTTCGAGTCAGTTTTAGCTTAGGTTTTGACTCTTACGAGTCGGGTTGAGGTTGACCCGATTTTTCAAAACATTTCCAAAATATTTTTCATATGAAAATTGTATGCACAGTAAAACCGCATCCCGAAATGAATGAAACTAATTCGTTTAAATATTAAGTAAAGAAAATTTTTTACTAAATTAGTAGCAATACATTAATGCTTCAGAAGATCCACTTAATATTCGTTTAAAGGTGAAATTTTTTTTTTTTAATAATTAAACAGTATCTACTAATATAGACGAATAAAATTAAAACATTAATTATAGCAAACTTTTAAAAGCGTAATACAATAAATTCAATTCATCTTAAACATAGTTCTACTCATTTTCATTAATTTGTTTCTTAAAATCCCAGCATCCCGACTTAGAAAAACCTAAATCTGACCTACAAGAAACATTCTAGAGTGAACCCGATGCACAGAAAAAAATATATATATTAGAGTCAGCCCGATCAGAAAAACGGAAATTAGGGACAATCTGACCCGATATATACAGAAGTGTCCACTACTAAGAGATTTTGAAATATTTGAATATTAAAGATAATAGATAGTTCCATTTTTCAACATAAAAGATAAAACTGGTATTAGTGATGTTATTTTAGACTACTTTTCATAACTGCATTAAAAGATGAATTAATTTCCTTTCATTTAGTGTTCGGGTTGAAGCATTTCGGGTTCATGTTTGAAAAGTGTTGGATTTTATGTCGACGGAAATTATTTTGTCGTGTTCGGATCGGGTTGCGGCTCAATAGAATTTTTCTTGTCGGGTTCCAGTCGGTTTCGGGTTGACGTCAAATGAAATTTTCAGGTTCGGTCGTGTTGCATGTCGACGGAAATAATTTTGTCGTGTTCGGATCGAGTTACAGTTTGACGAAAATTATTTTATCGGGTTTTGGGTTGACTTCAAGCGGAACTTTCAGGTTCGGGTCGAGTTGCATGTCGGCAGAAATTATTTTGCCCTTTTCGGATCGGGTTGCGGTTCAATGAAATTTTTTTTTGTCGGTTTCGGATCGACTTCAAACGGAATTTTTCAGGTTCGAGTTGGAATACGTGTTCGATGAACTTTTTTTTTGGTTTTGGGTTGACTTCAAATGGAATTTTCAGATTCGGGTCGGGTTGCGTGTCAACGGAAATTATTTTGTCGTGTTCAGATGGGGTTGCTGTTCGATCGATTTTTATTTATTTTATTTTATTTTATTTTTTGTCAGTTTGGGTCGGATTGCGGGTTGATTTCAAATGGATTTTTCAGGTTCGAGTCGGGCACAACACGATATTTGCACAAACAAGCTGTTCAAAATCAGGCTGATTGAGAAACAAGTGGTTATTTTTCAATTAGCCTAACGCTATCTAGGCTCTTTGCAATAAGCCTAAATAATATCAGTCTGATTGAGAAATAAATGGTCATATTCTAATTAGCCTAACACTCTCTAGGCTCTTTGCAATAAGCCTGAAAAACATCAGGCTGATTGGAGAACGAGAGATGATTCTCCAATTAGCCAGGCTCTTTGGAAACAGCCTAGGCTATTTGCAAAGAGCCTGATTTCGCAATTAGCCTAGGACATATATTTATAGATTACAATATAATACATACAATATAACATAAAAAAAAAAAAATCGTGATCGGGGTGCTTTTATTACAAATGATGCGTTTTTACGTTGATTGAAAGCAATAATGCAATTAGTTTGCTCAAAAAATAAAATAGTACAATGATAATTAAATTTATTTATTTAAGAAAAGGAATAATTAAGACTATTTCTTTATGCAAACTTAATATATTTTATTTTACAAGTAATTAAAAAATATATATATAAATATTTATAAAAAATTGATTAACAGGTTTGACGTTATATAAATATGTCAAGTAATCAAATAAAGACAAAAATTATTAAAAATTAATATTAAAAAAATGTGTATCAACGGAAAAACGAATTGTAAGTAAAACTATGATTTTCTTTTCAATATTTTTTTTACATCAATGCAATATTTTCGATGCCTGTTTTTCAGTGTATTTTAACTGCAAGAAACTTACATGTTTGTTCAAAGTATTTATAAATAAATAAATATATATATATATATATATATATATATATATATATATATATATTACCGCTTGCAACTTGATGGAATTTAACAAACTTAATTATATATCTACCAAATTTCTTTTCAGATTTCTGCCTAAAAGTATGGGTTTCTGCGCTCAGTTTAAAAAATTGCTGAAAAATTCCGTCATTACCGGCATCCCTCAAATTGTAATCACGAGGAATTTGGCTAAAAAAACACTCAAGATTGTGGTCTTCATCGGCTGCATGATTGGATTCTTCTGGCAGACGTTCTCGTTCTTGACCGTTTATTGGACTTATCCGACTGTAGTACACGTAGAATACCAGTTTCCTGACGAATTTGAACTACCAGCGTTATCCGTATGCAGTTTCAACAGGTAAAGTTAAAACAAATAAAAATATGTTACACTATAAAATATTGCAGAAAAAATTCTTGATAGAATAGATATGCTTACAAAAATGTGTAGCAGAGTGCCTAGCTACTGCTTTATGAAGGTACTCTATGGTCGAGTGAGTTTTGAGATTTTGCGTGCGATCGTGGTATTCTGAATTGTAATATTTGTCTGCGGATGAGCTTATTTATTCTGACATTTCTTTAAGTTTTGCAAAGTATGCCTGAATTTCCGGGAATCTGATTGCTTCGGTTATTTTGTGCAATAACATGATAATTGTGTATCTGTGGTTGTTTAGTTGTTATATATACTGCAGTAGCAGTTAGAGTCGATTGACGCATTCCGCGCTTAGTAGTAAATTAGTCTGGAGTTGAATACCGTCGAGCTCTCCATGTGTCATCTGCAAGCTGAGTTTGCCTATTAACTGTTTTGAGCAAGAATCTACGACTGAGAGTTCCGTCAGCGTGGTAAGAAGTTCAGTTTCAAAGCCTGTTGGAATCCATGGAGTTATCTTTTACAATGATGTTAAAGTGTTTATAATGACAATGTCTTCAGTGATATTAAAGTGTTTATAATGGCAATGTCTTCAGTGATATTACAGTGATTCGAGTGATATTTTAAAGTGAGTTAGAAAGACTTTCTTTGGTTCCCATAGAGCTATCAGCGAGGCCATTTTGATTCGAGCTAAGTGTTTGAATTTAGCGAGCATTTTGAGAAAGCATTCCCCCTCCCATTTTAGTGATTTGAGCTTATTTAATTTTGATAATCAAATTTCTACATCAAATGATTTCTACATCATTTAGTAAAACATGTCCGCTGCACTGTGAAATATCCTTATTATTTCTTTAAATAAATTATTGTTCTTTGTTAAATTATGTGCCATGACCTCTTTTCAAGTGCACTGCCCGGAAGGGTACGTCACAAAAGTAGTGTAGAAATCACTTTAGCGACAAAATCCTATTTCTTCACCCGGACCTTTCTGTCTTCAGAAATGTGTTGACAACTTTTGTTTGCAGCCAAAAACTGGTTGCTATTTTATCGCTCATATATCACTTCTAAATATCAAATGATTTCAATTTTTAGATCATCGGATAGGAAAAACAAATGTACTTTCCAACGAAATTTGTGTGAAAGCTGCACATCAATTATGTAACTTTTTATGACTTTTTAAATAATTTTCGTACATGAACTTTTTTGTTATTATTTACCTCAACAATGGGCATTTGTTTGCTTCAATAATATAAAGTAACCAGTGTCAGAGTTACCACAATTTACAATTGATTACCCAGAGATAATTTTAAAAAAGCAGGAATAACCATAAATGTACCGCATTCAAGCGCAAAACTAAAATCTGTCAGCTCTTTATTTTATTTTGAACATAAAGTTAATATAAAGTTAAATTAAATTGGTTAAAAGATAAGTGGCCACCGAATATGTTTGGAATGGTATTTTATAATTTTTATTTTTATTTCTTAATTTCTAACTGTAATATGACTATCGTCTGCCAACTTTTTATTATTTATATTTTGTGTTTATTCTCATTACCATAAAAACCATAGCGGATAAGCTACAGGTCGTAAAAAAGGACAGTGTTTTATTGTTATTATTAATTTTAGAAATCACTGGGAAGAAGATTAATCAGAAATCTAAGAAAATTAGAGTTTTTTTATGGAAACATTTCTGAAGTAAAAGAGTCCTATTGCTGTCTGTAAATTTTGGGAAAGATGTTTGTGTTATTTTCGAAAATCTATTGATGTTTGAGGATTTGGTTTTGGCTTCTGATGAAGATTTCAGAGATAGAGAAAAGATTTCCTGAAACGTGGGTAATTGAGAAGTTACACGGAATTTTAGTAAATGTTACTTATATATCATATTATGCTTCGGGAATTATTTACAGCTGTTGATTCAACCTAACTGTGGAGATAAGAAGGTAAATCAAATATTACTGTTTTGCAATAGTTCTTGTTTGGTTTAATGTAATGCTTCATACATGGGCTATCTTTTTGAATAAGACATTTTTCTGCTATTTGTAAGTCAATAATTATCAGTTCTTGACCGCATTTCTTTTTGTGTTGGCACCAATTTTAGGTAGCTTTCAATACAAAAAAGTATAAAGCTACCTATTGCAGCCGTTCGGAGGAAAGCAGTTCCGGAAAATTTCGATATATTTTCACCGATCATGACCCCCAGACCCCCAAACCACCCTCCGTTCAAATGTTGATTTATATATATAGATATATCCATATATATATATATATATAACTTTAAGTAAAATTTAACCATTGAAACATAAGAAACTGACCACATACACTGAAATCCCGATACCAAAGAGCCCTGTCAATTTACAAATTAAAATTGTAGTCCTAATAAATGTAACATTATTAATTCAAATTAAGAAGAAGAAGAAAAAAAAATTAAATAAATAGAAAATAAGGAATGAAATATAAACCACACGAGTATATACACAAATAAAAGCTTATAAAGTAATTTACTTTTTCAAGGGCAAGAAAATCACATTTATAAGCAAAGAACGATTGTTTTCTGTATATGACACCAGCTTTTGCTAAATATAGTGCCATATCTCGCCCGAACAATCGCTGAAACAATATTGAATAACAAGACCTTTACAATGGAATATTATAAATTATACATACAATTTGTAAAGGAGTGTGAAAAAGAATAAAAAATAAATAAAAAATATATATATTACTTATATTAATAATATCCCAAGATATTTAGTATATTGTGAGCACATGTACAAAGTTGTATCCAAAAGAAGAGGTTAAATTCACAGTTAAATAGAGAATCCTTCAGATCATAAATTGTGTCCTACAGTTACAGTTATTTTTATTTAACTAAATAGATTACAACATTTTAAAAAATGTAGAAAAAAATTATGATATACATATAAATAAAAACCATTAATTATTTTATTTTAATTTTAATTTAATAAATTAAAATATATAATATTACTTGATAATTTGAAAGTATTTCATAGATATTATTACCTCCATACTAAATTTCCAAGTTTTAATATTTTAAATAAGCTATACTACTGCCATCTATTGTAAAAATATTAGACTATTTTAGCATACTATCAAATACATTATATAATTTACTTTTGCTGCTGACATCTGGTGTACAGATATTCTACTAAAACTTTAATATTGTATGTATAATTACTTATTTGCAGCTGTAATGTAGTGTAAATATATTAATTTTACTAGTTAATATTAATGATATATATAGAGAATAAGAGTTACTAGTATAATATAATTTCTATTTTAACTAACCCATTTAAAATATATCTTAATTTAACCCAAACATTAATGTAGAATCCATATGATGCTTTCATTTTATAAATTAGTATTATACTTAGAAATAACATAGATTATTCAATATGGCAATGCACTTATTATAATTTAAATCCAGCTATTTAAATAATATCTACCCTGAAAAAAAAAATATAAAAAACATAAATATTAATTAAATTAAATGATCTAATATTAAAATAAAATAAATAATATAAAACTAAGAGATATGTTTATTAGTGTACTATATTTAATAAATATTTAATATTTACTAAAATTAAATATGTTTAACATATTAATATTATATTGTATTGATTAACCCATTGTAACATCCTTGATAATTTTAACTTTTGTTACAACCCCAATAATATTAACTCCATATAATCATAACAACAATTATAGAATTCGCCCACATGTAAATTTTAATTTATGAATGACTTTTAACTAAGATGATCCTATGCAGCACATGCTCTTAATATGAGTTATAATTTAGCTAAATATATCAACAGTCAAAAGTTGAAAATTATCGTTAATATTTTTTAAAATATGAATGACATTAAACTAGGATAATCCTATGCAGCAACGCACACAATAGGATTCATAGTTTAGCCAAATATATCAACAATCAAAAGTTGATTATCATTTTTATCAAGGAGATTTTAACAAAAAAAAAAAAAAAAAAAAAAAATACAGACATTTAACCCAAATTAAATTTATATTTATATGTGTAAAATTGATTTAACTAAATAGTAAGGATATCCATAAACTTGTGCAATTTGAAGGATATGTTTTAAATTTTGATTTTTAAAGTTATTTGAACAAAGATTATTAATTCTATGTGCGAAATTTAGTAAAATATTTACAAATACTGATTTATGTATACATGACAAATAGTTAGTAAATAAGTTAACCTTAAAAGTAAAATCATTTCGCTTGTCATAAATGTCAAACAAAAGTTTATTATCTTTAAGAATTATCTTAAGATCAAGAAAATTAATTTCATTATTTGCCATAACATTGAAACTATAAGTTAAATTTTTATGATATTTTATAGGTAATAAATAATTTGAATTACTATTAAAATAGAAGACAATAATGTCATCTATATAACGGTATATTTTACAATTAGCAATATTAGAGTTACGTTCATAATAATATAAATACAATTCTGCAAGAATTGAAGAAACAATGCCACCTTGAGGGAGTCCACAGCTTTGTATATATATAGTATCATTAAAAACAATATAATTATAATGGAGAATAAATTTAGTTAATGTTTTAAAGTAATTTAACGAAATTTTATTTTTTAATTTAATAGAATCCTTGTATTCCTTATATAATAAATTTACTATCTTGAACATATCGTTAATATCAATGTTATTAAATAAGTCATTAAAATCAAACGTCTTCATGTATTTTATGTTATTTAAATTTTTAATATTATTGACAAGTTGAAAACTATTTTTTATGCTATACAAATTATCTTTTTGTTTTGTAAGTTCAAACAATTTAGTGAGAATAGTTAATAAAAATTTGCTTGCATTATTGTTATAAGTATTACAACCGATTGTTACAGTTCTAAATTTTAAAGGAGTTTTGTGAAATTTAGGTATAACAACAATGTATGGATAATTAAAGTTATAGTTTTTAATTTTTAGTAATTTATAAAATTGAAATATATGTCGATTATTAATGATTTTATCTAGATTAGTTATTTTAAAATTTAAATTTGTATTTATAGCTTTAGTTATTAACTGCGAATAATAATATTTGCAGATGAAAGCATAATTGTTTGGTGATTTATCAACATATGTAATAATAAATTTGTTTTGTAAATTCGTTATTTCACTATTTAGTTGTTTAAAATTAAAATTATATATGTCCAAATTCCTATGAAGTTCAGCATTTAAATTACTTAAAACATTTAATTTCCATTCATTAAAAAATTCAAGAGGTTTATTATAATCTATTGATATTTTATATATAAAAAGGTCAAGATCCAGATTAAATTGTTTTAAAATAGAAAAAATTGTATAACATGAAGGTAATCGAAATTTAGTCCCATTAGTCATAAGATTACGCAAGTAATCATTCTCTACAATATTAATATCCCCTGTAATAATGTGACCATGTACCTTATCTACATAATTGCTATAATTAGGATTATTACATAAGCAAGGAGGTTTATCATTTGATGTTAGAAATTTTGCAAATTTATTGTAATTGAAAATCCTACGTCCTAATGTAACATTGTATTTGTATGATTTATGTATTGTAAAATTTTTTATGGGGAATTTGTTCTCAATGTTATATATATATCTGATCTATGTCATACGATAACGCCCGTATTTATGAATCGATTTTGATGAAACTAATTGTGTGTATTAAGGTCACTAATGTCTCGACCGAGTTCGTTGGCCAGCTTGGTCCGCCATTTTGTTTCAAGATGGCAGCCATTTAAAAATTTAAAACTAAAATAAATATACAAAAAAATAAAAATTCAAATTTATTTTTTAATTACGTGTTAGGCCTTGATACAAGGATTCCAGAGCATTTTTTGGTTTACCTCTATCTTAAAAAATGGCTGAGATAGAGCAGTTTGAAATTCTAGGGTGGCTGACATTTTGAAACAAAACAGCACATTAACGTGATTACTCGCAAATTATTTTCTTTCATTGTTGTAATAATTTTCCCAATCATACGCATAAAACTATATATTCATATCCGTTAGCGCCAAATTCTCGCCAGAATTGGCGACATTTGGCGAAATATCGCCAAATTTGGCGACCAAAATAAGTCATAAATTAAGCCAATTTGGCTATTGCTCAATAATTTGGTGAATTTCTTATTCAAATTCAGTATTAACGAATCTTTTGTAACCGTTTCTTTGCATTTTAACTTGCTGTTTCCGTGTAACATTAGCTAAAATTTTAAAACGAAGATATGGGAAAGCTACCTTTTCCTCCCGGTACAAGCCGGAAGGACTTTTTCATATACAAGCTAGCTCAAAGTTTAATTATTTGTATATATTGTGTCATCCGGAAAGTTCTGCGGTTTTTCAAAGCGAAGCGCGGTTTTGTCGCAGAATTCTCGCTTGTGTTGTGCCACAATTTTTGTTTCAGTGCAGTGGTAAGAATGGAGAACCGAAAAGTTCATTTTCGTCATATTATGCTTTTTTTATTTCAAGAAAGAAAAAGATGCTATCCAGACTGCTCGTAAAATTTGTGCTGCGTACGGACAAAGTTCTGTTTTAGATGATTCAATTCGAAGGAGGTTTGAGAAGTTTAAGTGCGGAAATTTCAACCTCGAATATGATGCGACCATGATCTGGACGACCATGATCTGTAAAGGAGGACTCTTAAAAGAATCTATGAAAATCCATGTTACACAGTTTAAAAGCTATCACGCAGACTAAATATTCCAAAAAGTACAGTGCATATGATCATTTGATAGCTTCTTTTAAGAGGTCCTCCTTTACAGATGATGATGGTCGTCCATAGCGGACATTATCTTCGAGGCTGAAATTTCCAAGCTTAAATTTCTTAAACCATCTTCGCACTGTGTCATCTGAAACAGTAAAAATTTTACGAGCAGTCTGGCAAGCATTTTTACCTTTCTTGAAATAAAAAAGCATAATATGACGAAAATGAACTTTTTGGTTCTCCATTCTTAGTACTGCACTGAAACAAAAATTATGCCACAAAACAAGCGAGTATACAGCGCAAGCAGAAAAGATCGAATGTACATATCTCGGTCAATCAAGGTCACCCCTTATCAGCAGTAGCAAAATATAAATGGACAAGACCGCGCTTCGCTTTGAAAAACCGCAAAACTTTCCGGATGACCCAATACAGTTCTTTCTTTTTTGTTTTCTATCTGTGAATCAATAATTATCCGTTCTTTACCCATAATTCTGTTTCGTCTGGAATTTTGTTTCATAAATGGCTATTTCGAAGATGTGCTTTCTGTATATACCATTTTTTGGCTATCTGTAACTATTTGTTCTTCTGTTACAATTCTTCCAGGATTAGCTGTAATATCGCATGTATGCAATAGTTAAATAAGGAAAAGCTATTTGTGAATTGTTTTTGGAATAATTGACCTTCATAACTTATGATATATTTTCATCAGTATACATGTAAAAATTTAATACGTTAAATTTCATTTACAGATAGAAAGAGAAAAAAGCTGCTAGTGACGCATATACGTTCATGTTTAACTATAGCAAAGTAAAAGCAATAACTGAGAGAAAAAAATATGCTTTTGTTTATGATTCTTTTTTATAAGCTTCTTGTTCATAATTTATTTTAAATAGAGAAGCACAAATTTTTACAAACAGTCACGTTCTAGAAGTATATAAGTTATAAAATATACAAAGCTTTTTAGTCTGTTTAAAGATAATTTTCAAATTTAAATACATAATTTAATACGTTAAATTTCATTTACAGCTAGAAAGAGCAAAAAGCTGCTAATGGGGCATATACTTTAATGTTTAACTATAGCAAAGCAAAAGCAATAACTGAGAGAAAAAAAATGCTTGTTTTTGATTTTTTAAAATAAGTTTCTTGTTTATAACTTATTTTAAATAGAGAAGCACAAATTTTAACAAAAAGTCACGTTCTAGAAGTATATAAGTTATAAAATATACAATGCTTTTTAGCCTGTTTAAAGATAATTTTCAAATTTAAATACATAAAATATACTGTACCCATAAAGCAATACAAAATAATAAAATATTAAATAAAATTATATTTTGACAAAAAAAAATAAAATAAAATAAAACATAGTCAACCAATTGAAAAAAAAAAAAGACATAGTCAACCAATTGAAAAAAAAATCCATCCCTTATCATTTTCAAATAATGAACTATTTAAAAATGTTCAAAAAACATTTTCCAGCCATAAATATTACTCCTTTTTATAAAAGCAAATTAAACGACTTTTATCATGGAAAATTATCTCTGTATTTGACATTCTGCTAAAAGCAGATTCTTCTTCTTTTTTTTTCTGTAGTTACATAATAGATGATGAATTATAAAAATGTTTCGCAGCCTGTAATATGCTATAAACTTTTTTAAAAAGGGGGAGGAGAGGAACAAAGTTTTAGCATTTAAGGTTTGCGCTTTTATCCAACTTTGTTTCTCTTATTATGTTCAAAACAGTCCAATGATTTTTTTTTTAAACGTGGATGTTTAGTGTTATCATATTTTTTTTAATATGATTTAAATATATTGCATGTTTATTGCTTTGTTAAATTAAAAATTAAAAAAAAAAAACAATTTTTCTGTGTTTGAGAGATAAAATTAACTCAGTGCCAATGTGCCAATGGATATGATTATTTTTTCAATTGCTCAGTTTGTTCTCATCCTGTCAGACATATCTTAATAGCACCGTAACCCGAAATCCACCAAAATGTGACAGCACCGTGACCCAAATGCAACTGTTACTTTCCACATTGCCGCCATGTGACGAGGAAAATGAGTGACCGCGACATCACTATGGCATGGATAGGCGCAAATGACTCAGTTTAATGTGACGAAATAAAATTACCACATTTTGTTCGTATTATAACTGTGATACTTGTGACCATTTGTGATGTCACAGTTACGCCACATCGACGGGCTGTGTTATTATTATTGTCGCATTATTGTGTAACCCCACATTTATTGCTCCAACTACACTTAATTCTACTTTTACATGACTATAGGTTTAATGATTTACGGACATTGAATACCATCATTATTTTAATACTAGCTGGTTTCGCCCGCCAGCGGGCCCCTAATTTACATCGGTGCCTCGAATTGTAGAAAATCTCGAATCTTGTAAAACCTCGAACCGGAAGAACCTCCGACACGAGTCTCCGCTGCCTTCGGCACCGTACACCGGTCGTGCTACGCACGCACCGGAAAATCCCTTAATTTGCACATTGAGTAGTATAAACCTCTAACCGAACGAACCTCCAACCCGGGCCCGCAATCAATGCTTTTCGGTAGCAATCTCCTCGAAAGAAGACTTCCGAGATTTAAATTATAAAATATAAAAATAAAAGTAGTAAAAAATATTAAATATCTTGGCGCATTGTTAGATTCTAAATTCAATTTTACAGATCACATGAAAGACCTTCGAACAAAGATTGCAAACTTTGTAAACGGATTTAGAGGATTTCGATTCTTTAATAAAGGTATCAAACCAGACATCCTGAAAATATGGTATCAAACAGTCATAGAACGCCAAATACTATATGCTTACGAAATTTGGTATCCAAACTTGAATACTGATGGCCGCAAATTACTACGTTCAACTCAGCGTTTGGCATTATTAAACTTAATACGGACCTATAGGACTATCTCTCACGAAGCTCTGTATCTTCTTACAGGAACTCCACGAATCCTAATAAAAATACAGAATGAATTTCAGTACTACCAACTGAAAATAGGAAATAGAAATTTGTTAATCAATAACACACAGCTAAACATTAACAATATAGTGCAGAAAGAAAAATCGTATCGATTCCTCAATTACTACAGAGTCCAAAATATCAGAATTATAGAAGATAGAAAATCCATCCATCCAAAAGAATACGATGTGGAAGCCTACACAGATGGTTCTGTCATGCCAGGGGGTGTAGCCAGTGCTTTCACCATATATAAAGATGGAAATAATATACATGATGAAGCAATACGACATCATCCACTGAATAACATATATAAAGCAGAATTAATGGCAATTTATAAAGCAATAAAATGGTTCTCTACCTCCGACTACAATAAACTACTAATTATTACACATAGTTACTCTTCTATGGAAGTATTAAAAGTTGCTTTTCCTAGAAACTACATTATCAAAAACATTTAAAATCAATTACTTCAAATTCCTGATAAATCCATTATAATAACATGGACTAAATCTCATGTGGGTGATACTGGCAACGAAAGAGCTGATCTCCTAGCAAAGCAAGCCATCTTACAAGACCAATATCAATCAAAAAAAGATCTGTTGTTCCCCATTTCAATAGCAAAATTGTATTTTAAAAAGAAAACCATCTGTGACTGGCAAGCCATTTGGGACTCATGTAATAAGGGCAGAGATACCTATAAAATTATAAATAAAGTCGACCCAAATTATCTCTGCAAACAGCCAATACTGCCGTATTATCTGAGTAACCATGGCAGTTTCCCACAATACTTACATAAAATAAGAAAAAGAGCCTCACCTAGATGTCCATGCGATAAAGCAGAAGGAGATGCAGTTCACTACACATTCGGATGCTGCCCTCTTATGATCCATCACTTCCCTTTTGATAAGAACGAAACTCTCAGATATAATCTTCGTAATATCATTTTCAATCCTTCAAACTCTCAAAAGTTAAAAGAGAATTATAATATTCTCAATAAAAATTTCTCTTTCATTACGAAAGAATTTTTAAAAAAAATTGACTGAACTGACCATTGACTTTCTGAACTAAAATACCATAAATTTAGGACATCATGAATTTATAGTACTTCGAAAATATTTTATATTTAACTTTCAATTTGCAAAAAATTGTTATTTGTTACCTTTTATATTTTATTATTGTTATGTAATTATATTCATTGTTTCAAATCTAATAAACAGGCGCCTCCTGCGGTGGGGGTTGGAACGGATGGGTGCTATCGGTGTCGGGTAGCGTTTATTTTTCCCCTCGTGGACTTATTGTTCCTATACCTCACGGGTGGCTGTCCACGAGTGGGTGATTTCGGTCCCCGCTGCCTTCGGCACCGGATAATCCCTTAATTTGCACATTGAGTAGTATAAACCTCTAACCGAACGAACCTCCAACCCGGGTCCCCGCTGGCATCAGCACCGTATACCGGTCGTGCTACGCACGCACCGGATAATCCCTTAATTTGCACATCGAATAGTATAAACCTCTAACTGAACGAATCTCCGACCCTGCCCCGCTGCCTTCGGCACCGTAAACCGGTCGTGCTACGCACGCACCGGATAATCCCTTAAATTGCACATAGAATAGTATAAACCTCTAACCGAACGAACCTCCAACCCAGGTCCCCGCTGCCTTCGGCACCGTATACCGGTCGTGCTAGGCACGCACCGGATAATCCCTTAATTTTCACATCGAATAGTATAAACCTCTAACTGAACGAATCTCCGACCCTGCCCCGCTGCCTTCGGCACCGGATAATCCCTTAAATTGCATATAGAATAGTATAAACCTCTAACTGAACGAACCTCCGGCTCGGGTCCCGCTGCCTGCGGCACCGTATAGCAGTCGTGCCGCGCACGCGCTGCAGTATACGCTAGTTCCACCTTCCACCACCAGGTGGCGCAATCTGTTTATACGATCATAACAGAAATCGTTAAGGCTTTCGATGCCGAGTCGAATGAGCCATACCCCGTCGTTTTCATGCCCGTAGAACCGGAGATAGGAAAGCGCCCCCTGGTGGTGAGACTCGGAGCGAAATTCGATAAGCTGTAGTATCCTCTATGGACGTCGAGTCGATTGAGCCGAACCGCGTCGTGATGTGACCCATAGAACCCAAGTTGGCTGAAAAATCCTTTAATTACACCTTCCACCACCAGGGGGCGCAATGTGTTCTATACGAACATGACCGAAATCTGTAAAGCTGTCGAAATCCAGTCGAAAGAGCCAAACCCCGTCGTAATCCGGGCCATAGAAACAGAGATAATAAAACGCCCCCTGGTGGTGAAAAACGAACTAAAACCGAAAAGCTCTAGTATCCTCTATCGATATCGAGTCGAATGAGCCAATCCGCGTTCCGATTGGACTCGTAGAACTCGAGATAATGTGAAATCAAAGTATAAAATCTGATATTATTATTCGAAAAGAGTGGTATAAACTCAGAAACTTTTTAAAATGTTATAGAGGGTCCTTATTACTTTAATTATGATGTTTGGAATCAGTTTGGTGGAAATCCGTAACATAGTTTCTTAGTTATAGAAACGGACCACAGTTAAAAGAAAAAAGCGGGGGCGGGAGGGGGGGGGTGGCGATGACACTGCTTTTCCTCAAACAACTTATGTAGACTACCTGAGTTCAAAGACAGTGAGCTGTAGAAAAATTTAAAACTAAAAAAAAAAAAATCGATAACGGGCGAAGCCCGCTTTTCCCTATCATAATATCTGGTTGGAGCTGTAGAAAAACTTAAAACTAAAAAAAAAAAAAAAAAAATCTATGACGGGCGAAGCCCGTTTTTCCCTATCATAATATCTTGTTGCCACTCTAAAACAAAAACTTAAAATACTAAAACTTAAAATAATAATGCAGTTTTTAGATGCGGCCTACTTCTTAAAATCCCAATATCTAGCCGGCACTGTCATAGAAATCTTTCTTTTGCTTTAATTATACAAATAACGATGATTAATTATACAATAAATTAATATATCAGCTCCTAATGAAGATATGAGAATAATTTTTAGATATTCTGAAAGCAGAAAAAATTTTGCGTCGCCCTGTGAAAGTTTGGAATTACTGCGCCCCTTAGATTCGGAGATGCCCCCCCCTCTGAAAAAACGCTGAAGTCACGTGACTATTTTATCTCTTTCAGAAATGACTTTTTGTCTGGGTTGAATGTTGAAATAAAAAAGCAGCTGTCTCTTTGGAATAGAAATAAATTCATTTGCCGTGTCATTAATGAGTTTTAATTGATATCTTTAAAAATTACTGGTCTATTTTTACGAATTTTTTTTTGTTGAATTCGCGATTTTTTTATACAATACACGTGTTAGCAAATTTTCGTGAATGTAGAGTCATTATTTCCACTTGTTTCAAAAAGGAATGGGGCGATTTGATCAAGGATGTGTCGACCCGGCATTCTTTACGGCAACCTTTTTCCCGTCTGGGGTCGATGTTGGATGTCTGGTCAGTTTTTGGCCGAAATAAAGAAAAGTTACGGTCCGAATTTCAAAAAATTTGACATTTTGGAACGACAAAAATCGGCCGCGTGTGTACCCCGATTTTCGGATCGATACCTCCGGTACATTTTTTTTTATTCGACGATGTGTTAAAAAGCGACGATTTGGATGTCTGCGATTATCAAAACGGAAATTTTTTTGGATTCTTTTTCCAGTTCGGTTTCGGTCGGTAATTAAAACACTTTCGTCCATTAATAACTCCCCGGGTCCGGGTCGGAATCCCGACCCGATCGAAACTTGAGCGTCGCGCTATTTTTCCGAATTTTTCGGTCCGCGTCCGCCGCCGGTGCGTCGATTTGTCCCGGAGCCTTTGCGTGTACAGCGGGGAGTGCACAGACAGACAGAAACACACGCAGACGTTTACCGTTCTTAATATTAGGGACTAGCTGGCTTCGCCCGCCAGCGGGCCCCTAATTTACATCGGTGCCTCGAATTGTAGAAAATCTCGAATCTTGTAAAACCTCAAACCGGACGAACCGCCGACCCGGGTCCCCGCTGCCTTCGGCACCGTATACCGGTCGTGCTACGCACGCACCGGGTAATCCCTTAATTAGCACATTGAATTGTACAAACCTCTAACCGAACGAACCTCCGACCCTGGTCCCCACTGCCTTCGATTCAATAAACTGGCACCAATTATCAGAAATAATTGATGACTCACCGTTACCCAGATACCTCAAAACCTTACTAAAAAATTATATAAGCAAAAGAAGTATAGGCTTAAATCAATATGAATATATAGAGTGGTTCAGGGTATTTAAGGGATGCCCTCAGGGATCCTGTCTTGGACCACTCTTATGGCTTCTTATAGCTAACTACATAATAAAAAATTATAAAAATCTATATGAAGATATTATTGTTTACGCAGATGATTTTTTGATTCCAATAGAGGGAAATACCGTAATAGACCTGGAAGTTACAACCAACAACAAAATAGTCCATTTTAAGAATATCTGTGATGAACTCGGTTTAAAAATATCAACTCAGAAAACGCAATCAATGCTTTTCGGTAGCAATCTCCTCGAAAGAAGACTTCCGAGATTTAAATTAGAAAATGTAAAAATAAAAGTAGTAAAAAATATTAAATATCTTGGCGTATTGTTAGATTCTAAATTCAATTTTACAGATCACATGAAAGACCTTCGAACAAAGATTGCAAACTTTGTAAACGGATTTAGTGGATTTCGATTCTTTAATAAAGGTATCAAACCAGACATCCTGAAAATATGGTATCAAACAGTCATAGAACGCCAAATACTATATGCTTACGAAATTTGGTATCCAAACTTGAATACTGATGGCCGAAAATTACTACGTTCAACTCAGCGTTTGGCATTATTAAACTTAATACGGACCTATAGGACTGTCTCTCACGAAGCTCTGTATCTTCTTACAGGAACTCCACCAATCCTAATAAAAATACAGAATGAATTTCAGTACTACCAACTGAAAATAGGAAATAGAAATTTGTTAATCAATAACACACAGCTAAACATTAACAATATAATGCAGAAAGAAAAATCGTATCGATTCCTCAATTACTACAGAGTCCAAAATATCAGAATTATAGAAGATAGAAAATCCATCCATCCAAAAGAATACGATGTGGAAGCCTACACAGATGGTTCTGTCATGCCAGGGGGTGTAGCCAGTGCTTTCACCATATATAAAGATGGAAATAATATACATGATGAAGCAATACGACATCATCCACTGAATAACATATATCAAGCAGAATTAATGGCAATTTATAAAGCAATAAAATGGTTCTCTACCTCCGACTACAATAAACTACTAATTATTACAGATAGTTACTCTTCTATGGAAGTATTAAAAGTTGCTTTTCCTAGAAACTACATTATCAAAAACATTTACAATCAATTACTTCAAATTCCTGATAAATCCATTATAATAACATGGACTAAATCTCATGTGGGTGATACTGGCAACGAAAGAGCTGATCTCCTAGCAAAGCAAGCCATCTTACAAGACCAATATCAATCAAGAAAAGATCTGTTGTTCCCCATTTCAATAGCAAAATTGTATTTTAAAAAGAAAACCATCTCTGACTGGCAAGCCATTTGGGACTCATGTAATAAGGGCAGAGATACCTATAAAATTATAAATAAAGTCGATCCAAATTATCTCTGCAAACAGCCAACACTGCCGTATTATCTGAGTAACCATGGCAGTTTCCCACAATACTTACATAAAATAAGAAAAAGAGCCTCACCTAGATGTCCATGCGATAAAGCAGAAGGAGATGCAGTTCACTACATATTCGGATGCTGCCCTCTTATGATCCATCACTTCCCTTTTGATAAGAACGAAACTCTCAGATATAACCTTCGTAATATCATTTTCAATCCTTCAAACTCTCAAAAGTTAATAGTGAATTATAATATTCTCAATAAAAATTTCTCTTTCATTACGAAAGAATTTAAAAAAAAAAAAATTGACTGAACTGACCATTGACTTTCTGAACTAAAATACCATAAATTTAGGACATTATGAACTTATAGTACTTCAAAAATATTTTATATTTAACTTTCAATTTGCAAAAAATTGTTATTTTTTACCTTTTATATTTTATTATTGTTATGTAATTATATTCATTGTTTCAAATCTAATAAACAGGCGCCTCCTGCGGTGGGGGTTGGAACGGATGGGTGCTATCGGTGCCGGGTAGCGTTTATTTTTCCCCTCGTGGACTTATTGTTCCTATACCTCACGGGTGGCTGTCCACGAGTGGGTGATTTCGGTCCCCACTGCCTATCTGATTTAACCCTCGGTTTGCCCACAGTATTTTAGGTTTAACATCGTTTTAATAGTATTTCTCTTTTTTACCTATTTTGAATTTGTGTTTTTTTTTTTTTTTTTTTTTCCAATTTTCTCCCTTCCTATGGGAGATAGAGCTTAGATATTTTTCCAAAATTAGCTCCGCGGCGCCTAGGGAACTTTTTACGCTGCATCTTTTGGCATCATCGGTTTTTCTCTATCTCATATAGGGGACCGGCTATTGGGGCAGGGGGGGCACTTTATTATTTTCATTAAACTTTTCACTGTTCTTAAGTAATAATAGAGTTTCTTTCTGCACATTCCTTCTAGTGACTCCCCCTTACACTGTCCCCGCCGGCAGCAGTTCCCTCCCCCTATTTTTATTTCCCTCTAACATTAACAGCTTTTTTACTTTAATTTCTGTTCTAGTGTTGTAATATTTCATCCTCTAGTCATAATGTTTAGAATTAGTCCTACCAGCTGTTTATTAGCCATTTGGTTTTAAAGTTTTAACCCTTGTTGCACAGGTAGCCCATCACTGACTCATTCAATAGAAAACATATAGCAAATAGAAATACAATGGGGGGCTTATGTGTGGTACTTTATCATTAAGAAATGTAGTACTCATAATCTGTTTTTACCCTTGGTTTGCTCGCAGTAACTTGGGTCTTACATCCAATTTTCAGCATTTTTTTTTTTTTTTTTTTTTTTTTACCAACATCGAATTCGGTTTTCTCCACTTTTCTCCCTTCCTATGGGAGATAGAGCTTAGAATTTTTCCAAATTAGCTCCCCAGCGCCTAGGGAACTTTTTACGCTGCATCTTTTGGCATCATCGGTTTTTCTCTATCTCATATAGGGGACCGGCTTTGGGGGCAGGGAGGGGCACTTTATTATTTTCATTAAACTTTTCACTGTTCTTAAGTAAATAACAGAGTTTCTTTCTGCACATTCCTTCTAGTGACTCCCCCTTACACTGTCCCCGTCGGCAGCAGTTCCCTCCCCCCATTTTTATTTCCCTCTAACATTAACAGCTTTTTTACTTTAATTTCTGTCCTAGTGTTGTAATATATCATTCCTCTAGTCATAATGTTTAGAAATAGTCCTACCAGTTGTTTATTAGCCATTTGGTTTTATTAAAGTTTTAACCCTTGTGGCACCGGTAGCCCATCACTGAACTCATTCAATAGTAAACATATTGCAATAGTTATACCATATTTCGTAGGTTCGGTTGTAAGCACTACACTGATATTTTCACTTCCGGCTTAGGCGGGCGTGGTTTTTTTTTTTTTTTTTTTTTTTTTTTTTGGGGGGGGGGGGTGTTATTGCCATACTCTATTTTATAGCTCTATGTAGTTCAAGCGCAGCGAGGAGTATCTATAGCATAGGCCCATATAGGTAAGTTGTGACCCTGTGTGATTCTTTGGTCTGGAGCAATCATTTTTACTTTTAGTTTAGGGCATTTTGATAACTCTTCATAACAAATAATGTAAATAATTATATATAAAAAGTCCAATATTATAACAACAATAATACATCTCAATTTCTCAATTATTGTTATAGGGGTAATTCTTATTATACAGTTTTGCATATCATAGCAATTTGTAATTCATGTATAGAAAAAAAAAAAATTGTACAAACACCTATAGCATTGTCCTTCCTTATTATTGTAAATTATTGAATATTATTTCTGGCATGAAAATTCCTGGTATGAGCACGGGGAGTTCTTTCCGGTTTGGACGTGGGGGTACCATTTTTCTTTGGCTTATTCTTTTGGCTTTTATTTTGATCTTTCTTCTACAAAATTTTCTTCAAAATTCAAAATTCTTCCTCATATGTGGGGTGCCCGTATTCCTGGTGCTAGATTGATTAGAGGCATAAGTAGTTAAAAGGGAAATAAAAATAGTTATAAGATAGTCATAGTTTTATAATCATAGAAAGAGGTATATTAATCAGTTTGCAAATAAAAGTTAGAATGGTGGATTCAGATAGACAACAATCCCATGCTGAGATAAAAATGAACTCATATGTCGACACCTCTCATACTTATGCATATGTTGACGTCGTCCCAATCAGTTCAATGTCTAGAACTGTAGACAAAAATCAGACTGAAAAGTTGACTTTCAATGATGCATTCACGAAGAATTTAAATCTTAGCGATATAGCACAACAATACTATATTCATATAAAGAAAAGCAAAAAAGGTGCTATCCAACCAATGGCATTTTTGGAATGGTTTATAGTAAAACTAGAAAAATATACAAGCTATATAAGCTACTACACCAACTCAAAAGGAATCAAAAACAAACTCTCATGCCAAGAAATAGACCTAAAATCAATTTCAAAACATTATGCCACAGAGGACGACCATCTGTCAAAAGGTATAGTCAACATGATAATCGATGAAATTACCGACAAAGGAGAATTTCAAGAATATGACAGCCAAGAGGCAAGTTGTTCACAAGATGTTATCGATCTAATTACGCAGTTGACAAGGGGTGTAAGAAAACGCACTAAAGGAACATCTGCAATAGTCCACCTATACTTAGACGAATTAAAAAGACGACTTAAACTAATACAGACAGATTTCACCAATATCTATATACTAAAGGCACCATCCTCAGAGATATCCCCAAAAATGGCATTAAATATAACTGAATTACAAAATGCCTCTTACAGTCTAACACATATTGAAGATGAAAAACTGATACACAGTGGAAAATCCATACAAGATAAAGACAAAGGAAATGAAGGTGGTGATAAAAGTGTTTTAAGTAAGGAAGACTGTGGAAAAGAAATGATTCAGGAAGAGTTGGAAACAGCCCATCTGAATTTACAGGTACTTTCTGGAGAGAGTTCCACTCTTAGTATACCAATGACATTGCAAGAACTAACGAGCTTAACACAAGAGAAATCTCCACTACATCAATTGGAAGATATCCTAAATCAAATTGAAAGTAATTCAAAAATTTATGATGAAGACATCCGAACACAAATAGCGAACTCAATACAGCAGATAAAAGAATATCTATACTTTGAACAAGAAGAAAATAACGTCTTGAAAACTACGACAAACGAACAAGAGCATCAAATAAAGGAAATGAAAACTCAAATCACTCAACAATAAAAAATAATTGACAAAATGGAAAAAGAACTTCAGAGCAAAGAGATTGAAATAACCGAAAAAATTAAACAAACATCACTTATAGAAGAAATGTTTCATACCATAAAAAATCAACAAAACTTAGTTAATAATCAAGACCATCTGGAAGATGGAATCGATTCCGAAATATCGAAAAGAGCACAACTCAAGAGTTATGCTGCTGCAATTACATCCGATCAACCTATAAAAACACCTTGCTTTAAGTACTCTAAATCAGCAATAATAATAAGAAGAAGTCAATCAACGAATATTCCCATTAATGTAATACGAAATATGTTAAATGACAAAATAAAAGGGAATAAAAAATTTAAATACATCTCATGTTCGTTAGGAAGAAATAAAAACTCGCTCATAGTCCAAACAGAATCGGACGAAAAAACAGCGGTTTTAATTGATTTTATAAATCAAATAGAAGGTTTCAGAGACTTGGCCGAAGCAGATCTTAGAGATGCTAAAAGAAAAAAAGTCATTATACTGGTAATTCCAGTAGATGTGACTGAGACTGAAGTAATTGATAAGATACATCAAGAACTGGGACAGAATTTTCCTCTAGGAATAGCAAAAGTTCTCAAAAAACAAAAAATGAAAACATACCAAATAGTACTTGATGCAGAAGAACATTACGCGAAAGCATTATTTTCAAGAAGAAAATTACCTATTCATTTTAATTTATGCCGTATAGAATATTACAATCCAGTGGTTAGGTGTAATAAATGTCAACGTTATGGCCATACAGTTGATAATTGTAGAAGTTATTACTTTACATGCGCATATTGCACAGGTAACCACAAAACAGACACATGCAAAATAAAAGAAAATTATGAACGTCATCGTTGCATCAACTGTGAAAGAGAATATAAAACCGCAGTAAAACCTGAAAAGATTGAAAGGCATAGTGCAAATTCTAGATTCTGCCCAATTTTTCAAAGATTGTTGCAACGAAAACAAAATATTACTATCTCCTATGATCCTTCAAAAGTATGTTCTCAGAACTAAAATCACTCAATATCTCTGATGACTCTATAGAAGATTCAACTGTAGAACCTCCAACCAATGCTACATATATAATAAATCAGACTATCCCATTGGACAATAGATATTATTTCAGAGAATCCAACACCCCACCAAATCATTTAAAAATAGTTCAAATAAACCTTAATAATTGTAAGGCTGCAAATCTCCAATTGCTGAAGTACATACATGAAAATAAAGTAGATTTAGCTTTAATTCAGGATTATCACAAAAGTAATAACACCTTCACGGGAATCCCAATTTCATGTTCTTTCTACCATTCAATAAATCAGACGTCGGGAATACTCGTATCCAATCCCTTATTAATTCATATTCAGACTCTACAAACAAATAACAGTGTATTTATAAACCTATCACTGTCATCAAAATTCATTAAAGTCGGATCACAATATTCAAAACCGAGTGGAAATCTTGATGAAGACTTCCGAGAATGGACCAGAGTCATAGAAGATACATCGAACCTTATCCTTGGGGGTGATTTCAATGCACACCTCCAGGCGTGGGGTTATAAAAGAAATAATGCTAGAGGATATATCCTACTTGACTATCTAGCAATGAGCAGATTAACTATTATTAATGATCCTGATTCAGAATGTTCTTTTGCGCGAGACGAGTTTAAAGGCAAACCAGATTTGACCCTCTGCGGTGAACATTCAAAAAATATTATAGATTCATGGAAAATAGACTCGACATTTAAATCACTAAGTGACCATCGATATATTACTTTTACTCTGAATGTCACACCCACAATAAGAAATTTATACCGTTTCAAAACCAAATATGAAACGTTTAAAAAATTCAATAAACTGTTTCAAAAACATGAAGAAACATTACTTTCAACACTTAAAGCAGTCAATTCTGTTCCAGAGTTAGAGAAGTGGACAGAGGAATTTAATGTTATCCTTTTAAACATCATGCAAAAATCACTTAAAAAGAAAAAGTTGTCTCATGAAATTAATGTATCCTGGTATACTGACAAACTTAAAGTACAGCGAAGCCACCTAAATGCTATATATAAACTACATAAAAGAAATCCAGATTCTGTAGAACTCAAGATTAAATATAAAAAAGCCAAAGCAAAATACAAATTAGATATTAAAAAAGCTAAAATTGATTTTTGGATAACATTTTGTTCGGAAACAAACAGTAAGTATGGTACTGCTTTTAAAATTCTGAAGCAGAAATATTTAAAAAATACAGATCTCATCCACTCTGTCATGGAATCTTCAACTCAAAATGATACATACAAAGAGATTCAAGAAACGTTACTTCATTACCATTACAATACAAGCCCAGAATTCGAATCATCATTTCAAAACACAAACACACTATCAATAAAAGAATATAACAATTTTAAATTTACCCATAGAGAAATTCAATATGCAATTAACCAACAAAATAAAAAGAAAGCCCCAGGATATGATCGGGTAGATGGCAAAATTTTAGAAAATTTGATAAAAAATAATATGAAGCTTATAAAGTTATTATATAACAAATGTCTCTACCTTGGACACTTTCCAGAAACGTGGAAGAAAGGAGTAGTCATCTATTTTAGAAAGAAAAACAAAGATCCATCAAAACCTGATTCATACCGTCCAATTACACTACTACCCATGATTGGTAAAATCCTAGAAAGATTAATAAAAAATAGAACTTTAACTTATCTTGAAGCAATAAACTATCTAAAAGATGAACAGTTCGGCTTCCGTGAAAACAGAAGCACTATATCAGCTCTGGAGAGACTTAAAGAGAAAATTGCACAATTATTACAAAAACATACTTATGTGGGCATCATATCATTTGATATTACAGGTGCTTTCGATTCAATAAACTGGCACCAATTATCAGAAATAATTGATGACTCACCGTTACCCAGATACCTCAAAACCTTATTAAAAAGTTATATAAGCAAAAGAAGTATAGGCTTAAATCAATATGAATATATAGAGTGGTTCAGGGTATTTAAAGGATGCCCTCAGGGATCCTGTCTTGGACCACTCTTATGGCTTCTTATAGCTAACTACATAATAAAAAATTATAAAAATCTATATGAAGATATTATTGTTTACGCAGATGATTTTTTGATTCCAATAGAGGGAAATACCGTAATAGACCTGGAAGTTACAACCAACAACAAAATAGTCCATTTTAAGAATATCTGTGATGAACTCGGTTTAAAAATATCAACTCAGAAAACGCAATCAATGCTTTTCGGTAGCAATCTCCTCGAAAGAAGACTTCCGAGATTTAAATTAGAAAATATAAAAATAAAAGTAGTAAAAAATATAAAATATCTTGGCGTATTGTTAGATTCTAAATTCAATTTTACAGATCACATGAAAGACCTTCGAACAAAGATTGCAAACTTTGTAAACGGATTTAGAGGATTTCGATTCTTTAATAAAGGTATCAAACCAGACATCCTGAAAATATGGTATCAAACAGTCATAGAACGCCAAATACTATATGCTTACGAAATTTGGTATCCAAACTTGAATACTGATGGCCGCAAATTACTACGTTCAACTCAGCGTTTGGCATTATTAAACTTAATACGGACCTATAGGACTATCTCTCACGAAGCTCTGTATCTTCTTACAGGAACTCCACCAATCCTAATAAAAATACAGAATGAATTTCAGTACTACCAACTGAAAATAGGAAATAGAAATTTGTTAATCAATAACACACAGCTAAACATTAACAATATAATGCAGAAAGAAAAATCGTATCGATTCCTCAATTACTACAGAGTCCAAAATATCAGAATTATAGAAGATAGAAAATCCATCCATCCAAAAGAATACGATGTGGAAGCCTACACAGATGGTTCTGTCATGCCAGGGGGTGTAGCCAGTGCTTTTACCATATATAAAGATGGAAATAATATACATGATGAAGCAATACGACATCATCCACTGAATAACATATATCAAGCAGAATTAATGGCAATTTATAAAGCAATAAAATGGTTCTCTACCTCCGACTACAATAAACTACTAATTATTACAGATAGTTACTCTTCTATGGAAGTATTAAAAGTTGCTTTTCCTAGAAACTACATTATCAAAAACATTTACAATCAATTACTTCAAATTCCTGATAAATCCATTATAATAACATGGACTAAATCTCATGTGGGTGATACTGGCAACGAAAGAGCTGATCTCCTAGCAAAGCAAGCCATCTTACAAGACCAATATCAATCAAGAAAAGATCTGTTGTTCCCCATTTCAATAGCAAAATTGTATTTTAAAAAGAAAACCATCTCTGACTGGCAAGCCATTTGGGACTCATGTAATAAGGGCAGAGATACCTATAAAATTATAAATAAAGTCGATCCACTAGAGGCGATGACACTGCTTTTCCTCAAACAACTTATGTAGACTACCTGTGTTCTAGTTCAAAGACAGTGAGCTGTAGAAAAACTTTAAAAAAAAAAAAATCGATAACGGGCGAAGCTCGCTTTTCCCTATCGTAATATCTGGTTGCCACTCTAAAACAAAAACTTAAAATACTAAAACTTAAAATAATAATGCAGTTTTTAGACGCGGCCTACTTCTTAAAATCCTAATATCTAGCCGGCACTGTCATAAAAAGCTGGGGGAGGGGGGGGGGGGTTGGCGATGACACTGCTTTTCCTCAAACAACTTATGTAGACTACCTGAGTTCTAGTTCAAAGACAGTGAGCTGTAGAAAAACTTAAAACTAAAAAAAAAAAAAAAAAAATCGATAACGGGCGAAGCCCGCTGTTTCCTATCATAATATCTGGTTGCCACTCTAAAACAAAAACTGAAAATACTCGTAATGCAGTTTTTAGACGCGGCCTACTTCTTAAAATCGTAATATCTAGCCGGCACTGTAATGGAAATCTTTCTTTTGCTTTAATTATACAAATAACGATGATTAATTATACAATAAAATAATATATCGGCTCGTAATGAAGATATGACAATAATTTTTAGATATTCTGAAAGCAGAATCCATTTAGCGTCGCCCTGTCAAAGTTTGGAATTTCTGCGCCTCTTAGAATCAGAGATGCCCCCCCCCCCTCTGTAAAACCCCAGTTGAACGTCATGTGACCTCACCTCCGTCAAAGAAAATGCCGATCCAGACAATCGTCTGGCCGTGCGTCTCTGATGTGTCGTTTTTCTGCATTGGTTACAAATGATTAGAAATAAATTGCTTCATTAACCGGTTTTTAATTGATATCTTCCGATTTTACTGGTCGAATTGTACAATCTTTTTTTTGTTGAAATCAGGATTTTTTTTTTACGTGTGATGGCCGATTTGGGGGTCCAGAGATTAATTCTTTCATTGTTTTTCGAAAACGGACTTGAGCATTACATGAAAGCTGTCACGTGAATTTGCTCTTTCTTCCTTCCAAACATCTGCGCTCCAGGCAGTCTGCGGTCTCCACATGCCGCGCCGAAAAAATTAAAAAATTATTTTTTATTGATCGATTTTTAAATTATTTTTTCAGTTCTAATGGTCGTACTGGAA
The DNA here is from genome assembly GCA_963931845.1 of Maratus michaelseni. Taxonomy (NCBI): domain Eukaryota; kingdom Metazoa; phylum Arthropoda; class Arachnida; order Araneae; family Salticidae; genus Maratus; species Maratus michaelseni. Next base: position 261,265,924 of record OZ007587.1, on the reverse strand, counting down.
TGATTTTTCGAATTTCTGAAAGCAAATGCTCTCCTGAATCTGTCTGTCCCATTTCCGAATTTCTGACCCCCCGACTTCCGTAGATCCGGGTCGGTTTAAAAACCCGCACTGCGGTTTGGGGCTTAATTTGCTCCTGGCGTCCCTGCCTTTTTCGAGAATCGTCTCCACCGGCAATCCTCGGCGGAGGCGAACTTTTCGCTGTTTTGACTTCTCTTCCAACTTCGGTTTCGGTCGGTAATAAAAACAGTTTCGTCGGTTAATAACGCCCCGGGTCCGGGTCGGAGGCCCGACCCGATCGAAACTTGAGCGTCGCGCCTTTTTTGCTAATTTTTCGGTACGCGTCCGCCGTCGGTGCGTCGATTAGTCCAGGAGCCTTTGCGGGTACAAAGGCGGAGTGCACAGACAGACACACACACACACACACACAGACGTTTACCGTCCTTAATATTAGTGACTAGCTGGCTTCGCCCGCCAGCGGGCCCCTAATTTACATCGGTGCCTCGAATTGTAGAAAATCTCGAATCTTGTAAAACCTCAAACCGGACGAACCGCTTACCCGGGTCCCCGCTGCCTTCAACACCGTATACCGGTCGTGCTACGCACGCACCGGGTAATCCCTTAATTAGCACATTGAATTGTACAAACCTCTAACCGAACGAACCTCCGACCCTGGTCCCCGCTGCCTTCGGCACCGTATACCGGTCGTGCTGCGCACGCACCGGATAATCCCTTAAATTGCACATAGAATAGTATAAACCTCTAACTGAACGAACCTCCGGCTCGGGTCCTCGCTGCCTGCGGCACCGTATAGCAGTCGTTCCGACCCTGGTCCCCGCTGCCTTCGGCACCGTATGACGGTCGTGCTACGCATGCACCGGATAATCCCTTAAATTGCACATGGAATAGTATAAACCTCTAACTGAACGAACCTGCGGCTCGGGTCCCCGCTGCCTGCGGCACCGTATAGCAGTCGTGCTGCGCACGCGCTGCAGTATAAGTTAGTTCCACCTTCCGCCACCAGGTGGCGCAATCTGTTTATATGATCATAACTGAAATCGTTAAGACTTTCGATGTCTAGTCGAATGAGCCATACCCCGTCGTTTTCATGCCCGTAGAACCGAAGATAGGAAAGCGCCCCCTAGTGGTGAAAAAACGAAATAAAATCGGTAAGCTCTATCGATGTCGAGTCGAATTGATTTAGACTACCTGAGTTCTAGTTCAAAGACAGTGAGCTGTAGAAAAACTTAAAACTAAAAAAAAAAAAAAAAAAAAAATCGATAACGGGCGAAGCCCGCTTTTTCCTATCATAATATCTGGTTGCCACTCTAAAACAAAAACTGAAAATACTCGTAATGCAGTTTTTAGACGCGGCCTACTTCTTAAAATCGTAATATCTAGCCGACACTGTAATGGAAATCTTTCTTTTGCTTTAATTATACAAATAACGATGATTAATTATACAATAAAATAATATATCGGCTCGCAATGAAGATATGGCAATAATTTTTAGATATTCTGAAAGCAGAATCTATTTAGCGTCGCCCTGTCAAAGTTTGGAATTTCTGCGCCTCTTAGAATCAGAGATGCCCCCCCCCTCTGTAAAACCCCACTTGAACGTCATGTGACCTGACCTCCGTCAAAGAAAATGCCGATACATGAAAGCTGTCAGGTGAATTTGCTCTTTCTTCCTTCCAAACATCTGCGCTCCAGGCAGTCTGCGGTCTTTCACATGCCGCGCCGAAAGAATTAAAAAATTATTTTTTATTGATCGATTTTTAAATGATTTTTTCAGTTCTAATGGTCGTACGGGAATGATTTTTCGAATTTCTGAAAGCAAATGCTCTCCTGAATCTGTCTGTCCCATTTCCGAATTTCTGACCCCCCGACTTCCGTAGATCCGGGTCGGTTTAAAAACCCGCACTGCGGTTTGGGGCTTAATTTGCTCCTGGCGACCCTGCCTTTTTCGAGAATCGTCTCCACCGGCAACCCTCGGCGGAGGCGAACTTTTCGCTGTTTTGACTTCTCTTCCAACTTCGGTTTCGGTCGGTAATTAAAACACTTTCGCTCATTAATAACTCCCCGGGTCCGGGTCGGAATCCCGACCCGATCGAAACTTGAGCTTCGCGCCTTTTTTGCGAATTTTTCGGTCCGCGTCCGCCGTCGGTGCGTCGATTAGTCCAGGAGCCTTTGCGGGTACAAAGGCGGAGTGCACAGACACACACACACACACACACACACAGACGTTTACCGCGCTTAATATTAGTGACTAGCTGGCTTCGCCCGCCAGCGGGCCCCTAATTTACATCGGTGCCTCGAATTGTAGAAAATCTTGAATCTTGTAAAACCTCAAACCGGACGAACCGCCGACCCGGGTCCCCGCTGCCTTCGGCACCGTATACCGGTCGTGCTACGCACGCACCGGGTAATCCCTTAATTAGCACATTGAATTGTACAAACCTCTAACCGAACGAACCTCCGACCCTGGCGTGGGTGATTTCGGTCCCCGCTGCCTTCGGCACCGTATACCGGTCGTGCTACGCACGCACCGGGTAATCCCTTAATTAGCACATTGAATTGTACAAATCTCTAACCGAACGAACCTCCGACACTGGTCCCCGCTGCCTTCGGCACCGTATACCGGTCGTGCTGCGCACGCACCGGATAAAATTGCACATAGAATAGTATAAACCTCTAACTGAACGAACCTCCGGCTCGGGTCCCCGCTGCCTGCGGCAACGTATAGCAGTCGTTCCGACCCTGGTCCCCGCTGCCTTCGGCACCGTATGACGGTCGTGCTACGCATGCACCGGATAATCCCTTAAATTGCACATTGAATAGTATAAACCTCTAAATGAACGAACCTGCGGCTCGGGTTCCCGCTGCCTGCGGCACCGTATAGCAGTCGTGCTGCGCACGCGCTGCAGTATACGTTAGTTCCACCTTCCGCCACCAGGTGGCGCAATCTGTTTATATGATCATAACTGAAATCGTTAAGACTTTCGATGTCTAGTCGAATGAGCCATAACCCGTCGTTTTCATGCCCGTAGAGCCGAAGATAGGAAAGCGCCCCCTAGTGGTGAAAAAACGAAATAAAATCGGTAAGCTCTATCGATGTCGAGTAGAATTGATTTAGACTACCTGAGTTCTAGTTCAAAGACAGGGACCTGTAGAAAAACTTAAAACTGAAAAAAAAAAAAAATCGATAACGGGCGAAGCCCGCTTTTCCCTATGATAATATCTTGATAGGGGGTCCTTATTACTTTAATTATGATGTTTGGAATCAGTTTGGTGGACCCGTAACATAGTTTCTTAGTTATAGAAACGGACCACAGTTAAAAGAAAATAGCGGGGGGGGGGGGTGTTGGCGATGACACTGCTTTTCCTCAAACAACTTATGTAGACTACCTGTGTTCTAGTTCAAAGACTGTGAGCTGTAGAAAAACTTAAAACTAAAAAAAAAAAAATCGATAACGGGCGAAGCCCGCTTTTCCCTGTCGTAATATCTGGTTGCCACTCTAAAACAAAAACTTAAAATACTAAAACTTAAAATAATAATGCAGTTTTTAGACGCAGCCTACTTCTTAAAATCGTAAATTATACAATAAAATAATATATCGGCTCGTAATGAAGATATGACAATAATTTTTAGATATTCTGAAAGCAGAATCCATTTAGCGTCGCCCTGTCAAAGTTTGGAATTTCTGCGCCTCTTAGAATCAGAGATGCCCCCCCCCCCCTCTGTAAAACCCCAGTTGAACGTCATGTGACCTCACCTCCCTCAAAGAAAATGCCGATCCAGACAATCGTCTGGCCGTGCATCTCCGATCTGGGAATCGCAGCTCGGAAAGAAAAGAAAAATAATTTTTTATCGATCGATTTTTAAAGGATTTTTACGGTTCTAATCGTCGCACGGAAACGATTTTTCGAATTTATGAGACCTGACGACGTCCCGGTTGCGTACGTGCGACTTACGAATTTCTGGCCCCCCGACTTCCGGAGATAGGGGTCGGACCTGCGCTGCGGTTTGGGGCTTAAATCGCTCCCTGGTAACCCGCTGGCTTTTCCTTCCCGGACCGGACGTGTACCGGCAACCCTCGGCGGAGACGAACTTTTCGCTGTTTTGACTTCTCTTCGAACTTCGGTTTCGGTCGGTAATTAAAACACTTTCGCTCATTAATAACTCCCCGGGTCCGGGTAGGAATCCCGACCCGATCGAAACTTGAGCGTCGCGCCTTTTTTGCGAATTTTTCGGTACGCGTCCGCCGTCGGTGCGTCGATTAGTCCAGGAGCCTTTGCGGGTACAAAGGCGGAGTGCACAGACAGAAACACACACAGACGTTTACCGTCCTTAATATCAGTGACTAGCTGGCTTCGCCCGCCAGCGGGCCCCTAATTTACATCGGTGCCTCGAAACTTTTGTATTCTCCGGCTCGCATCCCCCTCGAACCGAACGAACCTCCGACCCGGGTCCCCGCTGCCTTCGGCACCGTACACCGGTCGTGCTACGCACGCACCGGATAATCCCATAATTTGCATAATCCCTTAATTTGCACATCGAATAGTATAAACCTCTAACTGAACTAATCTCCGACCCTGGTCACCGCTGCCTTCGGCAGCGTAAACCGGCCGTGCTACGCACGCACCGGATATTCCCTTAAATTGCACATAGAATAGTATAAACCTCTAACTGAACGAACCTCCGGCTCGGGTCCTCCGGCTCGGGTCGGGGAACGAACCTCCGGCTCGGGGTTTTAAAAAGAAAACCATCTCTGACTGGCAAGCCATTTGGGACTCATGTAATAAGGGCAGAGATACCTATAAAATTATAAATAAAGTCGATCCAAATTATCTCTGCAAACAGCCAACACTCCCGTATTATCTGAGTAACCATGGCAGTTTCCCACAATACTTACATAAAATAAGAAAAAGAGCCTCACCTAGATGTCCATGCGATAAAGCAGAAGGAGATGACAGAGGCCGCGACTGCCGAAGGCAGCCGCGCATCATACGCCGATTCCAGGCTCTTGAAGAACCCATACGAGTTCACGACCATGGAGGATCCGGTTTACCCGGGGACCCCCTAGGTGGTGCTCTTCGGCCGGAGAGCGAAGCGGGGGCGTACGCCTACCTGCACTTCATGCTCTCTTTCCCAAGTGAGATTGATGACATATAGGTCGAAGCAACATTAGTGGAGCCTTCCCTCTAAGGCCCACTATCTTTTCACTTGGGCGGATAGCGAGAGTGAACCCCAGCCTCGTTGCCGAAATCCCATAAGGGAAAACGGGTCCTCAGCCTAATGGTGAACACTCCCACTTCCCATTAATTTACCGCCCCTTCCGAATATCGAGTCCTAGGGAAGGAGGAAACGACTAGTTCATTTGGAGCGGCTAGCAGGAGGTGCTTCTCGCCAACCCGGAACCTCGAAGAAACTCGGTCCCTAGCGCATAGACACGCCTGGCTGGGTTGTCACCGCCGAATGGCGAACCATTCTGCGGGTCATGCACATATAATATCACTACAAAAGAGCGGGAGGTTCTTCTCGCCAACCCGAGACCTCGAAGAAAACTGGTCTCAACGCATAGACACGTCTGGCTGGGCTGTCCCTCCATGGAGCACCCGCGAGGCATCGAGATCCAAGCGACCCGGTACTCCTGGAGATCACGCACATATAATGCACTAATAACGGAAGAATGGAAGGACCACTACCGGACTCTGAGAGACGTGGAAAATCCTCTCAAGTGCGCCAAAGAGACGGACCCGGTTGGAGGTTAGTAACGAGAAGGTATTGTTAGAAGAGGTCTGCTAGTCCCAACCTTGTCAGGCGCAGAAAGCTCTGACTACGCATAGACGCGCTGGACTGGTTTCGGCCCCAGGTTCGAAGGGAGGTTCGGTCGCTGTCAAAGACAAGCCTCCGGCCCGGTTCCTCGCAGTCGATCAGTTCCGAGAGCGCTTTAGACCCCTCCCAGAGAAGGCGCTTGGGTCATGTTGGGCATGGGGCACCTCGACGACCGCCCGCGCTCTTGGTACGAACGGGCAATCTCTTTCCTGAACGACCCTGAGGGCGGCACACAACTACTCCAGCTACAAGGGGAGACGCAGTGGGTGTATGGGGATCGAAGGGCCTACAGACTCGACGCCAGTGCGTGCGAGTCTCTTCGAGCCCGCCACCTACGTTCCGCCGCCTGCACGGAACCGAGGGATGCTGCATGCCGCCTCGCGCTCCGACAGGCGTCACTACGAAACCACCTGCATTCCCTTGTCATACAGAGTCCGACTTCTCCTCCTTCTTGCCCTAGACAATGGTGGTGACTGTCCTATCTCCGTTCGCTAGCCTTTGCTCTCACATCACCATCCAAGTCGGCAACACACAGTCAACCAACTAGGTGCGAGAATTCAGCCTATGTGGTGGTTTTTTGCCGTCCGAAGACCTGATCCCCTGCAGCCGAGAACCGGCCCAAAGGGGGAACAACCCAGGTTCTGTGAGCCGCTAGCCGACTCACCACCCAGCGAAGTTGGCTACTCCACCACCACGCTACCACCCGCTCACCAACGTTGAGGTGGAGATTCGTCAGTCACCGGCTCCCGTCGTGTCGACGCTACTGCGCGCAATGCCGAGCTCCGGGTCTTCTCCCCTACCAAAAGGGTCGATTCCAGAACACTCGGAGGAGCGAGCGGGAAGCAGAAGGAGATGCAGTTCACTACATATTCGGAAGCTGCCCTCTTATGATCCATCACTTCCCTTTTCATAAGAACGAAACTCTCAGATATAACCTTCGTAATATCATTTTCAATCCTTCAAACTCTCAAAAGTTAAAAGAGAATTATAATATTCTCAATAAAAATTTCTCTTTCATTACGAAAGAATTTAAAAAAAAAATTGACTGAACTGACCATTGACTTTCTGAACTAAAATACCATAAATTTAGGACATTATGAACTTATAGTACTTCGAAAATATTTTATATTTAACTTTCAATTTGCAAAAAATTGTTATTTTTTACCTTTTATATTTTATTATTGTTATGTAATTATATTCATTGTTTCAAATCTAATAAACAGGCGCCTCCTGCGGTGGGGGTTGGAACGGATGGGTGCTATCGGTGCCGGGTAGCGTTTATTTTTCCCCTCGTGGACTTATTGTTCCTATACCTCACGGGTGGCTGTCCACGAGTGGCTGATTTCGGACCCCGCTGCCTGCGGCACCGTATAGCAGTCGTGCTGCGCACGCGCTGCAGTATACGTTAGTTCCACCTTCCGCCACCAGGTGGCGCAAATAGAAAAAATAAACCTCGAATAAGATAAACCTCAGACTGAACGAACCTCTAGAACCCCACAGTTAAGATAAAAAACTTGAAGTGTGGGGGGGGAGGACACTGCTTTTCCTTAAACAACTGATTTAGACTACCGGAAAAAAAAAATCTGATGTCAAACAACTTATTTAGACTACCGGACTTCTTGTTCAAAGACAGGGACCTGTAGAAAAACTTAAAACTGAAAAAAAAAATCGATAACGGGCGAAGCCCGCTTTTTCCTATCATAATATCTGGTTGCCACTCTAAAACAAAAACTTAAGATACTCGTTATGGCAGTTTTTAGACGCGGCCTACTTCTTAAAATCGTAATATCTAGCCGGCACTGTAATAGAAATCTTTCTTTTGCTTTAATTATACAAATAACGATGATTAATTATACAATAAAATAATATATCGGCTCCTAATGAAGATATGAGAATAATTTTTAGATATTATGAAAGCAGAATCCATTTTGAGTCGCCCTGTCAAAGTTTGGAATTAATGCGCCCCTTAGATTCGGAAATGGGCCCCCCTCTGAAAAAACGCAGTTGAAAGTCATGTGACTATTTTATCTCTTTCAGAAATGACTTATCCACAGACGATTTGTCTGCGTTGAATGTTGAAATAAAAAAGAAGGTGTCTCTTCGGAATAGAAATAAATTCATTTGCCGTGTCATTAATGAGTTTTAATTGATATCTTTAAAAATTACTGGTCGATTTTTACGAATTTTTTTTTGTTGAATTCGCGATTTTTTTATACACGTGTTAGCAAATTTTCGCGAATGTAGAGTCATTATTTCCACTTGTTTCAAAAAGGAATGGGGCGATTTGATCTCGGATCTGTCGACCCTGCATTCTTTACAGCAACCTTTTTTTACGTCTGGGGTCGATGTTGGATGTCTGGTCAGTTTTTGGCCGAAATAAAGAAAAGTTACGGTCCGAATTTCAAAAAATTTGACATTTTGGAACGACAAAAATCGGCCGTGTGTGTACCCCGATTTTCGGATCGATACCTCCGGTAGATTTTTTTTTAATTCGATGATGCGTTAAAAAGCGACGATTTGGATGTCTACGATTATCAAAACGGAATTTTTTTTCGATTCTTTTTCCAGTTCGGTTTCGGTCGGTAATTAAAACACTTTTGTTCATTAATAACTCCCCGGGTCCAGGTCGGAATCCGGACCCGATCGAAACTTGAGCGTCGCGCTATTTTTTCGAATTTTTCGGTCCGCGTCCGCCGCCGGTGCGTCGATTAGTACCGGAGCCTTTGCGTGTACAACGGGGAGTGCACAGACAGACAGAAAGAAACACACACAGACATTTACCGACATTAATAGTATTGACTAGCTGGCTTCGCCCGCCAGCGGGCCCCTAATTTACATCGGTGCCTTGAAACTTTTGTATTCTCCGGCTCGCATCCCCCTCGAACCGAACGAACCTCCGACCCAGGTCCCCGCTGCCTTCGGCACCGGATAATGCCATAATTTGCACAATCCCTTAATTTGTACATCGAATAGTATAAACCTCTAACTGAACTAATCTCCGACCCTGGTCCCCGCTGCCCTCGGCACCGGATAATCCCTTAAATTGCACATAGAATAGTATAAACATCTAACTGAACGAACCTCCGGCTCGGGTCCCCGCTGCCTGCGGCACCGTATAGCAGTCGTTCCGACCCTGGTCCCCGCTGCCTTCGGCACCGTATACCGGTCGTGCTACGCACGCACCAGATAATCCCTTAAATTGCACATAGAATAGTATAAACCTGTCACTGAACGAACCTCCGGCTCGACGGGTGGCTGTCCACGAGTGGTTGATTTCGGTCCCCGCTGGCTGCGGCACCGTATAGCAGTTGTTCCGACCCTGGTCCCCGCTGCCTTCGGCACAGGATAATTCCTTAAATTGCACATAGAACAGTATAAACCTCTAACTGAACGAACCTCCGGCTCGGGTCCCTGCTGCCTGCGGCACCGTATAGCAGTCGTGCTGCGCACGCGCTGCAGTATACGTTAGTTCCACCTTCCGCTACCAGGTGGCGCAAATAGAAAAAATAAACCTCGAATAAGATAAACCTCGAACTGAACGAACCTCTAGAAACCCACAGTTAAGATAAAAAAACTTGAAGGGGTGGGGGGGAGGACACTGCTTTTCCTTAAACAACTGAATTAGACTGCCGGAAAAAAAAATCTGATGTCAAACAACTTATTTAGACTACCGGACTTCTTGTTCAAAGACAGGGACCTGTAAGAAAACTTAAAACTGAAAAAAAAAAATCGATAACGGGCGAAGCCCGCTTTTCCCTATCATAATATGTGGTTGCCACTCTAAAACAAAAACTTAAGATACTCGTTATGGCAGTTTTTAGACGCGGCCTACTTCTTAAAATCGTAATATCTAGCCGGCACTGTAATAGAAATCTTTCTTTTGCTTTAATTATACAAATAACGATGATTAATTATACAATAAAATAATATATCGGCTCCTAATGAAGATATGAGAATAATTTTTAGATATTCTGAAAGCAGAATCCATTTTGAGTCGCCCTGTCAAAGTTTGGAATTAATGCGCCCCTTAGATTCGGAAATGGGTCCCCCCCTCTGAAAAAACGCAGTTGAAAGTCACGTGACTATTTTATCTCTTTCAGAAATGACTTATCCACAGACGATTTGTCTGCGTTGAGTGTTGAAATAAAAAAGAAGCTGTCTCTTCGGGGTAGAAATAAATTCATTTGCGTGTCATTAATGAGTTTTAATTGATATCTTTAAAAATTACTGGTCGATTTTTACGAATTTTTTTTTGTTGAATTCGCGATTTTTTTATACACGTGTTAGCAAATTTTCGCGAATGTAGAGTCATTATTTCCACTTGTTTCAAAAAGGAATGGGGCGATTTGATCTCGGATCTGTCGACCCTGCATTCTTTACGGCAACCTTTTTTACGTCTGGGGTCGATGTTGGATGTCTGGTCAGTTTTTGGCCGAAATAAAGAAAAGTTACGGTCCGAATTTCAAAAAATTTGACATTTTGGAACGACAAAAATCGGCCGCGTGTGTACCCCGATTTTCGGATCGATGCCTCCGGTACATTTTTTTTTTATTCGATGATGTGTTAAAAAGCGACGATTTGGATGTCTGCGATTATCAAAACGGAAATTTTTTTGGATTCTTTTTCCAGTTCGGTTTCGGTCGGTAATTAAAACACTTTCGTCCATTAATAACTCCCCGGGTCCGGGTCGGAATCCCGACCCGATCGAAACTTGAGCGTCGCGCTATTTTTCCGAATTTTTCGGTCCGCGTCCGCCGCCGGTGCGTCGATTAGTCCCGGAGCCTTTGCGTGTACAGCGGGGAGTGCACAGACAGACAGAAAGAAACACACACAGACGTTTACCGACATTAATAGTATTGACTAGCTGGCTTCGCCCGCCAGCGGGCCCCTAATTTACATCGGTGCCTCGAATTGTAGAAAATCTCGAATCTTGTAAAACCTCAAACCGGACGAACCGCCGACCCGGGTCCCCGCTGCCTTCGGCACCGTATACCGGTCGTGCTACGCACGCACCAGGTAATCCCTTAATTAGCACATTGAATTGTACAAACCTCTAACCGAACGAACCTCCGACCCTAGTACCCGCTGCCTTCGGCACCGTATACCGGTCGTGCTGCGTACGCACCGGATAATCCCTTAAATTGCACATAGAATAGTATAAACCTCTAACTGAACGAACCTCCGGCTCGGGTCCCCGCTGTCTGCGGCACCGTATAGCAGTCGTTCCGAACCTGGTCCCCGCTGCCTTCGGCACCGTATGACGGTCGTGCTACGCATGCACCGGATAATCCCTTAAATTGCACATGGAATAGTATAAACCTCTAACTGAACGAACCTACGGCTCGGGTCCCCGCTGCCTGCGGCACCGTATAGCAGTCGTGCTGCGCACGCGCTGCAGTATACGTTAGTTCCACCTTCCGCCACCAGGTGGCGCAATCTGTTTATATGATCATAGCTGAAATCGTTTAGACTTTCGATGTCTAGTCGAATGAGCCATACCCCGTCGTTTTCATGCCCGTAGAACCGAAGATAGGAAAGCGCCCCCTAGTGGTGAAAAAAAGAAATAAAATCGGTAAGCGCTATCGATGTCGATTCGAATTGATTTAGACTACCTGAGTTCTAGTTCAAAGACAGGGACCTGTAGAAAAACTTAAAACTTAAAAAAAAAAAAATCGATAACGGGCGAAGCCCGCTTTTCCCTATCATAATATCTGGATAGGGGGTCCTTATTACTTTAATTATGATGTTTGGAATCAGTTTGGTGGACATCCGTAACATAGTTTCTTAGTTATAGAAACGGACCACAGTTAAAAGAAAAAAGCGGGGGGGGGGGGGTTGGCGATGACACTGCTTTTCCTCAAACAACTTATGTAGACTACCTGTGTTCTAGTTCAAAGACAGTGAGCTGTAGAAAAACTTAAAACTAAAAAAAAAAAAAAAAAAAAAAAATCGATAACGGGCGAAGCCCGCTTTTTCCTATCATAATATCTGGTTGCCACTCTAAAACAAAAACTGAAAATACTCGTAATGCAGTTTTTAGACGCGGCCTACTTCTTAAAATCGTAATATCTAGCCGGCACTGTAATGGAAATCTTTCTTTTGCTTTAATTATACAAATAACGATGATTAATTATACAATAAAATAATATATCGGCTCGTAATGAAGATATGACAATAATTTTTAGATATTCTGAAAGCAGAATCCATTTAGCGTCGCCCTGTCAAAGTTTGGAATTTCTGCGCCTCTTAGAATCAGAGATGCCCCCCCCCCCCCCTATGTAAAACCCCAGTTGAACGTCATGTGACCTCACCTCCGTCAAAGAAAATGCCGATCCAGACAATCGTCTGGCCGTGCGTCTCCGATGTGTGGTTTTTCTGCATTGGTTACAAATGATTAGAAATAAATTGCTTCATTAACCGGTTTTTAATTGATATCTTCCGATTTTACTGGTCGAATTGTACAATCTTTTTTTTGTTGAAATCAGGATTTTTTTTACGTGTGATGGCCGATTTGGGGGTCCAGAGATTAATTCCTTCATTGTTTTTCGAAAACGGACTTGAGCATTACATGAAAGCTGTCACGTGAATTTGCTCTTTCTTCCTTCCAAACATCTGCGCTCCAGGCAGTCTGCGGTCTCCACATGCCGCGCCGAAAGAATTAAAAAATTATTTTTTATCGATCGATTTTTAAAGGATTTTTTTCGGTTCTAATGGTCGTACGGGAATGATTTTTCGAATTTCTGAAAGCAAATGCTCTCCTGAATCTGTCTGTCCCATTTCCGAATTTCTGACCCCCCGACTTCCGTAGATCCGGGTCGGTTTAAAAACCCGCACTGCGGTTTGGGGCTTAATTTGCTCCTGGCAACCCTGCCTTTTTCGAGAATCGTCTCCACCGGCAAACCTTTTCGGAGGCGAAACTTTGCGGTTTTCGATTCTTTTTCAAGTTGGTTTCGGTCGGTAATTAAAACACTTTCGTTCATTAATAACGCCCCGGGTCCGGGTCGGAGGCCCGACCCGATCGAAACTTGAGCGTCGCGCCTTTTTTGCGAATTTTTCGGTACGCGTCCGCCGTCGGTGCGTCGATTAGTCCAGTAGCCTTTGCGGGTACAAAGGCGGAGTGCACAGACAGAAACACACACACACACACACACACACAGACGTTTACCGCGCTTAATATTAGGGACTAGCTGGCTTCGCCCGCCAGCGGGCCCCTAATTTACATCGGTGCCTCGAAACTTTTGTATTCTCCGGCTCGCATCCCCCTCGAACCGAACGAACCTCCGACCCGGGTCCCCGCTGCCTTCGGCACCGTACACCGGTCGTGCTACGCACGCACCGGATAATCCCATAATTTGCATAATCACTTAATTTGCACATCGAATAGTATAAACCTCTAACTGAACTAATCTCCGACCCTGGTCCCCGCTGCCTTCGGCACCGTATACCGGTCGTGCTACGCACGCACCGGATAATCCCTTAAATTGCACATAGAATACTATAAACCTGTCAGTGAACGAACCTCCGGCTCTGGACCCCGCTGCCTGCGGCACCGTATAGCAGTCGTTCCGACCCTGGTCCCCGCTGCCTTCGGCACCGTATACCGGTCGTGCTACGCACGCACCGGATAATCCCTTAAATTGCACATAGAATAGTATAAACCTGTCACTGGCTTCGCCCGCCAGCGGGCCCCTAATTTACATCGGTGCCTCGAATTGTAGAAAATCTCGAATCTTGTAAAACCTCAAACATGACGAACCGCCGACCCGGGTCCCCGCTGCCTTCGGCACCGTATACCGGTCGTGCTACGCACGCACCGGGTAATCCCTTAATTAGCACATTGAATTGTACAAACCTCTAACCGAACGAACCTCCGACCGTATACCGGTCGTGCTGCGCACGCACCGGATAATCCCTTAAATTGCACATAGAATAGTATAAACCTCTAACTGAACGAACCTCCGGCTCGGGTCCCCGCTGCCTGCGGCACCGTATAGCAGTCGTTCCGACCCTGGTCCCCGCTGCCTTCGGCACCGTATGACGGTCGTGCTACGCATGCACCGGATAATCCCTTAAATTGCACATGGAATAGTATAAACCTCTAACTGAACGAAAACCTGCGGCTCGGGTCCCCGCTGCCTGCGGCACCGTATAGCAGTCGTGCTGCGCACGCGCTGCAGTATACGTTAGTTCCACCTTCCGCCACCAGGTGGCGCAATCTGTTTATATGATCATAACTGAAATCGTTAAGACTTTCGATGTCGAGTCGAATGAGCCATACCCCGTCGTTTTCATGCCCGTAGAACCGAAGATAGGAAAGCGCCCCCTAGTGGTGAAAAAACGAAATAAAATCGGTAAGCTGTATCGATGTCGAGTCGAATTTATTTAGACTACCTGAGTTCTAGTTCAAAGACAGGGACCTGTAGAAAAACTTAAAATTTAAAAAAAAAAAATCGATAACGGGCGAAGCCCGCTTTTCCCTATCATAATATCTGGATAGGGGGTCCTTATTACTTTAATTATGATGTTTGGAATCAGTTTGGTGGACATCCGTAACACAGTTTCTTAGTTATAGAAACGGACCACAGTTAAAAGAAAAAAGCGGGGGGGGGGGGGGGGGGGGGTTGGCGATGACACTGCTTTTCCTCAAACAACTTATGTAGACTACCTGTGTTCTAGTTCAAAGACAGTGAGCTGTAGAAAAACTTAAAACTAAAAAAAAAAAAAAAAAAAAAAAAATCGATAACGGGCGAAGCCCGCTTTTTCCTATCATAATATCTGGTTTCCACTCTAAAACAAAAACTTAAGATACTCGTTATGGCAGTTTTTAGACGCGGCCTACTTCTTAAAATCGTAATATCTAGCCGGCACTGTAATAGAAATCTTTCTTTTGCTTTAATTATACAAATAACGATGATTAATTATACAATAAAATAATATATCGGCTCCTAATGAAGATATGAGAATAATTTTTAGATATTCTGAAAGCAGAATCCATTTTGAGTCGCCCTGTCAAAGTTTGAAATTAATGTGCCCCTTAGATTCGGAAATGCCCCCCCCCCCCCTCTGAAAAAACGCAGTTGACTATTTTATCTCTTTCAGAAATGACTTATCCGCAGACGATTTGTCTCCGTTGAATGTTGAAATAAAAAAAAGCTGTCTCTTCCGAATAGAAATAAATTCATTTGCCGTGTCATTAATGAGTTTTAATTGATATCTTCAAAAATTACTGGTCGATTTTTACGAATTTTTTTTTGTTGAATTCGCGATTTTTTTATACACGTGTTAGCAAATTTTCGCGAATGTAGAGTCATTATTTCCACTTGTTTCAAAAAGGACTGGGGCGATTCGATCTCGGATCTGTCGACCTGCATTCTTTACGGCAACCTCTTTTTACGTCTGGGGTCGATGTTGGATGTCTGGTCAGTTTTTGGCCGAAATAAAGAAAAGTTACGGTCCGAATTTCAAAAAATTTGACGTTTTGCAACGACAAAAATCGGCCGCGTGTGTACCCCGATTTTTGGATCGATACCTCCGGTACATTTTTTTTTATTCGATGATGCGTTAAAAAGCGACGATTTGGATGTCTGCGATTATCAAAACGGAAGGCGAACTTTTCGCTGTTTTGACTTCTCTTCCAACTTCGGTTTCGGTCGGTAATTAAAACACTTTCGCTCATTAATAACGCCCCGGGTCCGGGTCGGAGGCCCGACCCGATCGAAACTTGAGCGTCGCGCCTTTTTTGCGAATTTTTCGGTACGCGTCCGCCGTCGGTGCGTCGATTAGTCCGGGAGCCTTTGCGGGTACAAAGGCGGAGTGCACAGACACACACACACACACACACACACACAGACGTTTACGGCGCTTAATATTAGGGACTAATCTTCGCCTTATTTAATGAAAGAAATCTGCAATTAAATAAGGTGAATATTTCTATTAAAAAATACTGGTATTCTATGTTCGTAAACCTTTAAACATGTGATCGTGTAAAAAATTAATTAGGTGTACATATGTTCAAAAATTATAAATAATGTGTATAAGTTATATATGCTGTACAACTGTGTGTTTGCAGGGTATATGCATATATTTTATTTATGTAATATAGGTATGAATATGTGATACAAAAACAAGAAGAAACATTTCATTAAATATTTTTGTGGTTCGAATTACCTTTATTTAACTTGAAAAAGGAAAAGGAAGTCATGCCATCATTCGGTTTCGGTGATTATAATCGATTGAATCATTGTTGCGAGTTATATAGTTCTATAATCAGGATATTTGAAATATAAATAATAATCGAATTGTTTAAGTGATTCAATCGAGTGATGGCGCAACGCTGCTCTTTATCATGTTCAAATCAGTGAAATGATCTTCTTTCACAAAAGTGGAAATTCAGCGTTACCATATTTTGTTTGATACAATGTTCAATGTATTGCCGATTTATTTGCTTTTAGTGAAAAAAAAATGTTCTTTTATTTATTTATTTATTTTTGTATGTGTGTGTGTGTGTGTGTTTGAGATGTAAATTTGCTAAGTTCCAAAATTTTCCAGTGGAGGCTATGAAACCAGTCTCATCATGTCATGCATATACTCATTCAACTGTATGCAATAGCATCACATTTATCGCTCCAACTACTTACGCTCCAAAGTTATAAGTATGTGTATAAGTTATACGCATAATTGCCAGCTCTCCCGTTATTTGCTTACCACTATTCCCTAAGAATAATCTTTGTTTTATTTAATCGCGAAATTTCTGTCATTAAATTAAAAAATGCTTCTATTCGGAAATAGCGGTTTTCAAAAAAACGGGAAAACTGACAGCTATATATACGCTATACAACTGTATTTCAGACTTTATGCATATCATAAATTTATGTAATATATGTTTGAATATCAGCGATAATTTGAAAATACAGAATATAGACATACACTTTTAGATATAATAAATAATAGAGAAAAAATAAATTTTCTTTATGATTCTTTATTGTAAGATTTCTGCTCAAAATTTATTTTAAATAGAGAGGCACGAACTTTAACAAAATATTACCTTCTAATCAGTACAACTTATTATAATGGGTGGAATTTTTTTCTTAGTCTGTTTAAAGATAAATTTGAAATTTAAACTAAACTAAAACGCCTTGCATAATTATCAAATATAACATAAAACCATCTTTTGAAAAAATGCTAATTAACTAACAAAAGTAAAACACCATTCCTTATCATTGTAAAATATAATAAACTGTTTCAATGTGCCCCAAAAACGTTTTCTAGTCATAAAAATATTACTTTTTATAAAAGCAAATTAAACGACCTTTACTGTGAAAAATGATTTTTGACGTCCTTTATTCTCTGACTTGATATCCAGATGGAAATGAAATACTTTTTTTTTTTACTTACATAATAAATGATGAATTATAAAAATGTTTCGCAACCTGCAATTGCAACCTTAAAAAAAATATATATATATATATATTATTTTTTATTTTGTTTTAAGGGAGGGCGGAGGAAAAAAGTTTTAACCGTTAAGGTTTATTTATATGCGCTTTTATTCAGATCTTAAATCTTCTAACATTCTCTTATCGTGTTTATATCAGCCAAATTACTTTATTTTTTTTTTACAAAAGTGAAAAGTTAGTATTTATAGTTATAGTTTATATACTATATTATTATATACAACGGACACTTTCGGTTTTAGACGTTTTTTTAAATACCTATCTAGAGCAACGGTTCACAATCTTTTTTCTTTCAGTCCTTTTTTCTTTCCCTTGCTTAGATTTTTCATCTAGGTGTACCCCCTTTTTCTCATAAACATTAATCCCTTAGTCACATAACGCAAACATGTTTTATTATTATTATTATTATTGATATTTTTAGCAAGCTAAGCAACAAATCGACTCAAATTACATTGACATTTCTAACCTTTTATTTTTTATCCTTACATTTTAAAATTACCTTTTATAATATTAGCTTAACTTTAGAAGAAATCAATATAGTATTAAAAGAATTTTTAAATAACTTGCGATGAAAGTTAAAAATAATTTTGCATCATGGTATTCAAGTAATCAAACATGGCTTTTAATACTTTCAATGGGAATCCTTGAGATTGTTTCATGTAGCTGAGTTCTTTTAAAATCAGGTTCAAATGCAGACAGATATAATCTCAAGTTAGGAGCAGCGTCAAGCTTATAGTGATATTTGTTCTTTATATGCATAAGACGAAAATGCTCTTTCGACAAGCTCTGTATTAGTGAAAGGCAACAAGTATCTTAATACTTTAACACCGAGTTCTTGGTTATCTTCAATTTTCGCAAAGATTGGGGGAAACATAAGTAATAATGTAATATGATTAGCCGTTTCCCTCATTCATCATTCACACATCAGACAAAAAGTAACACATTGGAAGAGACTAACTTTTTAATCCAAAACTATTAACTTTGTTTATGTGTTTTCAATTGAAAGATTTTTGTGATTTCCGCCATTACAGATATTATTTTTCCGTACCCCCAACGGCTCCGTCACTTACCCCCAGGGATACGCGTACTCCAGTTTGGGAATCGCTGATCTAGAGGAATACTAGACAAATTCTTATGGAACTTTGAGGATATAAAGAACAGGTTCGACCTCACAATTTTCAGCGGAAGTTTGATCAATAGGGTAATTACGAGGCTAACAAAAAAATTCAATAATATATATATAAATATATATCACCCTGAAAACCCTGTAAAATAAAATGGTCGAAATGATTTGTACCGGTAGCACATGGCTATATGCATCTTATGCCATATTTGTGTTCATTTGTGTAAGAATAGCTTGTGCCCGATTAACCTCAGAATATAGAGGAAGCACAGTATCATTTTAGGGCCCCCCTTTTACCTGGGAAAAGTTTTCTACATTCATAAAAACTCATCAATCTAACAAATATTATTCCCGGGAGGGACTTAGCTGGACCTCATCAAACAGCTTTTGTTTATGTTCCCTGTATATAATGTAGATAGAAGAGCAAATTTGTGGTATGTATGTGTAGTTGTATTTTGTCTACTCAGATGCTTTCTAACCAACACATCTGGAAGTTTACAGCCTATTGATTTCATTCAAATTACCAGGTGAAAAGGTTTTCTGAAGTAGCATGGATATAGACAAACTTTCCTCTCCAAGAAAATTTAAAACGCGATGTAAAAAAAAATATGAAGGGAACTAGAGGTTCTATTTTGAAATCATTTTGGGGACCCTCTTAAATTGTAAAGGGGAAACTCGTGCTTCACGAGCCTTTTGGATAATCAGGCCCTGAAAATAGCACGCATATCCATGGAGATATAAAGGTTTCTTTAAAAATATCAAAAAATGTCTGCATGTTTATTGTTTATAGCATGCAGAGTCTTCCATAAAATTTAGCTCTACATTTTTAGGAAACTTGACGAAGTACACTAGAAACAACATATATTACAATTAAAATTTAAATATTTAGTGAAATATGAATATCTGTATGAAATAATTTTTAACAGCGCATGCGCTAAAGATTATAAAACCTTTTTTGCAAAATTTAGTAGTCAGCCAACTACATAGGGCAACTTTAAGGGCAGTCGAATGTCGTGGAAATTCAAAAAGATATTGGTGATATAGTGAGCTAAAATTCAGCTGTCTTCGAAAAGTAGCTGGGCGATAAAGGATTTTCCGACAATTGTAATTTTTTAATAACTGACTTCTGACAAAGAAGTTAGTTATTTAATGTGTTTTCATGCGTAGCTTTGGTTTCGATTTTGCTAAATCTTTTTTTGTTGGAATGACCTCGTTCTGATGATTTTCTAAGAACAATAAATGCATCAATAAAAATGACAAACTAAGGAAAATCCCTTATTATTCAGTTATTTTTAGATCACTATATCGCCGATATCTTTCAGAACTTTCACAATATTCGATTGGTTTTTTGTATTAGTCTCTCTAGATGGTTAATTTCTAATTTATGAAAAAAAAATAATAATCTTTAGCGCGTGCACAGTTAAAAAATTATTTGATATAAATGATTTCATGTAAATGATTTCATATTTAATTAAATGCATATATGCATATTTAATGTACTTATATTCTATTGTAGCGTTTCTACTGTGCTTTTTCAAGATTCTTGAAAGTGGCGTTAAATTTGGTTGAAAATCCTGGATGGTATAAACAAACATACGGAAATTTCTTGATTTTTTTAAAATAACCTTTTATATCTCCATGGATATGCGTGCATTTCTAACAGAAATGAACGCAGATGTTGCACAAGATCCGTATAGTCATGTGCAACAGATATAGATCATTTTGAGCATTTTCTTTCGAAAATATTATTATTTTTATTGTATTTGTTGTTGGTCCCTTAATTGCCCAGAAATAAAATCTTCTCTGAAAAATATAATTCATAAATAAAAATATGAGATCAAACATGATCTTTATATTCCAAAAATTTCAGAAGAATGCGACAAGTGTTTCTAGGTCTAGATCATAGGTTCCCAATGGGGTCGGTACCGCCCCAGTGGGCGCTGGAGCCTTCTGAGGGGGTGCTAGCGGATCCAGAGGCAAATTGGAGGCATTAAGACAATCAAGGAAGCCGAACGTGGCGTACCTACCTATTTAAGAAATTAATATAATAAAACTAGCTGATCACCAACCCCCGGCATTACCCGGGCTCGTGATAAAAACCTTAAATATACATTTTAATGAAAATCTATACAAATGATCCTAGAGCTGGGGGCCCCAAATCAAATTTCTTTTACGAATGTCAAAAAATCGCCATGGAACACTACTAAACGCTAACACTCGCCAAAGACAAAATTTTATTTTAGTGGGCTAAAAAATTGTAATCGCAATTCTTTCATGAATGTCAAAAAATCGCTGTGCAATGCAAAACAGCGCATTAAAAATTCTTAAAAATTCAAAAATCGCGAAGTGCAAAATTTGCTATATTAGGCTGGCTAAAAGTTTGAAACTGAATTTTTTTTTTTTTTTTTTTAACAACTTGTATTAAAAAAAAAAATGTCAAAGAGATGACGACACATGGCTGAACCGAGGCTAACGAAAAAGAAAGGCTACCGCGGTGCTTTACGCGTATCTTTTTTTACAGACCACGACAGTCACGTGATGCTCGAATCTACTAATGCAGGTGTATGAAAAGAGCATAACGTCACTCTAGCGGTCTGTAAAAAATGATAAGTGGAATGTACCGTGGTAGCCTGTCTTTTTCGTTAGCCTCGGCTGAACAGACATTTCAAACGGACTTGTGGTTTGAATCTGCTCAAGAAATTCGTTTATTCTGAGTGAACGTGATAGAAGTCATTATAGCTATTATTTTGATAACATCTGTAAATCTGTTGAAAAATTAATTTATTTAAATTTAAACTATAGCAAATTTTGTATTTCAAAATGTCTGAATCTAAGAAGAAATGCCGGCAGTATAGCGTTAGGTATTTGAAATACGGATTTACGCACTCTCCCACAATTCAATCATTACCTATGTGTTTAATTTCCCAAAAAGTTTTTCATATGAAGCCATGTAGTCTTTTAAGCCACACGAGAATTTGAATAAAATGCATGCGAATAAAAATGACAAACATGTTTCCCAATTTTAAGGACTGGAAAAGAAATATTTAAAACAGCAAACAGTATCAAACCGTTGTGAGTCGTCTTCTGAACAAAAAGATGACGGACTACGAACCTCATATAATATTTCATTGTTAATAGCAAAAGCGGAAAAACCACACACAATTGGCGAGAAATTAATCTATCCGATAGTCAAAAAGGTAATAAAAACTGTTCTTCGCATAAGACACCGTCAGATATCATCATAAATATTCCTCTGGTAATAATTCGGCGCAAAGAAGAATAGATGAAATCGCTTAAGACGTTGAAATATCATTGTGCTATTACTTAAATACTCGCAAATTTTCCATTGAACTCGATGAATCAACTCTACCAAATAACGAAGCTCTTATAATACGTCCGATATGTAAAAGAAGAAAAAAATTGTCAAGTGTTATTATTTTCTAAAAATTTGGAAACTTAGACAAAAGGTGAATCGATATTTAGTATCATGAACAAGTATTTTCAAGAGAAAGAAATTCCCATTCGTAATAATATTTTGCCAGCTGCTACTGATGGTGTTCCAGCAATGACCGGACATCATAAGGGTTTCATAGTGAATTTGAAACAAGCAGTACCAAATGTACTCGAAGTACATTGTGTTATCTATCGTCAGCATTTGATTGCAAAAAATCTGAATGAACACCTGCATACGTCGCTTCATTATGTTATTAGAGTAGTCAATAGGATTAGAAGCAAGTCATTATATGACAGATTATTTGTCCAACTTTGTAGTGAAAATGAGGAAGATTATAATCAATTGCTGCTGCACACAGAAGTTCGTTGGCTCTGAAAAGATTTTTTTAATCTATTTTATATTAATCTATTCGTTTTTTTAATCTATTTGACTCAGTACTGGACTTCATTGAAAACAGAGACGAATAATCTAATAAAATTAAAAAAGGACACCGCTTATTTGATAGATCTGTTTAGAATATTTAATGAAGTCAATTTTCTATTCAAAGGTGATCAGTTGAATTTAATTAAAACAAAAACGTCATTGCGGCTTTTGTGGGAAAATTTCTTCTGTTGAAACGAAATCTGGGTAGAGGTGAATACAACTACTTTCCCGCATTATCAGTAGTCTCTGCAAAACAGGAAGATTTACTTTTTTACTGCCAACACTTGGATTTTCTTCATACTGATTTTACGGAACGATTCCAGGGTATTTTAAACATGAATATAATGAGTTGGGTTTTAGATCCTTTCACAAATGCAGATGCAGCAGAATCATCAAATTTAGAAGAAGAACTCGTAGAACTCAGAACTAACGCAGAACTAAAAGTAAAATTCAGAAATGGACACCACGAGTTCTGGCTTCAAAAATCAACACCATCTTTCTAACCTGGATTGTGGGCAAGGGTACAGAAATTTTTAATTGCTTTTCCTTCATCGTATTTGCCTGAGTATGGGTACAGTGAAGTAGCTAATTTATTGTCAAAGAAATGAAACAGATAGTAGAACAAAGAAACAGGCCATCACTGAACGTAGCAATTTGCGACTGATGTTAACGAAATTGGAACACGACATTAGCAAGTTGTTAAAATTCCACCAGCCTCAACCATCTCATTATAATTTTTTTATTATTTCTTATTAATTTTGTCTGTATTTAAAAATATTTTAATATATATATATTTTTTGATACATGTGATAGTCGTTTTAATTAATTTCTACTTTGTGATTCTTAATAGACAGACAGATGAAATAGGTATAGATAAAATGCAGCAATATTTTAATAATTGGTATAATTTATCTATTATGGAAGAAAGGGGGGGAGGGGGGCGTTGGAATTTTTTTCTTGTAAACGGTCCGTATGGTCCAGAAAAGGTTGGTAATCTATGCTCTAGATATTCGACAGAAAGTCTAAAATAGAAAATGACGGGTTACTTTTGGCGATATAGAGAATTTTGTTTGTTATAATGTCCAGTACAATGCAGATTTAATGTTTTTAATGAAAAAAAAAAGAATCATTTTTTTTTTCTGTATTTCTGAGATACAACTGCTAAATTCAAAAATTTGTCTGTAGAGGCGCTAGAAACATGCTTAACATTTTTTGCATAGTAGCTTTATTATGTATGTGTGTACCATCATATTTACTACTACAAGTATATATGTTCCAAAGTTAATGTACATAAGTTATACGCTAGACACTATGTATATACCGGATGCGCCATTAATTCGTTAAAACTTTAAAAATTCATTAAAAAGGAACAAATGATGCTAAAGATTCGCGGTTTGCACGAAGGGATTTGAGGGATATCGGATATTTTTAATAATAAAAAAGTTGTGGTTCAAAAAATTACCGATAGATGGCACTGGCATGCATAATATGAAGCAGATGTCAAAAAAGGCATTCCACCTCATAGACGATCTTCCAAATGACCGTTTCTTTGAAGCTTCTGACAAGCTTCAGTATCCCAGCACGTGAAACAGGCTTTTTCTCGTCTTGAGTCTTTTTGCCGTGCGGAATTGTTGCAATGCACCGATTACTAAATACTTGTTCTTGTAAAAAAGCTTAACCAACTACGCTTGATCTGGTAACGATAGCATACTGCTGAAGAATCTTGTGCAACAAGGTGTTTTTATTGACAGCCTGATTTGTATAAATCCGCTTCATATTATGCATGCCGGCGCCCTCTATCAGGAACTTTTGGAACCACAACTTTTTTTCTTATTAAAAAAAATCCGACCACCCTCTTATCCCATTCTTGCAAACTGCAATCTTTTAGCACCATCTGTATCCTTTTAATGATTTTTTAAAGTGTTAACGAATTTATGGCGCACCCAGTTTTTAAATATGTAATAATTCACAATGTACAGGTAATGTACAAAACGTACAGGCATACCCTACATATATTATACATACATAATGTACGTATGAATATATGTGATACTCATAGAAGATGTGAAATACGCACGCACACACATAGAAATATTGAAAAAAGAGAAAAGAAAATCTTATTTATAATTATTTGTTATAAACTTCCTATCTAAAATTTATTTTAAACGCAAATTTTAATAAAATATTACTTTCTATTTAACTTATAGTGTGATGAGTAGAAATTTTCTGTCATGTTTAACGATCATTTTGAAATTTGAAACACGTAAAATCAAAGTATAGCTGCAAAGCAGTACATAATTATAAAATAAAACAAATTCTTTTGAAAAAAGACGATCTAATTAGCAAAAATAAAACACCATTCCTTACCACTGTAAAATAATGAACTATTTCAAAGCGTTCGAAAAATATTTTTTAGATATAAAAACATTATTTTTTTTTTTTATAAAAGCGAATTAAACGACCTGTATCATAAAAAAAAATCTCCTTTTTTATTGACGTCCTACTGAGAAGATAGATGCTTATTTCTTTCTTTCTTCTTCTTTTTTTTTGTAGTTACATAATAAAGGATGCATTATGTAATGTTTTGCAATCTGTTTTAAAAACCGACGGGGGAGATTTAACCTTTAAGGTTTTTGTTACCTTTGCACTTTTATTCAGCTTAGTTTATTTTATCGTGTTCAAATCACACAAATGAATTTTTTTCTTTTACATAGGTGGATATTTTGTGTTATCATATTTTGCTTGATATAATGTTATATACATTGCAGTTTTATTGCTTCGAGTGAAAAAAAAAAGAACAAAAAACTTCTGTGTTTCAGAGATAAAATTTGATCCAAATTTTGTCAATAGAGGCACTGAAAATATTCACAATATTTAGAGCATAGCTATTTGTTACACATAGCTTTGCTATATGTAACAGTACGTTTACTGCTGTTAATACATATGTTCAAAATTTATAAATACGTGTATAAGATGTACGCTGGAAGAACTGTATATCATAAATTTGTTATATATGTATGAATACATCAGGGCTTGATTAAAGCATATGCCAATGGGTCGTGGAAATGTAGCCCCTGAATTTGGGGTTACCCAAATTTGGTATGCAATTTCTTGATGTTGATATTTAAAATTAATTTTTACCTTGTACTGTTTATAATAAATATTTTGTACTTTAAAGAAAGATACGATTAAAAACAATAGTATATATTCATTTAAATATGTATTTCTATATTCAAATCTGTATTTTAAAACTAAAAAATAATTGACATTTTTTTTTACCATATAGAACGCGGGCTTCGAAGGACTACCGGGCCTTGGGGCCCTCTTTGGCTTGATCGGGCCATGCGTGCGGTACTCATAAAAATACGAAATGTTGATATGCACTCATAAAGATATTGAATAATAAAGAAAACATAATTCTTAGTTATGATAAGCTTTCCTGTTCAAAATTTATTATAAGTAGAAAAGCACAATTTTTTTTTTTGCTATTTAAAGATAATTTTAAAAATTAAAATACGTAAAATGAACTATAGCCATAAAGCAATACATATTTATAAAGCAAATTAGTTTTAAAAGAGATAACTAATTAACTGATAAAAATAAAACACTATTCGTTATCATTATAAAATAATAAACTGTTTTAAAACGTTCGAAAAATATTTTCTAGCCATAAAAATATTACTTTTCTATAAAAGCAAATTAAACCACCCTTACCGTGAAAATTGATTTCTTTTGTATTTGACGTTTTGGTGGAAACGAAATACTTTCTTTTGATAGTTATATAATAAATGATAAATTACATAAATATTTCGTAAACGTTATATTATTACAAACATAAAATAGCCGGGGGTCCGTTAAGGTTTTTGTTCCCTTTTATTTAGCTTTGTTTCTCTTATCGTGTTCCAATCAGTCAAATGATTTTTTCAAAAAAAGTGATATTTAGACTTATCATACCGTATATTCCGACGTATAACACGCACTTTTGATACAAAAAAGTTTCAAAATTCAGAGGTGCGCGTTATACGCCGGGTATAAAAATGAAGAATTAAAAGTAAAGGAAAAATGAGGGTAGAGTTGAGATTGTGATTTTAATGAAAATTTAAGTATTAAACGTTCTCGTGTCGCATTTTCTGATTTTTTTCTTTCATGTTCGTATTAATTATGTTACTTTTTAATGTTATTTGTTGTATATTCATACAATGTAATTCAGGAAAATTTTATTGCAAAGAATGCGATGCACTTAATACGACGAATACACCTAAAAATTGTAAAATGTAATCTCAAATTTTAGGCTCGCATATAATCCGCCGGAACATAAGGTATTTTATTTGATAAATGTTAAATATATTACAGATTTATTGATTTTCGTTTTTGTTTTGTTTTTTGTAATAAAATTGCTGAGTTCCAAAATTTGTCAATAGAGGTGGTGAAAATATCCTCATCCTGTCTGGCACAGTCACTTTTTTGAGCGCATCACTTTTTTTTACCCTAACTACGTATGTTCAAATGATGTAAGTAATGTGCATAAGTTATACGAGAAAACGAGAAATCTATTTCTGATTATTTGTAATAAGCATCTGTTCAAAATTTAGTTTAAATATAAAAAGTACACACGCTCAAAAAACTGCTTTCTAATCAACCCAACTTATATAATGAGTAGCATTTATTAGCCTCTTTAAAGATAATTTTGAAATTTAAAACAAATAAAGTAAATTGTAGCCATTAAACAGTACACAATTATAAAATGTAAAACCAAATAAAGTTATCTTTTGAAAAAGGATTAATCAACTATTAAAAATAAAACGCTATTCCTTATCTATAAAATAATAAACTGTTTCAAAGCACCAGCAAAATATTTTCTAGCCATAAAAGTATTACTTTTTATAAAAGCAAATTAAATTACTTTTTATAAAAGCAAATTTAAACTTTTTTGTATTTGACGTCCTCTTGGAAACCAAATACTTTTATTTTATTTTATTTTTGTAGTTACATAGTAAACAATGAATTCCGATAAATGTTTCGCAACTGGCAATATGCTACAAACACAAAAATGGAGAGGAGGGTACATAAAAGAAAAAAAAAACTTCAAAGCATAGGTTTTTGTTCCCTTTTAAGTTTTTATTCAGCATAGTTTTTCTATCGTGTGGAAACTTTTCAAATGATTTTCTACGTTGATTTTCTACGTTATGTCAAATGATTTTCCCATGAAAAGTGGAAATTTAGTGTTATCATCATATTTTATTTGGTGCAATGTTAAATGCATTATAAATTTCAGATTTATCTCTTTCAAAGAACACTTTTTTATTTTCAATTTTTCCACTATCTTGGATTTATCAAATAACTATAAAAGAAAACCCAAAGAAAGATGACCCACAAAAATAAAGAGTATAAACAGTTAAAAAAGAAAAATAAACTGCATCGTTGGCAAATTTTATTTATGCAATAGGTTGATTACTGATTTTTAAATTAGCTCCATATTTTAGTACTTTCTATCTCCTTGCGTAATTCATTACCAAAATACTTGCATACATACATAGATCTTACATTACTTAAATTACATATATTAGATGCAATACATGTATTGTTTTTTCTCAATAAATGAATGTAATATCGACCTTTTTGTAGAAAATAGGGAATCTTCCAACTGTGAAGTCTTCAATAACTTAGTACTTAATATACATGCATTTGAGTTGAAAAATCCTCTCATAGTCTCTAATATCCCAATAGTGTTTACTCTCCGTACACATATAGTGTAAGGAAAGTACTGTAATCATGATAAAAACCCGATTATGGACATATTGGTATATTTTTACATTGTGAGGTTCCCACAGTCCATTTTCGCTATTTTTACAATGATTCTATATGTATGTATAAATGTATGTGTGCATGCATATTTTTTTTTTTTTTTTTTTTTTTATTATTATTATTTTTTACATTTTTTGGTCATTAGACTCCGTTTTTTGATGTTTTTTCGATGATGCCAATATGTATGTGTGTGTATGAGTGCACAGCATTGCGTCAAAACTATGCTTTCGATTGAGCTCCCATTCAGGAATATGTTAAAGGTCACTGTCCCAAGAAACGTATTCATTTTCGTACAAATCGGTCACCGGATTTAGTATCTAAACAAGTAAAACTTTTGTTTCTTACAAAAAAAAAAAAAAAAAAAAAAAAAAAAAAAAAAAAAAAAGAGCGAGTTTTATTAATTTGATAAAAGCATAAGGACAATTTAAGTACTGTATGTTGTTAAAGAACAATGGCGAAGTATCTATATTTAAAACAACTTAAAACTCCTATTCGCATGACACTAATGTTCTATTTAAAAAAAAGAATCCATTTCCTAAGAGAAAACAATTAAAATTTCCTTTATTTGAGGAGTCTCTTAAACGTTTCAGAGGCAAGTCATTCTGTTGTAATATATTGAAAACTTACCTGAATTTATGAACAATATTTCATTTGAAAATAAATAAATTCAATTTGAAAAAATATTTTTTCATGTAAATTATAAAAGTAAAAATTTTTTAAAAATCCTGTTACTAATTTTATGTTAAATAAAGTGGTTTAAATAATAACCACCGCTCTTCAAAGAGTTAAAGGATCTTATAAAGGTGACCATTAGCGCTGAAAAGGCACTCTATAACGTGTAACAAAAACTAACTTTGGTTCTTTATCTAATTTTTTAATTTAAAATTAGCAGAACCAACTTGCTTTTCACATGTTAACCATGAGGGTCTTACAGGTGAAGCAAATAAAAATTCAATTACAGTGGACTCTCTCTATCTGAACACTCTCTAATGTGAACACCCCGGTATTATGAACACATTCTGACGGTCCCGGCGAAACTCCATAGACTTAACAAAAGATGAACTCTCTGTATTCTGAACACCCTCTAATCTGAACATCCCACTATTATGAACGCTACTTTTGATCGCCATTCTAACCCGCCTCTCCGTAAACTGAACGTGTGTTTGCAGTCAGAATGCGGGGCATTCCCGCATCATGGAAATTCGAAAAAATGTTGCAGAAGAATAAAAGGATTCAATGAACTCGATTTAAAAATAAAGAAACAAAATCATTTCTAGATTTTAAGATCTACCTGATGCTGAAATTTGTTTCAATAATTCAGATAAAATTTTTAGTTAACAAAACAAAAAAAAAAACATTTATTATAACAAAAAAAAGAAAGAAATTGAAAGAATAATTTTGTTTTTACCATACGTGTTCTCAAATAACTAGAACATATTTTTAATAAATAAAAAAGTGCAGGTATGAAATTGTTTCCATTTCAGAAAAGTAAATCATGATAATCAAATTAAATGAAATGATGAAAACAATCAATTTTTATGCAAAGATATACAAAAAAATAATGTAAAAAGCATGTCACGTGATTTCCCCCGAGCTGTGATAAAAATAGAAAGATTGCGCAACGCAAATGCCCACCCCTCCAATGACAGATAAGAGAAAACAGGTGTTAGAGGGAGTGATTAAAAAAAGATTATGGTTTCTTTTCTGCACACCTGGTTGGCAGCATTATCGCTTCTGTTTCTTTCTTCCTTTTTGCTCGGCAAAGTTAATTTTTTTTCATTATTTCACTATCGTTGCAGGGAAAGAATCGCAACACTTACGTAGATATGTCAGAAATAAGTAAGAAAACGAGAAAACGGAAAGAACTGAAGCTTCAGGAAAAATACGAAGTTGTTCAAAAATTAAAATCAAAAGTAAGTCAAAGAAAAATTGCATCTGAATTTGGAATTTCAGTAGGTCAAGTCAACGCCATCAGCAAGAAAGAGAAAAAATTTATAGCCGCTTTTGAAGCAAATGAACCTTCCTCAAAGTGTAGAATTTTCGAAAAGAAAAAGGGAAACGAGAACATAAACAATCATGTCTGGAAGTTTTTTTGCCAAATGAGAACGAAGAATCTTCCTATCACTGGACCCCTGCTAAAGCAGACTGCTCTGGATTTTGCAGAAAAGGAGAAAATCACGGAATTCAAGGGATCCGAAGGATGGCTGATTCGCTTCAAAAGTATGCATAACATCGAATTCAAGGTAATCAATGGTGAAGCTGCAGCCGTAAATATCGACACTGTGGAGGAATGGAAAAGAAAGCTTCCGGATATAACGAAGGATTTCGATGCCGCTAAAACCTTAGCAGAAAGAAGCGAGAAATGCGTGGGCGGAAAAATGTCAAAAGAAAGACTTACCGTCATGCTCTGTGCCAGTTTTACGGGTGAGAAGCTCAATCCACTTGTGATCGGAAAAAGTGAAAAACCACGATACTTCAAAAATGTGAAGATAGCATCATTGCCTGTGCACTATAAATCAAATCGAAAAGCCTGGATGACATTCACAATTTTCTCCCAATTTGCTTGGAACGATACATCATCAAAAAATGTTTCTACAAAGCTGGATTCCCGTGTGTGAATGAGCAATCAAGCACAGAGGACAAAAGAAACAGCTGTGAGTGACTGGGGGTCAATTCTTCAGTAGCTTCTTACTGAAATTAAACTTGGAGCTTATCTCGAAGCCGACGGAAGCCTTCCTCTTTGCGACAACATCGTTGAAGAGGAAGAGGGTACTGAAGACGAAGCAGAACATAGAAGAGACCTATGAAACAAGAAGTACGATTACCTTCAAGCAATATAGCCAAGGGATTTAAGACCTGTTGAACTATGTGGCTGAACATCACCCGGAAGCCTTTCCACTTCTTAAACAACTAGCAAACATGTACACTGCACGAGCATACACAATGCAAAAACAGACTAAAATTACCCACTTTTTTAAGTAACTTACCGATGTTTTTAAGTAATGTATTGTAAGTATGTTATGTAATTGTATATTTTGTAAAATATTTTAATGTAACATTTTAATTAACTTTTATTAATTAACTTTTTTAATAGTTTCTAAATTCAGCACCTCCATTTCGGTAACTTGCATGGTTAACCAGTCTATAAACTCAATACATAGTAGTAGTAGTAATGCATTTCCCAATCTCCCTCTATAATGAACACCCCCATAATCTGAACATTTTTGGTCGGTCCCATGAGTGTTCAGAATAGAGAGAGTCCACTGTATATGGTATCACAATAACGGATCTCTGTAAGATTCCCGCACATAAATCGTTAAAAGAAAATCAGAAAAAAACGAAGTTACCTTAAAGAAAAAACTTCGGCTGCATAAATGAGAATGTGCAGTTTATTTGCTACATGGAACAGAAAAATATACAATTTCCCTGTCAATACGGAAAAAAAAAGTTTTGGATTATTTAATCATTTATTTTTTTTACTGGTTTCAAATTACAAAATTGATACTTTGTATTGGCCATTGCAAAAATGCATTAAAATTACCATTAGTTTTATTCTTTTCAAAATCTGTGGATGATAGAAACTTTTCCATGCAGTATTATTTTTTAACATTCCCTAAAATATAAAAGTTACTACTTACTTCATGAAAAACAAATAACTTATGGAACAGTGTAATTAGAGAAAAGCAAGCGAGAAAGTAAATTGGCTATGCAATCTATAAAAAAAAAAAAAAAAAAAAAAAAAAAGAGAGAGAGAGAGAGAGAGAGAGAGAAAGGGAACAATAAGAAGCTAATTAGAACTAGAACAAACGCAAGCAATCGATCCAGCTGTTTCAATCGAACTAAATTTGTAGTGCAAATACTTTTAAGTTTAGGAAATTTATTCAGGGAAAAAGACTACTTCAAAAATTCGAAAAGTTGATTTAGGGAATTTCATGAATTACAAAATACAGTAGTCACGTCAATTTGGAGTGAAGATAAATTAATTAATTCTCAGAAAAAGGATCTAATAATTTATAAACGTTTAAAAGTTCGCAGAAAACTAAAGCTTTTACATGTGTTTTATCGAACATCAGGCCTTTCTTTTAATTTATTTTGCGTATATAGCCATATCATAATAATAAATGTAATTAAACCAAGAATAAAAAGCTTGCAACTTTCATTTATTCACAAAAGCAGATAATATAAATAAATACTTTTTTACTTTTAAACTGCCATATCAATTGAATATTTTTACTTTCCATATTTCATAAACTATTTTAGTCAAAATATCAATAGAATAATTTAAATTCATATTTAATACTTGGAAATTTTTCCATAGAAAATTTCTCACGCCTTGCATTTATAATATGTAAATTTTAATTGCTTATTAGGCGTATAGCCAACATAGTGAAAAAGTAGGCTATACACCTATAGGCTATACGCCTATTCAGCAATTAAAATTAGAATATTATAAATGCAAGGCGTGAGAAATTTTCTATGGAAAAATTTCCAAGTATTAAATATGAATTTATTGAATTGTCGATGATGGATTTTCTTTGGTTTGCCCCAGAGTTGGCGGCTTATGGAAAATATTGAAAATATTCCATATTGTGCTGCGTTTGTAGCCTTGCCAACATGTTAAATAAAGTTCCAAGCTGAGTATCGTTCCCAAGTGGTTCAGTTGGTAGAACGTCAATGCGCTATTCTGATGACCCGGGTTCGAGTCCCGGCTTGGATACTTTTTCACTATGTTGGCTATACGCCTATTAAGCAATTAAAATTTGAATAGAATAATTTAATTTAAGGGGAACTTCTATTTCTTTGGCCTAAAATTCACATAATTTTTAAGTTTTTTTTTTTTTTTTTTTTTTGGTTACAAATAAAAGAGAAAACTTTTTGAATTATATTTATTGACCTTTCACTTATATATTTAAAATATTGTGTGTGCAAAATTAAAGGAAAAAAACACGTCTTTTACGGTAAGAAGTACCTGCAGGTGCGTGTTGTGAACTTTCCAATAGGACGACTGTTTTTCTCCGGTCACACGCATCTGAAACAAATTTATTCGCCAAATTATGAAAGGGCATTAAATTCCCTGGAGATTATACCAACATTTAGTTTGAAAAATTGATTATTGACAAAATGGCGGTCATTTGAACAAAACAGCAATTTTTTTTGTCTTCTTTTTACAATTTGCGAGCTTGAAAAAATAATTAATCATTGAAAATTATAGTTTTAGGTGGCATAAGCTCCATAAAAAACGATTACATTTCTTTAAATAAAATGAAGGAAATCGGTCGAATAGTTTTGGAGGAAAATGGTCGCCCAGTTTGAAAAACATGGTTTCATGGCGCATTTTCGACATGGTTTTGAGATGGGGGTTTTTTCGGCATGGTTTCGAGATGTTTTTTTTTCGACATGCTTACGAAATGGGGGGTTTTCGACATGATTTTGAGATGAATTTTTTTTTTACATGTCTTAGGGAGTTTTTTTTTTTCGACATAGTTACGAGATGCAATCTGTTTCAAGCGCATAGAAAGCCGTTTTCTGGCTGCTGTGGCGTTACGCTCAACGAGCCCAAAAGATTGTAAGGAGTTGGAATATCACGAAACTGCTTTTGGGCAATAATCTACACACTTGAAGGATTCAAAAAATGCAAAATTAAATAAATCGAAAATTTTGACTCAAAGAAGTAGAACTTCCCCTTTAAAATATTTCATGCATTACATAAACTTCTTTTATACTTGAATAGCACAATTAGTCACGATACAAATTTTATATCATAATGAAAATAAGCCAAACATGAGATAACAACATGTCTTGTTAAATGAACAAGCATTGGGAAAAGATGTCATTTCAAGTAAGCGATGAGTAAAGTATAAAAACAGAGCAATGTAGAACTTCTACACCTAATGTGTAGATTTCGGGATGGTTCCTGTTGATTGTCGCACGTCCATTATTATAGATCAAATTATTTACAAATTATTAACATAATTCTTAGACGATGATGCTACTATTAGTTTATTTTTATACCAAAGTTCCTTGTCTGTCTTCAGTAAATGCAAGTGAAAACTGCTGTAGAAAATATTGTTTATAAAAGCTGATCACATTGTAACTATAAATTGACTACATAGCCAATCGCGGTCACTCAACCGACAACTGTTGTCCGACATGTATATTTAGCGCAACATACAAATTTAGATGTCAATATCTGCACCTGTTTAAATAAAAAATATCTATATTTAGCCAATCAAAGGCTGTTTCTAGAGCACACAATGAGGAGGTATATTGCCAAAATCTTCTTCCTTTATTTAATGCTAGAAAAAGTACGATTAACACATGACGTAATACACAAGTAGTAGTTATTTTAAACTTTAAGGAAAGGGAATTCTACTTTTTCAAAGACAGACTACCCTTCAGATAGAATTATGGTGGGCATCTTTGAGTCCGTCCACTTTTTTATTGCTTCTGCGTATTTTCCCATTCTGAAAATTTTCCTCAAGCCATGTTACAACTATCTCAGCATTGTTTAGTATTATTATTTATATACCATGTTGCACATTATTTGTATTTTTTCTAGCAGTAAATAAAAGCCAAAAAATACGTATCTTACATGTAACTACACCTACTCCTGGTGTATTTAAATGTACGGCTAAATGTTGTGTTAAGTTTCTATCAGATTCAACAACTTTTCGATGATTTGAGCCGATTTTCCATGAGAAATCGCCTCAACATCCAGTTTGATAGCAATCAGCAATATCCCTAATCAACAATATCCCCAAAAGGTTTGCAACAACAATTGGAAACCTTCTTTCGGTTTGTACGCGAACAAGTTGGAGTTAAAATCGGCTGAAAAGTTGGTTGCTCGAAAAATTGTTGACTCTGATAGAAACTTTAGCTAACCCGATCTGTGCAGTTCGACACTCTGGTGACCCCTATTTTAGAATGCGACCTTTCTGTTTCTTCTACAAACTGACATTTAGAATGTTGTCTTTCTTTGCAGCATCAAAGCAGATGTATTTTGCAATCGTTTTCCTTCTATGTGTTATCCAAATACAAGTCTGGATGAATTTTGTGAGAGGGATAGTTATTTTTGTGACCCAAATCACGAATCGCCCGGAAATGAATCGGTAAGAAACCTTCATTCCATTGCTGTTAAGATATTTATGTTTTTCCAATGTTTAATACTCGATTATTATACATGTATCTGCAACATACAGTGACTTTCTTTCTGACTGCAAAGGCGTCTTTTGAGACGCTAATTGGTATATATATTTTTTTTTTTGTAAGTTTTTGTGATTAAAAGCAAAAGAACATACATTTCTGATTAATTTCTATTTTCCTCCCAAATATATCTGTATAAAGTGTATAAATGTGAAAATTGCATCATGTAATATCACAAATACAACGACAGGCATAACATAAGTTTTTTGAGGATAGTAATCGAGTGTTAAGTATTTTGTTAGTGAAAACACGTTGTAATTACTTATTTGTTCGATATATTTAAAAAAAAATTTTTTTTTTGCACATTTTGTAAGGTTGGAAGTTCGAGAAATACAGATTTCGTATGAATGTGGGGGTTTCTTAACAGTGATTTTCGGAGTGAATGTTTTCTTTCCCCTTCGATCACTAATTTACAATAGGCACTTGGTATCTGTGAGAAAAATCTCAATATTCTTAGACGTTTGAAGTTAAAAGAAGAAATATGCAAATTTTATGAACTTTCTTTTACTGGTCGGTAAGTACATAAGGATAGTTTAAGGCCAGTACCTTTGCTCAGTTGTGTTCCGTTCGAATCAAGCTGATTTAGTCCCAGTTTGCCACTGAAGTATCTTGGATAAATTCTAGCAGCTGAATAGTGTAGGAATGATAACTCATGGTTAGCTTTGCTGTGTTGGTAGGAAAGTTTCAAATAAAGTTGTAAAAAAACTATTTTATTCAATCCCATGCAAATGAGAAAGTGTTTCAAAATGCTAATTTAAGTTTGAATCAAGTTTTACAAATGAGTAAAACTAGTTAGGTTTGAATCTAGTACACTGTTCAGTTCAATTTCCTGAAGAGAAATTAATAAACTACGAATTTTATCTTATTTCCTGTGTGTTACTTAACTTAAACTAGGAACTTTTAGGAAGAATCATCAGAAAACAACACATTTTTGGGAATGCAATGCTATACAGAAACTCTGGATGTCGAGAATACAAATAAATTAAGATCCAGATGTATTCTAGATTAGTGCTCCCTATTATACGTTTATACGTCTATACGTATAATACGTATTATACGGGGTGCAGATTTTTTATACGTATCATACGGCACAGTCGGTTATACGTATTATACGAAACACTATATACGGTCCAACGTATATACGGATCTTACCCCAGCGGTTAAACGTATAAACGATTAAACGGTGTTCATGTGAAAAAAGATACTTTTCTCCTGCTAGTGTGAGCAAGGTTACTATATCATATGGTTGCCCCATTTCATCCTGCAACCAATAGGGAGCGATTTGCTGTTTGACGCACTTAGCCAGGTCGATTTAGTTTTCCAATTGATTTGGTTTAGAAAAGCCCTATTTTTAATTGAAAAGTATCAATACAAATTTTCGTGTGAAGAAGTATAATTATTTTATATATATACATAGGACAAACATCACATATAAATTTTAAACTATTATGTCTTTTCAGTTCTACGATATTTAATTTTTAAATTTGCTATTTTTATCATTACATTTTATTTGCTCCTCAGTATGAAAAGTTTATTTTCATTTTAAAAACAAGCAAATAGTAATTTTTATAAATAAAATCTTAAAGACCTACAAGAGCAGAAAATTTAATGTTTGTATGATTGCAGTTAATATCATGTTAATAATTTTATTATAGTATATTTATAATATTTGATTAGTATTCTATTTGAAATACATAATAATTGTAATATTATTATAATTGTGACATGTATTTCATATAAACCTATAAAAAAGTTTTAAAAAAAATCACTTAGATTTCAACCTCATACCACATATACGTAAGATTGAGTTTTGTGTAATTAGATTTAAATTACAAATAATGTAAAAACTTTAATAGGTAAATGGCTGAATATTTAATATTTTTAAACCGAAATATACATAAGATATAATTACACGATTAAATGGAAATAAAATTTGAAATTCAGAGTAATGTACTTTATAAACAAATTCCGAAATATTTATATAAAATATTATTTTAATGCTACATAAATGCACATACATAATAAAAAATAAAAATAAATAAATAAATAAGGATAAATTATTGCGTGAAAGAGAGTTTTACGTTTATGTAAAAATTTTATTTCCTAATACTATTTAAAATTTAAAATTACATTTCTTTTCAACTTTCTAAACTTAATTTTAAAATTTACTGTTTCTTCAGATTCTATTCAGATAATTGATGTGATTAAATATCAAATAAATTTATATATTTTTTTTTATAAAATCTAAAGTAAGACATCAGTGTCCTAAAAGAGATTTAAAATACAAATAAAAATAGAAACTTTAATTTTTAAATAGCCGCATTTTTAAAACCGAAAGATTTATGTGATATAGAAAAATTAAATTTGAAATTCAAAATAATATACTTTATAAAATATCTTCAAAAAGCATTATATTAATTTATATTTTAATGATGTATGATGATAAAATTATATAAAAATATTTTAATAACTAATATATTAAGATACCTTCAAGTATACCTACAGAATATGCTTTCATTTCGAGCATTTTATTTCTTTACTGGGTGAATTTTGAAGATGTATTTTAGATGCGCGTTCCATTATTGCAATTTTTCGTACTGTTTTATCATGCAGTGATAAAATACATGAATTGATTGATCATACACATACTGATCATACACAGTTGATTGACTCCACAATTTTTATTTTTTGGCAGCGTATCTCTTTTTAAAACTTTCTAACATAGTTTAAAAGTTTTCTGTCTGTATGCCGTCTGTCTGTCCTGTCTGTCTGTGCTGTAACTGCCGTAAATATACTCGGATTGTTATGGAATTGATATATCTTATTGAGGTTTATTATGCCATGTTCGGTCATGAAAATGAAGTGTGTAGCACTTACAGATTATTTTACAGGGATACTCAAAGAATTCCGTTACTTTACGGTCTATGGGGGAAATTGTTTGCGGCTTATTGTAATGATGTTAAACTATTTCAAACATATTAAAATTGACAAATATAACTTATGTGCACTACAAGAGGTTTACTATAGAATATTGTATGCATAGCACTTATAGCTCCTTTATTGGAGCACTGAAAAGAATCCGCTACATTACGGTCTATGGGGAAAAATCGTTTGCGGCGTATTTTAATGATGTTTCAATATTTTATACATATTCAAATTGATACGTATCACTGAGGTGTACTAAAAGGCGCTTACTGTCATATAATGTATCGTTCATTTACAGAAACACTCAAAAGTATTCAGTTAAAGTACTGTCAGTTAATAATAATTTCTTGAAGTATGAATTTAGTTGCGATACAAGTTTTTAAATATAAGGAATTTTTTGCCTATTACTTGTTATGTATAAATTCTATGGATCACCCACAAGGCAGCACAAAATACTTGAATATATTTGCGTTTATTAACGGAAATTGCTGAAGGTGAATTTTCAACTGTGATATGCCTTCCTTAACTTAACTAAATTTTAGCAATTTATGCCGCTTTATGTATAGTATTAGCAATATTATTAGTAATTTGTATGCATAGTTTATATACAAAGCTATAGATCACATACAGGCCTGCACAAAGAATTCGATATTTTTTCGAATATTGTTAGTAATTCCTGAAATGGGATTTTTAAATGTGTTATGCCTTTGTACAAATTTTTCACTTGGATATCAGATATTAGACCTAATTAAACAGTAAAGATTTATTTTTGAAAAGTTTGAAAGTGTTACATAATCTATGCTTGATGCATGATTTTTCTAAAGCTATTATCTGTTCCTTTGGATGCAATGATCCATCATTTTTATATATCAGATTTCGTCGAAAATGTATGATATAGAACATTTTGCGATTTATCCAAACGATTAGTACATGTTGCAATAGCACAAGTACTATGCATTTTAAGCAAAATCAATGCAAACAATGCATTATTTTAAAGAGCTAAGACCAAAAGCACTAACAAAAGATGGAAAATTGTTGCCACGTATTTAGGAAATGTGACCGGAAATCTCTCTTTCCAAGAAGGAATTAAAGCTTCGTGTGAGGGAAAACTGCCCTGGCTGTCAAAGGAAATGAAAATAATTGTTAACATTGCATCCCTGACCGTTTCAAAGATCGACCAAAGATAACAAGGAATAAAAACTCCCATATTAGAAAAAGGATACACGATTATTTCATTTGAAGGAAAAAAAAATCTCCTCTAAACCGCTTTATTCCTAGAAAAAAATTTCTTTGTGCCTAATGAAAAATGTTTTATTTTGAAGAAATAGGCTCTCCTATGACCAAAGAAACGATTTTTTAGCATAAATACTATTTTAAAATCAGAAAAAAAGGTTCTTTCGCTTTGGAAGAATGGTCCTTAGCATCGCCAGTGACGTCAGAAAAACCGAAACCCTCATGCCAGACGTAAAGGGAAATGGCACCTACCGGGTCTGTGGATCAGAGAAATTGCGAAACACCCGCTGAGGCCCACATTCTCGTAGTTTACGTGGACCATCATGATTACTTGTTCAAAGATCCACGAAAGCCCCTAATTTACCTGCCTTGCGTTAAAGGTATTCCAAAAAACAATTAAAAATCGAAACTTTTTCCCCTCAGTTAAGACTTACAGATTTTTTTTCTTTCTTAAATCTAAGCTATTAATTATGAAATGTTTTACTATGGGTAGTGGGTAGCTCCGAAGCTAACTTTCGTATGTGTGTAACACCCCCACACACAACTTCTTTAGATTTATGGTGTATTTTTTTTAATGTGGCCACAGAACACGGGCATGCATTGACTTTTTATCTTAAAGTGACACTGACCAATCCATTTCCTGGGAAGTTTCGCAATCATACTTTTATTGTATTTAAGAATATTTGTTTTTCTCTATTTAACACGTTCGCAACCAAGGACGTATACGTGACGTCGTCACTTGGTCACTGATTTGACATTCTACTTTTAATCCAAAACTACGAAATAATACCGGAAATTTCGGAAGAAGTTTTTTATTTTATCTAATCACGGAATGGCAGTCATTAAATAACACAAATATTGCTATTAGGATTTTCAGGTATGAATTCGTAATTTCTGAATAAAATAAAATTCCGTTAATTTTAACCCGATAGTCAAAGTGTTAAAATATTTTGAAAATACCCCCTTCATTAAAAAAGAAATGAGAAGGCAAGTCATTTTATGCATGTGTGATTGCGTTCTAAAATCTGCATTGACGATAATTTGTCTGGCTATTAGAAATCAAAAGTTATAAGTACTTCACACACACACAAAAAAAAAGTCAAAATTAACAAAAAATCTTAAACGTAATGTCCATACACTTTGTATAGAAAATACCATGAGTGTCATGATTAAAAAAATGAACTTTCGTTATACATATTAACACAGAGTGGAAAACATTAGCCCCGTCGAAAGAATAACATTTGAACCCGGTCACAATCTTAAGTACACGCACTCACAAATAAAGAATTTTCAAAAAATAAGAAAAGAAAAAAAACTTACTTAACAAGAAGTGACAATAAATCTGAAACGTGTCTATTCTTATTCTTTTCTCAATGCGTTTTCTTTTGTTATATGCTTATAATAATCGTTTATAGGGGAAAATAAGAATATCCTACGTATGAAACATATTATGCAAATTATTTCGCTAATACCACCTATTTCCAGCTTGTTTCCCGTTTTGTGACGTAATACTGATGAGGTCCATTGGTATTAAAAGTAAATACGTATTAAAAATATACGTATAATTGATTTTTTCGTATACTTAAATTATACGTTTAACCGATATACGCTAATACGTATATGGATACGTTTAAACGTATATTTTAGGGTATACGTATTTGTTAAATACGTATTATACGTATATACGTATATCGGATACACGTATAACTGTTATACGTATCGCATCGGGAGCACTATTCTAGATCTACAATATTGCGAGAAAGTAGTAGTCTTAGGTTATAGCCTATTCTTCAAGTTAAGGCATACTCCAGCCAACAGCGGCAATGGATGGGTTAAAAATATTCCTTTCATACACTATATTGGCCTGTATTAATGAGCGGATAGTTTCGATTTTAGATGTTTTGTAAAATATCAAAAGAAATGTTTGACGACTTGTTCTGAAACTTTGGGAATATAAAGTACATTTTTGAACTCATATGTTTCAGCGAAGTTTTGATCAGGAGGATAATTAAAGGACCAACAACAAATTGAAGAAAAAAAATATTTGAGATCACCCTGTAAAATAAAATGATTGAAATAATCAGTAGCTACAGCACGTAACTATGTGTATATATTGTACAACATTTGTGTTCATTTGTGTAAGAATAGCACGTATATTCATGGGGACATAAAGGTTTCTTTAAAATATTCAAGAAATTTTTAAATATATTTTGTGTTATTAGCATGCAGGATTTTCATGCAACTTTACGCCAGTTTCAGAAAACTTGACAAAGTACAGTAAAAACAGCATAATACAATTAGAATATAAAGATAATAAATATTTGATGAAATATAAGCATTTGTATGAAATATTTTTTAACTGCGCACGCGCGAACGATGCCACAGATTTTTTGTTAGTTCACAGGCTATCAAAGCCTGAGAGCTAATGTGTCCGCCCGTTCTGTATGTACGTATGTATGTACAGGGTGACAATTATTGAACTATATGAAATAAAACGTAAATTATTTAAAAACTACTGAGTGCACAAACTTTATTCAACATGTAAACGTCACTACAGATATTCGGATTTAGGTTATGAAATGTTTGATATGGCTGCCATCATTGGCTATGATGTGGCGTAGACGAATAGCAAAATTCTGTATGCCCCGCTGGAGTGTCGGAACATTGATGCTGTCGATGACCTTCTGAATGGCAGTTTTCAGCTAAGCAATGGTTTTGGGGTTATTTCTGTACACATTGTCTTTAATGTAGCCCCACAAAATGAGTCACATGTGTTCAGATCCGGAGAATATGGCGG
Organism: Maratus michaelseni; assembly: GCA_963931845.1. Classification (NCBI taxonomy): domain Eukaryota; kingdom Metazoa; phylum Arthropoda; class Arachnida; order Araneae; family Salticidae; genus Maratus; species Maratus michaelseni. Next base: position 261,223,675 of record OZ007587.1, on the reverse strand, counting down.
CCAAAAGCGAGTCCCATTCCAGTGGCCTCTGGGTACCCCAGAACGAGAATGCGGTCTCCAAAATGCTCCTCCAGGACATCAAACACTTTCTTGCGCCGATGGAGTCGAGCTCTGTCTTGCATGAACCACATCTTGTCGAAATCTGTGTCACTTTGGATAATGGGGATGAAATCATTTTCCAAAATCTTCACGTATCTTTCAGCAATCACCGTGCCGTCAACGAATACCGGACCGATTATTCCGTGACTCGACATTGCACACCACACATTCATCCGTTGAGGGTGGAGAGACTTCTGGATCGCGAAATGCGCTGAGCCACGCTGTACGTGACATTTTCACTTGCAAATGGCCTACAACAATAAGTTGCGTGCGCATGCGCATACTAATTCCCATCAGCCCTGCTTCTAACCACGAAGTTTGAACTTCATCTCACAAACCGTTCAGGAGTTATGATGGTTTAATTTCATATAGTTCAATAATTGTCACCCTGTATGTACGTATCTACAAAAACAACTTTTCAAAAGTAAAAAAAAAGCCAAGCGTAAAAAAAAAAAAAAAAAGTTGTGGCTAAAAAATGGTGTGATATCAAATTTCCAAGCTATTATATTACTTTTTTAACTTTTTTCCATTAAATAAGTTATCATATATATAAGTCGAGTGCCTACGTATATGTTAATAGAAATCGTTTTCTCCTGTACTAAATACATCCTAACGAGTTTCTGAAAATTCAATTTTTTTCAAATTATGCATGATGGGCTTGGCGGCCATCTTTGCATATTATTCACAAAATTCTAAGCATCCAAATCCGTAGTTAAAATCCGAAGTTCAAAATTGTTATTTAAGCAAATATTTTAAGCGTTTCATTTATAGATTTGTATGATCTGAAAATTGTGTCTTAAGATAATGATGACTTATCTTAAAGATTCATCTTATGATTTATTTTTTACAGTAATTAATAATTTCAAACTAGTAAAAATCAATTTCTCAAAATATCAGTCTTATCTAATTTATCTGTCCGTAGTTAAAATCTGAAGTTCGAAATTGTTATAAACATATTACATTGCAAACATATTACGCTTTTACTTTAGAAATTTGGGTGCTTAGAAATATGAAAAGATGGCCGCCAAGCCCATCATGCATAATTTGAAAAAAATTGAATTTTCAGAAACTCGTTAGGATGTATTTAGTACAGGAGAAAACGATTTCTATTAACATATACGTAGGCACTCGACTTATATATATGATAACTTATTTAATGGAAAAAAGTTAAAAAAGTAATATAATAGCTTGGAAATTTGATATCACACCATTTTTTAGCCACAACTTTTTTTTTTTTTTTTTTACGCTTGGCTTTTTTTTTACTTTTGAAAAGTTGTTTTTGTAGATATCATTTCTTTTTTTTAAAACAGAATAAACATAATTTAAATAATCTAAACATGAGAAATAATTTAAAATTACATTTTACTTTCAGTCATTGTTTAAAAGGTTAACTAGAAATACCAGTAGATTTTTAAATTAAACTAATAACAACATAGTAAATGTGGCTTGTTATAATACTTGTTATCCCCCGTTAAAACATATCTCTGACTTATCGATGAAATGAATAAAAATGCAATACGTACATGGCGTGTCAGCGCTGCATTTGAAATCAAACGTGATATCACGCTCTTTTATTATTAGCACTAGCTGGCTTCGCCCGCTAGCGGACCCCTAATTTATATCGGGGCCTCGAATCTTGTAAAACCTCGAATAAGATAAACCTCGAACCAAACGAACCTCCGACCTGGTTCTCCGCTGCCTTCGGCACCGGATAATCCCTTAATTTGCACATCGAATAGTATAAACCTCTAACCAAACTAACTTCCGACACGGGTCCCCGCTGCCTTCGGCACCGTATAGCAGTCGTGCTGCGCACGCTCAAGTTCCATCTTCCACCACCAGGTAGCGCAATCTGTTCTGTATGAACCTCGGGCACTGAAATCGTTAAGGCTATAGATGTCGAGTCGAATGAACTGTACCCCGTCGTGATCTAGCCCATAGAACCAGAGATAGAAAAGTGCCACCTGGTGGTGAAAAACGAACTAAAATCGGAAAGCTCTATTGATGTCGAGTCGAATGAGCCATACCCCGTCGTGATCCGACTCGTAGGAACAGATATAGGAAAGCGTCCCCTGGTGGTGAAAGCTAATCGCGCTTGGGGGGCAAAAGGGGGGATGAACACCGGAGATACATAATAGGATTAAGCGGTCACAGACCTTTCCAACGATGTATCACATGAGGGGTATGTGCAAAATTTAGAAAATACCCCCCCCCCCCCCTGCATATTATGATTAAGCGTTCACAGACTTTTCCAACGATATATCACATGAGAGGTGTCGGCAAAATTTAGAAAAGTGCCCCCTTTGGGTGGGAGGGCTGAAAGTGGGAGGATGGACCCCGAAGATACATAATATGAATAGCGGAACAATTTTTAGAATTTCTGAAAGCTGATTTTTATTTATTTATTTATTTATTTATCTATTTTTTATTTTTTGTTTATTATTATTTTATTTTTTTTGCGTTGCCCTATGCATGTTTGGAATTTCTTAGCAATTTCTTAGATTTACCTTATTTTATTCAATTAAACATTGTACTGTTACAATAAATTTAAATGGAAACTTCACTTCTAAAACAAAAATAATTTAACAACTGGATTTCATTAATTTATAGGAAAACTAGCAAGCTACACCCGCTTCGCCCGCTGCGCTGGTCGGTTTCTACAAATGAACCCTGAATCAAACGAAATATATCGTTTAATTTGACCTTGTATTTGAAAGCAATCTGTATATTTACGTGGAATATCCTTCCACATTACTGAAAAATGACGCGATTGCGCTATTATATTTTCTAATGTGCAGTCAAAATTTTAGCTGTTAAGGACCAACTCTTTTATTTGGTCATTTACAGTTAGGGTTTGCTAAAGAATGATAAAACTATATGCAATATACTAAAACCATCACTAAAAATTATCGAAATAACAATGCAAACAAATTAACTAACAAAATCCATTCAGAAGAAGTTTTTATAAAGGCTAATCTTTGATAATCTGATTATTGAATTTTTCCACATAATTCTAAAACAACAAAACGATATAAAATATACTAAAACAATCCTTACAAATTATCTACTTAACAATGCAAGTCGCAAAAAATACGCCCAGTAAAAACTATCAAAAAGGTTAATATTTCGGAATCGGGTTCACTTGACTATATAACCTTCATACATAACTGTTGGACTAAGCAACGTAGGACAATATATAGTACATTAACACTATTTCTGAAATAGCATCTAACTAACAATACAATTCTCATCAAAATCCGTTCAGTAGAACTTTTTTAGAAGGCTAATCTTTCATAATCGGAATCAAATATTGAAAAGGCTAATATTTGATAAAAAAAATGGTCACCCGATTTTCGAATTCCCCCCTATAATTCTAGAACTAAGCAACGTTATATAATAAAACGTTCCCTAGAAAATTATTTAACAGTATAGGTTCCATCGAAATACATTCGGCAAAATCTTTTAAAAAGGCTAATCTTTCATAATCGGATTGATCTGATTATAGAACTTCCCAGAATAATTATATAACTAAGCTACGTAGAACGATATGTTATACATTAAAACCTTCCCTTAAAAATTATCTTAGTTTAAGTTCTACGAAAATGCATTCAGCAGAACTCGAGTTATAAGCAGCCGGAACGAAATTTCATATATGTAGAAGTAAATAGAAGTATATTGCAATTAATATAGTTTGCATTTGAATAAAAAAAGGTACTTTTCGGTTAGCCGGGCACCAGTGATATATGAACACACACACACACACACACACACACACACTTACACACACACACACACATATATATATATATATATATATATATATATATATATGTATGTATATACATGTATTTGTGTAGATATATGTGTATATATGTGTGTGTATATATATATATATATCACTGGCGCCCGGCTAACCAAAAATTACCAAAAAAAAAAAAATACTGCGAAAATGCAGTCGTACACTTGAAAAAAAAGACACCTTTTGGCCTAAAATCTCTCATCAAAACTGTTTTTCTTTTTTTTCTTTTCTTTCTTTAAAAAAAAAAAAAATTAGTAACAGTTTTTTCTTTTATTTTTCCAGATGTATAGCCATTTCAATTCTTTCTGCAACAAAAAAAGACACTTTTTGGCTTAAAATCAAATTGTTTGGGGTCAAAAGTAAAATCAAAATTGCCAAAAACAAAAGATAAATCGCCAAATTTGTTTCAATAGAAATCTTGCCCCTTGAATAATGTTTTAAGCATTATGAACATTTCTAATCATGTTTAAATTAAATATTTTCGTTTTATAATATTCTCTCATCAAAACTCTTTTTTTTTTCTTTCTTTCTTTCTTTCTTTTTTTTTTTTTTTTTTTAAATAAAATTAGTAACAGTTTTTCTTTTATTTTTCGAGATGTATAGCCATTTCAATTCTTTCTGCAACAAAAAAAGACACTTTTTGGCTTAAAATCACCTTTTCATTTCTTTCTGAAACTGTAATGATCGCCAAAAAATTAGCAATGGTAACCTTTTCGGCCAAAATAACAGAACTTTCTATCATAATTCGATAGCTATTATACGTAGAACGTTGTGTTACATACTAAAACCTTCCCTGAAAAATTATCTCTCGAACAGTGCAAGTTCCATCAAATTCCATTCAGCAGATCTCGAGTTATAAAGGAACGGAACGAAATTTTCGTTTGTGTTTTATATATATAGCGAGGCTAACGAAAAAGACAGGCTACCGCGGTGCGTTCCACTTATCTTTTTTTACAGACCGCTAGAGTGACGTGATGCTCTTTTCGTACACCTGCATTGGTGGATTCGAGCCTCACGTGATTCCCGCGGTCTGTAAAAAAAGATACGCGTAAAGCACCGCGGTAGCCTTTCTTTTTCGCTAGCCTCGTATATATAGTAGATGACATGAAAGGTATTCCTGCGAACGAAATGCCTGTCCTTTACCGTGTTTTTTTATTTTTAGAAATAAATGAATCACATTTAATTCATTTCAAAATTTTTGTTTACGTTTGGAAAGAAATTTTAAATGGCGATAACTCTTAATGTATACATTTTAGAGGGTACATCTTCCCTCAAAAACTAATTTATTTTTAAAGATCTTTCTAAAAACGTAAATTATATATTTAAAATATTTTTAAAGACGTCTACGTCTCTTTAAAACGTCTTTACGTCTGATTACTTTATTTTACAATATTTATAAGAACACGCATTTTATCAGACAATTAAATACACTAAACAAACATGAGTGAAAAATTGACCTGGGCCTGGACTCGAACCTGGGACCTTATGCGTAGCATGCCGACGCGCTGCGACTGAGCTACCCAGATCCATATCCGTAACCGGCAATTTCTCATACTTATTCATGTTAGAAACAATCATCTGCCACAGTTTGCAGTCATATTTAATTATTTGATAAAATATGTGTTCTTATAATTGTGAAGTTTTATTAAAAAAAAAAAATATCTTCAGAAGAAAATGGCTGACTTGCAGATGAAATTTGATGTGGTTATATTATAACCTGTAACTGATTTGTGCTATTTTAATACAGATGGTACATGGTCGTTGGCGGGTTTTATCTCTGTTTTGGCATAATTTTTTAATCGCCAAGTTAATTAACAGTTTTTTGCTAATTAAGGATAGAAAATATTTTTTTTTTTAACACTGAATTTTATAAAAGCACATAGATTACGTAATTACTTGTCCAAAAATGCAATCCTTTTTTTATTCTGCCCAATATTAAGGCCTGTAGCTTGTTTGAAAAAAAAAAGTTTGACGAAGAAAATAGTGATCATTTTAAGTAACTCGACGTTTTTAAAAAAAAGCTATATCTCTGTTTATAAATCACTTATGAAGATGAGTTCGGTCTTAAATTGAAGAAATTCTTCCTTAGATTCTTCTAGTTTTCGTTTTTTTTTTCTACGACGCTTGGTTTGTTTGATATCTGATATTTTAATCTGTCATGTTTTGTCGATTTAACATTGCGAAGTTGCTTTCTGTATATAAGCATTAGCGGTCTTTATTCCAGTTCTTGGCGTTGTTTGTGTGGCGTTTTTTTTTTTTTTTAAGCTTGGCTTGGCAGAGCGACCGCCCTGCTTGATGTATGTACGTAACGCGATAACTCGTGATTGAAATATCCATTTTACTTCAAATTTTGTTTATAGGTTCATTCTAATAAGGCGCCTCCCTGATTAGTTTTGGGATTTCATTGGTTAAGTATAAAGAGGGCAAAGGGGGGGGGGGGCTAACTCCCCCTTAATTTAGATAAATGTTTTTCATGCAGAATTATCCGTTTTTCTTCAAATTTCGTATATAGGTTCATTGTGATAAGGTACTTCCCTGATTATTTTTGGGAGTTCGTTAGTTAAGTATAAAGGGGGAAAACGGGGGGCTAACCCCCTTAATTTAGATAAATGGGTTTTTCATGCAGAATTATCCGATTTTCTTCAAATTTTGTACATAGGCTCATTGTGATAAGGCACTTCCCTGATTAGTTTTGGGGGTTCATTGGATAAGTATAAAGGGGGGAAACGGGGGGCTAACCCCCTTAATTTAGATAAATGGGTTTTTCATGCAGAATTATCCGATTTTCTTCAAATTTTGTATATAGGCTCATTGTGATAAGGCACTTCCCTGATTAGTTTCGGTTGTTCATTGGTTAAGTATAAGGGGGGCGGGTGGATGATTCTCCTTAATATATTGCCGATTTCTTTATTTTATCGAGGGGCATTATTCTTTGAAATAAGAGTATAATATACAATTAGTGTGAATAGCCTGTGAACTCAATGCCCTCAGTTTAACTGGGCAGTTTTCTTTTTTATTTCATAATTTGACAGTAGAGCAAACTTTCTGTAGAGCAACTTATGTAAAAAGACCAATCGAATATCGTGAAAATTCAAAAAGTTACCCGCAATAGAGTGAGCTGAATTTCAGTTGTTTTCTAAAAGTAGCTGGATGATAAGGGATTTTTTAATTATTCGACATTGGATTTGGATTAGGAAAAACTGATTAGACACTGCACATCCTAATCTATTCAAGTAGTATATGTTTGTAAAATATGGTTAAATTTATATGCATATTTTATGATTCTGTAAAATTTATATAACTGAACTATCTTGAGAGATTTCAACATTATATAGGACTTAAAATAATTCCTTGATTTAAAAACTGATAAAAACTTCTGAAGTTTTATCATGCATTTCTCTATAAAACTTCCAAATTCTATGTTTTCATATGCTATAGTTTTTGCATGATAAGCCGAGAAAGTAAAAAGGACACGATAGTTTCAATACTAGCAGCAGAAGTGGCACGTTGGTAATTTTTTTAGAATAGAGATATATTTAGTTTAGTTACGATGATAACAAAATGAAAATATTGTGAATTTATACTTTTGACCAGCAGTATATTATAAAAGTTCATAATATTCATAATCCAGTTTTCAAGTAATGTAACTTTTTTAAAGCTATGCAGTTTCATATCTTTTATTATTTTCATTTTAGCAATGCATCATATTAAAATTATAAATATTTTTTAACTAGTTTGTAATTCTTTAATTAATTTTATTGAATATTCAGCTTAATTAGGCTTATAACAAAATGAAAATTATGTGAGTTTATATCTTTGACTAGAACTATGGCATAAAAGTTCATAATATTTCTCAAGGAGAAAGTTTATTCAGGCACCCAAGTAGCCCACGATGAAGCATAGGAAAAAATACAATTATTGTCAAAAAATGGCTCGTAAAAAGTATTTTAAATTTTGGAAAAAAGCTGTAATAAGCTTTTAACAAGTTTTAAGTACAAGTTTCAGTATTAGCTATATGAGAAAATTATATTAAAAGGGATCAAATTTTTCTAAAATTATGTTTTAAATTGTAAATAATGATAACAAAATATAAGTAATCGAAAATTCCACATCAAAATACCGGTAACCAAGAAAGTCCAATAAAAGTATAAGAAATTGTAGACAATTGTGGTTAAACAAATGATTTGCCAGAAATATACTAATGTTTGGAAAATACTGTAAAATAAAAATGCATTTTTAATTTTCTAACAATAGACTAAACCTTGACAACTTTTTTATTTCAGTTGTAAGTGTAAAAAGTTACCCTTTCAGTTGAAAGAGTAAATTGTGAGGGTTTCAAATGCAAAAAATATTTAAAATGTCGTTCTTCATCATATCAAAAAAAAATTACGTCAATATAGTTATTTTTGTAAAAGTTGCGAAATTTAAATTTTTAAATTTGGTATCTTTAAAATGTTTTTTTAATTTTGTATGTTTAGAAACGCATACTCTCTGCTCTAATTCGAAACAAATAAATTAAAAAAATATATAAATACCATTCTTTTAAGACCAAAAATTACTGAATTATGATACTTTAAATTTTACGATTTCTCAGCGTTTTCTGACGAACACTCTTTCATTTTTATTTATGAGAGAGACGAGGGGCGACGACGTTTGCGCCTATATACGTCGGCATCCTTGTAACCCGAATACGGAGGAAAGAAACCACCGCAAATGAAACTGGAAAAAAAATAAAGTCATTTTATATTGAATGTATCAACTAATAATGTTAAAAATAAAAATAAATGTTTCGTATAATCATTAGTGTATTATAACATCTGCATATAGAAACGCTGTGATAGTTTCAAGGTGCCTTATATGTGTTTTTGTGCTGTGTTTATATGTCAGAGTATTACATTTTACATGTCTGCAGAAAATTGAAGTATTTTTTTACCGCAAGTTAAACTTCGGTAAGGAGAAGAACACGTTTTTCGTTATTAGCATCTGAAAATACTGAAAATTAATAAGTTTCTATGAAATTTGGTGAATTTTGGTAGTAAAAGAATGGAGTTTTTTTAACGTCATTCTTAGACGTTGGGCGTTCGGAACATTTTTCTAAATATAAATATAATGCAATATAGGAAAAGAGGACCGAATGAAAAATTAAATTTTGCATTTTAATATACATACAGACCCTTATTGGATAACAAATGCCACATCTAAAAGCTATATCTGATTTATATACTTTTGGCAATCGGAAGTATCCTTCTATCAGTAGAGGTTTAAGATATAATCAGCATTACATTTATTTTGAATCAAACGGAATACGAAAACAGAATTCTATCACTAAATTACTATTAATAGCGCATAATTTAATATTTTTCTTATAATGCATTTTGATTGTCTTTATTAGCATTGTTTAAGCCGTATGAGTAGAAAATAGCTAACTCCTGTAATGTCTTGCAGTATCCAACAGTTACACCTGAACAATTGCCGAACTTACCCCGAACGGAATATCAGAAGATGGGACTAAAAGCTGAAGAAATAGTGTACAAGTGTCTTATATACGATGCACCAAAATTCCAAGACTGCACGTAAGTCTTCTTTTTTTACTTATTATTATTATCAACACTATTATCAGCATTCGAATTGAATTCTGTAAGTAATGACTATAAGTAGAAAGGTACTTTTTAGGCCATCATAAAAAAAATTATTAATTTTTACATTAAAGTCAATAAAGAAAAAAACAAGAACGAAAAATCATGCGTCAAGCATAGATTATGTAACACTTTCCAACGCTTCGAAAATAATTTTACAAATCATTACCGTTTAATAAGCTGAAAGATAACATCTAAGTAAACAATTTCTTAAACGCATAACATATTTAAAAACGTAATTTCAGGAATTTCCAACCTATACAATATTCGGAAAAATATCCGAATACTTTTATTCAGCCCTGTATAGGATCTATAGATTTGTATCTATACTACATAGGATGCTAAGTTTTAGTTTAGTTAGGAAACGCGTAGCACATTTTAAAATTCTCCTTCTGGAATTTCTGTCAATAAACGGAAATGTGTTCACGAACTTTTGTGCTGCCCTGTATAGGATCTACAGAATTTATACACGCCAAGTAATAAACAAAAAGTGGGTTAATTTTAAAATCGCGTTCAGTAACTTAAAACGCACTTCCAGGAATTATTGTTAACAGACAGTAGCAAATTCTTTTGTAAATGAACGATGACTACTATAAATGAACTGTCCCTGTAAATGAACGATGACTACTATACACACAATATTCTGTAGTAAGCCTCTTGTAATCCACCTTAGTGATATATATATAAATTTCAATGCGTTTAAAATATCGAAACATTATTTAAATAAACCGCAGACGATTTTTCTCCATAGACGTAATGTAACGGAATTCTTTTGAGTGTCCCTGTAAAAAAAAACTATAAGTGCTACACACTTCAGTTGAAATAGGGAACGTGCTATAGATAACGATAATAACATATAAAAATTGCAAGGCAATCCGAGCATATTTACGGGAGTTAGAGCACGGACAAACTTCAGACGGCCATACGGCCAGACGGCCATACAGCAGACAAACCGAAGTCATAAACACTTTTCAACTAGGTTGGAAAGTGTTAAAAAAAGACAAGAAAACAGACAGACGAACATATTATTTTAGAACCTAATGAAATTGAAATGGTTCAATTTCATAAAGATCTAAAAATAATATTTACTGGCCTCCAAAAGTTAAGGTACAATCAGTCTTTTGTGTCGAATTTGAAAACAAATGAAGATAAAAACATGAAATTTAGAATAATTGTGCTTTAAACAGCTATTTATTGAATTTTACTTAATTTTATCATCAAGCATGATTCACAAATACAAAATTGCATTTTTTTTTTTTTGCAAAAGTCCACTGTTTGATAAAAAAAAAAAAAAAAAAAAATAGCAGTTTTTTGTGAAAAAAATTAAATAAACGGATTTTAATAAGGCATGTGCCCGCCCCAACTTGTAATGAATCTGTGGCATCGACTTTCCATATCTCAATTAAATTGTCGGACACTGGAAAGGGAAACAACTCCCATACATGGAGCAACGCTTGTTCCAGCTCATTTAACGACTTTGGAGGAGGACTTACTGCAGCCACCTGTCTTCTGAAATAGTCCCAAAGATGCTCTATAGGATTAGGATCAAAGTCCGAAGATTGTGCTGGCCATTCCATTTGCTCCAAACCGTGATCTTCTAGATATTCCTCGACGACTCTAGCTCAATTCTATCGGGTATTATCAACCATTCAGATTAATTAATCACCAATAGCACTACTATATGGTGTGACAATAGAGCAACGATCTTGTCCCGATATTTCACAGCAGTCCCATGGCACACATGGAAGTTACTGTGACTAAAAGAGAGATACCAGCCCCAACCATGAATAGTTTACCTCTTCTATAACTGTGTCTTTCAACAATCCTACATAGGTAGAATCTGATGCCTTGTTTTCTCCAGATCAGCACACGAACTGAATCACTCTCCAAAGCAAATAGGGACTCATCTGTGAACAGTACGGAAGTCCATTGTTGTGTGTTCCAGGTAACGTGCTCTCTTGGCCAACATAAACGGGCACTTCTGTGTTGTCGATTAAGAGGGCCACGTACACAGGGACGTCTTGCATAGAGTCCTTAATTGTGAAGACGTCCATGCATCGTAATCGCAGGTATTGTCATCCCTGTTGCTTTACGATGATCTGAAATGAGCTGAGCGACACTGGTGATGCTCCTTCTTCGGGCCAAAATAGCTAGAACGCGATCTTGTACAGGAGTTGTAACCCATGAGCGGTCTGGAACAAGTCTTCTTAATACTGAATTTTTGGATTCAAATTGATCTCAGAGCTGGTGCTACGAGACACATTAAGACGTCTAGCAGCATCAGCTTGTTATAACCCCATTTTCATCCATCAGATTGCCCGCCATCTTAACGAATCAAGTAAACGGCATTTGTCTATACATGGAAAACACTATTTTAGTAACAACAATTCAAGATCATCAATCATAAAAAAATGTATTACCAACAATTCAAGATCATCAACCATAAAAAAAATTTAGTATCAACAATTCAAGATCATCAACCATAAAAAAAATTTCACACAAATTCCCAAAGTGGGATATTCGCAGTTCCTCCTGACAAACATATAAGTATCCAATACATTAAAATAATTGAGATGGGTATAATTTTTTCATAAGATTTTATTGAAGTTACTTATGATCATTCATATAAACCATATTTTTTACCTTTATTTTCATTCTTTTAATAGTGATCGTCAAAAAACTGGTTGTACCTTAACTTTTGGAGGCTAGTGTATTTGTATTTGTGCCCTTTCATAATCCATTCAAGGTTTATGCGTGGACATACACTAAACGGTAATGTTTGATGGCATCTATAGTAATTTGGGCTGACAATTCGACTATAGATTTCACAATTTTTTCAATTTTTATTTTTGGATAATTATCATGACAGATATGAGTTTCATCTTTCATCCCCCCCCCCACCCTTTGTGCATGACGATTTTAATGTCGTCTATTATGATTATATATGATTCAAAATCATTTTCGTTAACAGACGGCAGCACTAATGTTATGTATATTAACTTCAAATTATCCTTAGAGTATATTTTTTGCTTCTAATATATATATATATATATATCTTCCCTCCGCTTTTTTGTAAGTTTTTGAGTTGTTAAAATAAGCAATTTTTCTAAAGACTTGCAATAATTAATTAATTATATTTATTAATATTTTATTTTCCGTTTAATTATTTATCTTTGTATTTATTTCATAAGTTTGTTTAAAGAAATTGAAACCTATTAACTGTTAACGTACAATTATTCCATGTGTTTCTAACAGTTCATACGGTTAAAATTAGTGCTCCCTATTATACGTTTATACGTCTATACGTATAATACGTATTATACGGGGTGCAGATTTTTTATACGTATCATACGGCACAGTCGGTTATACGTATTATACGAAACACTATATACGGTCCAACGTATATACGGATCTTACCCCAGCGGTTAAACGTATAAACGATTAAACGGTGTTCATGTGAAAAAAGATACTTTTCTCCTGCTAGTGTGAGCAAGGTTACTATATCATATGGTTGCCCCATTTCATCCTGCAACCAATAGGGAGCGATTTGCTGTTTGACGCACTTAGCCAGGTCGATTTAGTTTTCCAATTGATTTGGTTTAGAAAAGCCCTATTTTTAATTGAAAAGTATCAATACAAATTTTCGTGTGAAGAAGTATAATTATTTTATATATATACATAGGACAAACATCACATATAAATTTTAAACTATTATGTCTTTTCAGTTCTACGATATTTAATTTTTAAATTTGCTATTTTTATCATTACATTTTATTTGCTCCTCAGTATGAAAAGTTTATTTTCATTTTAAAAACAAGCAAATAGTAATTTTTATAAATAAAATCTTAAAGACCTACAAGAGCAGAAAATTTAATGTTTGTATGATTGCAGTTAATATCATGTTAATAATTTTATTATAGTATATTTATAATATTTGATTAGTATTCTATTTGAAATACATAATAATTGTAATATTATTATAATTGTGACATGTATTTCATATAAACCTATAAAAAAGTTTTAAAAAAAATCACTTAGATTTCAACCTCATACCACATATACGTAAGATTGAGTTTTGTGTAATTAGATTTAAATTACAAATAATGTAAAAACTTTAATAGGTAAATGGCTGAATATTTAATATTTTTAAACCGAAATATACATAAGATATAATTACACGATTAAATGGAAATAAAATTTGAAATTCAGAGTAATGTACTTTATAAACAAATTCCGAAATATTTATATAAAATATTATTTTAATGCTACATAAATGCACATACATAATAAAAAATAAAAATAAATAAATAAATAAGGATAAATTATTGCGTGAAAGAGAGTTTTACGTTTATGTAAAAATTTTATTTCCTAATACTATTTAAAATTTAAAATTACATTTCTTTTCAACTTTCTAAACTTAATTTTAAAATTTACTGTTTCTTCAGATTCTATTCAGATAATTGATGTGATTAAATATCAAATAAATTTATATATTTTTTTTTATAAAATCTAAAGTAAGACATCAGTGTCCTAAAAGAGATTTAAAATACAAATAAAAATAGAAACTTTAATTTTTAAATAGCCGCATTTTTAAAACCGAAAGATTTATGTGATATAGAAAAATTAAATTTGAAATTCAAAATAATATACTTTATAAAATATCTTCAAAAAGCATTATATTAATTTATATTTTAATGATGTATGATGATAAAATTATATAAAAATATTTTAATAACTAATATATTAAGATACCTTCAAGTATACCTACAGAATATGCTTTCATTTCGAGCATTTTATTTCTTTACTGGGTGAATTTTGAAGATGTATTTTAGATGCGCGTTCCATTATTGCAATTTTTCGTACTGTTTTATCATGCAGTGATAAAATACATGAATTGATTGATCATACACATACTGATCATACACAGTTGATTGACTCCACAATTTTTATTTTTTGGCAGCGTATCTCTTTTTAAAACTTTCTAACATAGTTTAAAAGTTTTCTGTCTGTATGCCGTCTGTCTGTCCTGTCTGTCTGTGCTGTAACTGCCGTAAATATACTCGGATTGTTATGGAATTGATATATCTTATTGAGGTTTATTATGCCATGTTCGGTCATGAAAATGAAGTGTGTAGCACTTACAGATTATTTTACAGGGATACTCAAAGAATTCCGTTACTTTACGGTCTATGGGGGAAATTGTTTGCGGCTTATTGTAATGATGTTAAACTATTTCAAACATATTAAAATTGACAAATATAACTTATGTGCACTACAAGAGGTTTACTATAGAATATTGTATGCATAGCACTTATAGCTCCTTTATTGGAGCACTGAAAAGAATCCGCTACATTACGGTCTATGGGGAAAAATCGTTTGCGGCGTATTTTAATGATGTTTCAATATTTTATACATATTCAAATTGATACGTATCACTGAGGTGTACTAAAAGGCGCTTACTGTCATATAATGTATCGTTCATTTACAGAAACACTCAAAAGTATTCAGTTAAAGTACTGTCAGTTAATAATAATTTCTTGAAGTATGAATTTAGTTGCGATACAAGTTTTTAAATATAAGGAATTTTTTGCCTATTACTTGTTATGTATAAATTCTATGGATCACCCACAAGGCAGCACAAAATACTTGAATATATTTGCGTTTATTAACGGAAATTGCTGAAGGTGAATTTTCAACTGTGATATGCCTTCCTTAACTTAACTAAATTTTAGCAATTTATGCCGCTTTATGTATAGTATTAGCAATATTATTAGTAATTTGTATGCATAGTTTATATACAAAGCTATAGATCACATACAGGCCTGCACAAAGAATTCGATATTTTTTCGAATATTGTTAGTAATTCCTGAAATGGGATTTTTAAATGTGTTATGCCTTTGTACAAATTTTTCACTTGGATATCAGATATTAGACCTAATTAAACAGTAAAGATTTATTTTTGAAAAGTTTGAAAGTGTTACATAATCTATGCTTGATGCATGATTTTTCTAAAGCTATTATCTGTTCCTTTGGATGCAATGATCCATCATTTTTATATATCAGATTTCGTCGAAAATGTATGATATAGAACATTTTGCGATTTATCCAAACGATTAGTACATGTTGCAATAGCACAAGTACTATGCATTTTAAGCAAAATCAATGCAAACAATGCATTATTTTAAAGAGCTAAGACCAAAAGCACTAACAAAAGATGGAAAATTGTTGCCACGTATTTAGGAAATGTGACCGGAAATCTCTCTTTCCAAGAAGGAATTAAAGCTTCGTGTGAGGGAAAACTGCCCTGGCTGTCAAAGGAAATGAAAATAATTGTTAACATTGCATCCCTGACCGTTTCAAAGATCGACCAAAGATAACAAGGAATAAAAACTCCCATATTAGAAAAAGGATACACGATTATTTCATTTGAAGGAAAAAAAAATCTCCTCTAAACCGCTTTATTCCTAGAAAAAAATTTCTTTGTGCCTAATGAAAAATGTTTTATTTTGAAGAAATAGGCTCTCCTATGACCAAAGAAACGATTTTTTAGCATAAATACTATTTTAAAATCAGAAAAAAAGGTTCTTTCGCTTTGGAAGAATGGTCCTTAGCATCGCCAGTGACGTCAGAAAAACCGAAACCCTCATGCCAGACGTAAAGGGAAATGGCACCTACCGGGTCTGTGGATCAGAGAAATTGCGAAACACCCGCTGAGGCCCACATTCTCGTAGTTTACGTGGACCATCATGATTACTTGTTCAAAGATCCACGAAAGCCCCTAATTTACCTGCCTTGCGTTAAAGGTATTCCAAAAAACAATTAAAAATCGAAACTTTTTCCCCTCAGTTAAGACTTACAGATTTTTTTTCTTTCTTAAATCTAAGCTATTAATTATGAAATGTTTTACTATGGGTAGTGGGTAGCTCCGAAGCTAACTTTCGTATGTGTGTAACACCCCCACACACAACTTCTTTAGATTTATGGTGTATTTTTTTTAATGTGGCCACAGAACACGGGCATGCATTGACTTTTTATCTTAAAGTGACACTGACCAATCCATTTCCTGGGAAGTTTCGCAATCATACTTTTATTGTATTTAAGAATATTTGTTTTTCTCTATTTAACACGTTCGCAACCAAGGACGTATACGTGACGTCGTCACTTGGTCACTGATTTGACATTCTACTTTTAATCCAAAACTACGAAATAATACCGGAAATTTCGGAAGAAGTTTTTTATTTTATCTAATCACGGAATGGCAGTCATTAAATAACACAAATATTGCTATTAGGATTTTCAGGTATGAATTCGTAATTTCTGAATAAAATAAAATTCCGTTAATTTTAACCCGATAGTCAAAGTGTTAAAATATTTTGAAAATACCCCCTTCATTAAAAAAGAAATGAGAAGGCAAGTCATTTTATGCATGTGTGATTGCGTTCTAAAATCTGCATTGACGATAATTTGTCTGGCTATTAGAAATCAAAAGTTATAAGTACTTCACACACACACAAAAAAAAAGTCAAAATTAACAAAAAATCTTAAACGTAATGTCCATACACTTTGTATAGAAAATACCATGAGTGTCATGATTAAAAAAATGAACTTTCGTTATACATATTAACACAGAGTGGAAAACATTAGCCCCGTCGAAAGAATAACATTTGAACCCGGTCACAATCTTAAGTACACGCACTCACAAATAAAGAATTTTCAAAAAATAAGAAAAGAAAAAAAACTTACTTAACAAGAAGTGACAATAAATCTGAAACGTGTCTATTCTTATTCTTTTCTCAATGCGTTTTCTTTTGTTATATGCTTATAATAATCGTTTATAGGGGAAAATAAGAATATCCTACGTATGAAACATATTATGCAAATTATTTCGCTAATACCACCTATTTCCAGCTTGTTTCCCGTTTTGTGACGTAATACTGATGAGGTCCATTGGTATTAAAAGTAAATACGTATTAAAAATATACGTATAATTGATTTTTTCGTATACTTAAATTATACGTTTAACCGATATACGCTAATACGTATATGGATACGTTTAAACGTATATTTTAGGGTATACGTATTTGTTAAATACGTATTATACGTATATACGTATATCGGATACACGTATAACTGTTATACGTATCGCATCGGGAGCACTAGTTAAAATGGTATCGGTATAAGTGATTTTTTTTTTTTTTTTTGCTCTATTTTTGAAATTGGTTTTATTTTTAATGTTCCATTTAATATGAGATAATATTTATTTTATTTTTCTATCGGTATTGATTTTTCGTATGTGGATTTCAGGATTCATCCAATCTTATTGTTCCAATATTTTCATATGTGGTGTCGCAGTTGATCGAGAAATTTGAATATAGTAATTTCTGCTTAATCACTTGCGATAATCAAACAGAAATCATTTGCAAATTACTTATATGGTGGAATATTGCCCTAGATAAAGTGTTTCACAATAAAAAATACGATAAAGTGTTTCAATTTTTTTTTAACTGCAACGATGACATATTTTAAACACTAAAAAGTAGAAAATAAAATAAAATAAAAAAAAAGAATGTAATATAAGTTTTTAAAAATACACTTTTATGAATTAGCAGTTTAATATTAATTATTATAGATTGAGAAAGCAATTTAGAAATCTGAAATAGATAGTTTAAATAATATTTATATTTATTTCTTGTCTCCATATCTTAAAAAAGAGCCAAAATTACAATTAAAAAACTAATTCACTAGTTTGTGATTTTTACCAAGCGTAAATCAAAGCTGTGAATTTTCCATAATCGGGGCCTACGCCAAATTAACGTATTGTAACGGAATTTTTTTTAAACAACATAAATTGCATTCATGAAATTAGGCGTGTTTTTTTAGATCAATATAGAATGCTGCTGAAATCGTGTTTCTTAAAAAAATATTTTTACTTTTATACTTATGAAACTTTCATACTAAATGACTAAATTTTTTCCTTACGAGAAATATACAGGGTGCGTCAAAAATTCGTGCAAACTTAAAAAAATCATAATAAAAGAGGTAATGCTCGGGAAATTTTTCGGTTTGAGCGAATAAGATCAGAGGGACATTGGATTTTTTTTCCATGTATATAAAATGAAATATTCCAAAAGTAACCGAAAGAGGGCGCTCACACGTCATTGCTAAGGTTTTATGCAAATCAGACTAGCAATAAAACACCTGGCTGGAGTTGGATTCGCCATTTGATCTGGGTAGTATGCTATCCTTTCAGATCGAGCGTTTAGTGGTTAAACTTTTCTACAAGAATGGTGAATCCACAACTATTGCATTGCGAAAGTTTCGCACAGAAAAAGGACCGAAGACGCAAAAAAGCCCTATTTCATTGATTGGGGTACTGAATTTAGAACGACGCGTCGTTTTGAGGAAACGGGGAGTTTGGAGGATCGTCCACGAAGTGTTTGCCTGATTTGCATCAGTATGACGTGTGAGCCCCCTCTTTAGGTTATTTTTAAAATAATTTTTTTTTTATATATGCATGGAAAAAAAATCCAATATCTCTCTAATCATATTCGCACAAACCGAATTTTTTCCGAGCATTATTTACTTCTTTTATTATGATTTTTTTAAAGTTTGCACGAATTTATAACGCACCCTGTGCTTGTTAAGCGTAGTATGATTGAGTTTTACAGTGATGTACAGAATCATCAAATTCTCTCATTCATTAAATACTGATAATATTTAAAACCCTCTGAGCGTTTTGAAAAAGGGTAAAATTGTAATGTTGTTTTCTCTGTATTTTGTTTTAAATGCTAAAAAAATATGATTCTTTCAGCATTATAAATAAAACTTAATTACAAATATGAATGTAAACCTTGATAGTATTAATCATTCTTCAATGTTTTGAAAATTCATTAAATCTGTAGAATTATATTATCTTAAACATTGCATATATTGCAGTGAAACCTGGAGATTAGTGAACGGAATATTACGTTCCACACGCTTAGAGGGTTAAACTTTCTTAAGAACATCTCCGTGTGTTTCTTGCTTTCGAGTTCTCTCAAATGTTTCTAAAAAGTATTTAGAAAGAAGTCTTTTGTTTGTTTGAATAAATTGGATAACTGACACAAATTGTTTTCTAGAACTAGAACTAGTGATTCTTCATGTAAAAGAAAAAAGCAATTTTTGAATTTACTTGAACAAAATAAAATAACTGCAGAATAAAATCTAGCCAAATTAAGTAATTGTTGCAAAAGAAAAAAAGTATTCGAAACTTATAATTCATTGTTTAGGAAAGAAATAAGAATAAATTGAAAAAAAGAAAAGAAACTCCTGGCTAAAGCATTGAAACAAAATAATTGCATAATAATTCTTTGCTTAAAAAGAGTAGGAAATAATTGAGTGTTGTTGTCCTTCTGGTATTAATACTGATATTTTAAATTATTTTGTTACTAGTGAAGCTTCGTCTTCCTCCGCTTCGCTGTTCGGTTTTTCGTAAATGAACCTTGAATTAAACGAATCTGGCATTGGGTATCCCACTCCCTTCGGCAACGTACACTCGTGCGGGTTACGCGCGCCCAGTTTACAAATCAAACGAGCATTGAAATATTGTGATTTTTTATTTCGACCCCGATTGCATTCAAATTTTCCGCTTCACCGTTCACGTTGCTATAAGAACCGATTTCGCATTCTTCCACCTTGAATTTAATCCCATCAATAGCAAAATTTACCGGAGTTCTTTCGGTTTCAGCAAAAAAATGTCGAAAAATAGACTCTGTATGCGAAAAAATGCTAAAAATCGCATGTGAAAATCTGGGAAAATTTTCAAAAATCGCAAAGAACACAATTCTCTGTATTGGGCTAAAAGATTTAAACCGGATTCCTTTTACGAATATCAAAAGTTCGCTGTGAAACGAGGAAAAAAGATAAAATAAACGCTAAAAATAACGGAAATCTTAAAAATTGCTGAACGAATTCCGAATAATTTTTATTAAAAAGAGGACAAAATTTACTATATTGGACTAAAAGATTGAAACCGGATTCCTCTTACTAATGTGGGAAAAATCGCCGAAAAACGCTGAAAATCGCATAAAAATTAAATTAAAAAAATCGAATATAAAAACGAACTTCGAGGTGTATGACTTCAGACATACAAATACCTTCCTGCCAAATCTTGTAGCTCTGCACACACTGATCTCAGAAAACAGCACACACACACACAAACAAACAAACATCTGTATTTATTATTATAGATAAAATATGTACTGTATATACCATTTGAAGTGTATTAAAAAATAGTTTTAATTCGACAATTATATAATTGGAAAAAAAGTTGCTCAATCTAACTTTAGTTTCTCAAGAAAACTGAATCTTTCATTTTCGAAATTATTAGACTTTGTTACATTGGGTATTAAAATCAAATTATTTTTAGTTCTCGTCTTTCAAAGTAGTTGTTTCTCAAACTGCATGCAAATTGAAATCTGTAAAGCGAATCTCATTCCTTCATCGAAAAAAAAAAGTAATAGAAGTGATTAATTTAAAATAAATTAAATGTAAAATAGTTTTATCGTCGATTATAAAAATAGAAGTGTTTTTTTTATTTCCGAAATCGATAAAACATACTAATAGTTACATATGTAACCAAGAAAAATTCTGTTCTCGAAAAAGAAATGCGAGCGAAATTTGATTCTGCTCTCAAAGAGTCAGAGTGCCATCGTCAAATCGACGGAATGAAAAAACATAGCAAAACTGGACAAAACAATTTCTTTTTCTTTTGCTTTTGTTGGAGGGAAAGCTCACATACACGAGGTAAAGTGATTCGAGCGTTAACGAAATTCGTGCATTTTGAGATTACTGTACAGCCAGACTGCTGGATCTACAAGTTTTTATTTTCATTTAATGTATTTTATTTATTTTATTAATTTATTGTTTTCACGAAGGCGAAGCACATATACATGTGATATAGTGATTCCGGTGCTAACTAATTTCATGTATCTTGAGATTAAAAAACAGCGAGTTGACTTAATGGTCCTAGTTAGCTAAAAACATAAGAGTGAAAACTCCTTCTCCTGCTCAAACTCAAGTCATCCGAAGTTTCACCAATAAAGATATAAGTACGGTTTTTATTTCATTATCTCACGTAATGTACAGCACTGTAATGGATTTTAATATTTTACTGTATTATACTATAGAATATGCTGTTTGGAACAGGTAAATTTTGGGAGGTAGAAACAATTAATCGTACTTTCATTGTTAGTTATGGTAAAATTTGATTAGCTTCTTGAACAGTTCTGCTGTCAAACACTCCTTTGGAACGAATTGCATGCAGGAACTGAGGCATCATTATACTTAAAGAATTTGGTCAGGATGAAGATGAAGAATTTGTTCATCATTTCCTCTGACCCCCGGGATTGCGCTATCACTCTAAAGCGTAAGCTGAGTTCCCGAAGTGGCCATCCTTGTTCATTACTTCCCTAGTAGAAAACGTTATTAATCCTCTATTGATTATATTGGCTCTATCTTAGCAGTTATAAGCACTGTTGGCATGTTTAGGCACTATTGGCATGCATAAGTCGTATTGGCTTGTATAGGCACTATTGGCAACACCCTCAACGTCGGGGTGTTTACATTTTGCTAATATTTCATCAATATTCGCAATAAAGGATTCGCAATTTCATTATAAATATTTCCTACCTAAAATCAATATTTTTACAATTTTGGCGTTTTATTGCAAATATTTTCAATGATTCAAAAAGATTGGACAAACTTTAAGAGGTGGTAGTGCACGCTACAACAAATAATTTTTGCATAGAAAACTCAGGTCACAACCCATTTAACCAGTCCAGTATACAGGTGGATCATTCGAATCTGAATTCGGATTTCTTCAAATTTTTGTTCAGAAGTTTAACAATAATGAAGATATTTCAACGATGTGTACAACAGACTTACCTTTCTTTGTATGAATTGTAAGGATATCACGAAAAATTGTAGAAGGGGTTACCAGCCTTATCCAAATAGCGCGAAACTAGATGATCCCTATTTCCAAATATAATTGGCAGTTCATACGGTTTCAATAATAAAAATGCTGTACACTTCCACCATTCTTCATGATATTACTGCATGCCACACAAAGCAAAATCTATCTGTTGAAAATTTCGTTCAAACGTCTGTATTATAGGTAAACTTACTGTAAATGATAGTAATGTACGGTTTGAAGAGAGACACCCTGTATTTTTGAGGAAAGATGGATTACGACCATGGTTTCCTATACAAAAATTGTTTGTTTTAGTGTGGCCTACCACCTCTAAGGGTTGCTAATAAGTATCTCTTAAAGTTTATGTCTCTGTGACCCCGGTTAAATTTCTAATACATCGCATTAGGCTAAAATCCAGATTGCTGAATCCAACTCATTAAAAGATTTTGATCAATATTTCGAAAATTATAATGAGATTTCAACATCATTCAGCAGGGTTTTTTAATTTAAAAGTTTCTATTTTTATTTAAAAGTTTGTTTGATCTTTTTCAGAAAGTCTGGCACAAAGCAACGAATCTTCATTAACTAACGATAGATTTTTAGAAATAATGTAACTTCAAATTGTATTTGGATTCTGAAATTTAAAAAATATTGTTTCAAATTCATTAAATAGCGGATTCAACATTCTGCAGTTAGAGGTAAAAAATCATGGTGAGTCTTGGCAATTTTATATAAGACATTATATCAACAAATTATATTAACAAACTTACATTTGTGACAACTAGACTTCTCTAAAATAAAGGTAAAGCAAGGCTAACAACATGAAAAGACGATAAATTCTGGATAGTAAGCAAAGACGACCTAGCGAAAAAAATAACTGGAGATAAAAAATAGATAGATGTAGATCTTCTTTTTCTTCCAGATGGTGATTAATAGCACATAACTATAGTTTCAAGGACAATTAATTAGCAGTTATCATCATCAAGTGAGCAATAACAGAGAGTTGTTAACCCAACAAGGATAAAACATATGTCCCATCTTCTGGTGTTTTACCCTTGTTAGATTAACAACTCCCTGTTATTGCTCACCTGATGATAAAAGATGTTGATGTTTTACTCGTGTTGGGTTAACAACTCTCTGTTATTGCTCACCTAATGATAAAAGATGCTGATGTTTTACCCTTATTGATTTAACAACTCTCTGTTATTGCTCACCTGATGATAAAATATGCTGATGTTTTACCCTTGTTGGATTAACAACTCCCTGTTATTGCTCACCTGATGATAAAAGATGTTGATGTTTTACTCTTGCTGGGTTAGCAACTCTCTGTTATTGCTCACCCAATGATAAAAGATGCTGATGTTTTACCCTTATTGATTTAACAACTCTCTGTTATTGCTCACCTGACGATAAAATATGCTGATGTTTTACCCTTGTTGGATTAACAACTCCCTGTTATTGCTCACCCGATGATAAAAGATGCTGATGTTTTACTCTTGTTGGGTTAACAACTTTCTGTTATTGCTCACCCAATGATAAAATATGCTGATGTTTTACTCTTGTTGGGCTAACAACTCTCTGTTATTGCTCACATGATGATGCGAGTTGCTGATTAATTGCCAACTTTAACAACTGTAACAACACTTTCAATGATCGTTAGAAAAAGACATAAGCTGTTTTGGATATTTAATTGTAAAGTCTTTCAAATAAAATAATTAAAAATAAATATGTGTGCTATTTTTCTGGCTATTCAATTGGCTATTCAAACGTAGTGAAATGCTTTTATAAAGTGTGAATGCTGCATAGATGCTTTCTGCTACATTGTGGTATTATGTGTTAATGGTAAAAAGTATCTTTTCCCCTTATCTGAATTTTATGATGGCATGATGTTCTGGTACCTGAATAGATGTCTTATTAAGCATTGACAAGTAAAGATGGATGAGAATTTCCCCCAAACTTACTCCTAACAAAGGTGAAGAGAGGAGATTAACTCCCACGAAATTCTTAACTATTTTCCCCTTATCATACTATTTTGGGACTTTATCATACTGTTTGGCGACATTTCTTTAAAAAGTATGTAGAACTTTCTGATTTAAAAACAATATCCATAAAGAGAAATAAATATAATATATTTTGTGAACATGTACATTTTAAAGTTTTACATGCAAGTAAACAAGACATTTTTCTGAATTTACCTTAGCAATTTTGCAGAAGATTTAATTTTAAATGTAAATATAGTTCACGCATTCAAAAAGAAAAAAAAAAAAGTATGAAAATACTACGAAGTTGTAAAAATATTTTTATGCATTAAAGAATTATTATTATTATTACTTTTTTAAACAGGAAAAAATATCAATTATGATGTTGGAATAGCTGTCGTGATGCTGGAAATTTTTATATTTTTTAAGGCTATTCTCAAATCCAAACGGACTACTTTCAGACACATTTTTAATTCATTTTTGTTCAGAAACGCATGAAATGGGCAAGTGTGTTGTTACTTTGTAATCGAAACACGTTTTCTATTTTCTTTTGGTAAAGGCAGAAAATCTTTCAGAAAACACTGTCAAAGTCGACGTTTTCAATCGAATTCTCGAACCCTCAGCGCCAGAAAGGAGAAAAACATATGTTCACGTAACACAAATTGCTTATAACTCGATAAGTAACTTATTGATCAAAAAATGGAAAACTCATCTCGATTCCAAATCGCTTCAATAGTCAGGTCTTCCAACTTTATGCCTTTGTGTTCAAAAATGTGTCAGAAAGTTTGGCGTTGTTGAGTAGGGAATTTGAGAACCACCTTAAGTGTAAAAAGTAAATTGTTTAACTTTTCAGAAAATTGTTTCTGTTCTATATTACTTTATCTTTATTTTTGTTGTAAGTGAAGAAAAAAAGAAAAGAAACACATTTAGAATATTGTCTTATTAAGCTTTTCATGTTAATTGCAATGCGTTTTAATTTCTAATTTATATTAATTCTGCAAATATAATCAGCAGTAAGTTGACTGTTTTGAAAATATCGGATATATTTGAAAATATCATGTGGCAACACTTGAGGGTGAAATTTCGGTTTTGCGATTTTTGCTACTGCCATTTTTTTAAATTTCTAAACATCGCACATTTTTAATTTTTGCACCGTTATCTAGGGAAAAAATCTACTTTCAAATGCAATTTGTTTGGAAACTGTATCGCAATTTAATCATTTATTATAACAATTTAGTTAAATTTCAAGCATGATTTAAAAAAAAAATCTCTATCGTTTGCAGACGATTACAAAATATAAATCTATTTTAACTTTAAACAATATAAAAAGCTCAGCATTTGTTTCCAGCTAATATATTCCAAAACGAAATTAAAACTTCATTAAGAGATAGATAAAATAGTATAAATAAAACACAAATTTAACAGACATGTAATTGAAATAAGCGCTTAAAACCGTTGAAATTATCGGAATAATAATAAACAAACACTGCCGTAGATAGCGAAATTTTTAGGGATTTCTTCCGCTATTAACTTCTGGCTCGAGACCAATACGAAATGACCACTTTTAATAAATTTAAAATTTTATTTGAATATAAAATTGACATATTTCATATAAAAATGATCTTTGGTGTTGTTAGATCGCAATCTACAAAATATTAAATGTGAAAATCTATTAGAGTTTTTAATTTAAAAAAGTTAATTGTTTTCACACATATTCTCAATCCCGGGAAGCCCGGGTTGGATGCCCTAGTTTTATTCAAAGGAATTTTGTGAAGGGGTCTGTTTTATTATAAATAATTTTGTGAAGGACTCCATTTTATTAAATTGATTTTTGTGAAGGGGTTTGGTTTTATTAAATGGATTTTTGTGAAGGGGGCCCTAATTAAGCCCAAATTTTGTCTGGATCGACCCTTGGCTATAAGCGAACTTCTTTGATGATGATCTTTTCAGGATTGCCGTGTTTTAAAAATCGGTTTAAAGCAAACGCGTTGATGTTATATTCTAAAAGATCCTTCGTCTTTATATATATATAAAAAAGAGAAACTTTTTTTTTCGATTTAGTAGTATAGGAATATCTGCAAATTGGGCTCATTTAAGAAAACAAAACTGATTTTGTGACTTTGTCAGAAAGTATCGAGTTTAGATTTGAGCTATAAAAGCACTGTGTTATTACTTGATAATTGATCATAACAGATGTATAGGTTTACCTAATTTTTATTATTATTTTCTGTTTACAAAATCGTATAATAAAAATACTATTAAGGCTAGTTTTATTTTATTTATTTATTTATTTATTTATTTATTTTTTTTTTTGAGAACCCAAGAAGCCAAACCTGATTTAAACTATGGCAAACTGCGCCCCCCCCCCCCACACAAAAAAAAAAAATTCTGTATTGGGGAATTTACCCTTCAAAAATTAAAAAAAATAAATAAATGCAAGATATATATGAAGTTAAATAAGATGACATTCAAAAATTGAGTGTCAGTTATAGAATTTCAATATCACCGATAAATCTTAGTAGTTTAATAGCCACAAATGTTGGCTTGGAATTATCACTCAAAAAACAAAATCACCAGAAATATTTGAATATAAAAACATTCTTTAACAACCGCAGATAGAGATCTATACTAATATTATAAAAGAGTAAAGATTGTTTGTTTGTTTGTAGGGGGTAATCTCT
Organism: Maratus michaelseni; assembly: GCA_963931845.1. Classification (NCBI taxonomy): domain Eukaryota; kingdom Metazoa; phylum Arthropoda; class Arachnida; order Araneae; family Salticidae; genus Maratus; species Maratus michaelseni. The sequence goes on along the minus strand of OZ007587.1, from coordinate 261,196,532 downwards.
GGAACTACCGAACCGATTTCAAAAGTGATGGTGGCAAATTGATGGTGACAACCCCTGCTCCAACATAGGCTATATTTTATGTCGGTCCCACTAACCCCAGGGGGTGCAGGAGCAAAAAACGTTCTAAAATTGCGATTTTTCAGCTATCACACTGGCTGTCAAGCCCTGAGAGCTTGCCAGCCGGTTCTGTATGTATGTATGTACGTACGTAATGCGATAACTCTTCATAGAAATATCCGTTTTCCTTCAAATTTTGTTTATAGGTTCACTGTGTTAAGGCGCTTCCCTGATTAGTTTTCGGGATTGATTGGTTAAGTATAAAGGGGAGGGGAACAAGGGGCTAATTCCCCCCCCCCCTTAATTTATATAAATGGGTTTTTCATGCAGAATTATTCCGTTTTCCTTCAAATTTTGGTTAAAGGTTCACTGTGTTAAGACGCTTCCCTAATTAGTTTTCGGGATTGATTGGTTAAGTATAAAGGGAGGAACGTGGGTCTAATCCCCCCCCCCTTATTTTATATAAATGGGTTTTTCATGCAGAATTATTCCGTTTTCCTGCAAATTTTGTTAATAGGTTCACTGAGTTAAGGCGCTTCCCTGATTAGTTTTCGGGTTTGATTGGTTAAGTATAAAGGGGGGGGGGGACGGGGGATAATCCCCCCTTAATTTATATAAATGGGTTTTTCATGCAGAATTATCCCATTTGCTTCAAAATTTGTTTATAGGTTCATTGGGTTAAGACGCTTCCCTGATTAGTTTTCGGGATTGATTGATTAAGTATAAAGGGGGGGGGGGAACGGGGGCTAATACCCCCCTTAATTTATGTAAATGGGTTTTTCATGCAGAATTATCCCATTTCCTTCAAATTTTGTTTATAGGTTCACTGTGTTAAGGCGCTTCCCTGTTTAGTTTTCGGGATTGATTAGTTAAGTATAAAGGGGGGGGGATCGGGGGGCTAATCCCCCCTTAATTTATATAAATGGGTTTTTCACGCAGAATTATTCCGTTTTCCTTCAAATTTTTTTATAGGTTCACTGTGTTAAGGCGCTTCCCTGATAAGTTTTCGGGATTGATTAGTTAAGTATAAAGGGGGGGGATCGGGGGGCTAATCCCCCCTTAATTTATGTAAATGGGTTTTTCATGCAGAATTATCCCATTTCCTTCAAATTTTGTTTATAGGTTCATTGGGTTAAGACGCTTCCCTGATTACTTTTCGGGATTGATTGGTTAAGTATAAAGGGGGGGAACAAGGGGCTAATTCCCCCCCTTAATTTATATAAATGGGTTTTTCATGTAGAATTATTCCGTTTTCCTTCAAATTTTGTTTATAGGTTCACTGAGTAAAGGCGCTCCCCTGATTAGTTTTCGGGATTGATTAGTTAAGTATAAAGGGGGGGGGATCGGGGGGCTAATCCCCCCTTAATTTATATAAATGGGTTTTTCACGCAGAATTATTCCGTTTTCCTTCAAATTTTTTTATAGGTTCACTGTGTTAAGGCGCTTCCCTGATAAGTTTTCGGGATTGATTAGTTAAGTATAAAGGGGGGGGATCGGGGGGCTAATCCCCCCTTAATTTATGTAAATGGGTTTTTCATGCAGAATTATCCCATTTCCTTCAAATTTTGTTTATAGGTTCATTGGGTTAAGACGCTTCCCTGATTACTTTTCGGGATTGATTGGTTAAGTATAAAGGGGGGGAACAAGGGGCTAATTCCCCCCTTAATTTATATAAATGGGTTTTTCATGTAGAATTATTCCGTTTTCCTTCAAATTTTGTTTATAGGTTCACTGAGTAAAGGCGCTCCCCTGATTAGTTTTCGGGATTGATTAGTTAAGTATAAAAGGGGGGATCGGAGGGCTAATTCCCCCCCCCTTAATTTATATAAATGGGTTTTTCATGCAGAATTATTCCGTTTTCCTTCAAAAAATTTTTATAGTTTCATTGGGTTAAGACGCTTCCCTGATTAGTTTTCGGGATTGATTGAAGTATAAAGGGGGGGGGAACGGGGGGCTAATACCCCCCTTAATTTATATAAATGGGTTTTTCATGCAGAATTATCCCATTTCCTTCAAATTTTATTTATAGGTTCACTGTGTTAAGGCGCTTCCTGATTAGTTTTCGGGATTGATTGGTCAAGTATAAAGGGGGGGGGAACAAGGGGCTGATTCCCCCCTTAATTTATATAAATGGGTTTTTCATGCAGAACTATTCCGTTTTCCTTCAAATTTTGTTTATAGGTTCACTGAGTTAAGGCGCTTCCCTGATTAGTTTTCGGGATTGATTAGTTAGGTATAAAGGGGGGGGGGTCGGAGGGCTAACCCCCCCTTAATTTATATAAATGGGTTTTTCATGCAGAATTATTCCGTTTTCCTTCAAGTTTTGTTTATAGGTTCATTGGGTTACTACGCTTCCCTGATTACTTTTCAGGATTGATTGGTTAAGTATAAAGGGGGGAACGGGGGGATAATCCCCCCCTTAATTTATTTAAATGTGTTTTTCATGCAGAATTATTCCGTTTTCCTTCAAATTTTGTTCATAGGTTCACTGTGTTAAGGCGCTTCCCTGATTAGTTTTCGGGATTGATTGGTTAAGTATAAAGGGGGGGGGACGGGGGGATAATCCCCCTTAATTTATATAAATGGGTTTTTCATGCAGAATTATCCCATTTGCTTCAAAATTTGTTTATAGGTTCATTAGGTTAAGATGCTTCCCTGATTAGTTTTCGGGCTTGATTGATTAAGTATAAAGGGGTGGAACGGGGGGCTAATACCCCCCTTAATTTATGTAAATGGGTTTTTCATGCAGAAGTATCCCATTTCCTTCAAATTTTATTTATAGGTTCACTGTGTTAAGGCTCTTCCCTGATTAGTTTTCGGGATTGATTGGTTAAGTATGAAGGGGGGGGGAACAAGGGGCTAATTCCCCCTTATCTATACTAATATATAAAGTAGTAAAGATTGTTTGTTTGTTTGTTTGTTTGTTTGTAGGGGGTAATCTCTGGAACCACTGAAGCGATTTTAAAAGTGATGGTGGCAAATTAATGGTGACAATCCCTGCTCCAACATAGGCTATATTTTATGTCGGTGCCACTACCCCGAGGGGGGTGCAAAAGCGAAAAACTTTCTAAAATTGCGATTTTTGCGATGCTGAAGGAGCTAGAAACGTGAAGTTCGGCATGATTGTTATTTATAAGATCTAAATGCGCTCTAAGAACAAATTCTAAAGAAAAATGATCTAATGATTCTGCGATTTTTTAATTATTGAATTTCTAAAATTACCAAATTTCACAATAGAGTACCATAGCGAAACCTTCACGCGTAAAAAGATAATGATAAGGGCGACGTGTCCTGGCGTGTATATTGGCTATAGCACGAGTCACAAATTATAGTATCCTTATTATTCTGTTAAAATATAAAAGTGAATTATGAAATGTCAATATTTTGTTGGATTAAAGGTTCGTTAAGAAAAATTGACCAGCGTAGCGGGCGTAGCTTGCTAGTATTTATATAAAATGTTAACCATTCTGAAGATAAAAACTAGAAAACGTTCATTTTTCTTTTAAATTTTTAAACCAAAATTCTGTCGATTAAACACTGGTTTACTTTTAACTACAATATGTAATAAGATATATTTAAATGCTTGAAAACACAACCAAACACACGATCTACGAAAAATTCGGATAAGGTTTGCTTCAGACTTCATTTCATAAAAAAATGGCCAGAAATATATAATTTTATTATTTTTTTTATTTATTTAACTAATGTGTAATATTATAATATATTTTTTAAAAAAAAATCATAAATGTTCAGTTAGTGTTCAGACAGAAAAATCGGACATCCCAAGACATACTATCACACATCGCATCATGATAACAAATATTTCAAAGAAATTGCTTTGAATAACAGTGGGAAAATACATTATATTTATGAAACTACATCAAATAGTTATTTATTAGTAATCAAAAGATTCTTGAAAAGATTTTTAAGGTATCAACGTTTGACTTACTAATAACGTTTAAATTACAAATGATTTCACTTTTCTACATAACTGACTGTAATTATTTAATTTGAAATATTTTCAAATGAAGTTACATTACTTATATGATATCCAACAAGTTTATTTTTATGAACAAATATGCAACTACAATAGGAAATTATATTTAAAAAAAAAAAAAAAAAAAAAAAAAAAAAACTGTTGTAAACTAAAACACCGGTTTATTTTATTTTTATTTTTATTAAAAAAAAAAACGGTTTTTTGCCAATTTTGCTTTGTACCATGCTGTTCATTTTCTTAGTAGAAAGTATATTTTTTCCCTTGAAGTGTGCTTTGAATTATTTTAAGATTTGAATATAGAATAGTTGAATAATAATAATAATAAATTAACGGCAAATAAAGCTTTTTCCTTTCTCTGAATGTTTTATATTTTCATTCAAATATACTAACATATATAAAAACCTGGCACGTGTTATGATAAACTTTTGATTAAAAAAAAAAAAAAGAAAAGATAAAGAAAGATTTTTTTTTTTAAATGTCAAAACTTATTAAAATCTACTGAGCATATTATATATATATATATGAAAATTATTCAGAATTCCACGATGTAGGATTCATTTTTATGTTCTATGTCCACCATCTGAAGCAAAAATGTTCATAACATTTCCTATATAAAAATTTAATTTTGATAACATGAAAATATTAACTTTGAAAACATACTCGGTAAAAGAATAAAATGGTCTGTCACTATAAATGTAAATTCATATGTACAATTATATTAATAATACCTGCAACTGGAAACTGCAAGATATAATTTGATTTTTGAAAATGATATTGTCATGTGGGCAATTTCTTTTGTACATCAGATAGTAATCACCAGAGCTATTAATTATAAATAGATAAATATATTAATTAACAACATGCGGAAGAAATAAATTCTAGTTTCAAAACTTTTTTCGGCCTTAGATTTTTAAATGGTCTATTTGTTATTTCTGCTTTTTTCATCTAAATGCATAAAAAAAAAAAAAAAAAAAAAAAAACTTTGGGAAAATAAAACAGTAATTCCACGTGCAAAATACTGTTATGTAGGTAAATATATAAAAGTCTGTATTTTTTTCTATTTTAAATTTGTAATCACCCATTTACCAAAAATGATTAAAAAATCAATATTAAAATTAGTTTTCAATATCTCAAGTCTTGTAAAACCGAATGCTAAAGTGTTAAGCAAAGTAAAGAATGGTTTATTTTTTTATTTACTTAAGAGGAAATCAAATTATAGCTATAAAAAATATATTTATAATAAAATTAATCGTTATTATTATTCTAATGTACAGTACCACATATAATCACACAAAATTTATTTCGCCAAGTACGGTAGGGTTTCAGGGTTACCAAGTTATAGTTTTCAGAAGTAAAAAGATTTCTCTCAGATATGTGTGTCAGCTTAAGAAGGGGATAAGGGGGGAGAACAATGCTCATCAAATAACAATGGGCGCCAGAACATCCAACACCCGAATTTTATTCTGTCGAATTTAAGATTATTTTTTATTACAGGAGAAACTACCAGAATGTGAATGTCTTCGATACGAAAGGTCTTCCAAGTAACTGTTACGCTTATAACAGCCTGTGGGGGAAGACGCGAGGTGCCCAGATCATCAGAACACAAACACGTAAAGCTTATTTTCTTTTGTGCTTCTTTACACAATATGTATTTTTTATTTTACCTTTTTTATCTGCGTTCGTAATTATATAAATACGTAGCACCTATTGTCGTCGTCTGGTCCGTCCGTCAGTCTGTCTGTCCGTCCGTCCGCATATAACAACGCAGAAACTACCCAACCGAATGGTTTGAAATTTAAGATATATTATCTTTACAGAATTTTGTCGAGACATTTCAAATTTTTTAAAAATCGAATCAAAACTTTAGAAAATATTAATAAAAACATTTATTAAGAAATCTGATTTTTTTTTTTTTTAAATCGGTGCTTTCTTGTTATAGGAGCTTCCGAGGTTGAATCGTCAAGCGACCGAGATACTTATTTTATTACAGAAATGAATCTACAGACAATATAATTCATTTCACAGAATTAAAAAACATCAAGATCTGAATATTTATATAACGAGCTATAGTACGAACGCACCTCGTTTGTAACGTCTGACGTAAAATTTCCAACTTGTTTACTTCGGATTAGCAACTATTGTTGCATGACGTCGCTTTGCTCGCTTGTATATATGTTGCTTTTTCTGTCTCTAGTGGTTTTGGGATAACGGACAGAGGAAGAGGGCGGATTTTGTTAGGTGTCAAGCAGTTTTGACCATATTACTATAGGAGTAACTCGAATTATCGTTCTCGTTCAAAGAGAACCCTAAAACCTCACCCAATCACCCCTCCCGAATCGAGCTGGAATCGAAGACAAATCAAGTACCAAATTCCGTGACCAGCATGCTACACATTAAAAAAAAAAGGACAAGTATTTTTTAGTCTAGGAAAATATCACATAACCACGAAAAAATAAACAATAAGCTCTTCCGAGTTACCCACGATTCCGAAAAGCGTTCTTTATCTTTAGAAACTCGAGAAACCAATATATTTTCGCGATTAAAAAAAGCAGCAGGCCAAAATCAACAACAACAACAAAAAAAAATTGCTGCCACTGATTTTCGTGAGAGTTACCGAGTAGTTTTTATAGTGTATTAACCAGTTTTCTCAAACCGAAATGTCCGTATTTCGATCGCTATCCGTTTTCAGGTAAACGTTTACATGTTCAACAAACATGTTTTACAGACAAACATGATAAATTAATATTGTTTTGTTACTCTTGCTTGTATAAATTCAATTATGTAGTTGAAAATGTTTAATTGAGAATTGATAGCATCCTAAACGAATATTTAAAAACGGGTTTGAAAAAACTAATTACAACACTATAAAAATTACTTAGAGACATTTCCGAAAATCAATGGCAATCGTTAGAAATCGTGGACAACTCGTTTGAGGTTACTGTATATTTTCTTTTGTGATTATGTTATATTTTTGTAGTAATCTACAAAAATATTCAGACAAATATTAAGAAACATTTGTCTTTATTTTATAGTGTAACCATTAGAAACTTTGCTTTTATAAATGCTTCGTTAAATCTCGAAAATATATTGGTTTCTAAAGTTTCCAAAGATAAAGAAATATTTTCAGAATCGTGGATAACTCGTAAGGAGTTGTTGTATATTTTCATTCGTGGTTATGTTATATTTTCGTAGATTAAGAAACATTTGTATTTTTTAGAGTGTAACCACTAGGCTGAGCGGGTCCACGTCGGGGATATTGGGATAGTATTTCTATGTATTTATGTTTGGAGAGTTTGCAATATCACTTTTATTAAAACGAAGAAAAAAAAAGAGTTCCTTCACCTTTTTTATTTTTTAAATCTTAGGTTTTTGTTTTATTGCATATTAAATGACAATAAAACCTTTTATGTTTTGATAAAAGAAAAGAATAGGATTTATGTGTTAAAAAAAAAAAAAAAAGTAAATCTGCTTCTTACACCGTCATAAGGACTAAACAAGTTGGAAATTGTACGTCAAACGTTACAAACGAGGTGCGTTCGTACGCACGTTTTAGAATTAAATTCATGATATCCCGTGCGTAGAACGGGTTAAACAGCTAGTTAAGTATATATTTTATGACACTGTTCATACAAATATCTTAACTAGTTATATAAATATTCAGATATATATGTATCAGCTAGTTATATAAATATTCAGATCTTGATGATTTTTAATTCTGTGAAATGAATTATATTGTCTGCAGATTCACTTCTGTATTAAAATAAGTATCTCGGTCGCTTGACGATTCAACCTCGGAAGCTCCTATAACAAAAAAGCACCGATTTAAAAAAAAAAAATTCAAATTTCTTAATAAATATTTTTATTAATATCTCCTAAAGTTTTGATTCGATTTTAATAAAAGTTGAAATGTCTCGACAAAATTCTGCGAAGATAATATATTTTAAATTGCAAACCATTTGGTTGGGTAGTTTTTGCGTTGTTATATGCGGACAGACAGACAGACGGACAGACAGACAGACAGACAGACGGACGGACAGACGGACGGACCAAACGACGACTATAGGTGCTACGTATTTATATAATTACGAACGCACCTAAAAAGTAAAACGTGATAAGTAAAATGTAACCAAAATAGTAAAACATAAAATAGAAATAAGTTAAAAAAAAAATAAACCATCTACTGTAATTAAGAATGATCTTACTGTTATTTACTACTATTTCTATATATACCTTGTGTATATTGTTCGTATCTGTTAGCTTTTAATTTCAAGTTAGGTTTTCTATATATTAATGAATTACATGTCATCTTTAAATTAAATATTTGGTAGATTTAGTCAAAGCAGTTGTTCGTTGTCCTTTGATTTTAATGATATTATATATACAGAGTGATTATAATTAAAGTTGCATTTTCAAAAAGCTGCAAAAAAAAGAACCACTGGTCAGAATGACTTCAAATTTCATCTGAGTATACGTGAAGAATGGGAATTTGTTTCGCAAAAGAAAAAAAAAATCTAAATTTGACCGATAGTTCGCGCTGTACTCGTCATAAGATGCGATTTTAAAGACGTGACATGCTGTTGTGACACTCTTTGTTCAATGCCTATCCACCACGACAAGGTGGTGCCACAGCGGGTTGGAAAAAAATCTGTTTGTAATTGTTCCTAGGTCAAAAACCGTAGAAAAAGCAAAAATGAAATCGGATTTTAATTGTACCTATGCCGAAAACCGTAGAAAAAACAAAAACGAAATCGGTTTTTAGTTGTCCCTAGGCCAAAAACCGTAGAAAAAGCAAAAACTGATGAAACCATTAAGGATAGGAAGTCGGCTACGACTTTCTTAAGAAATATTCACCGTTGGCTGTCCACCGTTGTCTCCTACGAGCTGAAAGCGCAAAACAGCATGTTCCAGGGCAGATCTGAGTGTTTCAGGGGTGATATTGTGAATGTGTTGCGTAATGCGTGTATTCAATTCACCTAAGTTTGCAACTTGACCCCGTACACATGTTTTAGGTAACCCCACAACCAGAAGTAGCAAGCGTTCAGGTCAGGTGATCGTGGTGGCCAGACTTTTGGGAAATGGCGACTGATAATTCTGTCGTTTCTAAAATGCAGATTCAACAGCTGCGTCACTGGTGTTGCAATGTGCGGAGGAGCGCCATCTTGCCCAAAAATTGTGCTATTCACACACCCGCTCTGTTGCAGTGCTGGAATGAGCTGGTTGCGCAAAACAGATTCATAACGTGTCCCATTTTCTGTACAGGTGACAGGACCCGAAGGACCAATCTCCTCGAAAAAGAAAAGGCTAACGATAAATGCTGCCGTAAACCCGCACCACACAGTGACCTTTGCAGAATGAAGAGGCAATGGTTGCATTTGGAAGGGATTCTCATTTGCCCATATTCTGCAATTTTGAGTATTGACAGAACCCTGGAAGTGGAAAGGGGCCTCGTCTGTCCACAAAATATTCCGTGGCCATGCATTGTCCACTTCCATTCGAGCAAGAAATTGCAGGACGAAAGCTTCTCGTTTTGGAAGTTTCAACAGGAAGCAACTCCTGAACATGCCTAATTTTGTATGGATAGCATTGCAGGATGTTTCGTAAAATTTTACGAACCGTGCTGACAGGCATGTCTAAAGTTCGGGAAATTCTCCGTGCACTGCACATTCCCAAAGCACTGCCTGACGATTCCTGCAATGCTGTAGCCAAATCCTCCACTGACGTCGAAGCAATTGCTTTCCTCCCTCTGCCACATTTTACGTCAAATGAACCCGTCTCTTTGAATTTATCAATCATCTTCTTCAGACCGAATGCAGACATCGGACCAGAGCCATTCCATAAACCCTTTAATGTCCGGAATTTCTTCAATGCAATTTCTGCACAGTCACAGTCATACTGCGGTGAGCATGTCACGTCTTAATTAGCATTTTATGACGAGTACAGCGCCATTTATCAGTCCACTTTTGAACTTCTTTTTTCTTTAGCAAAAAAAATTCCAGTTGCTTCACGTATACTCAGAGGAAATATCAGGTCATTCTGACCAGTGTTTCTTATTTTACAACCTTTTGAAAGTGCAACTTTAATTATAATCACCCTATATATATCACCATGTATGTTTGTAGAATTTACAATATCACGAAAAATAATTCGTTATCGGATATCAATTAAATATCTATCGAAAAATAATTCATTTTGTTGTTGATTTTACACATTTTACATTTCTGATTTATTATTTATTAAAAAACAATTAAAAATTCTGGAATTTTTTTCCCTTTCTTTAAAAAAAGTATCCAAACATGATTTTATTGCTAGATGATAGGTAATCAAGTCCTTTTGCAATTTAGCTTTTTCCTTTCCTTTCAAATTCTACAACAGACTTAGTTTTTTAGTTATTTACAAAAATATACTATTCCTTATTAATTGCAAGAGTTCTTAAATGATTAAAACAGAATTCCTCTGTTGTCGTTAAATCATATTTGAAAATATAACTATTGTTTTTACAAACAAGCTTCGAAAATTAAACTATTTTTATTTCCTTTAATAAATATAATAGCTAAAAAGGGGACTCTTTTTCTACTTTTCCTACGCATTTCTGCCTACTTTTAAATTTCTATTTTCTAAAATAGTTAAAAATCCCTTTGACTGTTTGCTTGTTTTCCCTTTATAATAGATTTTGTTTTGTCTTCTCTAAATTGAATTTGATTACGTTTCCTTCTCTTAAATATCAGAAGAATTACTTTATTAGAAAGAAATCAATTAAAAGAAAATAACCTAGAGCTATAATTTAAGAAAATAGAACTTTTCATTCAGAATTTTTTTTTTTTTTTTTTTTTTTTTTTTTTTTAGAAAGAAGGGAATATAATTCTGTGTTCAAAACTATACCTTTTAAAGGTGAAATTTGCAGACTATGCTTTTATTTCATGGACGATGGATATGTTTATCATCCATTAAAGTTAAACAATGTATTATTTTAGGAGAAGGTTTTAACAAATAAAAAATACTAGGGGGCTCAGCCCCTACTCGCTAACGCTTGCCAACCCACGTGAATAGCGAAGCAATTCACATTAAGACCGCTACGCGGTTCCAGTTCGCTTCGCTCGCTCGTCTTTTTTTGTTTTTGCAGCAACTCTAACCGGAATACGTACTACCATAAATCATTTTAACAAATGAAATTGACAATTTTTTAACGTAAAAAAAGCAATTGAAAACTTCGTTGAAAACACAATGAAAAATGCATTTAGTTGGTGCTTAATGGACATAAATCATTTAAATACTATGAAAAAATGATCTTGGAAACACAATTAGTTTAAAACCCATTGCACCTATAATATTGTACAACACGGCTTAATTTCATTAAAAAAAAAAAAATTAAAAAAAAAATAAAAATACTACGTGATAGGAAGATGGTTTATATATTTCATCAATGATTGTTTAAATTTCGTTCGACATTTTACTGTTCTAATTGATTGTAAATTTTTGCAAAATAAATTATTTTTTACTTCATCAATATAGCAACAGATGGTAGTAGGTGTAATCTAGACAGTTGATATTTTTATTCTCTCCTATTTTCGTGTGAGTGAAATTGGTAAATAAATTCTAAATAAGAGCTGAGAATTTATTTGTAATTAACGATATTACTCATAATTAAAATGAGGAATCATCTCAAACGCTTTGGATTACGTACATGTTATTTTATTTTTAATAACTGTTCTCACACTGACCGCCATATTGGAAGCCGAGCTCATCTTACCCAATCTAATCTATTCATAGGTCTGAGCTCTGGAAACTACGGTTGTTGCCAAACGGTAAGCTAGAAATTAAGCCTTATTTCCGCACCCCGTAAGAGAAATATATATATAGATATTTTTCCTGTATACGTGTTATTCTTATATTTTCATAAAGACGAAAGTATAAGCACAATAAGTAAATCATAAGGGGGAAGTAAGGGAAAAAGGAGAAACATAAATAGTAAATAATAGTGATACTTTTTAAATTTAATATTTTCTGTGTACTTTGTATATATATTTGACGAGTTTGCAATAACACTTTTACGAAAACATTTCAGTTTGTTGTTGATCTTTCAAATCTTAGGTTTTAGTATAGGAGAAAAACCACTTTGTTTTTTTTATTTCACAATAAGAAAATGTAAAAAAAAAAAAAAAATCACGCTAAAATTAACTATACCAGTTTGTTTTTATTGCTAAGTAGTCCAATTATTTTGAAATTTAATCTTTTTTTCCCCCATCGAATTCTTCAAAAGGCTTTTTCTTTTCATTTTGTAGTTAATTATACAGAAAGCTAATCCTCCTCATTAAGTACAGAAGTTTTTAAAAGCTAAACTACATTTTTCTATTTTATTAAAATCATTTTTGAAAATGAAGTTATTGATCCGATATCAAGGTTAAAAAATAAAACTATTTTTAATTCTTTTAACAAGTAGAATAACTAAAAAAAGAAAAAAAATGTTTTCTACTTTGTCGGCGTATTTCTGCCTGCCTTTTTCCTTTTATTTTCCAAAACTGTTTAAAAATCTTTTGTCTATTTTCTTGTTTGTCTTTTGCTGTTATAGATTTTGGTTCGTCCTCTCTAAATAGAATCTGATTGCATTTCCTCTTTTAAATCTCAGAAGAGTGACTTTATCAGAAAGAAATCAATTGAGAGAGAATTGCTTAAAAGAAAATACTCGGAGCAATAATTTAAGAAAATAGAAATGAAAAGTTTTCGCTCGAAAACTTTTATCTTTTGACAAAAAATAAATGTAATTTATGTGTTCAAAATTATGTAAAAAAATAATGAAAAATTAAAACTATATTTTTATTTTCAAAGTTCATGAATATGTTTATCATCCACCAAAGTTAATCAAAGGAATTCATAGGAGGCGAAAAAGAGCGAGTTTTAAAAATTCGAATAAATAATTATTGCTATTCTCTTTAAGTTGCCACCAGTTGGAAAGACCGAGCAATGCTCGGTTAATTTTTTTTTTCATCTCGCTACAGCAATAAATTTTCTGTACAACATATAACAATCAATTCAATGTACCCTAGGGCGACATTCTTTTATTAAGCGACAAGCATGTATATTAAGAAAGTTGTATGTACCCTGATTGGTTGAATTCTGTTTTCGAGAACGTTCTGTGGACTTTGATTGGTTGAATCATGTATCTCGACTCCTATTTTTAGAAAATTCCTCCAGATTCTAAAAGCCTTTTTTTGGTCAAATGTCGCCAAATATAGAGACATTCTTTCATTTGCCGCCAAACACGTGTTTTGGTTTGATAATCTTAAAAGTTGATTTTCCCACCAAATCTCGCCAATGTCGCAAATATTATAATATATGATAAATAAAATAAAGCAGAATATGTAAGACATCATATAAAAACTTATTCTTACATTTTAATAAGACCAAAAAAAAAATAAATAAATTAAAGCATAAAGTAAAAATAAGTTTAAAAAAAGAAAACCTTAATAATAGAGGAGATGGGGGATGAATGGGACAAGGGATGGATGGGACGTTCTCAATATTTCAGGCAATAAACATTTTTTTTTAGTTGCTTCCTATCCTCATAGATTTCACTACCATAGTGTGCTTCAGAACCAAAAGCAACAGCACATGGCTGTTTTCAGTTTTCTTCAAATTTGCATTTCCTGAAAACTCTGCTTAAAAGTAATTTTTTTTTACATTTGAAGTTACTTAAATATCTTATGCAATATAAACAATTAAGATATGTTATAGTTTTTTATTTAAAGTCTCAGTATTGGTAATTAAAATGAATGCATATTAACCATTGTGACAAAATAATTTCTGAGACAAAATAGCTGACAATTGCATATATGCATCATGGGGATGATTGGGACATTTCAAATGGGACTCCTTCATTCGTCCCTAGAGGATACTGAAAAATTTTTATTAACTAAATAATATTATATAGGTTGATAAATTTTCTTTTAACATTTCATCCTCTTTGTAGCCATCGTCTTCAGTCTACCGTTTATGGGCCTTTTAAGGCAAAGCTGAGATAAGTCCAAGATCATTGACTAACAAATAATCCTGGAGATCATATTATAAGTTATAATCTCTCAGCTTTTGCCAAGGCAGCATTTTTGTCAGCTTTTAGTCTTTAACATTGAATACGGGGAGGAAAATGTTTGTGTCCCATTCATCCCTGCTGTGGGGGTGATTGGGACATAGAAGAACTTTTTTTAAATTTTAATTTATATATCTGTATAATAATAATCTTGAACAAATATTGTGCATAAGATGTAGTCAAACACTTAAAGTTTGACATGTGATATATAATATTGATAATAACTTATATAAAATATTTAAAATAAATATTTTTGTGAAAATGTCCCATTCATCCTCCATCTCCCCTAAATGGTAATCAGGGCATGATTAAGGCGCTTCGGGGCCCTAGACACAGTATTTTTTTCGGGGGCTCCAATCACTACTATAAGTAAACTCAAAGTTCTGCATCTGTATGCTCTCCCCTTGCTTGTCAATTAAAGGATAAATTTACACAACTTGACAATATTGAAGCTTTTTCTTGTATTGCAATGCAATCCAAGTCTAAATCTTAAAACAGTAGAATTCAGTTAAGAATGAAATAAAAAGACGTATTCGCAAAAAAAAAAAAAAAAAAAAGATTTATTTTCATATATCTTTTCTAGAATTGCAGAAATGATATGAAAAAGAAGCAATTCTTTGTTATACCTTTTAACAAAGATATATCTTTGTTATATCTTTATATAAGAATATTATACAAAGATATATACTTTCATGTATCACTGGCTCAACGTTTTTTTCCCCATCACTAAAGATGCTATTAATAATTGTATAGAAAGAGCATATTTCCTGTTATAATATAGCATATTTCAAGAAAATCTTTAATTTACCCCATTAGGCCTTTTTTTCATGAAAAATCTGATTAATAAGATTTTGCATGAGATTTGCTGATTGGATTTAGCAAATCTCCGATACAATCCTATGCACAACATGATGCTCATGCCAATGCATTTTTGTTTCTTATTTTATAGTTATTTTAAGGTAATGACTTTTGAAATATTCTTGAAATATTTTTGTTTATTGTACCTCGTGTATATAGAAAAATGTTTTAGATATGTTGAAAATGTTTTTTGATTAAAACTCTCGAATTTTTTCGGGTGCAACTCGAAATCTTGGGACTCTGACATATGCCTACTGTGTCTAACTTCAGTTACAATAAGGCCCTGATAATGATACTTCTTTACTAATTAATGTTTTCTATGCATTCTGCAAACATGCTTGAAGAGTTTACGATAGCAATTTTACGAAAAACAGATTTCCTTTTTTACTTACCCATCATATGTAGTATAGGGTAACTCTTGTAATCGTTTTAAAAATCGAATCAAATTTTTTTGACGGATTTACACGTTTCAGACACTGGAGATTCCGAAAAACATAGTTTTAGAAAAAACATTTTTCCGCCCGTCTGTCTGTGTGTGTCTGTAAACGCTCTATCTCCAGAACAAATTGAGATAGACACTTGAAATTTGGTATGTACTTAGTATGTAATAATGGGAAGAAGCTTATTGAATTTCAGTAACCTCGATTACCCGGAACTATTTTTTTCGGACTCTTGAAATATTCGTTCAAATAAAAAGCATATAAAAATTTTCGAAATAGTTTTTTTTTTTTTTTTTTTTTTTTTTTTTTTTTTTTTTTTAATTAGTGAATATAAAAGACAATAAAAAACATAAATTTTGCATAAAGAATGAAGTCGATCGGTTAGTTAGTGGGCGAGATATTTGTAATCACATTTTCCACACTCTTCAATTTTTCATGACCCTGTATTTCATTCTCATTTCAATTCAAAGATATATTTTAATTAGTACAGAGATGCTTAATACGACGCAGTAAACCGTTAGTTAATAGGATTATCATTTTTAGAGGTACAAGGATGTTTCTCTTACGCAATTCAGTAATAGAGCATTTAAAGTTTATGACGTCATCAAGCCAGGATTTTATTCGAATTGCA
Organism: Maratus michaelseni; assembly: GCA_963931845.1. Taxonomy (NCBI): domain Eukaryota; kingdom Metazoa; phylum Arthropoda; class Arachnida; order Araneae; family Salticidae; genus Maratus; species Maratus michaelseni. Next base: position 261,180,468 of record OZ007587.1, on the reverse strand, counting down.
ATGCATTTTATAAATAGTTTACGCATGTTTTATTGTCATATTTTATATTATGCATATCCATGGTGAGTAAGTATTACGGTGGCTCCCAACGACTAGTTTTAGTTAATCTTTGACAAATTTGAGAATCAGAAAAATTAAATGCTATTGTTTATTATTTGGCAATAGAAAATCTGGAATTATTTTGTTTCTAAAATTAGCTATTCAAATCTTATTGTATTGTTCGATAATTAAATTTTTCTGCAATGAACATTATTTTTTTCTGTCAGAGTTCTACAAAAGCGTATTTTTGTCGTTTATTACAGAAAAGACAATCCTTTTCATTAAGTGCAAACGTTCTTAAAATGACTAAGAACGGAATTTCTATGTTTTATTTAAATCACTTTTGACAATGAAACTAGTTGTTTGCAAGCAAGGTTCAAAAATTAAACTATTTTTAATTCATTTAACAGATAAAACAGCTAAAAATAAAAATAAAATCTTTTTTTACTTTACCCGCGTGTTTTTGTCAGATTTTTCACTTTTATTTTCTGAATTCAAAGATCTTTTGTGTGCTTGCTTATTTGTTTTTTATTATAGATTACGTTTCATTTTCTCTATATAGAATCTGATTACAATTTCTCTTTTAAATCCGCGAAGAATGAATTCATCAGAAATAAATCAATTGAAAAAGAATTGTTTAAAAGAAAACAACCTAGAGCTATATAGTTTAACAAATTAGAAATTTTCGTACTAAAATACTTCAATGTTAAAAAGGAAAACAAAAACAACAACAGAGGTATAATTTATGTGTCAAAAATTATATTTTTGTAAAACGAAAAAGAAAAAAGATTACATTTATTTGAAAGTTGAAAGACATGTTTATCGTCTATCAAAGCTCAATAAAGGAATTTACGAGTTTTAAAATTCAATTCAAAAATTATTTCTATTCTCTTAGGTGGAATAATATAAAATATGTAAGATGGCATATGTGTTATAAGCAAATCTTATTCTTACGCTTTCGTAAGGACAACGAAACAAAACATAAACAGTGGGGAAATTTATATGAGAAAATAGAAATTTACAGATGGCAGAGCCGTGATAATGGATGATATTGGTTATATTAAAGCTCAATATTGCTCCAATATAGCATTTATCCGCAATACTTTCTGTGAAATATCAGTATTAGTTAAATAGTGACTTTCCATTCGAATAATTTTCAATAAAACGCACTATTATTTACACTTTGAGCTTCGTAACTGGATTTATACATACAAAAGTAACAAAGTAATATTAATTTTAATGTTAATGTTAATGCTATCAATATATCATGTTTGTCTATCAAACATGTTTTTTGAACATGAAAATGTTTACTTTAGAATTGATGGCATCCTAAAACCCGATATTTCGATATGAGAAAATTGATTAATACACTATAAATATTGCTCCGAAACGTTTCTGAAAATCAGAGGCAGCAAAAGAAACTAAGTTTTTATAACTTCTTTAAATCTCGAAAATATATTGGTTTCTGATATAAAGAACACTATTCGGAATCGTGGTTAACTCGGAAGAAGTTGTATATTTTCGTTAGTAGTTAAATTATACTTTGCTAGATTAAGAAACATTTGTCTTGTTTTGTTTTTTTTACAGTGTGACAAAATATAAACACCTCAATGAGGCAATATTTGATTAAAATATTGTCAGTATTGACCAAGATTTAGCCAATAAAAATAGTATTGGCCCGATATAGTTTTGCAATTATGGATTTTATCTTATAACGAATATTTCAAAAACGAGCAGTGGAAATACATGTAATGAGCTAATAAAGAATGACTTGTCATAAGCAAAACAAAAAATAAGTAGTAATTCGTATTGAGAATTTCAGAGTTCGACAAAAATAAATGTATAGACTGATCGTCAAGCAAATAAAATTGTAACAGAATTATGGAAACTAATACACGAGAAACTTTATTGTAAACAGCTTTATTATGTAGTTTGGAATTGGAGTTACGACTTGAGTCCGTATTTTTTGGATGTGTTGTAAGTACATTTGTGAGCAATTGATGTAATAATGAAACAGGTATAGAGAAAACTCTTAAAATAAGCTTAATAAAAAAAAAAAAAAAAAGAAAAAAAAATACAAACAGCAAGTTGGCGGAACACTTCTATGATTGAAAAATATTTTTCTGTTTTGAAGAAAAAAAAAATCCATTTTTTGACTGGAGAATTTTACGAAAATTTTAGCTTCGGTTCGCGAATTTTTCGCGTTTTGAGGGAAATAGGATATACGTATAAAAATTTCGTTTCTAATACGAAAAAAAAAAAATTACACGCAGCACACATGCCGGAAAACCCCTATGATTTGACCAAAATGCAGCTTTAGATTGGGGGATTTCTGGTAATTTTTACTTTAAATAGGTGCATTTTCTGTACTTTTAGGAAAAATGTGTGAATCAAAGTATAATTTTTCGTGTTATAATGAAAAAAAATACAACAGAAGAAAACCTGCAATTCAGGGATTTTTATGAAAGTGTGTTGACAAATTATTTACAACAATTAAGGAGACATTAATAAATTCCTGAATACCAGAAAACAGGATAAAATAGCTTTTAACAATGTCAACATCTGTACTGGATTCTTCTTCTCGCATTTGTAGCCGTTTGGCCTGACGTCATATGTTGAAGGAAAGTAATTCTTATTGAACTACTTACCTTCTCTGATCACGTTGTTTAGCTGTAACAGCAACAAAAAGTTTATACTTGTATAAAGACTAAAGATACATATAAAAAGTAGTGCCTCATACATATAGAAAATTATATAATATGCATGTACACTGCAGAATCTCCACTTTTCATGTTGGAAAAAAATACGTTTTGCCATAATTTACGACAAAAAATGTTTGTAAATCAATTTCTTTCCTTTCTTTTTATTCTTCTTTTTTTTTTCTTTTTGCATTTCGTTTTTCTACAATTTAAATTATTGGCATTTTACTTTTTGGTCTAATTTTAACTCATCTTATAAACAATGTTCTATTTTATACACAGTATGCCCCATAAGTCCGTTAATATTTCAAAAATTCATAAAAATTTACAAATTGTCATATCAGAATGTGGTTTGTAACATAAAGCTGTAAGTGATGAATTTTTTGTGACATAATATATATATATTTTTTTAATTTTCTTTGAGCTATTTGTTGCTACAAAAATTTTGAGTATTTGCCAAGTCTTATGGTGCAAACTGCACTCCGATATGACATTTTTTAAATTTCTATTTTTCTTTTAAATGTGAACGAGCTTACGTGGCACACTGTATATATATATATATATATATATTTAATTAATTAATGTAATATAACTGAAAAGATGAAATATTGAAATGCAACTTTAAAATTAAGATATGAAACTTTAATGTGCCTATTATAGGCACACATTTTTACATTTCAGCCATTTTTTCAAAGATCGTAATTATTTGATTTTTTTTTTGTCGGATTCCGTTAGAATAATTAAATAATGCTACATTTTTATCATTTTAATTTCTGATACATCAGTAAAATTTGCATTGAACATTTTTATAACAATTCTGTTTTGTTTTAAATTAAAAGTTTAATGGTTAGTTTTTTCCAAACATTTTTCTTCGCTGGTTATTTTTGTTATTCATTCCTTTCTTTTATTTTCTTAGTGATTATTCTGAACCTGAAGACTGACAAGACGCATAGCACCCAGTTCTACACATCTTCTCCATTTGCAATTCAAATGGCCTTACACAGTCCTTACTCCATTCTCAATCCTTTCAGAAATGGATTTTCCATCAACCCTTGCTCCAATTATTACATTTTTCCATCTAAAGTAAGGCCCAGTTTTCTTAGAAATTCTGTATTAAAATGATAATTTTCGGAGAAAAGATAAATGCTTTTATTAAATTCTAATATTTTTCATAAATGATTTTTTTTTTTTTTTTTTTTTTTTTTTTACGGGAATGATGTACTTTTGAAATGAAAAGTAATTCCTTTATTTTAGTTTTATAATTGGATTTCTTTTATGATTTTCTGTAACAATGTATTGGTTCACAATGTATTTGGTAAATATCCAACACTGTGAATTAATATGTAATAAAAAAATAAGTGTTCGAATTATTTTTACAAATAAATTGAGCAAAAAATTAAAAAATACTTTTTCACATTACTAACGTCTTTAATATGTAAAATCCAAGAGAATATGCACAAGGACCAACATATTATGATTTTTAAATCAAATTCATAGATGAGAATCATCTACAGATGATGCAAATTTATTAATATAATAATGATTAATAAATATATTAATAAATTAATGAATATATTAATTAATTAGTCATCATTACTATTTACGCATACTAGTCGATTAGACATCCTCTTTGCATCGTTATTTATGCAGTATGGTCAGTTTTTTTTTCTTTTTTCGTCTTTTCATGTAAAATTTTTTATTAACTTTTTGATTGACGATCTCTCTTTAAGATAAAATCACCTACCTCATCTTTATTTCAAACGAAGGGGGAAATTCTTAAGCTGAAAATTTGAAAAAAACTAATAAATATTAATTTAAAAGACTGAGTGTATACTCAGCGATTTCTGTGAACTAATATGTAATAAAAAAATAAGTGGTCGAAGTATATATACTTCTCTCCTGTATATTATTTTAAATTAAAAACCAAAAGTTTTGCTAATGAAATCTTATAAAAAAGAAATAATAATAATAATAACAATAAATCGAGATACTTTTGATAAAATGTGCTCCAAAGAACATTTTTTTTTAATTTAAAAAAATTATCTAGATTAAAACAGTGATATTATTCCTTAAACAGGCACTGACGTGAGTAACGCTAAAATCTTCACGTTTAGAAAGTTCGCTTTAAGATGCACTAAGATCTGATGTAAAACGTATGAGAACATTTAGTTCTGGAAAGTGCGTGTTGGTCAACTGCACCTATGAAGTGAAAAAAATCCCTAATTGCATTTAAACTTTTAATTTCACATACCCTAATAGCACAGCCAGTAGGTTTAACGTCACTGTGACGTCACAAATGTTGAGAAGTGCCAGAGACAGAACGGCGACCAGACTGTGATACCCTAAATTCGCCATATATGACTCCCAGATGTCCGTCACTTTGTGACTCTAATGTGCAGTAACCGGTATCGATTTCTGAGTCATTTGCGCCTCGTCACAAAATGGGATGTATATCGACTTCACAGTGATGTTACGATGACTCATTTCTCCATGACACATGCCGGCAATGGGAATAGTATGAATCACATTTGGGTTATGGTACTTGCACATTTTGGTTGCATTTAGGTCATAGTGCTATTAGAGTATAGCAGTTGCACTCAATCTATTCTGATAGAAATCTTTCCTGTGGTTATACCAGATGAGTTTGATGGTGAAATTACTCTTAGAAGCATATCATCAAAATATATTTAAAAATAAGCTTACATCTAAAATAATTCAGATTCGTTATATGTATACTGTTGTTTATGTGACAGGTAAAATGGTCTCAAAACAATGTCAATTAACATGTAGTATATTGAAAAGCATGACATATGCAGCACATTAACATTACACTTATTTAGCATTTTTTGTTTTATATTCGAAATATTTAAAATAAAATACAATATTATGGACACAATCACATTACGTCAAAGATACTTTCAGTATAATAACAATATCACAGAAATATTGGCATTTAAATACAAATATTTCCAGTTAATTCAAGTATTTCTCAAATTTTACTTCTTATTGAAGACATTATTAATTATTATGTCAACAATTATGACCAGTGTTGGGCATGAGCGCGTTCATTGAACGAAAACTCGCGAACTTAGTTCACTTTCTGTGAACGTGAGTTGAACTTGACTCACTTTTTGATAGACGAACGTGAACTGAACGAAAGCTCAAAACATCTGTGAGTTTGAACGAAATCTACAACTCAAACTCAATTTTTTCATGATTTATTTAAAAAATTTCCAGCCATTTAGAACACGTTTTTCCCATTCAAATGCCATTTAGATGCCTACATGGACTCGAGACGGGTCGAGTCTGATCATTAGTTTTTCTGGGTCGTGTCCGGGTCTTGCTTTCTCTGGAGGCTCGGGCCGAGCCGAACCAGGCTTATTTCTGTTCCTGTACTTTATTTTTCCTAGAAGTTTGCACCAACCGAAATTTTCTGGCATGGTCGTCACAACAACCCTGCTTTTATGAAAATCATTGATCCGCCCTGCCTGATTCATGCAAAAATCTGTTTAAGGAACAAACTCCTTGGATCAACAATTTTTGCCGAAAATACATAAATTTTAAAATTAACATTATTCTACAATTAAAATTTACTTTAAAGAATAATACGTATATATTTCTAACGGGGGAAGGAGGATATACAGTACTGTAAAACAAATTATAAGAATCTGTGTATGATGAAATCCTGTTTTAAACGGAAAAATTTCTTGATCGGTGCAAAATGGATATAATAATCCGTTTGAAAATAAATAATACTTTGCAAGAGACGACAGACATGGTAAAAAAGGAACTAAACCATAACGATTTTTTTTTTCCAATGGGATTCCGTCTTAGAAGGTTTTTCGATATAGAATTTTTCGATTTTTAAGTCTCCAAGCCGGATATATGGATTAATGGTATTAATAATAATTCAGATACTATTTACATACAAATAGAGATCCATTAAAAAATCAATACATTTTGCAATAAGATATATATAGAAAGAAATGTGATAGAAACAGTATTTTGGAACGGAGGTCTCTGTACAATGGAGTCTAAGGTATAGAGGTCTGCACGGGCCGAAAATTCAAGGCCCGATCCATAAAAGAAAAATTCGGCCCGGCACGGTATAGAAATTAAATGTTCGGCCCGGCACGGTATAAAAACTAAATGTTCGGCCCGTGCCCGGAATTGGCCAGACCCGGTATAAAAGTTAAAACTTCGGCCCGAGTATGGCACGTAGAGAAAAAAATAATTGGCCCGATCCGGCCCGGCATTATAGCTAAAAGTTTCGCCCGAGACTGGCCCGGCCCGGAAAAAGGTTAAAATCTTGTCCCGAGCACGGACAGAGATAAATCCCTGCGCGAGTCGAGACCGTGAGCTCGACCCGAACCCGAAAATTCGATTTGAAATCAACCCGCAATCTGACCCGAACTCGACAACAAGAATAAGTTCGATCCGCAACCCCCGAACCCGAAATTAAAGGAAAGGAAATTCTGTTTTAATGCAATTGTGAAAAGTGACCAACCTTTATATCTCTACTGCCAATTTTATGTTTTTATAGAAAAAAAAGGCAAGTGTTTAATATTCAGATATTCATAAAATTAATTTTTTAATATTCAAATATAGTAAAACCTCTGAATAGTAGAGACATATCGGGATCGTTGAATGGAGTCTTGCATCGGGTCAGGTTGCACATAAATTTCTGTTTTCAGGTTTTAATGATTGTAATATTCTTTTTCGGGGTTGGGTAGCCTATAATAATTCTTGCTAGTCGTAATTAGATCTTTTGGAATTAGGGATGTTTGCATTTTCACAAAAAGTTTGAGCTCAACTATGTTTCAGATGAAAACAAATATGTTTTTGAGTATGAATGAGCATATATTCAAATTACTGCATGAGAAATAAAATTTATAAAAAATGTGAATATAGATTATTCTTTCTTTACGGTACAGTAAAAAACATTTTTTCTTCTCTCGGAATATGAAAAATATTGCTAACATTTAACTTTTGATACACACAAAAACACATGTATGATATTTGTGATAGTTTATGCACACATACACATGTTGCATGTGTGTACATTGGGAGGTGCCCATTTTCAGTGATATAAGCAGATAAATACATAAGTATTAGGAATTGCAAAAGTGTCCGCTGACTAGATGGTGTACTTTCCGGAGTATCCATTATGAAGATCTTACTGTATATAGATTTTTATTATGAAAAAATATTTTGGATATTCTTTTGAAAAATCTGGTCAACACGAACCCGAATCACAAGAGTCAAAAGCTAATCCGAACCCGAGTCAACCCGACCTGCAGTAAAAAAGTAGAAATGAACTTAACCCAAACCAGACTAGCAACGAAAATATACAACGCCAGTCCGACCCGAGCCGCTGGTCATATTCTCTTTGGTCTTCTTTTCCAAATGAAAATATTGCAATTTTCATTTTACATAGTAGGTATAGGGCTACAGCTCAAAAATTTTAAAGGGTGACGACAGATTTTGAATATAAACTTAAATTGTATGCATAGTGAATTTCATGTGTAATGAAGTTAAGTGAATTAGACTTTTTAAAAGTGTAATAAAATGTATTATATTATTTATGATTTCAGAGTTTTTTTCTTTCTTTTTTCCTCCTTACATAATAATAGTTTAAGTTCGCTAGCCAAAGGCATTCTCCGAAAATGTGAACCCAGGTACAGAGGTGAGGGGGGCGGGGCTGAGTCCCTGCATATTCTTTATATAATATATGCATACAGATAGTACAAAATCGAACTTTACGAGACCTTTTCAGCTTAAGGTCTGATTTGTACCTCTTATCGCCTTCAGTGTATTGCCCCTACTATTCGTATAATGATAATTTAGCAAAAATAATTTTCTAATATGTCATTTATTAAACGAAGGTTATAAAGATTGTTAATAATTGAGTAAACCAAATTTGTAAGGGAGTTTGAGTAAAGGGTGTCTATAAGTCTAAGTGTCTATACTTTTGGCGTCTAGTTTTCTACGCCGAGTCTTGATGACTTATGTAATATTTCATATCGATTAGATTCTAATTTGATAATGGGCATTTTTTTGTATACATCCAAAATGTTTATTTTTATTTATTTTTTAGTTAATTTTCTTTATATGTGCTTGTAAATTTCAGCAAGATGAAAAATTACTCTAATTCTATTTTTTTTCTCTTTCTTACACTTCTGTCTATACTTTATAACAGATACAGCTTATTAAAAAAATAAGAAGAAATAAGAAATAATAATAAAAAACCCGCAGAAATTTATACGTTATTAAGCATAAATTTAACATAAATATTATGTACCATCAATTTAGAAAAAGAAAATAGCAGTTAGACAATTCCTGCAAGCAACTGCCAAACAGGGCCCTGACAAAGCAATTACTAGGGCCCAACGCATACTGAAACATTGGGCTCATAAAAAAATGTGTATATCATAGAATAATACATTATAATAAAATATATAAAAAATACCACTATTTTCACATTTAATGTGCATAATTATTTTTTATTTCGCAGAATCTTTTATCCTTTACAATATTTTAAATATTTATTTTTTGCATTAACGGTGATTTTTGGGATCGTCGAATCTAAACATTCCCCGACAATTATATCACCTTTGACTGTCAGAAATTTTCAAAAGAAGTATTTAAAAACAGATCTAAAGCAAAAATGTTTTATTATTTTATACAGAGAAAACATTATTTCGAAAGGTATAGAGAAACTCGGAGCCCCTAACTCATACTGTACTTGCTGTCAATGGCGACTTTTATTGTTCTGGCCTTTATTGTGGTTTCTCTAATGACTTTACATGTAAAGTTCTGTATGTCCTGGAAAGAGGGGAGGGCTTCCTTCAAGTACGATTTTATATTATCTCTTGACCTATTATTGAATCTACTGTCGTTTTTCCCGTTCTTTTATTTAAAACCGCAAGTGGGGTAGAAAAGAATAGTTTTATTGCTTTAGCAAGACACCATTCCAAAACAGGCGATGTAGGCCAATTAGCGCGGGCCCTAGCAACAACTCCCTGCCCTGGCAGCCAGCCTATTTTCCCGATGATTGCGTCGGTCTTGTAGCCAGTGTCAGATAAAATGAGACTGCCTAATGAAACATAGGTATAGGTGGTCCCTTTGAGGATACCTTTTACGACAGGCATGACTGATGAACCAATCAAGTCATTACCATCAAGAGAGCCGTTCAGAGAGGCTCTTTTGCCTCAAGGCATAGGCATGATGGCCTGTGGTCAAAAAAGAGTCCTTTTCTCAATTTCTTAGGAAAACAGGAAGTGCCGGCAGTTTGTAAGAACAGCTGTTTTTGATCAACGAAGTGATAGCCTTAACTTTAGTACTCGCCTCAGAACAAGACAAGAGATAAGACTTCGATGTCTTTGAAAAACCTCTTTACAAAACTTCCAGGAAATATTTTTTCAGTTAGATTGTAAAAGAAAAAAAATGTGTGCAAGTTCAGATTTAGAATATTATGTAATTTCTATATTTGTTCGGTACGGTGTGGGCCCGTTCTTGTTCCCGGGCCCCTGGGCAGTTGCCCCCCCCTCTCACCGGCCCTGTACGCGATGAATGTCAGTGTCTTCATATAAATGCATTGAAGAAGTTAATGATTACAAGTTATTTTTAATATATTTTACTGAAATTCATTTAAAAAAATTAATATTTTTGATAATCTAGGAGGAAACAAAAATGACATTTTAAAATATTACACACAAAACATAAAAAAATATCTCGTAACAAATATTCTTTATATTAGAACACCATTTATTAAAATAAAAATAGCTACTCTAAAGAAACTCATAAAAAGTAATAGTTTATTTTATCGGAATACATCATTCATTCAAATAAAAACAGCTAAGATTTCTACAATTAAATTTATTATTAGATAAATTTTAGCTAATATAAATTAACAAAATCTGAAACCAGTATATTTAAATAGAAATAATATGAAGTGTCTCAGAGAAATACATACTTAAAATATACTCTATAGTACAGTTGTATATTTGGCGTGAATGCATATATTGATAAAACATAAAGTATTATTAAATGAATTTCTAATTTTGTATTTTGTATAGGATATGAGATATGATGCACATTTAATAATTATAAAGATATGTATTGCTTCCTGGCATACGATACTTTAAATAGTTTCCTCCAAAAAAAATATCAAACTTCATTTAATGAGTACAATCTCCAGTATTTCGCAATAAATTTAAGAGATTTTAAATTTTTTATTTTTCAAAGCAGCTGAAATTTATTAAGCATGGAAATCTTCTCTGAGTATAAGAGGGACTAGGATGAATTGCGATTCTAAACAAACATCAATTAAAACTATTATATATTTCTTAAAAAAATATTATTATTATTATTATTATTATTATTATTATTATTATTATTATTATTTCCAACAATGCTAGTGAGATCCGAATCTTTATCAATGACATTGTTTAATAAATTAAAATGGTGGTTACAGTTTTATTCTATTTTTAAGGGGGGAAGGGGGCTTAAAAGTTTGGGGTTTTTAAAGGTGATATTTTAACAATATAATAAATTATATTGATATTTTAAATCTATTGCAAAAATTTCTACTGATTACAATCAATATTGTGTACTTTTAGAGTATAAAAAGACTGATATAAAAATATATGTTCATCTAAATATTTATTAGGTATATTATGTCACAGGCGTCTTTAACGTTGTTTTTAAATTTATATTATGCTGCACCAAGTAGCACCTTAATAATTATTATGTATTTGTTAGCATACAAACCATACAGTTTAAGGAAAAAAAAAAGAAAAGAAAAGAAAGTCTGGCTTTAAAGAAATGATACACAGATCCGGATTTATGTGAGGGCAAGAGGAGATGCAGCATGCAGCCTAGCCACGGGGATTTCACAAACTGTCAGTTTTGAAAAAATATTTCTTCAATGAGAAATAAAATTTTTTATAATTTATAAGTAGATTATTGGTTTTAAAAAGAATTTTACTCCTAAAGTAATAAATAAATTTTCAATATATTTTTAATTAATTTTAATTTATACATTCAAAAAAATTGTGCAATCCTCATTCAAACAGCAGTAAATTGAAAAGTGTTTCATTTTTCTATAAATGCAAAGTATCTTTGAGAAAATGATGTCAAATTAGGTGTTTAAAGTCTGTTTTTGAGACTCGGCAGCCTGTGAAGGGCCGTCGTCAGGGGCAATAACTTGTAAGAATTAAAGATACGTCAACTTTATAGGCAAATGAAAATCTCCATTTGATTATTAAGAAGTTACACGTGCAAATTTTATCGATTCATATGCAAAAAAGAAAAGGGGTTTTTTTATAGACCGGGAGGCGGCAGCACAGATAATCACCTCATCGAGTTCACGGCTGAAATTCTAGAATTAGTTAAAACTCGATTCGCATATTAAATGCAATCAGTCTGCCAAGTCATATCTGGGTGGAAAACACGTGAAAACCCGACTTTAGCGGTTGACTCGTATGTTTACCATTGTGTTTTCCTGCACCCAGTTCTCCATGTTTTCATACTTTTGGGTACAGGAATACACAATGGTAAACCTACGAGTCAACCTCTAAAATCGGGTTTTCACGGGTTTTCCACCAAGATATGACTTGGCAGACCGATTGCGTTTTAATATGCGATTCGAGTGTTAACTAATTCTGGAATTTCAACCGTGAACTCGATGAGGTGATTGTCTGTGCTGCCGCCTCCCGGTCTATTATGTCAGACATTTAATTTTTATCAGCGCTCGTACAAACAAAATTCAGTGGAGAAGGAACATGATTTTTGAATAAATGTATTTGCTGCTGTAATCCGCAGTCCAGGCTAATTTTTAAAACGGAGAACATGAAATAAACTGAACTAGGAATGATTTTAGAACTCATCGTACAAGACAGTTTTGTTTTAAACATATAAACACACTAGAGCATTTCAAAGATTTTAACATTTAAGAAATATTGAATACCGAAAAATAAGTTTCTACCGCTATAGTTCAAAATCGGAAAATTAAACAGCTCATTTTTTTAATTCGTCTTAAACATATATCATAAATTTGAAACGCATGAATGTAAAAATAAATAAATAAAATAAAACAAAAATTGTCTTTTCCGGGGATTAAGGGTAAGAGAAACAGAGATATCCTTAGAAATTTTATTTGTTATTCTTTCTCTGTGTGTTTAATTATTTTAAGTTACTTAGGATGAATAAAGTTTACCCCTTGTTTAACAAATTAGAGACGAATAAAATTTTATTTAATTTCAAGATACAGCTGGCAGATATATTCCTTCCGAGACCATGTCTATATTTATTTGTATGTGTAAAATAATTAATGAAAACTAATGATATAATTCTAATTCACAATCACCTTTTTGTATAAATGAAAAAGTATAAAAACAAAATAATAAAAATAAATTTTTAGTACCATTGAACGATTGAAAATATGTCTTCCATGTTCGTTAGATTTGAACTTTATTTTTCTTTCGCTTTAAATACAATTATTTCATAAAAAGTTAAATTTTTTAAGAAAAAACACGTCAACTTATATAGATAGTAGACAGTGAAGTAGTGATAGTAGACAGTAGGTAGAAATAGACAGTGATAGTTCAAATAACAAAATAAATAAATAAATAAATATGCAACTTAAATAGAAATAAGATAGATAAACAGTTATACAACTTAAAAAGAAATTAGATCATGAAATAATGTGCAAGACTCACTAAAAAAGACTAATGTTACTGCAGATTGAACAAGATTATAAGTACTTGACGAACAGCCAATCATCATTAACTCAAAATGGCTGCTATATCTATACAAACATTGCTTTAAAAAAATGATAGTAGGAAATAAATTGATTAGACCTGCCATCTATATATATGTATTAATTCAGGAATAATAGCGATTTAAAAATCCGTGCATTTTTTGAAAAAGAAAATGGGTCGGGCCAAATTTTACTGATATTTTTACTGGACAAGCCTGAGCCGTGCCGGTAAAATGATTTTTATATGAGCTGGGGCTGAAAATTTCTGCCTGTTCAGACCTCAAGAAGAATGCAGTCCAGCCCCGACGTGGGCCGGAAAATAAATCTAGTCTAGGCCCACCTGGGTCCGAATCTCTAGAAAAGTAATCCCCAAACCAAACTCGGACCGAGTGTCCGGAAGGAAAATTGGGCCGGGCCCATGAAGACCCTTGCATCGAATAATCAAAAGTTTAGTTCACAAAATTTTCTAAATTTGGACGATAAAATTCAAATTCATTAAAAAAAAAAAAAAAAAAAAAAAAAACAGTTTTTAGTGAATTTCGTTCATTTTTATAATTGAGTTTGAGTTGAGCGAGTTCATTTGAAAAATTTTGAGTTTGAACGTGAGCTTGGCTCATTTTTGAGAAATTGAACTTGAGTTTGAACTGTTCGTTTTTTTCGCGAGCGTGCCCAACACTGATTATGACGTAAATGCTATCTGTGTCCGAAATAAAAATAATTAGTGTTACAAAATTGTCTTAAAAATTGTCCAAAGTTGCCGTCCATGTTTAGCTTTTATGTTGTGATAACGTGGACACATGTATATATAATTAATGAAATCCATTTATCGTTTGAAACGAAAAAACTTTATTTTAAATTAACACATTAAAAAAAACAAAAGTAAAAATGAAAAAATAGGACAATCATCTTCGTCTTGTAAAATTACGATGTCCGAAAAACTCAGATTCCCACGTTCGCTCAAAAAAGGACCTTCCTCCCATCTCGTTCAACCTCCAACTTGTTCAACATTCAACTGCCGTCTGCAATTTCATTTCCCAGGGGCATTCATTGCATCCCCGGAATTTCACAGAAAGCATTACCTCCACTACCACACCTGCTCCAGTCTGCTTATCTCCAGGTGACAATGACAGACCCCAATACATAGTTCTATCTTCATTCTTAGGAGATTATCCCCTTTTTACAAGTAATTGATTAGTTGATTCACGTCCACCTGTCACCCTTCTGTATAGCACTCTTACTTGAAAAGTGACAATTCACAAAAAGCCTTTCATTCCTAAGGGATTATCTTTATCTTCCAGGTATGTGAGCATGTGAAATTTTCAACATGTCACAACTCCTCCCCCCTAAGGAAAAATTTCTGCAGGAAATTTGGCATATACAACAATACAATAAGCTCCTTCAATCAACTTTTAAAGAGGTCACCAAAGTATAAAGGAATTTAGAATAACACATGAAATCCCTACCGAATATAAACACATTCCCATACTCAGTATTTGATAGACCACACTGTCAATAGGATTTACTATAATCTCTCACTTACAATACCAAAGTATAATTCCAGGAATAATTTATACTATTGATGCCCTAAGAAACAATTCTGAAATATTTCACATACATATAATACCAAATACAGATTACAATTTACATGATTCTAACAAAAAAATAATAATAATAAAAAGAAAGAATAGATCCATATATAACACAATGCCTAACACAATTTTCCTAAAAAAAACAACTGCATAAAAGCTTAATTTTGGACACTTCTACATACAAAAATAAAACATACTGAATTATGCAATTATTAAATTAATGAAGTTTTATTATTACGAAAATATTAAACATTAAATGATAAATAAACCCAATATAGATATTACAATAATGAGCACTACCAAATTTAAAATCAACTTAATTTAGAGAATTCTCCCAAAAACCAATATCTAAATTACTTCTATCAGAAAATCTTTTCGACAATAAATTTCGCTTTATAACTTCATGATCACAATTTTTCTTTTCAAAATCTTGTTTGATTTTAAAAAATCTTTCTTTATGATCCGTTTTAAAAGCAGAATGCTCCATTCTGTTTAACTTTGAATTCTTTGAATTTCCATATCAACTTTCTTGGCATTTAGCCCCACAATTTACTCTATTATTATCTTTCATCCCAGAGTTAATTTTTCTGGCCACAGTCATAGGTGAACTCGATTTCTTTCTAATTCTATTTCTAACACGCTCAACTCCCATACTACCAACAAAATACCTGTTTATATTTACAGCATGCTCAGAATTATTTTCCCGAAATTGACCTCCCTTACCTGACCTTTTATCATTATTCGTTTGAGACGCATCATCTTTGGTATCGATCAATTTAGACCCTTTTGCCAAATTCTTATCAGTCACATCTCCCGATGAATTTACCTCTATCTCATTAACTGGCTTATTATCCCTTTCACAGATTTCATTCACAACCATTTTTCTAACAACCCTTTACTCACGATCGCTAGATAATCTGAGGGTTCCTTGCCCATTTAATTCTCTTTGATTCCCCACTTGTTTATACACCGAATTTTGCTTTTCCATATTTCCTAACTTTAATAAGTCATAAACAGCTGGTGTTATAAGGGGCGGAGAATTTAGTTTTCTCACAACTGCAACCACCACATTTTTTTCAACATACTCTTTTTCACCTTCCATCAAAGCAACCGGCACTGACACCAAATCCGCTTTTTGTCTATTTCCAAGGGCCGGTATAAGAAAGACATTTCCCACTTTCTTAGCACTCCACGGAATGCCATTAGCATCAAAAACCGCAATTTGCGTACCTGTGTCCTTAATCGCTTTTACTTTCTTACCATTCACGCATAAATCAACCATAGGTAATTCGGTTTCCACACCTTCCCTATTATTTTCACTTTTCCCATCACTAGTAATGATCCAAGCTATGCTTTTATCCTCATAATTAGTTTTACTTTTTAACAATTCCGGACAATTTGGACGGATGTGGCCCACTGCCAAACAATTATAACATTGGACTTGTCTTTGCTTTTCGAAAGCATTGTCCTTCTTAAATTGATCAAATTTCCTACACTCTTTCGTATTCTCAAATTCCGATTTTGGTTTAATTTCCTTTCTACTTTTAGAATTAAAGCTGTCTTTTTGCTTATCCTGAAAAGATTTATTTTCCCACGGTTTTCTATCCGACCTGTTAAATTCTCTTCTTATACTCTCAAATTTATCCGATTTTTCCGCGAGTTTAGAAGCAATCTTTATTTCCTCCAAATCATCCATAAATTTTTCATTTATCTCAAAAGGGACACGTTTTTTTAGTTGTTCCGTGAGCATTAGTTCTTTTAATGATTCAAAATTCCTCACTTCTAATGACTCTAACCAATTATCAAGATAACTCCTTAACTCATAAATCAGATCCAGCCATAATTCACCAGATTTTCTTTGATGAGTTTCAAATTTTTGTTTTAAGGCGCCTGTACTTAGCCTAAACCTATCTAACAAAACTTTCTTTATATGTTGAAAATCATCACATTTGTCTGACGGTTGTTTAACTATAATTTCGGAAATGTCAGAAGGTAATAAAGGAATTAATTGACTAACCAAATCTTCCTGAGAAATTTTAGCTTTCTCGGCTTGCCTTTCAAAAATCATAAAGAAAAAAGTTATATCAATTAATTTAGAATCAAAGCGCGGCACTAAATCCTTTAAATTTACTTTAGGAGTTCTATGAAAATCTACATTTGATTCATTAGATGAAACACTAACAACATCCGCAGAATTTTGAATACGCAATTTTTCTAATTCAAATTGCTGTTGTTTCTCAAGTTTTTGTAATTCAAGTTGTTTTTCGAGTTTATCTGCGTCAAGTTGTTTCTCAAGTTTATCTACCTCAAGTTGTTTTTCAAGTTTATCTAACTCAAATTTCCTAAGTTTATCTTTTTCCTCTTGCGCAATCCTATCTAATTCAATTCGCCTCTATCTTTCTTTACGATCTTTTTCAATTTGTCTCTCTTGTTCTTTACGATCTTTTTCGATTTGTTTTTCCTGTTCTTTCCGCTCTGCCTCCTGTTCAAGAATATATTGCAAGCGAAGTTTTGCGTAACTTTCTTTATAATCCTCAGCACTAACAATAGCTTGAATTATAGCTTGATTTTTACACGTTTTTGACACGCTGGTCTCAAATTCCTCTGCTAATAATAGCAAGACGCTTTTATTATATTTTACTAAATAGTCTGCCATATTTTCCCCCAAAATATAATAAATTTCAAAATATTATATATATTCAATTTACAATAATACAATAAATACAGAAATAGAATTTTTTCACTATACGTATAATAATGTATTTAAAAACGACACACTTTTACTATAGCAAATTATCATGCAACAGTGACGTCTTTCAAACTGAGTATATCCCCCAAAATAAATTTTATACCCAACAGTACAGTATAACATCAATTTATTTTGAAACATTAATCATAATCATCCACAGTATACCCATAAAATTAAGCTATAACTTTATTACTGTAATAAATAAAATGTATGTAAACAAAACTCTTATTTCCAAAAGTTTTATACAAAATTATGATTAAAATATCCTGATTAATAATCTCAATTAATCAATAACAATTTACTATACCCCAAGTAAATTTTAACATATACATAAGTATATAATTTTCTTAACCCAATATTATACCAAACAGATACCAGAAAATCAACAAACATAAAAATTCTAACTAAAAATTTAAGTGCCAAATTAATAGCTTCCCTAGAATTCTTAAAATTTTTGTTCCCCAAAATTAAAATTTATACACAAAATTTAATTTAAAACAGACCTCTATAGAAGATATCATAAAAGAGCTTACCTTCAGATGGAGATATTTCCTCCACACTGATACCAGGCTTCCAAGCACTTTTAAAGATAACACACACAGATTTTTGAAGATTTGAAGACACTCAATTCAGTGATGAGGCACTAATTGCACCTTAGATCCGTATGTAGACAACTTAGATGGTACACCGCATATCTTCATTCCACTGATATATTTTGAAGCACACACAAATAGCACCAAGTCTATAGTTGACTGATCATACACCTCACAGCTTTAGTCGATAAAGTTCTTTTACCAGTTCTCTACTTGCTAGAACTCCGGGAAAAAACCACGACTCCAATTAGACTTCACGAATCCACAACTCTGCTTGTCCGTTTTCCACTGGCTCTTCATCTGTTTCATCCGGTTAACATAGATCCGTAATCTAATTGACTCTAGATTACATATCCCACCGCTGCCACCAATTAATTATATATACTATAGCTGTGATAACGTGGACACATGTATATATAATTAATGAAATCCATTTATCGTTTGAAACGAAAAAAATTTATTTTAAATTAACACATTAAAAAAAACAAAAGTAAAAATGAAAAAACAGGACAATCATCTTCGTCTTGTAAAATTACGATGTCCGAAAAACTCAGATTCCCACGTCCGCTCAAAAAAGGACCTTCCTCCCATCTCGTTCAACCTCCAACTTGTTCAACATTCAACTGCCGTCTGCAATTTCACTTCCCAGGGGCTTTCATTGCATCCCCGGAATTTCACAGAAAGCATTACCTACACTACCACACCTGCTCCAGTCTGCTTATCTCCAGGTGACAATGACAGACCCCAATACATAGTTCTATCTTTCATTCTTAGGAGATTATCCCCTTTTTCCAAGTAATTGATTAGTTGATTCACGTCCACCTGTCACCCTTCTGTATAGCACTCTTACTTGAAAAGTGACAATTCACAAAAGGCCTTTCATTCCTAAGGGATTATCTTTATCTTCCAGGTATGTGAGCATGTGAAATTTTCAACATGTCACAATGTGATTGTTGGTTTACCACAGACAGATATATCTTGGTCCAAAGTTGCTGTCCATGTTTAGCTTTTATGTGATTGTTGGTTGACCACAGACAGATATATCTTGTTAAAGCTCTAAGGTAGTCTAGTAGAAAACCAATTATGACGCAATATTGAACTTAATCCAATTCATCTGTTTTGCATTTGTTTTCTTTCTATTTATTGGAATTTGTTACAATGTACCGAGGCTAACGAAAGAGACTGGCTGCCGCACTACATTTCGCGTTAGACTACTATAGTCATGTGATGCTCTTTCCGTGCATCTGCATTCGTGCATTCGAGTATCACGTGCCTCAAGCAGTCTGAAAAAAGAAACACGTGTAGCGCACCGCGGCAGCCTGCCTTTTTCGTTAGCCTCGGTAATATCAATATTGCGTCAGTGTTATGCAGAAAATATGTAGTTAATATTATAAACCAATTATTATTCAGCATTGTCATTCAGTATTATTCAGCATTGTTACAAATATTTCCAATTTAATTGAAATATTTCCTCAATAAAGTCGTAACGCTGGATGGTATTTCAAATGTTATGCCAACATTTAATACTGAATAAATATTGGCTACATATTTCTAAACTAAAAACTTAGTAACTGACCCAAATGTTTGGTCGATATTAGTTAATTTTATTAAATATTGGTTTTCTACTTCTTCAATATTTTGTTGATCTAAATGTATTCCTTACCTTTCTATTTTCATATTCAGCAAGTAAATCAGCTTCTACCGCCTCCTTATACAAGTGCATGTTTCAATTACACAGCAAGATGGGAAGCAAGATCTGGAAAAGGCCCCCGGTCAAAAAGAGTAAGAACTGCTTTCATATTTTCCGATACTTCTTTATATAGTTGAATCTTAATTTCTTTAGATTTCATGAAAAGTGTCTTACATATCTACAGGTAGTATCAAAAAGCTTGAAACGCGCTTTAATTTCTGTTGGAATTACATAAGAAATGTAAATTGCAAAGTGTTCAAAATAAAGAAGGAATTATGATTATGTTGATAAAGGAGTCCTGACTTTAATTTCCAAATAAATAAATAAATAAATAATTTTTGAATTTACACTTTTTAAATTTTTATATGGTCCCCGGGTCTTATACATTATATTTAGATTTTTTTTCTCTATCCTCTGGCAAGTAAAATAGTAAAAATTCTATTCTCCTTCGACCAGAACTCACCGACTTATGATATTTTGAATTTTATGAAATTTCGGAGTTTTTTCGGCACTGAAAACAGACAGACGGATTTTGTAGTACCAGAAAGCTATGAAATTTCACAAAATTCAAAGTATCATAACTCGGTGAGTTTGGGTCGAATGCGAATGGAATTTTTACTGTTTTACTTGCCAGAACAGGGAGAAAATTTGCTAAATATAACGTATAGGATACAGAGACCGTTTAAAAATTAAAAAATTGCAACTTTTTGAATGGTAATGGTAGGATTATTTCATCAACATAATCTTAATTCTTGCCTTATTTTAAACACTTTTGCAATTTATGTTACCTACTTATTTACATCTAGTAAAAAAATAAAAACGCGCTTCATTCTTTTTGGGACACTCTGTGTATACGTTGCCCTAAAATAAACTGAATGTTTTTAATATTCAATAACAAAATACCACTAACAGCTATTGGAATTATTTGTTAGGATAAATCAATGTTTGAAGTCAGGTATTTTTTTTTTTACGCTTGCTTGTTTTAGTTCAAAATCTTTTCGATAGATGGCACAGGACTATCTCAAACTATTACTGCTCATTATGACCTTGTAATTTCAACAAGCAAACCATTTTTGGCCGTTTAAACAGCAAAACAAAATGAAGGTTAAAACCTGAGTCAAGTTTAATCCATCTTTGTACGTTAATTTGAGAGTTCTAACAGTTTAAGACACCTCAGCGCCACCTATAGATAACATTTGGAACTAAAAAACCCAGCTGAGCAAAAAAATTCCCAATCTTGACACAAAATAATCTCTTGTAAAAATAACTTCAATAGCTGTCACTGTTTAATTTGTTATTGAATTTTAAAATCCTCCAGACCATTTAAGGATACCCTGTATATATCATATCTGTTATCTTTTCCTTGCAGCTGTGTGCAGAAGAGTGCATTCTGAACAAATCCTTAGAAGCTGACAATTGTGTAAATTCATATTACATAACATATCCAAATATGGCTCAAATTTGTAGTAAATTTGGTGAGTAAATAAATCCAGGTATTTAATTATTTTATTATTTTTATTTGGATTTGGCAGGTCAGTCTGTATTTGTTAATGTTTTCATCTAGTTTGCTTTATCACTTACTAGTGTACAAAATTACTGTCACAACCAGAATTAATGTGACATTAAAAAAAATAATTTATTGCAGCGAGATTTATTACACAGATAGTTTATCATGTAAAATAATCATCTATTAATATCCTATCAAAGTGAGCAGGAAATAAGTAGTTTGCGACATGAAAATGAAATCAAAAACCGTTAATACACGATATCATACCTCGAGAAAAAGCCTTATAATTGAAATCTACACAGTCGCATAATGTGTACAACATGTGTCATCATAACAGTTATTAGTGTTAATAAAAAATATGTGACAATAAACATTTTATTTGTTTAGAAACGAATTTCCTGATGCCTATCTGATCTTATGTCATAACGTCAATTCTAGGAAAACATGTCTATGTGTTTTCCTAGAATTGACGGAAAACTACCTACTTTCCCGTAAAATTTTCCTACAGTATTCTAAACAAAATTCCAATTCCCTGATTCCTAAATTTCTGACGCCTAGACTCTAGGAAAACATGTCAATATGTTTGCTTAGAATATTCCAAAAATTCCAATTCCCTGTTTTTCTGACGCGTAGCTGATCTTATGTCACAACTTCAACTCTAGGAAAACATGTCAATGTGTTTTCCTAGAGTACTACAAACAAAATTCGAATTTCCTGTTTTCCTGACGCCTAGCTGATTTTATGTCACAACGTTAGCTTCAGGAAAAATGTCTATGTGTTTTCATAGAGTATTATAAACAAATTTCCAATTCCCTGATTTCCTGACGCCTAGCTGATCTTATGTTACAACGATAACTACAGGGGAAAAGTCAATGTGTTTTCCTAGAGTATTACAAACAAAATTCCAATTCCTGTTTTCCTAACGCCTAGATGATTTTAGGTCACAACGTTATCACTAGGAAAACATGTCAGTGAGTTTTTCTATAGTATTCCAAACAAAATTCCAATTACCCGATTCCTTGACGTCTAGCTAATCTTATGTCATGACGTTAACGCTAGAAAAGCATGTCAATGTGTTTTCATAGAGTGCTCCAAGCATTCCTCTATTGGATATACAGTCAACTGTTGGATTCAGAACAACTGTTCAGTAATTTACAAGGTGGTAGAGCACACTACAGTGAACAATTTTTGTACAAGATGTCAGTCCACCTATTCAGTCAAAAATTCAAGCTCTCACTTCAATCAGAACAATAATTTTTGTTCACCATTTTAACAATAATAAAGATATTTTAACGAATTTTTCAATCAACTTCCCTTTTTTTTGTGTGTGTGTAAAATGCGATGGTATTACAAAAAGCGTTGGAAGTGAACAATAATTAAAAAAATGATGCCGTATGTAGTGTCAATTTCATACCGAAACTTGACCCGTCTAGTTCAATGTTGTTAGGATGGCCAATTCCGCAATTTCCAGTGATATCATTGCATTTTGCACAAAGGAAATTCTATCCAAATTTCTTTAAAATATCTTTATTGTTGCTAAAGTTACGAACAGAAATCCTGTTTCAAATTGGAATGATAAACTCTGTATTTTTATATGAATAAATGGATTTTACATTCCTAGTTTCCTGCACAAAAAATGTTTGTTGTAGTGTGCTCTACCTTCTTAGAAATTATTGAACAGTTTCCCGGTTAAATCTTATATATTTGTTGACTTAGTTGGAAATATTGCGTAAGAAATGTTCTCTTCCCCAAGAAAAATCATCAATAAAAGTACCTCTGTGGGGTTTCAATTTGCATTATCGAAAAGGAAAATTTGTCGAATAGCTTTCGAGCAAAATCACACGTAAGACGAGAACACCTATCCCTTTTTAGTATAATGTGATCGCAGTAATATTTAGAAAAAAGTGCGATAATGTATGGCGGAGCAAAATTATTTCAACTTCAGCAAAAACTTCTACAAAATAAATCGATTTCTTTTATGTTGAAGGTATGATAGCCGACCCCACTTTGTCACTAGATGGAGACTGGTACATTTGCAAATACACACATATTATATAAGTATGCATTAAAAATACTTTTGAAGAATTTTTTTTTCTTCCCATCTGTCTAGTAACGAATGCATGCTATACGAAATTATATTTTTCAGTTATATTAAAAAGTGTTGAAAGCTTATGAAATAAATACCAAACATACTAATTCTAAAAAACTTCTGACAATATTAATTAATTTGAAAGAAAAAAGACCGCTTTGAAAAGAGGTAATATAATCATATTATCATTTTTTTACAAAATTTCGACATCAATCTACCAGCAAATGGACCTGTCCAGGGCCTGATTAATAGAATAGCATACTGGGTATGTTTTCAGAGAGCTCCAAAATTCATTTTGTCTACTCTCTGAAGTATATAAATTAATGCAGATTTCCATTTATAGTTCATAGGAAAAAAAAAAGAATTTTGCCCATTCATGTAAACTAAACTGCTTCAATAATCTTTACTATCAACAATAAAATGTAATGTAAACTTCGACATTTAGAGAAGAACGGATATTGCCTCAAACATGTCTCATTCAATCGCTTAAGTTTAGTTTTTTTCTCACTCTAAATAGCATATAGTGCAGAGTATGTTAAATTTTCCTAATTTAATACATTTTAACATGTGTCTATAATGGACTAAACTGCCTCAGTATTTTTTACTAACGACAATGAAATGTAATGTGCACTTCGAAATTTCGAGAAGAACGGATATTACCTCAAACATGTTTCATTCAATCGCTACCTATTTTAAACTTTTCAGTACAGTGCCTAAAATTTCTTTTAAAAAAAAAGAAAAAAAAGAAAATGACTAGTTTTTTTTATTTTCAAAATTTCCAATATTCCCCAAAATTCCGGGTTCCAAAAAATTCCCAAGTTTATTCCCATCTCTCAAAAACTGCGGGTCATTATTATTTTTCATAAAGCTATGCTAAAAATTTTAAACTGCACATAAAGCTTTTTGCCATGTTTATGATAAAATTTTCTTGAAGAGTAGAAAAAACCGGGTTTATTCCCTGGAATAAACTGACTTTTTTCGGAGGGAAATATTAAACGCTCCCGGGAGTTTTCAAAAAGTTCTAGCCATGGAATTTTTTAATTTGTAAACAAAATGTTTTTTTTTTATATAAATATAAACAAAATCAATCACATAAATACAGAAAAATAGCACAGTTTACATGAAAACTAGCGAAATACATGCTTAAGCTGCAGAAATATTAAGTAAGAGAAATTAAAATATCATAAGTAAGTTGACATTTTAATCGTGGATAAGAAAAAAATGCGAGAGGAAGATGACAGATTCATCTTGTCTAACATAAATATAAACATCACCCCTGTTCTCCGATTCAGACAATGAAATCAAAAAAGAAAACGAACAAAACTAAAAGAAATCAATGAAAAATACACTAACTCACAAGAAAATTAATATAGAGTATGCCTGAATAGCTAATATGCTAGCTAACAGAAATTAAACAATTTTAACTTTTAAAGAAACATTAAAATCCTTACCATTTCACAGCCGTTATTATTGTAAAGCAAATAAGTTATAATAAGTTATAAAAATTTAGAGCGCAAAATCCCAAGTTTTGTGAATTCATAATAAAAAAACTATTTTAAACTTTTCAGAACAATGCCTGAAATTTCTTTTTTAAAAAAATGACTAGTTTTTTTTTAATTTTTCAAAACTTTTTCAAAATTTCCAATATTCCCTAAAATTTCGGGTTCATTCCAAAAAATTCCCTGGTTATTCCCGTCCCTCAAAAACTGCGGTTTTTTTGCAATTCTACCCCGGTACCGCATACAAGTTAATCAGGCCCTACCTGCCGAAATAATCAGCATATCATATAATATTAAAAAATATTAAAACTCAAAATGAAAAAGGTAAAGATATCAGCTCTAAAATACAATAACAGTTAATTAACTTAAAGAAAAAAGATTTATTTTTATTTTTGAAAGCAAAGTATGTAATAGCCTTGAGAGATACTACTTCATATTGGCTATAAAAGTCCTTTTAGCGTAGATGATGTAGGCATTCATTATATCCTACCTCAAACTCTTCAATTATTGATTTTTCTGGTTTCCTAGCATAAATATTCTGTGGCCTTGTATTGCCCAGCTTTCTGAAAGATTTTTTCTTCTTTTTCTAAAGAAGTGTTTACAACACTCGAGACTTTTTGTTGAGTTTCAGGAAATTTTCAATTCATCTTTTATGCTTTTGTGTTTTCAGTATTGTTACGTAATTATTTAAAAATCTGTAACTATTCAACTTGCACTACAGAATTTTAATTTTTGTGATAAATTAATGAAAAGTAATTTGAAAATTAAAGGTGATACAAATGTTTAGCTGAATAAAGTTATATTTTCTGTTGAAGATTAAAAATTGAATGTATCCAGAGAGACTTTTGAATAAAAGTTATATCTACAGCACCTTGCGATTGAAATTTTCTTAAAATGATTTTATCTCTATGATTATATTTATAACATCTCAGCAATATTGCTATTTTAATGTTTCGTAAATATATAATTAATATTGTTTGTCAATATTTTTTTTAAATATTGAAATTTTCGCATAGCATTGCAAATTTTTTCAATGGCATGCCAAAATTAATAAAATACAACTTTATAAAATATTGAATCACCAGCTTGATACTGCATGCATTAATTTTTTTTATGATTTTTTACTATAAATAAATATCCTACAGCCTCTTAATAATCTATCTATTGAAAAAAATGCGGAAGGAGGAAATAGATAGAAATCCCCCCCCCCTCCCCCCTCTTTGGCTTCCTTTTACTTTTTCTTCTATTCTATCTTTTTTTTCTCGCTATGCGTTTCAAGAAAATTTCAATCCCTTTTTCAAGATTTTATATTTTTGGCATTGTTAGGAAATTATTTAAAATTTTCTTAGAGATCATATTGGTCTTCTACTATAGAACGTTTAATTTTGTAAAGAGTAGATAAAAGTTCATATTAATATAGTTGATTGCATCAAAATCGGAATTTTGAATAAATTTAAAAAAGTCTAAATAAAGTTTATATTTACATTAATTTTTAATCAAAACATTTGCAATTTTATAAAAATACCCTTTAGTATAAAAAATATAATTATATTTACGTGTAGTTATTGATTATTAGAGTATTTGCGTTTTAAAAATATGTAACTAATATCGCATGTGAACATTTACTTAATATTGACCGTGTCCTTATCATAATAGGAACAGATTCTTTTTTACAAGGCTATAGAAAAAAAAATAGACTTGCTGTTAGCTGAGGACTTTTCTTTTATTAAAATTCAATGATAGAGTACTTTTCATTAATTTCAGGGGAACTTAAGTCTAATCTATTTAAACGGGTTCAAGGAAACATAAACGGACAAATTTGGAAGACTATATTACATATAAAGGTTTGAAAATCTTTAGTAAAACTGACTGGACTTGCTTAAAAATATTAATAAACTAACTGATCCGTCCGGCGTTGCCCGGAAATCAGTAACTTTCTTTTGTGGTTTTGATAAAAATAGTCCTATTCTAAACAAACCTCTTTCCGAACGAAAATCCCGCACTCGTCCCGCTGCCTACGGCATTGTATAACATGCACTGTAAAAAATGGGTACTCAAAATTGAGTAAAAAGTACTCAATTTTGAATACGTCACATACTCAAAATAGCTCCGATCCAAATGTACTCAAAATTGAGAAACACATGTACTCATTTTTGATCCCATGGATGCATTCAAATATGAACTCCTATGTACTCATTTTTGATCCCATGGATGTATTCAAATTTAAAATTTTTTATGTCGTTAAAATAAAATTTATAGGATAAAAAAAAAAGTTACTTCGCGAGGACAACCTTATAAGGGATTATACATACATTTCTGCTCATTTTTTTCATTCTTGCGTGAGTTTATAGTAATTAACCAACCCTTGCCGTAGAGAGGAATCGAATCCGCGATGTCCTGTTTACTAACCTGACGACCCAAACCACCGCGCCATGAGGGGGACACGCCTTCTTCTCAAATGTTGTTAGTTACTTTGAAACTCTCCCTCTATCCCTTCCTAACAGTATCTGGCATCTGGCGCCATTTGTTAGGAAGGGATAGAGGTTTTAAATGTGTTTTTAAGGATGTACAGTGCCTGTCTATATGTGTTAAAGATTAAAATAATGTCTGAAGTAACAGGTAGTTCGAAGAATTATTAATTAAAAAATGACATTAGAAAAGATCATAGATTGAAATACTAAAATTATAAACTTTGTAAAATTATAATTTATAAAATAATAAATTTTAGCGTAATTCATAAATTTGTAAGCCAAATCAGTTTACTTTAATACCAATTTGCATAGCTGTAATTTGCAAAGATACTATGTTATGAAACTTTTAAATAACACAATATTGTCTCACGTTTAAAAAGTTAAAATAAATTTTAAAAAAATTAGTGGGAAAAAAATCATAATTTTGAAGTACTATCAAGAAAAAAAAAAGATGTGTAATGAGAGGGGAAAAAAAGAGTAAATGTGTTGTAGTGGATCCACTTTGATGAAAATCCCGAACAACCAGATCCACTTTTCATTTCTCTTATTCTTCGTTTTTCCTTCAAATAATAGCTTTTTAGGCTCCGTAATTTCGTCATTACACATTATGAAATATACAAGTATGTTGGGTTTGATCATATGTTCATTTTTGATCCAAAAATACTCATTTCGAAATGAGTACATGAACTTACTCATTTTTGAAAATACATATGTTCATTTTTGATCCAAAAATACTCATTTCGATATGAATACATGAACTTACTCATTTTTGAGAATGCACATGTTCATTTTTGATCCAAAAATACTCATTTCGATATGAGTACATGAACTTACTCATTTTTGAGAATGCATATGTTCATTTTTTATCCAAAAATACTCATTTCGAAATGAGTACATGGACTTACTCATTTTTGAGTACTTCATTTTTTACAGTGTGCGTGCTACGCACTCGTTGTAATATTATTTAGTTTCAATTTCCACCGCTAGGGGGCACAAAATCAACTTACTTAGTTATCTATATCTTAATTAGTTCATGTTAAGTTGAATGAACCATTGCCCATTGAAGAAGATTCCAAACATTTTTTAAAGCACTTTCATCGAAATATGAAAATGCCCTAGGTCGACCACTTTCAACCACCATATCTCTCACACCCCCATAGCTACCGACATGCAACCACCATGGTGCACGATGGGAAACTCGAGGCTATTAACCCCACAAGAAAATCAGTAGTCTGCGCTGGGTTGTTGTGGCTGCAAAGTGAAATATAGGGACACACAAGTCTATATGAGAATGCCCTAGGTCGACCACTTTCATCCAACATATCTCCCACACCCCCACAGCCAGGGATTAATTTGCGCTGGAGCCCACCGGAGTTCAGCTCCGGTACTTCTCTGTTTTTATTAAATATTTAAATATTGGCCAGAATTCACCGGAGCTCATAAACTCTGCGCTCCGGAGCCCAGCACAATAACGCTTCCGAATAACGAATCCTAAATTACCCTTTCCTTTCTCTCCCATCTCCAATCTTTTGCCTTCTTTTGAATCAGAACACTTATAAGTGACGTAATGTGTCGCTTATGTAAGAGATGGAGATGAAACGGGTTCGATTTTTATATCAGTTTTCGAGTTTGGGCAGACTCGAGCTCAACTGTCTTAAATTTAAAATTTCATTTATTTCCATTTTAAATCATTTTAATGCTCTTTTGATCAGAATAAAGAGTAAACAGAAATAGTCTTTTTCTATTCTGCATAGCTGCGAACTATTCATTTTTTGTGTTAACACTATTTCCAAATCATAATCCTGAGCTTATTTAATCGCAGAATTCTGCGATTAATTGACATTAAGATTAGGCAACGGTTTCTATTTGGAAGTAGAAATAACTAAAATGTGGAATAGTTGATAACTAAGTATACGTAGATAGATATATTTAAAATTTTTATTTTGCTAAATAAAAAACAAACAATGCTTTAAATTTTGAAAATAATGTATGAAATATAAATATGCGGATTGGAGTGACGGCGGAGAGGGGGGGGGGGGTATGCAACAGGTTTTGGTACTGCAGAATATTAGGGTTCCGGTACTTTTTTTCTTAGAAATTAAGCCCTGACCACAGCTATCTACATTAAACCATCATAGTGTATAACCACAGCCAACTTCAGTACCGGCCGAGAAAGCTCTTGTTTGTTTCTCCCGCCTTAAGACGGAATTCATGATGTCGGACCACGTGATCTTCGACCGACCGAATCGGCTGAGAAAACTCTTATTTGTTTCCCTCCTCCCTAGGACAGCTTTCTCGGCCGATTGGTTCGGCGGAGATCACGCGATCTGACGTCATGAACTCCATCCTAAGGCGGGAGAAACAAACAAGAGCTTTCTTGGCCGGTACTGAAGTTGGCTGTGGTATAACCAACAAGTACTCGAGGCTAATACCACACACAAACATCAGTGGTCTGAGCTGGGTAGTTGTGGCTTCAAAGTGAAATATATAGGGACACACACGTCTATATAAATATATATATAGATTATCATTAAGATATTGCAAAGCTTCCATACATATCCTATACTGGCAACTGTTTATTTTTAATTTGCCTAAATAAGTAAATAAAAAATAGTTGCAACTAGAGTTTATAAATAATTGCACTATAAACGTATATTGTATAACAAGTACACTATAAGAGCATTATAAATATAGTGCTGCTATTTGTCTTCTTTCAAGAAACTTCACTGCGTTACTAAAATAAATTATTGAAGGTAAAGGAGTTTCATTCAAAAATTAAAGACACCAAAATAGTAAAATTCGAGTAAAAAATAATATTAAACCAACGCGAAAAAAATTTCATAAATTTCCAAACTTTCGTGCACATTCAAACACTAATCATCACACATATTTTACAAATGAACTTTTTATTTTTGCCTTACTCAACTTAGTATTCAAAGTGCTCGCATTCCGAAAATACAAAAGACTCAAAGCCGAAGTTCAGGAGTTCGATTTTCTGCAGACAACGAGGACCCGCTGCGTTAGAGTTTTTTGTATGCCATAATTCCAAGATATTGTGTTATATTTCAGAATTTGTAAGGGAAAAAAAATCACTATACAGGAAGAGTTTTTAATATTTTACAGGTGCAAGGAAAAATACATCAAAAACTGAAAACCATAACGTTAAACAAATATACATATTTACAGTAATCCAGAAGGAAAGTACATCGAGACAGGCAGCAGTATGACGAAGCCTAACTGCGCTAAATGTTCTGCCACAGATGTGAAGGTACCAGTGTCAAGAATTTCGTGGTCATAAATTTTGTTCGTCATGAAACCTTGGAAAAAAAGTCACAAAAAATGAAATCAGATATGTAAGGAGATCGATTTATACCAACCAGTACAGTGAATATTTATTGTTCAAGACTATATGATGCCGTACAGTAACTGCTTATAAGTGCAGGGTTATTACAAATGAATCATCGGGTTTCGATACGTTACTACGTGCGAACTAGGAAGCGTATATGTTTCCATGACAACTCAAACGAGAGTGCGTTAACTACAGTTTTGCGCTGCGTATGTGTCATGTGCGTGTGGTTGCCATGGTTGCTGCGCGAATGTCATATTAAAAATGGGGACTAGACAGCAGAAAGCAACTGGAACACGATATCAACGGTTTCATTTACCAACAGGATGGATTGGGGATATGTTAAAGACTTTGTTTACGTACCACTGTTACCTACCACTTTGGATGAGTTGCGGAACCGCATCACGACTGTATTCTCGACCATCGACGCGACCATGCTGAGTAATGTGTGGAGCGAACTGAACTATTGCCTTGAGATCTGCCGTATCACTCAAGGAGCACATATTGAACATCTGTAGTATGGACGTCAATCTTGTATACTTTTGGTTTATTTTCATGTATAAATCATTGTTGTAACCCAATTATGTTCCGAAATAAACGCTTCGGAAACCCGATGACTCTTTTGTAATAACCCTGTATTTTGGAGTAGGCAAACGACCATTCTATATGTTTCTCTTCATTACACAGCTACGAGCCCGTATGCTACAAGACAGGAATTTAATTCTTTGTTTAAGATTTTATCTCAATCCCTACTAATTGTTTTATATTAATTAGAAAATTTACTGTATTTTCTTATTTTTATAATTCAGTTTAAATAAGAACAGCCGTATTAATTTTTCTTTCATATGACTCCAAGATTTTTCAAATAGGCACCAAGCACCTTGGTAGATTTTCAAAGTTTTCGTAGCTAGAAATAATAACATTTTAAGTACTATCTTTTCCTTCAAAACTTCTTGAAAACACCCTTCTTAAGACACTAAGAACTAAAACAGACTGACTCCAATTACACATATTTATCTCACATTTTTATTACACATGTTACAATTTAGTAGTACCATTTTAAGAACCTTAATTATTTGTAATGAACTTTTCTATTTGAAAAATTTTTACTGTGTGCTCACGTTAGATTAAAAGCACAGCCGAAAGCTTGCATCTTTAAGTTATTAAAATATTTTTTTGCATTGTCAGTTATCCACGTGATAATTATTGAAACGAGTAATGAGCCGTGTAATTGCATGTTTTAACACCAAACAGCTGCAGAAGCCTAAAGGCTGGCAACAATTTTTAAAATTTTGCTATCTAAATTTTGCACATATTAATTTTATAGTTATCTTTATATAGCTCTAAAATGTTCTCCGGAAAGTCCCGTAAGATTAATTAACCTTCACATAATGAGAAATTAGCATGTTGTAATCTGACATGAAAAGAGTTTTTAATTTTATGTATAATTCATGTATATGATTTTATTAAATAATTTACATCTAATTAAAATATTTTTCTATTAGTTAACAC
The DNA here is from genome assembly GCA_963931845.1 of Maratus michaelseni. NCBI lineage: Eukaryota > Metazoa > Arthropoda > Arachnida > Araneae > Salticidae > Maratus > Maratus michaelseni. The sequence goes on along the minus strand of OZ007587.1, from coordinate 261,147,923 downwards.
TTAATTGTTGTAGTATATGCATTTTCAAGCACTGTTCTTTACATGAACAGTGAAGTAAGCTACATTGACTTTATGACTCTCGATTTTCTCCTTTCTCTGTCTGCCCCACTGATCTTTATATTTTTAAAATATACTTGAATTGCAAGGAAAAAATGAACATGATGCTCAGGAAAATTAACTTATGTTTCTGTAGTTTTACAAGAGTAACAGATACTATTTTCCAAAGTCATATAAAATAATTTAATATACAGGGTGATCAATTTAAAAGAGTACCCGTTATTTTTTCTTATTACCCTTAAATATGACGGATGTGGCAACTATTCTAACATTAAAGTATAATTGTTTGAACCTTGTTAAAGTGTGGGAGACAATTTTCAACACTGTTGGACTGTTATAACTTTATGTGTGAGGTAAAACAGAAATGAAGACGCACAATGTTACTTAATCCTGTGATAATTTTATTTTTGAAAAACATAATTTAATTCACATTTTTTACATTATCATTCCTTACAGCAAATGTTTAAAATGTTTGCTACCATTTTAAATGCAAAGATGAACACGCTAAACCAAGTTTTTTGACACACTTCGCAACATTGTTGGTGTTATTGACGAGATTTCTTCAGTTAAGATTTGTTTTAATTCATCGATGTTTGCAGGACTTCCTCTGGAAAACCCTATCATAGTCTTACGAAATGAGTTTTCAAAAATAAAAATAATAAAAACGTTGAAAGAAGCAGACGATTTACTCAAATCATTTGCGCAGAATCGGATTAAAAATTATTAATGATGTTCACGCGAATTTATGTTTAAAAAACGAGTTTTCACATTTAGAAAGTATAAAAAACGATACCTGCACATTAAATATAGACATATTAAATAAGTAATTATTTTGAAAGTCTTGCTACATATATTATAGATCTGGATAATACCAAAAAAAAAAAAAAAAAAAAAAAAAAAAACGGTACTCTTTTAAATTGATTACCCTGTATTACCGTCTCTGGAGTACTTTTATGTAAATTGAAAGTTAATAACCCTTCCCCCCCAACCTTTTACTTTAAAAATAATCTCCAAGGAACTTAAGTATAACTCTTAAATGTATCCAAAAAGATTATATTTAAGCTTTTTAAATCCTCTAGTAATGTTTCTTTGAGCAGCTTTGGACCCTTAAAATCCGTTAGCTTTTAAATATTGCAGAGTTGGCATATATTCTCTGCGGATAACTATTTTTTAAACTTATTCATTGATAAAAGTCTCATTTCATCTTTACAAAGATATTTCAATTGAGATAAATTGTTAAGATATACACATGCAATATGTTTTACAAGTTATTTTTAATTATATAAAAAATATACCATAAATTGTATTTGTAAGTAATGCATGTTTTTTTTTTTTTCTGCTACTATAACATTTCTGTGTTTTTTTTCAATAGTTGATGACAATTTTAATTTTCATAATATGTTTTTCATATATGTTACCGCTAAAGTGCGAAAAACGTTAATGCGTAGATCAACTAGATGATCTGCATATTAACTGATTTGTTCCATTAAAGTGCGGAGTCATCTACAAAATAGGAGTTTTGGAATACGAATTCCATCTGATATGTCTTTCTTGACCAGCAGCGGGGCAGTCCTATATTTATGCCGATTGTTAAACTTTTGAATTAAAATTTTAAAATAAGAACATTTATGACTAATGAATTCGAATTACATCATGGAGTGTTGAATTGGAATTGTATTGAATTAAATCTTTTGGACCTGGTGTCCTAAAAATAGGACAACTTTACATTTACTATTAATTATTTTGTCTTTACTATATTTTGTAATTTATATGTAATAATGATAGTACATGTCTTTACATTTATTATTATCATTTCATTTATATTTCAGCATTTATAACATTATTTATTCGTATCGTAATATTATTTTCTTCCCAAATAAATAAATAAAAATACCGCAAAATTTTAAATAAATGTGTAAATATTAAACATTTTACATTAAAATGACACCTAAAATCATTTTTATTTTTTAATATTTGTAAATATTCACATGAATTAGCCTAATTAATATCCATTTTCCCCCATCACATAAAATTGCTCATCAAACAAGAAATATTCAAAATATTTCTTACCTTCATTTGACAAACACAGAATCTATTGTGGTGCGATGACAATCTGACCTAATCAATCCAATTTTGGACAATTTTTATATGAAAAGCCATCTGGTTTAGCAAATAACTCTTCTCCATAAGTTTTAATGAAACTCATAGCTTTGGCATAATTGTCAAATAAGGAAACTGGTTTTCTACTCTTGGAAGGTAACAAACACAACAGCACTGATAAACAAAGTTTCTTTATAACGAACAGTTAAAAGTTTTTTTTTACCATCTTCCTCTTCTTCTAGGCTGCCTAGGCTGTCTTCGTTATCATTTTGATGTGTCTAAAGTAAAAACAAATAATAAAAGCAAATGATAATCATAAACTAAAGAAAATATTAGTTTTTTGGAAGTTTTTAGGAGAGAAAAAAAGAAATAATCCCTTAAACAGAAGGAATTATGTTTATGTTACCAGATGCAATTTGCAAACTTGTTTGTGGAACATAAATGTTACCGAAAAATGTCTGAAAACATTTTATGAAGTCAAAACTTATTTTTAAAGCACAACATATGTTCAATAAATAATTTTTAAAAATTTATCATTTTACCCCCCCCCCCCTTTTACCCTATAGATATCATATGATGATGGAAAAATGAAAAAGTATAGCGACACGTGAATGCTTAACCTGCAACTAAATTTACAGGTGACAAGAACATCCACATGTCGCAAAAAATTGTAATATTTCATGTAATATACAAGCGAGTGGCCGAGTTTATCTATTCCTGCCGATATAATGCATTGAATGTAAGTGCAAAATGAAGATACAAGAGAGGAAACACATTGAATAAATATTGGAATTCGAAAATAGTTTTACTCTTTTAAAGTTGTAGAGATACACTGTTTTTTATAAAAGTGAAAACCTACTTTATAAATTAACATACAATGTTTTTCGCATGGAAAAACTAAACTAACAAGATTTAATTTGAATACAAATTACTTTTAGTGAAGTTTAAACTAACGATAAAATCAGTACAAATTAGTAAAGCTTTTTCAGCAAGAAGAAACTACAAAACTTTGCTTATCTTTTTACATTAAAAATAATAATAATCTAGCTTTATTTTAATTGGAGAGCTATTTTATTGATCTGAACTTCAATGACAATCTCTCAAGATGTTAAAAATAATCTTTTAAAAAGAGAATTTGAATAAAGCTTTAAATTTTTATTAAAATATAAGTGTCAGCGAAATATATTCAAAGATTCTGTAATTATCTTGTCCTTTTGTGGAACTTCTTAGTAGTGCGATTTTTATTACTTATTCAGCAGCTTAAATTTATAATTGCAATTAAAATGTTAAGCATACTTACACCAATTGTTACATAAATTTTACAGCTTCTTGTAATATTAACTTCAAAATTTCTTTGCATTGAACTTTAGAGACAATTCAGTCTCTGTTTAATAGCCGAATTACAAATTGATGTACTTTAATCCCCCCCCCCCCCCCCAACCTTTTTAAAAATCAAATAGACCAAATTCGCTTTTTTTTTAGAACAGCGGTATTTTGCCGTTTTGAAGGAAAAATTGTCAAGCTTTCTGAAATTCAATTGATCGTAGTACTGCGAATCTCTGAAAAGTTAGACCGAGTTGTAAAAGGGGTCTTATGTTATTTTTTTGCACCAAAAGAAAAAAAAAAGAAAAGAAAAGAAAAGAAAGAGAAAGGAAGGAAGAAAAAAGAAACATTAGGACTTATTTTCAGGCGATGTCTTATATTTCATGGCGAATAATTTACAATCATTCATTTAAAACAATCTACATTCATTCAGTCCCATAAAAGAATCAATTCGTGTATTTTCAAGCACAAAAATGTACAAATATTCAGTCACACTCATATAACATTCCTTTCCCTTTTGTTTTCGTTCGAGTTTTAATTGGATAGTACTCAGGGTACAATTAAAATAATGATATGTTTTCCTTTTCTTATATACTGTATGTGTTTATACCTTTGTGATGGTCTGTATGAATGCTTTGATAATATATTTATTGACTATGTGTTTATGCTTTAATAATGAAATATTTTAATGACTATGTGTTAATGCCTTAGTAAGTTTTACAATGTGAAAATGTGTTTAGTATAATTTTGAAGAGGCTTTTAACATTTATTACTTACCCATCATACGTAGTATAGGGTAAATCTTGTAATCGTTTTGAAAATCGATTTTTTTTTGACGGATTTACACGTTTCAGACACTGGAGATTCCGAAAAACATATTTTTAGAAAAAGAATTTTGCCGTCCGTATGTCTGTGTGTGTGTCTGTAAACGCTTTATCTCCCGAACAAATTGAGATAGAGACTTGAAATTTGGTATGTACTTAGAATGTAATAATAGGAAAAAGTTTATTGATTTTCAGTAACCTTGATTGTCCGGATATCCGGAACTATTTTTTTCGGACTCTCGAAATATTCGTTCTGATAATAGGTATATAAATTTTTTCGAAATTGCTTGTTTTAAGGAGTGAATATAAAATACAATAAAAAAACATAAATTTTGCATAAAGACTGAAGTCGATCGGATAATGAGTTGCCGAGATATTTGTAATCCTATTTCCACACTCTTCGATTTTTCATGACCCTGTATTTCATCCAAATTTCAATTCAAAGATATATTTTAATTTCAAATGAGATGCTTAATTCGACGCAGTAAATCGCTAGTTAATATGATTATCAATTTTGGAGTTATAAGGATGTTTCTTTTACGCAATTCAGTAATAGAGCATTTAAAGCTTATGACGTCATCAAGCCACGGTCTTATTCGAACTGCAATGCATTTTATAAATAGTTTACACATGTTTTATTTTCATATTTTATATTAGGCATATCCATGATGGGTAAGTATTATGGTGGCCCCCAACGACTAGTTTTTTGTTTTGAATGTAAGTTCCATCTTTGGCTCTGTAGTAAAAAATATGTTTTTATCCATTTTTTTCCGGCGTACTAGTATTCAGGAAGAAATATGCCTTTCCAGCATAAACTTCTCCCTTTCTCTGTCCGCCAAGTACAAAAGTTTAATTTTGTTCTGAATGCTGATACCTTTGTGAAAATTCCGAATATTGTCGTAAATATTGACTATTATAATAAGTGAGGCGGATGTAGTTTGGAAATAGGATTAATTTCTGCGGTAGCGCTTATTTTGGGGATACGACTTTTGTTACGAATATCCTGAAAATCATGTTTTAGGACTTAATTTCTGGTTAGGTCTTATTTTCGATCAAACACGGTAATACGAAAATATAAAAACTAGAACAACCGTGACGGTAGATTGTGATATATTCGAAGTTTATATTATCTTAGGTGGGCAATCTTAACAGTACAAGTCCGAAATTTCAATTTTAGAGGGAATTTAAAAAAACTGTGCACGCCTGTTTTTAGTTTAACTGGGTACAGGCTGTTTTGGTTAATATCAATGCATTTAACCGTGAAATGGGTTTTGATAGTGTAAAGTAATAATCGTTACTGTTTGGTTTTGTGCAGTGAGTACTGTAATAATATATAGGGTAAGTCGAAATGAATATAGCGATTACAAACGGCTATAACTATTTAATGAAAAATAACTTATCGATAAGATTAACACAGAATTCAGACGGAACATCAAAATTTTTTATACATACGTCATAGATGTTCTATGTGACTTCCCTTGGTTACACGAACAACATATAGGTGGTACTCCATTTCACGCCATACATTCTGAAGCATTTGTTCAGTCACCGACGCAAGCGCATTACAAATGTGTACATTGAGTTCTTCAATTGTTTTGGCCATGGGATACACATATGTCTTTCACATAACCCCATAGATCGGTCGAAGAGCCGATGATGTCTTCTGCTCTTGTCCACCGAGATCTCCGGACTTGACACCCTGCGATTTTTTTTCTATGGGACAACATCTCCTGTGCCTCCCAAGCCCAAAACAATTGAAGAACTCAAAGTACGCATCTGTAATGCGCTTGCGTCGGTGATTGAACAAATGCTTCAGAATGTATGGCGTGAAATGGACTATCGCCTAGATGTGACCAAGGGAAGTCACATAGAACATCTATGACATATGTATACAAAATTTTGAAGTTCCGTCTACATTCTGTGTTAATCTTATCGATAAATTCTATTCCATTAAATAGTTATAGCCGTTTGTAATCGCTATATTCATTCTGACTTACCCGGTATATTACCAAACATTTCTTCCTTGTACTGTAATGATCAATAGTTAAAGTAGTTCGTTACCTTCCACCTTGACTTATGCTCTTTTAACCGCCTTTAGATATCATTTTTTCACTGTGAAATATGCAAATCTACTGATTTGTACTGTTTGCTCACCTAAGATATATATTTGCGTAAAAAAAAACTACATATTACATGAATTGAGATTATTCCGAGTGCGAGAAAAGGTGCCCAAGTCAAGAGTCGAACACAAGACCTTTGCCTTAAATTGCTAATGCTCTGTCCGTTGAGCTACTTGGGCGACAAAGCATCTGGTTTGGTATGTAGACAGTTACATGGAATATACCGCAGGTAATGGAACTCCATTGAACGATGGATACGTAGATGATAAGATCTACGTATATATATATGTACATAGATCCCTTATCTACACAGATTATAAAATAGATAAGATTTACATATCCATCATTTATTGGAGTTCCATTACCTGTGGTATGTTCTGTTGAAATATCTACATGACAGATCAGATGCTATTGCCAATTAGGTGTTCTAAGTGAAATATCCGGCCGGTTGTCGGCTCAGGTAGCTCAACAGGCAGAGCATTGGCAATTTAAGCCAAAAGTCTTGGGTTCGACTCCCGGCATTGTCACCTTTTCACTCAGTCAAAAAAAATGTGAATGATATGTTTACCAATCAGTGTGGTTGAATTACTAATAATATAGTGTGCATATTACACGAGGACTATTTTAAAAGTAAAAGTAGTATTGTTTACATAATCAACTTATCAAAATTTCAGGGAAGTCTTTGGGTTACTGAAAAAATCCATAACTACAGTAGAACTCGATTTATAATGAGGAAAGGAAAACATTTGATTGTCATAACAGAGTTCTCGCACAAGTTTAAAACTGTGTATAATGAGACATAAGAAAAAATGTAAAAGTTCAGATGAATCATTATAAATTATCGAGTAATTGCTGTGAAATATGAATATATATTTTTTTATTAGAAGGATGAAATTAAATTACTAATGTCAACTTAGTTCACTTTAATATATTTTTTCGATTCCGTCCTTTCTCTTCCACATTAATGAACTCAAAAAGAATTCTAGAAAAAAATTGTTTATAGAAAAAAGAGCTAAGTCATTTAAGAGAAATACCTGCATCAACGATAATCACTTCGAGATATTACAACTTATTACATTAAAATTATAGAATACGCATAAATTAACACACGTTGCTTAGAAAAACAAGAAAAGTTTTTTTTTTTTAGGTTTTAATGTTTACGTTTGCTAAATCCAAATTTCTATTGTTTATAAATATTTCTATATAAAATACATTTTTATATATTAGAGCAACCATTTTCTTTCTTTTCTGCTCGTTAAAAGTGGAGTAATTTTAAATCCAGGCTTGCTATAAAAGAGTTGTGCTGTAATTTCTGCTTAATCTATTCTTTTTCTTTCTTATTTTTTACTCCTATTCGATTTAAGCAGCAAAATTATTAGAGAAATATTCTGAGCAGTAGATGATTGATCACTGTATTTAGTCCACAAATGGAGGTTATTTGCATAAATCTACTTTTTTATTACATTACGTGAGTGCCTTATGAATATTTCAGGTATAAAAAGAAATATTATAGTGGTAATCACTTTTTGCGTGATACCAACCACTCACGTGGCTTCGTTTCATATGTAAGTTTTGGACTTGCTAAAGATAAATTTAACGCTGACGAACTTAAAGGCGTAAGAGAGAAGCAGATGTTTAAACAGCTGTTTCTACAGTCACCTTATTTCCTCTTACTTTTAAATGGAAAACAAATATTATCAACCTTTTTTTTAAATTTGCTTAGTGAGACGAGCTGTGTGATGAAAAAAAAAAGGAATTACATTCCCTTTTTGACAGTTTCTAACATACACTGGTGTTCAAATGTTAAGCAACAAACACAACATTCTAATTTTTGAAAAATAAAATTAATTGTGAGTATTAAAAAAGGTGATATAAATGCATTATACATTCTGCATGTGCTTCGATAGTAGATATATTGGATTCAATCAATTATACAACATCAGGCGGTAGTACATCATAGGTAGTATCCCTTACAGCATAACTAGTCGATGTAACGTCACTTTGACAATCAATTACCATGTTGTAAAGCGTCCTCGATTTAGTATGAAATGATGATACGTGAAAATAACTTTATTAAAAGTCCTGAGATATAAGTTATTTATATCCAATCACCAGCTTAAAAACGCTATTAATTGCATAAATAGAGTGGCATTATAAGACAAATGCACGTTTACTAATAACAACTAGCACATGTAAGCAAAGTACAGTTTATTTTGATAAGAAAATCAAATTAAAAGTATGCTCAAAATGCCCACCATCGGTATAGCAATACATTACGCATTCTGCGTGTGTGCCGTTAGTGTATGTATTGAGTATACTTAACTTTATTTTCTTATTAAAATAAATTGTATCGTGCTTACTATTGTTAGTTGGATTAGTAAATGTGCATTTGTCTTATGATACAACACCTCAGAAAGCGATTAGTGGCATATTGAAGCTGATGAGAGGATTAAAAAAAATTACATTTCAGGGCTTGTAATAAAGCTATTTTCACAAGTAAGACATCGTGTCATACTAAATCGACGGCGCTCTACTATTTTGTAACTGACGTTTTCCTCGTATCTCGAACCGTTTTCGAGAAAGAAACGCCCACTCCACCGTTTGTTGTTAGGGGGCACCGCCAAGTACGTCATCATGTAGCGCATATTCTTTATACAATACGCATTCATGTCTGTAGCTAACTTAGTACACAAGTTAGACAAAATGAAATTAAGGGAATACCCTGTAAAAATTGTAACAAATTTTAAAATACTCAATACTAATACCTAATTTTGGCATCATATTTGGATGTTTCGGTAACTTTTCCCTTCAGATATCACAAGGGAAGTCACTTGGACAAGTATTTTAGGAATTATGCAGGTTTAAAATTTATAACTCCTAGTGTTAAATTCATTTTAATCGTTGAAAAACATAGTAGACATTAATGGCTATAAAGCTTTAGTTTTTGTATGAAAATATATAGTTTTCTATCAGTTTTCGAGAGGAAAATAGACTTTCAATACTTAATATATTTCTTTTTGGTTAAATTAACAACAACAACAAAAAATTTTTTTAATCTTTTGATTACGGGCCAGAACTGGCTACTTTTTTTTAATATTCCATTGTACCACAATTTACAGAAAAATGTCTTTTAATATATTTCTTTTTTATTAAATTATCAACAACAACAACAACAACAAATATTAACCTTTTGATTACGGGCCAGAACTGGCTACTTATTTTATATTACATTGTACCACAATTTATAGAAAAATGTCTCTTAATACATTTTTTTGGTTAAATTAACAGCAACAATAACAAAAAATATTAACCCTTTGATTACGGACCAGAACTGGCTACTTTTTTACATTCCATTGTACCACAATTTACAGAAAATGTCTCTTAAAAATAGTATCTCCCTATTAGTGTATGACAGAGATTATTTTTCAAAAAGTGGTAGGAACAGAAGGAAAAACATAGTCGCTCAGAAGTATTTGTCTCGACTCCGTAATCCAAAAGTTAATATTATTACTTAAATTTTATATTGTCTATAGTTTTATCTTGTGCTGTTATTTAAATTTTGCTATTACCGTACAAAGTTTCTTGCATTAAAATGAAAATATAAAAAAAAACAATACATAATAAGGTAAATAAGATTCAAAAGCTGTCAATGGTCATATCCATAATGCACAAATTTCATGTTCCCTTTTAAACTAAGTTGTTATTGTTACAAGTGAAACCTTTCCAAACATTTCAAGCATAAAATGTTTAAATAGTTATTTCGTGTCTCCCTTTTTTATGGTTTCGCGTGTGCTATTATGTAAAAGAATTATTGCTTTGACTCTTACATAACATTGAAATAATGATGACAAGTGAAAAGAACTTTTACATTATAGACTGATTTGTATTTAGATTTCTTTTGTGTTGCGTTTAGACTATTTCAATAATGCACTGGGTTCATTAGCGTGTACAATGTTAAGTAAATGTTTATTGCGGAAACGTGTAAGTGAATTTTTTTTTTCATTATAAAGGAAAAAAAAAAAACTTGCTCAAGCTATTTTTAGTCGAATTTAGTATCAAAAGAATGTGTGTAAGACATTTGAAAAATACAGAGTGTTTCAGAATTCTCGCCGGGATTTTAGAAGGTCAAAATAAAATACTAATAATAATAATAATAATAATAATAATAAAACAGGACGAATACACCAGAAAATTTCATATCCCTGAATAAAGAATCGCTACAAGCATGGCGAATCGCATCAACTTGATCCTGATCCTCGGGTCGGGTTGCTTAAATGAATTTACGGTATCTTAAGGTGCAACATTATTTTGACAAGTTCAAAATTTATATATTTTTTTCTTTGTCGCTTAAAATTCTCTTTATACACACGAAAATCATATTTTATTACTTAAGAATCTATATGGAAAGTAAAAGGGCAATTTCGTTGCTACAGGAAGTAAAGCACGACATCGTGAGTAGACAGTTACGAAAACTTTAAGCACGTATACTTCAGAACAATATTTTCAAAATCGGTGAACACTCTACATCTGCCAATTTTCAATCATTCATCAATTCTTCATTTTTTTTTCACAAATTCTTCCATTCTAAAAATAGGGAAAAAGGGGGGGGGGGATGTGCATTTTTTTTAATAGTAATCATTTTTCTCGAAAAGCAACTTACAGTAAAAAGAGAAGTAGCTTTCTAAAAAGGAATATAACATTTTAATAAATGAATCATTAAGATTACACAAAATGCATAACAGTTTCTGTAGTTCGTTTTGAACTGGAACAATACAGGGTCAATCCGGACTATTATGAGACAAAATTCTAAATTTTTCATAGTCACTTTCGATTTAGTCTAAAAAAAAAAAAAAAAAGCTGCACTTTGGGTTTTTGTTTTCCTTTTCTATTTAAAAACATTGCATGTCATAAACAAAAAAGGTAAAAATAATAATAAAAAAAAAATAAAACCTGTCTCATAGTAGTCGCACGGAATAGGGCTAATGTAAGACACCATTATTCTTAAGGGGTTGAAAACACTAAGAAAATGAGAGAGCTGTAACAAAGTTGCTCCTGATTTAATGTTTCAGCTCTATTGTTAATTTTTTTAATCTAATATTTTTACTGCATTTTGAGACAACTTTCATGCCACTTTCTTTTTCACTAAAATACGTCTGAAAACCCACTACAATAAACTATTTTCCTAATATTATAAATGGTAAAAAAAGGGTTAAAAACTAAGAAGAAAATTATCTGAAACACTTAAACTTTATTTTTAAGAGTTTTTAGAAATATATTTGCATTGGCATTGGTTACTGAAAAGAAAAAAAAATCGAAAATGTAGTGTACGATCTTGACTGATAGCATTAAGCAGAAAATTATCTGAAGCACTTAAACTTTATAGTTATGAGTTTTTAGACATATATTTTTATTGGTACTAGTTGCTGAAAAGAAAAAAATGGAAAATGTAGTGTACGATCTTGACTGATAGCATTAAGCAGAAAATTATCTGAAGCACTTAAACTTTATAGTTATGAGTTTTTAGACATATATTTTTATTGGTACTAGTTGCTGAAAAGAAAAAAATGGAAAATGTAGTGTACGATCTTGACTGATAGCATTAAGCAGAAAATTATCTGAAGCACTTAAACTTTATAGTTATGAGTTTTTAGACATATATTTTTATTGGTACTAGTTGCTGAAAAGAAAAAAATGGAAAATGTAGTGTACGATCTTGACTGATAGCATTAAGCAGAAAATTATCTGAAGCACTTAAACTTTATAGTTATGAGTTTTTAGAAATGTATTTGCATTGTTATTAGATAGTGAAAAGAAAAACAAATCGAAAATGTAGTGTGCGATCTTGATTGTAATTGTTCATTAATATTTACACTGAAAGGCAGGACAACATCCATAATATCCAGTGCAAAGATTTCATCTTCTTTGTACATGATTATAGCCTTAGATTGATCGTTTGAACCCCCTAAACCGTGAACTGTTACCTCATTTATGAGACAAAAGTATTTATAGTAAGTAGACTTTTTAATTCCACACATAAAATCAGCTAAAACAAAAGTTCCTGTTTTAATATTTTTTTGAAATATTGGTGTGTTGAAGAAAACTGGACCAATTTTTTCCCATATGGCATTTGCAATGGAATCTGTCAATAATTCTCCAATTCAATATGATAGTGATGTTATACAGAGAAGGCAATTCTTCACTGCCTATGCTGTCTCCTTTGAAAAATTTATCAATCAACTTATATTTTTCCTTTTTTAGGTGCGTTCGTAATTATATGAATACGTAGCACATATAGTCGTCGTCTGGTCCGTCCGTCTGTCTATCCGTCTATTCGCATATAACAGCTCAAAAACTATCCAACCGAATGCTTTGAAATTTAATATATATAATTGCTTCAGAATTTTGGCGAGCCATTTCAAATTTTATGAAAATCGAATGAAAACTTAAAAAGATATTAATAAAAATATTTATTAAGTAACTTGAATTTTTTAAATATCGGTACTTCATTGTTATAGCAGCTTCCGAAGATTAATCGGTCAAGCGACGGAGATGTATCGCCAAGTTATCTGACATGTATGACATTATAGTCATGTATGACGTATATGACATTTTATAACCTCTATGACCAAGTTACAGTCATATTCTTCATTCTATTAAATCCTATCATACGTAATAAATTCAATGATATCCCATGATAGATAATGACTCTAAGGTTGCCATGGTGATTACGTCCTATTTAAGATGGAGTCCTATTATTTCCGTATTACTGAATTTAAAAACCGAATTTGTATACTAAAATTGTTTAATTATAACAATCCTATAATCTACCGACAGTTTTTTGGATAGATGTTTCCGGATAAATAGATATTAAAGGGGGAAAAAAAGCCTAAATATGGATATCAAGTTCTGAAATTTTCAAAGCAAGTCTTAAGTTTCCCATTGGAATTTTCAGTAAATGTTAACAAAAGATAGAATACTGCCAACTTAAAATGTACTTATTTTATTACGGAAATTAATAATATCATAATAACAGACGATATAATTCATTTTTTCACTGAAATAATAACGATGATTTTTATTACATCGCCTCGTCTTGTATTGGATATTTGCGCATAGTATAATTTTAATGTAACATAATTGTAATTAATTGTTTGTAAAAGTGTATTGAAACTTAATTTTTAAAATAAAATGAATATCTATAATATGAAAATCTGCACATAAAATAAATTTTGTATTCATGCATTTTTGCATAAGAGTGCAACAACTGTTGCACCAAGATCTGAATATTTATAAAACTAGTTATAGTACGAACTAGAGTCCTGCATCCTGCAGTCCCGACCCGCCGGGTCGTGTTGGCGCTATAATTTTTCGTTGCGGTTCGGGTTCGGGTTGATCCGCTTTTTTAAAAGAATGCCCACAATGTTTTTTAGATTAAAAAATATATATACAATCAGACCTCCATTATGGACACTCCCGAAAAGTGGACATCTCTATTTAGCGGACACTTTTTTCAATTCCTGACACTTAGATATCTGTACACTTATAGCATGGAATAGTGAGCACATCCAAATCTATGCACACGTAGCATGTGTATGTGTGCATAAACCATCACAAATATGATTACATGTGTTTTTGTGTGTATCATAAACGAAATGTTAGTAATGTTTTTCATATTCTGAGAAAATAAAAAATTGGTTCTTAATTGCACCGTAAAGAAAGAGTAATCTATGATTACATTTCTTATATACATTTTATTTTTTCTCATGCAGCAAATTGAACATATACTCATTCACATTCAAATAACGTATTTATTTTCATCTGAAACATACTTCTGTTCAAACTTTTTGTGAAAATCCCAAAAAATCCAACTTGCAAAAAACCTAAATATGACAGAGAAGAATTATTCTAGGGTGAACCCGACACGCAGAAAGGAAATTAGTCATCCCGGCCAGAAAAAAAAAAAAAAAAAAAAAAAAAAAAAAAAAAAAAAAGGAACTCGACCCAAAACAGGGTTCGGGTCGCGTTGCAAGTCTCCGAAAATTATTTTTGCGGGTTGGGGTAGAGGAAAAATTTTTTGACGGGTTGGTGTCGGGTTGCGGGTTGACTTCAAATGGAATTTGCGAGTTCGGCGTGCAGGATACTAGTACGAACGCACCTCATTTGTCACGTTTTACGTACAATTTCCAACTTCTTATTTATCATCAGTAAATGCTACATTTCAAAAGAACTTGAAGAAATTGATGAATCTTCGGTTTCAGGAGTTGCGATAGATGATGCAAAATGTAAACTGGTTTGCATCGGCATACGTTTACGGCACAAAAACGATCTGTCAGACTTACGATATTTAGCTAAACAATTTAATGAGTCACCATTTAATTACCCTCTTTTGTCTTCGTCTAAAATACTCTGTGGATAAATACTTTTCTACTTCCTTCGGGTTGTAATTACGCACCAATTTCAATTTTTCAAAAATACACATGCTTTAACCTTCAGTGTCGCTTTTAGTTTTTAAATAGTAAAACTAAATTGTAAAATCAACTAACTAGCATTTCCTATTATTAGATGAAAATTCTGTAACAGATATAGAAAAATATACTATTAAGCTTAGAAAAAAAAAAAGAAAAATAAAGCATAGCTGGCATATAAAAACAAAAAGACAATTAAATATTAACACTTTCTGTTTTCATTTGTGGTGAATATTTCAGGCTATATTATAGAATAGTAATACAATTACAGCCTGGAGCACTATCTTCTATTCACCCATGTTATTTTCGGCGATTGGAAATAATAATGAACTCTGTAGCTTTACAAAATATTATTTTATTAGACTGCTTATTGTCCTGTCATTTATAATATTTAAAAAAAAAAAAAAAAAAAAACTTTCCTGATGAAACTGTTGTCGAAAAAAGAAATTGTTGGAAAGAAATAATTGATGTAATGATGGTTCTGTTTAGAATATTTTATTATTTAGAATTATATTACTTATAATTTAGAATTATATTATTTAGAATTGAGGTATTTGTTCTGTAAATTTTTTCTAACTTAAAAGTATGGAAGATTTTTCATTAATAAGTATTAATTTAACTTATTGAGAAAAGTGTTGTTATATCTATTGTATGCATTGAATGCCGATCATAGAAAAGGAACATACCGTCTGAACCTAACATATTTCATAGGTTACATTGTTTAACCCTTTCAGGGGCAAAGTACTTTTTTTCGTAAAAACCTGAAATGATTATATGACACCAGAATTTACAAACAAATTTATTTGAAAAGAAAAAGGGCAAAAACTTTTCTTAACGTACTTAATAAAGGAAAATTTCCATTACAAATTTCTGGTGTCAATGTGGTATTTAGGAATTAAGTGGTTCAAATATGAACCACCACCCTATCGGCAGCGCAGTTTATTTAAGGTGTAAAATAGTTTCTTTAATTGTATAAAAACAATTATTCAAAAATAGAGTTAAGTAAGCATGCATTCGCTTACCTGATTATAAGTTGAAACCTTCGTAAAGAAATGTATATCCGAATCGAGCGCTACGTCTCCGTTAATTCACACATAATTGTATTCCGTTGTGTAGTCGCACATTATCGTAATCCATCGATCTGAAACTTTATTACTTTGCTGAAATTAAAATGTTTATTAACATGTGTTTTAATTAAATTAAGCACCCTTCACTTTTATATTTATATTATATTTAAACATTTAACGGTATCTTGATTACAAGTTAACAGAGCATTTACATCGCTCTGACATTTTCACACGCTACATTTTTAAAAGAAATTCACACAACAACTGACTAAAGTCTAAAGAGTTTTTTCAGTTCTTGGTAGCCTTGGATGACGTCACTGGGAAAAAGCACATGATAGCACGTGATAATCATTCTTTCACGTGGGCGTTTATTCCATGTACTTAGCTGAGTTGAAAACAGTTTATGAATGGGTTTTTCCGACGAGATAATTAAAGTTGTTTACTGCAATTTTAAAGTACTTTATTATTATCTGACGATTGAAGAGTAGTTGATTCCGAATAGAAGATTACCCTTTAATTGCAATTTCCGTCACTCCCCCTTAATCTTCTATGTAGGATAAGGAAGTAAGTTCAGATTGTTTCGGTGTTTAATAAATTCAGGTTTGGGGTTGGGCTTGGTGAGTGAATCTGCGGTCATAAATTCTGTGGGACAATACTTTAAATCTATTATTCCATCTTCCTTGAGTTGTCTTATCGCGTGGAATCTGATATCTATATGTTTACTTTTTCGAGTATGTTTTTCACTTTCAACCATATTTATACATGGCTGATTGTCCTCGTATATTGTTATGGGTTTCTGTTGTGGTAAATTTAAATCTTCCAGGAGTTTTATCATCCATAGTATTTCCTGTGCTGCGTTACTTACAGAAATGTATTCAGCTTCTGCTGATGACAGAGCAACGCATGTCTGTATTTTCGTTGTCCAATGTATGGGACATTTTCCTAACATAAATATATTTCCGCTGGTGGATCGTCTAGTTTCTGGATCACCTCCCCAATCTGCATCTGCGTAAACTTCGAGAATAAGCTTATTTTTCGAACTTAGCGTCAGGTTGAGGTGTTTTGTGTTGTTTAAGTATGTTACGATTCTTTTGACTGCTTTCCAGTCTTTTTCTCGAGGGGTTTCATTTCTACGGCTGAGTATGCTGACCGCTGCTGAAATATCTGGCCTGGTTAATGTTGAGATGTAGAGTAATGTTCCCGTTGCTTGTCTGAATTTGATATTGTTAGGTAGTAGATTTTCATCATCGTTGAGTCGATTGTAACCTGCTTCCATAGGTGTGCTGTAAGGTTTTGCGTTTTGAAGATTGAGTTTATCTACCAATTCTTCAATTTTTGAATTTTTTTTTAAGTAGAAATTTTTATCGTCTCTTTTTATATTTATTCCGAGATAGTTATTGACTTCTCCCAAATCTTTCAATTCATATTCCCTTTTGAGATTGTTTATTAATTCAATTATATCTTCGTTTTTTCCGGCAATTAACAAATCGTCCACATAAACTATAATGTATGTCGAGTTTTCACAATTTTCGCGTATAAAAAGACATGAGTCAGATGTACTTTGTACAAAATTTAATGCTTTAAGACTCTCGGAGATTTTCGTGTGCCATGCTCTGGCGGCTTGCTTGAGCCCGTATATTGCTTTTTGTAATTTACATACTTTGTTTTGTTGATTTGGAGCTATATAGCCTTCCGGCTGTTTCATGT
Source organism: Maratus michaelseni (assembly GCA_963931845.1). NCBI lineage: Eukaryota > Metazoa > Arthropoda > Arachnida > Araneae > Salticidae > Maratus > Maratus michaelseni. The sequence continues at coordinate 261,130,260 of OZ007587.1, read as the reverse complement.
ATACCTCTTCTTGTAGGTTTCCGTGTAAAAACGCTGTATTCACGTCGATATGATTAACTTTAAGGTTATGATTTAATGCTGCTATGAGAAATGCACGGATTGTGGTATGAGAGACAACTGGAGCAAAGGTCTCGTCATAATCTACTCCGAATTTCTGACTGTATCCCTGTGCCACGAGTCGTGCTTTATAGGTTTGCACTTGGTTTAGGTTGTCGCGTTTTAATTTAAAAGTCCATTTTGAACCTATCACTTTCTTGCCTGGTGGCGGATCGACTAATGTCCAAGTTTTATTTTTAGCTAGGCACTTGATTTCATTTTCGGTGGCTTTGAGCCAATTTTCCCTATCGTGTGGATTTTTCATTTCCATGATATCGTTCCAATTCTTTGGTTCATTTGATTGTGTGTCTTTAACTAAACAGACAAATCTATCTGGTGGTACTCCTCTGTTAGATCTATTTGACCTTCTTGGTTCTATTTGTGTTTGTTTGGACTCGCATGGTTGTTTTTCATTATCATTAATGTCAATTTCAATGTAATTTTTATTCTTCTCTTCTTGATTTCTATCATCAGTGGAGATTTCTTCGAGATTTGAATCTTCCTCAATGTTGTTTGAGTGTTTTATTTCATGTTCTATGAATTTTACAGTCCTGGCAATTATTATTTGTTTGTCTTTTGTGTGTATGCGATATCCTTTGGAACGTGTGTCGTAACCTAGAAAAATACCTTCTTGCGCTCTATTATCTAGTTTTCCCCGATGTATTTTATTAATATAAACAAATGCTTTACATCCAAAGGTTCTTAAATGTTTGAGATCAGGTTTGATACCTTTCCATCGTTCGTATGGAGTTTTGTCGTTCGCTCTTGTTGGTAATCTGTTTTGTAAATATGTCGCTGTGTGTATTGCCTCTCCCCAAAATTGTTTATTTAAATTTGCTTCTAAAAGCATGCTACGTGTCATATCGAGTAGGCTTTTATTCTTCCTTTCTGCCACGCCGTTCTGGCTCGGGTTGTGTGGAATTGTGAATTGGTGTAATATCCCGTTTTTCTTTAGATAATTCTCTATTTCGTTGCTATTATATTCTCCTCCATTATCGGATCTTATTTCTTTTGGTTTTCTACCGAATTGATTATTTACCATTGCAATGTATTCTTTTAATTTATCAATTACTTCGCTTTTCTTAGATAGTAAGTATATAGTTGTATATCTCGAGTAATCGTCGATGAATGTGAGAAAGTATTGTTTTCCTCCTAGTGTTGGTGTACTTATAGGTCCACAGACGTCGCTGTGTATTAAATCGAGAACTTTGTTTGCTCTATTTGTAGCCGATTTTGGATATGGCGCGTCGTTTAATTTAGATTTGATGCAGGTTTCGCATAATCTATTATTGTGTCTGCAGTTTTTAATTTTTATTCCGGTAGCTAGCTGTTTGTTAACAATTGTTTTGATTGCTTCATAATCACGGTGTCCTAGTCTTCGATGCCATACTTCTAAACATTCTTTATTATTATTACAGCTTAGTGTGACGTTTGCATAGTTTTCTGCATTTTCTGAGTGGTTTGTTTGTTCAATTATGTATAAATTATTTTTGTTCTTCGCTCTTATATAAATTTCACCGTCGAACGTTAAATCGCACTTGTCATTTTCAAAGATTAATTTGCATCCATTTTTAGTTGCTTTGCTTACGGATATTAAATTGGATTCTAGTTCTGGGACGTATAGGACTTCCTGTAGTCTTGTGCGTTTTATTTCTCCATTTGGGGATTTCGTTTTTATTAAAACGTCGCCTGAACCGAATGCTTCGAGTTTGTTGCCGTTTGCGATGGTGACTGATGATTTTTCAAAATTGTTAAATTTATCAAATAACCTTTTATCATTTGCAATGTGTGAGGTACTGCCACTGTCGAGTATCCAGTTTTGTTTTCCTAATTTTTCTGTTATTAGTACGCGATCTTCTGATTGATTAGTTTTTGAGCTTATTTTCTGATCATTCGCGTTATCGTGACAGTCAGTATTCTCTTTATAATTCTCTGTGTTTTCATAGCATAGTGATGATGAAAAAGGTTTAGATTTATTTTTATTATTAAAGTTATTCACATTTTGATATGTGTGTTTGTTTTTGTTGTGCTGTGTGTATCTGCTCTTGAGGTGAGAGCACTCGCTATTACTGTGATTTGTCATCTTACAGTGACTGCAATATTTTGAATTTCTTTTGTAGTCGTTATAAGTGTGTTTTCTTTGTGTTTTAAATGCCTTTTCAGAGCTGTTGTTTTGTTCAGACATTTCTTGTCTGCGATTATACTCATCTATGAGTTTACTTCTGATAAAATCTGGGGATAATTCGGCTTCGGGCCTTGCCTCTAATGCTGTGATAAGCGTGTTGTAGCTGGGCGGTAATGAGCATAGAAATAGTGCGGATATGTGTGAGTCATTTATATTCTCGCCTATGGCGGATAATTTATCTACAATTTGTAGAATATTAGTTATGTGATTAATCATATTACCGTTTTCGGGCAGTTTAGTACTGTACAGTTTTCTCAATAAATACAGTTTGCTACTCAGATTTGCTCTTTCATGCGTACGTTTGAGAACTTCCCAGGTTTGCCTGGCTGTGGTAGAAATTTTTACATGCACAATTTGTGCGTCATCTATGCTTAGATTAATTAAAGCTCTTGCTTTTCTATCTTTTTTGTTCCAATCCTCATTTAAAGGAGTTGGTGGTTGATCACTTATTACTTCGAATAAGTCTTCTTTAATGAGAAGCATTTCGAGCTTAAATTTCCAGTTGGAATAATTGCTCGAATTTAGTTTTTCGATGAATTGGCTTTCTTTAAATGTAGCCATTTTTGTTTTTTATCTTTAATTATTTTTAAAGATATTCAATTTAATTTAATACGAATCGCTTTTCTTTGCGTTCGTTTTTATTTTCTATAAAGCGAGTTTTTCCAGCATATAGCTAATGTGCTTAAAATTTTTATTTAATACATAATATCAGTCTCATAATCTATCGGCAGCGCAGTTTATTTAAGGTGTAAAATAGTTTCTTTAATTGTATAAAAACAATTATTCAAAAATAGAGTTAAGTAAGCATGCATTCGCTTACCTGATTATAAGTTGAAACCTTCGTAAAGAAATGTATATCCGAATCGAGCGCTACGTCTCCGTTAATTCACACATAATTGTATTCCGTTGTGTAGTCGCACATTATCGTAATCCATCGATCTGAAACTTTATTACTTTGCTGAAATTAAAATGTTTATTAACATGTGTTTTAATTAAATTAAGCACCCTTCACTTTTATATTTATATTATATTTAAACATTTAACGGTATCTTGATTACAAGTTAACAGAGCATTTACATCGCTCTGACATTTTCACACGCTACATTTTTAAAAGAAATTCACACAACAACTGACTAAAGTCTAAAGAGTTTTTTCAGTTCTTGGTAGCCTTGGATGACGTCACTGGGAAAAAGCACATGATAGCACGTGATAATCATTCTTTCACGTGGGCGTTTATTCCATGTACTTAGCTGAGTTGAAAACAGTTTATGAATGGGTTTTTCCGACGAGATAATTAAAGTTGTTTACTGCAATTTTAAAGTACTTTATTATTATCTGACGATTGAAGAGTAGTTGATTCCGAATAGAAGATTACCCTTTAATTGCAATTTCCGTCACCCTTCAAGGGGTTAATGCTATAGATAGGTTTTTTGTGTAGTTATAGAGTTGTGACGATATTTGTGAGGTATACATCATAAAAAATTCATACAACGCACCTATCAACAACTGAAAATGATAGTCCTAGAATACACATACCTCAATCCCTAGACTCAAAATCATGCAATAGAGAATAAACACTTTTTGCAAGTTTTATAAGTAACCCAAAAAGATTTTGATGAATTTTTAAATACAAATATTTTAAAAATTAAAAAGCATTTTAAAAATCAAAATTTTAATTTAAAAATGAACTATTTATGTTAAACAGCGTAACGTGTTCTAAAAAATAAGTAAATAAATAAAATCTGCCAATAAACAAATTTTTTCTCTCTTTTCTTAACCCTATAGTTCCTAATGCACACTCCAGCGTTGTCTTTTGTTTGCTCCACAATTCTTAAAAAAGCACCTTAGGCAAGTTCAGGCCATCTATTGTTTGTTTGAAGAACTAATGAAGACGCTGTTGATAGCTAATCAACACTTGCCGTTATAGCCAGATGCTTTTCGTAACCTTCCAAACTTCCTTATGCCGTTTTGACTCGCGAAACTTTGATGTTGCCTACGTTTTATGTTTACCATGAGTTGTAAAAGATGACTACTAGCATACTTTCACGATTTATCATTAATATACTAGTTCATTACTATACTAGTTTAAAAAATCTTGAAAACTGTCAAGGAAATATTGTTCCAGTGTCGTCCATTGCACACTATAGTAGGCGGTAGTATAACAAACAAATAAAAACAAACAAAACAATCATTATAGTGCATATATTTGTCTTATTTAGAGGCTAACTGAAAATAATTAAAAAATGAAAATTGCTCCGATAGATTTTATATGTGTCTGAAGGATTAATAAGAAGTTTTTTTTTAGTGTGTTTTAATGAAATTTATGTGTATTTTTTATGCATTTATGCTAAAACTTATTGAAACAATTAAATTTTATAAATTTACTGCGAGTACAACGCGAAAAAGACATCAAAATTACAGACAATCAGAAAAATAAGATGACAATCTAATTACGAATGATGCAACAACTTCACTATATTTCTTAAATATTTCTACCCAATACTTAAAATATTTCTCTTTCTAACAACTCTTGAATAAAATATTTCTTGATGGGAAATTAAATTGCTGACATCCTGCATTTTAATTAAAAACCAAAAGAACTAATCAAGCCAAACAAATTGATTTCGGAAAAATAGTGCAGGAATGGCAGTAATTATCTTTATGATTATATTTGTTTATTTATATTTTTGTTAATGTTTGAAAAAGAGTCTGCTCATTAATTAAAATTTCAAAAGGAAATTGATCATTCCTTTATAAGATTTTTTTTTCACATAAAGAAATAAACAAATTACTGTATTTAAAAAAAGGAAAAAAAAAAAGATAATATCTGCGTCATTTGTTTATCTGCGTCATAATTTTTAAATTAATTATTTTGTGTGAGAATTTTCGGTCTCTTTTAAGAATTTTAAATAGTTTTTCTTTTTTTTTGGTGGGGGGGGGGGGGGGCAATAATTGTTTGAGAGTAGTAATAAAGACCGAAATTATTTTATTTCGTGTCATTTAATATGACAAAAATAAATTTAATATGAAAAAATAGTGATTGTTTCTTTTAGACAACGGTCAAAGAGTTGTTACTAAAATACATAAACCACTTACTATTATACATCATCGTTTTACGTATATAATTGCTTATTGAAATTTTGAAACTTTTTTGAAGCGACAGTGTTATTATCTTATTGCTTCCAGTTAGCCGAAAAAAAAACCCGTCGTATTATTTATGATAAAATATCTCGATCTTGGATCACAGGGTTCGTACGCTTTTACCACAATTTTTTGATAGAATTTTTTGCCTTATTTAAATGCAGAAAAGCATTACAAATCCTGTAATTAAACGAGGCGTCTACGATTCCTGCTATTTAATTATTAAATGGAAAATTTTATTAAAAAATTGTGGTAAAAGCGTACGAACACTGATGGAAAGAAATCATTGTTTATTTATTATTAAAATTACTGTTGAGTACAAAACAAAAGACACCAACCTTATTATAAAGATTATTCAGTTCGTAAAAATAAAATGACAGTCTGATTACTAAGTGAAAATGAAACAAGAACGAAAAATCATACATCAGTGATAGATTATGAAAAGCTTTCCAACATCAGAATATTATCGAGAAATTTCACTTTTTTCATACAATGAAATGAGATAGCTGAATAAACAATTAAAAAAACACATAACGCAGTAAAATTCATTTTCTTCAATTTCTGTCCATATCTGGTAATGCCTGCGAATTCTTTCGTGCAGCCCTGTACATGATCTATGGGATTTATACACACCTTGTAACACACTAAAAATTAGTCAAGTTTAAAAATGCAGCTGAAAACACCATTCCAGCAATTATCGATCGAATTAGATCGCTGCCGTTCTGGATTTTAATTAACAACTAAAAGAATTAATTAAGTCCAACAAATTGATTTTGTACAAATAATGAGGGAATAAGGCTAATTCTCTCGATCGTTTTATTTGTTTATTTATAGTTTTGTTATTAACAAAGAGTCGGCTTATTAGTTAAAATTTCAAAAGAAGAAAATAGATCCTTCCTTTATAAACATTTTTTTTTGCCATAAAGAATAAGCAAACTACTGTTATTTAACAGAAAAAAAACTAATGTCGTCTGCGTCATTTGTTGAACTTTAATCTATAGAGAATTAAAGTTCATAATGCTTTTAAACGATTTAATTTGAATAAGAGGCTTTCCATCTCTTTTGTAAATGTATGTACAAAAGCATACAACTTAAGAAAGAATGTATGTAAATAAAGATATTATGCATTAATTATGGAATTTTTCAGCACAAAGTTCATTTAAAAATTAGAATAATCTAAACCATTCTGGAGCGTTCCAGAATCTGCCATTAAAACAGTTTTTCTCTTATTCTTGTTATTAGATGCATTTATCAAGGGTGGCCAATCTGAGAGTCAGCAGGCCGCTTCTTACCACTTTTTTTGTATAGTAATCTTTATAATCGCAGAATATTCTATGATTAAATAAGTTGAAGATTTATTTTCGAAAACCATGGTGACAACCAAGCCGCAGATCAACACGTTGGCCACCCCTATTATATAATACTTTACTGAATTAATTAAATTTACAGTCTGTAAGTACAAAAAGAAAAAGACACCAGCTTTAGAGTAAAGATTATTGTTTATTTAGTCAAAAAGTCAATAATAAAATAAAATGACTATCTAGTTACGAATAATAAATCAGAACGATATCTGCATTGCATTATATTTCAAAATCTTCCAAATCAATATCTTAAAATATTTCCCTCTCTTACAACTCTTTAATAAAATATTTTTCGGTAAGGAATTAAATCGCTGTCGTCCTGGATTTTAATTATCAACTAAAATAATTAACCAAGTCAAACAAATTGATTTCGTACAAATGATGCGGGAATACGGCTAATTCTCTCGATATTTTTATTTGTTTATTTATATTTTTGTTATTAAAAAAGAGTCAGCTTATTAATTAAAATTTCAAAAGAAGAAAATAGATCCTTCCTTTATATATATATATATATTTTTTTTTTTATTTTATTTATTTATTTTTTTTTTTTACCATAAAGAATAAACAAACTACTGTTATTTAACAAGGAAAAAAACTAATGTCGTCTACGTCATTTGTTGAACTTTAATCTATAGAGAACTGCAGTTCATCATACTTTTAAATGAATTCATTTGAATAAGAGGTTTTCCATCTCTTTTGTAATTTTCTAAAGTTTTCTTTTGACAATAATTTTTTGAAAGCATGAATGAAGATTCAATTTTCATTCCTTTCATGACATTTAATAGCAACAAAATGACGACTATTTATCTTTAAAAAAAATTTGTTACCAAAATTCACAAACTACTCACTGATCAATCCTCATTATTTGTAATCGCTTATTGAGGTTTTTAATAGCAATTTTCTGTTTTACTGGTTCATTTCTGTATGCTATTCACACAAAATAAAAATGTAACACTATCAATTTTCACATCAATGTGATAGATTTATTAAGTTTTAGCTAAATCAGAATTACAGAGGATCTTTTTAGTCACTATTACTTTCATTTCTGGAAAAGAGGATTGTTATATATCTATTGCATGCATTGAAAGTTGTTTTATGTAAGTATTTAAGGTGAACATAAGTATTTAAAGTGTATATATGTAAGTACAGAAATAAGAAAATGATGAATGTAAATATGGTGATAATGTATTACGTATAAAGTATTTAAGCATGAAAATATTTTTAAAATTAAAAGTATTTATTAATATTAAAAATTCCGACAGATAAATACATCTGCCAATAAGGCAATACATTTTTTTTCTATTCTTGTTATATGTAGTTAAACCTTATTGAATTAATTAAATTTACAAAATTTTCTACGGAACACAAAGCGGAAAAGGCACCAGCACTTTTTCAGACTATTTATTTATCCGAAAAATTAATTAAAATGATAATCTAATTACAAATAATAAAGCAAAACAGCATCTGCATTATATATTTCTATATCTTATAACGCAATGCTTTGAAATAATTCACTTTCTTAGAGCTCTTTAATAAAATATTTTTTATAGGGAATTTGGTCGCTTTCATCCTGAATTTTAACTAAAAGTAAAAAGAATTATTCAAGTCAAACAAATTTATGTCAGAAAAATAATAGGCTAATTCTCTAGATCAGTTTTAGGTGCGTTCGTAATTATATAAATACGTTGCACCTATAGTCGTCATCTGATCCGTCCGTCTGTCTGTCTGTCCGTTCGTCCGTCTGTCCGCATATAACAGCGCAAAAACTACCCAACAGAATGGTTTGAAATTTAATATATATAATCGTTGCAGAATTTTGTCGAGTCATTTCAAATTTTATGCAAATCTAATCAAAACTTAAAAAGGTATTAATAAAAGTTTTCTTTGTTCCATTAAATCCTATCACACGTAATCTATACAGGGTGTTCCAGGATTATTGGGACAAACTTTAAGGGGAGGTTGGGGACATATCAAGGATTCAGATTTGCATAGCAACCCATGGTCGGAAACGGCTTCGTTCGCCGTTAGGTGGTGCTGTTCACAAGAGCATTGGAACACGTCTAACATCTGCGGATTATCGCATCTCTTTGCAAGAAGTGCTACGAAGCTTACTTTACACTATGCCACAACATGTCAGACGCCATATGTGGTTTCAACATGATGGGGCACCTCCCATGGCAGAAGTGTACGTGAACATTTGAATCAGATGTTTGGTCACGGATGGATTGGCCGTGGTGGACCGGTTCCCTGGCCACCACGCTCTCCTGATTTAAGCAGCATAGATTTCTTTCTTTGGGGTGCACTGAAAAGTGCTGTGTACGCAACGCCTGTGGATTCCGATATGGACCTGGTTGCAAGACTCGTCTGTGCTGCTGCGGATATACAACAAAATCCAGGTGTATTTGAGCGAGTCGGCCAATCCATGGTCCGACGGTGTAATGCATGCATCGCTAGCAATGGTGGAAACTTTGAACATCTTTTGTGACATTTTCACATATCATTTACCACAGCACATGTAATATCTTTGACCAATAAATTATTTCAGATGATCTCAGTCTTGTGTCTCTTCGTTTCTTGTACCTGTCATACTACTTTCCCATGACGTTTCCGACCATGGGTTGCTATGCAAATCTGAATCATTGGGATGTCCCCTACCTCCCCTTAAAGTTTGTCCCAATAATCCTGAGACACCCTGTATAATAAAAGCGCAAGTCATGTGACTGAGAAAAACAAATACGGTCTAACCACATCTTTTTCCATATGCCAAGTGGCCATTTTTATTAAAAAATATTTTTATGCATAAAATTGTATAAAAATTACATTTTTAGAAAAATCGTTCAAAAAAATTGTTTGCTTGAGAGGTGAGTTACATTAAAAAATGTATTGATTTTGGGATAACTTCAGTGAAAATTAGGTTAACAGCCGAATATCTCAATCCATTAAAGTAAATAAACAAAATATTCATTCATCGTGAGTCATAGAAATATTAACCATGGAGGTAATCATTCGCAAATCAAGATCTCCATGGTAAATTTACAGCGGTGTCTGGAGTCGAAAAAAAAATCGCATCTGTAAACATGGCATACGTAATAAGAAAAAAAAAAGGCATCTTCATTTCGTTCATAGCAGACGATATAATTTATTTCACTGAAATAATAACGATGATTTTTTACATTGTAAAACTAGTTATAGCACGAAACGAACGTGCCTCATTTGTCACGTTTAACGTTCACTTTCCAACTTGTATTTATTTACTATTTGTATTCTTGCTATTAAAAAGAGTTGACTTATTAATTAAAATATCAAAAGAAAAATAATCAATATTTCATTTTTTTTCTTTAAATAAAGAGCTAACGAATTACAGTTATTCCGGGGGGAAAAGCTAATATCGTCTGCATCATTTATTGAAACTCAATCTATAGAGCAGCAGTTTTCAGCTGCTGTATCTGACGTGCCATGAAAACTTTAAAGATTGTTAATTAAACTGTTATCTTTTAATTTGTATTCAATGGCGAATTTTCAAACATTTTTTTAAATATTTGGAACAACTTATTCTGTTTTCAAAATTATATTTGTGAGAAGTGAGTGTTTCAGAAATAAAGAAGTAAAAAATAAACAAGAACGAAAAATCATGCGTCAAGCATAGATTATATAGCACTTTCCAACGCTTCCAAAATAATTTTACAAATCATACCGTTTAATAAGCTAAAAGCTAACATCTAAGTAAACAATTTAGAAAACGCATAACATATTTAAAAACACAATTTCAGGAATTTCCAACATATATAATATTCGGAAAAATATCCGAATACTTTTATTCAGCCCTGTATAGGATCTATAGATTTGTATATATACTACATAGGATGATAATTTTAGTTCAGTTAGGAAACGCGTAGCACAGTTTAAAATTCTCCGTCTGGAGTTTGTCAATAAACAGAAATGTGTTCGCGAACTTTTGTGCTGCCCTGTATAGGATCTACAGAATTTATACACACCACGTAATAGACAAAAAGCAAGTTAAAATTAAAATCGCGTTCAATAACTTAAAACGCACTTACAGAAATTATTGTTAACAGACAGTAGATAATTCTTTTGCGTGTCCCTGTAAATGAACGATGACTGCTATACACACAATATTCCGTAGTAAGTCTCTTGTAATGCACCTTAGTGATCTATATAAATTTCAATGCGTTTAAAATAGTGAAACATTATTTAAATAAACCGCAGACGATTTTTCTCCATAGACGTAATGTAACGGAATTATTTTTACTGTCCCTGTAAAGTAACTATAAGTGCTATGCACACCCTGTTCCATATTAAGCTTCTTCTAATGCACCTTAGTAATATATATAAATTACAATGCGTTTAAAATAGTGAAACATCTTACTTATAATAAAATCCAAAGGCGAGAAAGTGTCTGTAACGGTACCGGGTTGTACCACTCTGCGATTCGACCGTAGTTAAACGCCATGTTAGGCTTACTGAAAAAGAAGTTATATTATCTACTTTCGTCGTTTAAATATTTGTAAAAGCATATTCAAGCTTTTAAATCTTTTAATTTTGTTTTTAAACCTTAAAACACTATTTCATTGTTAAAAAAAAATTCTGTAAGCACTTTTTTTTTTTTTCAGAATGCGGTGATTTATTTCCTTGGGAGAGATTTGAGGTTGATTCAGTATAGTGTCGCCATCTACTGGCAGATTTTGAAATTGGCTTCCATCGTTCCGTATTTCGGGTCCTCCCGAAATTCACGATTATTTGACAAAATTCATGTTTTTTTTGTGATTCTTTGACAAAATTTGCATTTTTTCTGCTGTTCTTTGACAAAATTTCATTTTTTCGTAGTCTTTTGAAGAAATTTGCGTTTTCTTTTTGCGATCCTTTGAGGAAATTTGCGTTTTTTGCTATTCTTTGACGAAATTTGCCTTTTATTCACGATCCTTTGACAAAATTCGAGTTTTTTCTGAGATTGACGAAATTAGCGGTTGTTTTTTTCGATCCTTTGACGAAATTTCACTTTTTTCGCGATCGCTTAACGAAATTAGACATTTTTTCGCAGTGCTTTGAAGAAATTTGTGTTTTTTTTTCTAGACCCTTTGAAGAAATTCATGTTTTTCCGCGATTATTTGACGAAATTCGCAGGTTTTTTTTTTGCGATCCTTTAACCAATTTTTTTTTTTTTTTTTTTTTGTGATCCCTTGATGAAATTTTACACTTTTTTCGGAGTCCTTGGAAGAAATTTGCGTTTTCTTCGTAAGCCTTTGACGGAAATCGCGTTTTTCTGCAATTTGTTAACAGAATTAGCGTTTTTTTTTTTTTTTTTTTTTTTTTTTTTTTTTTTTTGCAATCCTGCAACGAAATTTGCGTTTTTATTTTCGGTACTTTGACGAAATTCACGTTGTTTCCACAATCCTTTGATGAAATTTTCTATTTTTTCTGCGAACGATAGACATAATTGATTTTTTTTCGGCGACTATCGTTCAAAATTCGAGATATTTATGTTCGAAATTTTGGACTGAAGACTTAAATTTTCGAAATCGAATGCCTTAAATTTTTAGGAAAACTTGAACAGAATCACCCCTGATGAAATAAATACATAACTATTTTTTGTTTCTAACGAATCGTAATATAAATTAATTTTAAACTAAAATTTGAGAGAAAAATGATTTGTTTTTAATTTCGGGAAGAGAAGGGGGGGGGGGGGCGTGTTCCCCCGCCACTGAAGTAACAATATTTTAGTGATTAAACATTGAAACACAATGGACTGAAAAAAAATTAGGAATCGGTAAAATTTTCGAAAAATTTCAGAAAATCTAAAATTTTAGTAAAAATTTACAAATTTTCGAATTTTTCTTTCCGGACTTCGGGTTTTTCCGGATTTTGGATTTTCGGACAATGGGTCATATACTGTAAAATGATTCTTTCTTATCAAACGTAATTAAAATATAAGAAATGCATAGTACAGCGTAATTTCCATTTAATTTTGCTTATGTAATCAAACAATGAGTTATATGGTTAGTCAAGCTGTTTAAAAACTCATTGATAACACTTTTTTACAAAAACTTTCGCACATGGATTATTTGTTAATATTTGATTTTGTCCAATCGTTGAACTATTTCAGAAATTTAATACTAAGTAAAAAAAAAAAAAAAAAATAAAAAAAATATATATATATATATCCTTATTATTTTTATTTGTAGAAATCATTTGTCCTTTTTAAAATGTATTTTTCTACAATACAAACCTTTCAATAATAAATCTCCATGCTGTTTGTTTGTATGAAGTCTTATGAAAATGAAACGCAGATCAACAATCCGTCATTTTTGACGGGGTTATATACTAGTTATTTAAATAAACCGCAAATGATTTTTCCCCATAGACCGCAATGTAACGGAATTCTTTTGAGTGTCCCTGTAAAAAAAACTATAAGTGCTACACACTTCCGTTGAAATAGGGAACATGCTATAGATAACGACAATAACATATAAAAATTGCAGAGCAATCCGAGCATATTTACGGGAGTTAGAGCACGGACAGACGGCAGACGGCCAGACCAACCGAAGTCATAAGCACTTTTCAACTAGGTTGAAAAGTGCTAAAAATCGATCTACTCCAAAATTTAACCTAGGAAAGGTATTTCAATACCATTTCAAGCTCACTTATTTCTTTAAATGTTAAATGATAATAAACAGAAGAATAAGCAAATAAAAATAAGCCTTTAAATATTTTCATTTGTGATCACTTCATTCTGTGTTATACAAATATTTATGTATTTGTTAGAGTAAATATTTGGTGGTGATGGAACAGTTCCTTCATTTAATATATAATGTGAACAGAGTATATCTTCATAATTTAAGTGTGCCACAGAAATTTAATTATAGGTTTGAGTACATTGTGATGTAAAATGCTGCTATAGAGGGTTGTTTTAAAATATATTATTGTCAGATAGAGTTTTTCTATCTCATTTGCAAATTTATCTTTTACCAATAATGTTATTGGATACAACAATAAAAATTCAATTTTATTTTATTGCATGACATTTATTATCAACAGAGGGGAATCTGTTGCTTTTAGATAATAGATTTCAAAGCGTTCTTACCAAATAATAATAATCTATATATATATATTACGCTATCGTACGTGGCACAGAAATCGCGATTATTTGTTAATTGTTTAATACAACGCTCAAATGAAACGCATCTCATTGGTTATTGTGTAAAAGTCCTTTGGCAGGATTTAGACCGAGGAAAATTTTTCTTAGATTCAGACATTTTTGAATACAAAATTTGCCACGGATTTAGTTTAAATAAATTAAATTTTCCACATATTTATAGATAGATATAAAAATAATGACTATACTATAATGACTTCTATCACACCCAGAAAAAGGAATTGATTAAAACCACAAAACATGTTTTGTTGAGTACATTCTGGTTGTTTCAAGCAAAATTTTTAGTTGAAATAAAAAGTTGGTTTTGTTGCATTGACAAAAAACTATTGTTAACACTCTTACAAAATTTTAACAAAATTTCAGCAATTTTACTTGAATTAACAAAATCTGTTTGTTTAATTTTACCATAATTTTGCAATTTGTAATTCCAGCAAAATTTTGTTGCTTTTACAAAATTTAAATTGTTGTATAGTAGCCATAACTCTCTCACGTAACTTGGTTTATTTGACTTATATAGCTGTATAATTAAATGATTAACATAATTTTTGGATAATTAAAACTTTTTTAATTGGGACGGACCAAGGTAGTTTTAAAAAATCCTCCTATCCCATTTATTACTTTCTTCTATCCTTACAAGAAGAAAGTATTGGAGTCCTGAGATTTTTCAACTTCTGGTTTTCGCCGGATTTTAGAAGGTCCTGAAGACGATTTGACTGTTTTTAGAAAATGACTGTCTATAATTCTTGTCTGTATGTGACAAAAATTTTCAGGGCGCTCTATTTCAAGAACTATGCACGGAATTTAATAAAACTTATATTCAGTTACTTCCTGATATAAATTGGTGCTGATTAGTTTTTGGCGTAGATCGCGCAACAGGTGGCGCTGCTATGTTGCAATTTTTGCGATTTCTGCAATAGATTCGCGATTTCTCAAGAACTAATGCAATGATTTATATCAAACTACAGATTGAGTTAGACCTTGACATAAATAGAAGCTGATTACGTTTTGGTGTAAATAGCCCAACAGGTGGCGCTGCTATGCTACTTTTTTCATGATTTTCACTATAACTAACTCTCAAGAACTAATGCACGGATTATTTTTTAAATCATTTTCAGCTGTGATTTACGCCTGTAATTCTTAAATAATAACCAGTGAATTTTTATCCTGCTTTTTTTCAAGCGTATACCGACAGAGTGAAAAATGTCCCAAGCCGGGAATCGTATCCGGGTCCTCAGAATAACGCTCTGAGGCCCCAGCATACGGCAACACAGTTAATTTTTAATTAATTTTCTGCAGTGAATTACGCCTGTAATCCTTGAATAATAACCAGTGAATTTTTATTCTGCTTTTTACAGGCGTAATTCACTGCTGAAAATGAATTAAAAATTAACTATGTTGCCGTATGCTGGGCTTTGTATTTTCGTCTCTTGTTTGCCGCGCAGGGCCTGTTTACCGAATAGTCCCGGGAAGCCCGTGCTTACCCAAAGAAATACAAAGGTACCCCCAAATTTACTTTTCAAAACAACTTTTTACAAAAAAAAAAAAAAAAAAAAAAAAAATTAATCAATGTAAAAAATGCATTTTTTCCTTACGAAATTTTTATCTAAGAAGCCCATTCTTTCTAAGTTGTTGTTCACTCGAAATTTTGATGGTAAAATTTCAAATTGTTGCAGAATACCAAAAATGTATTTAGTAAATAACAAAGCAATTGGTTGAGGGGGGCTCCAGAGTAACGTCGAGCTTCCCCTACTTTTATGTCTTAAGCGGACCGTGTGCTCATGATGACATTTCCATCTTGTGCTGCAGTTCCAACCGGTCCGACATATACAAGAGTGAGAAATTTTAGTTTTGAATATCGTCACTCCTGGCTGAGTGGTTAGAGGCTCAGATCGTTATTGTGAGGACACGGTTTCGATTCCCGGCTTGGGTCATTGTTCAATCTGCAGGTTTACGCTTGAAAAAAAGCAGGATATAAATTCACTTGTTATTGTTCAAGGATTACAGGCGTAATTCACTGCTGGATATGAATTAAAAATTACCTAAAAAATAGATAAGTTTAGGTTTGTTCTAATACAAAAAATAATTTTAAAGTAAATATTATAAGTGTTTATGTAACAAAAACCTTTTGTTGTTAAAACAAAGGAAATTCTTAAAATTACACAAAACAATTGTTCTTTAAACAAAAGTTTTAGTTGCCAAAACTGAAAAAAACTTTTAAAGTAACAGATAATTATATTTATTTTGAGAAAACTGTCAACAAAAGAATTTTGTTAATTCAAGTATAATTGAACATTTTTACTTGAATTAACAGAACATTTTTTGTTGACGATACAAAATTTTTTCATTCTGAATAAACGAATTTGTTGAGAAGATTCAAGCCACAGGTTCGTTTGGAAATCTCTGTCCGGGCATGTGCGCCAGCTCTCTGACATTTTTTTAAATACATGTTGTTAAAAATAAGGAATCCGGTTTGAATAGCAAATTTTCAATAGCGGCCTAATATAGCAAATTTAGATCTCCAAGATTTTTAAATTTTTAATGTGTGAAACGTGCAATTATTGCCAAGACTTTTCTTACAGAAATCACGATTATTTCTTAATTTTTTAATGGCAATAATGAAGTTTTATAAATTGCATCACATTAGCATTTCAGAAATCTTAATTTGCCATATATCAAGCCTCGATCTTATACCGATATGCCATTTAGGTTCAGGTTCAACCGTAAGAACTTCCCTGACCTTTTCACTCTTTAAAAGTAAGTGTAATAATTTTCTCTGACCGTTTCATTTTTTAAACGTAACTGTTATACTTTTGAAACTTTAGCTCTCATTTATTTTTTTGTTATATTTTTCAATGACAGTCTGCCCGGGCAACGCCGGGCGGGTCAGCTAGTAATAATAATCTTAATAAGAAAAGAAGTTTGTCAGCGTGTGTGTCAGTCTGTCGACGGCGTGTTCTGAAGAGATCTATGCATTCAGATCTATACAAAATTTTGCATTTACGTTCCACTATTTATGTAGTTTTACATCTCGAAGCCCAATTTAGGAATATTTGATTAGAGTTTTTTTAATTAAATTTTTTATGGCACTTTTAGCGTTTTTTCATGTTTTGCTGCGATTTTTCGACATTAATAACAGGAATCCGGTTCCAATCTTTTACCCAATACAGTCAATTTTGTCCTCTTTTCAACAAAGTTTATTCAGAATTCGTACAGCGATTTTTTTAATTTTTGGCTGTTTGTGCCATAGGCAGCGGGGACAAATGCCGGAGTCTCGTTCAGGAAGAGGTTTATTTAGAACAGCATGAGCCCCTCACTGCAAAAGAAAATTGTTGATTTTACGGTATAATACTGGCAGCTGGAGTGCCAGTATTATACCGTAAAATCAATTTTTTTTTTTTTTTTTGCTGTGCTGGCAGTGGAATGTAGAATTAAAATATTTTACAGTGCTTGCGCAGCACGCTTTCTGTATGGTGCTGTAGGCAGCAGAGATACCTGTCGAAGGTTCGTTTAGAACAGAATGCACCTCCTGGCAGTGGAACTAAAAGATTTTCCTGCGCATGCGCCGAAAATGTCTATTTTTATCGAAACTGCAAAAGAAAATTACCGATTTGATAATCCCAGACAACGAAATATTCTCATTTTCACTCATCCTCGGGTAATAAGAAAACTATCGGAAGTATTAATTCGAAACTCACAGTATGTAGTTTGTTTTTCTGATTCCGAAAATGCAAATTTTGTGAAAATCGGACAGTAACTTTTCTTAATTTTGGCCAAAAGCTTATCCGCTTTGAATCACATTTGAGGAGGTCGTATTAAATTTGCTTCCGCTTCGGGGTCCTTCTGTCTTTTTACTTTCCGATAGACGAAAGGGTTACCAGAGGAACGGTTTCGTGCAGCTATTTTTAGAGTGTTTTTCGGGTTTCGTACTATTTTTTGACGGGACCAGGCAACGCCGGGTGGATGAGCTAGTAATAATAATAATAATAATAATAATAATACAGTTGGTCTAAAAGTTATTAGATTATTTTTAAAAAGTTAATAACTTAGTTTCTTATTCCATTACAGATTTAGAATCTGGGCACTTTCGAGTATTATACAGCAACACACTGTTGAAAATAAAGTGTACTTTTAAATTTACGCAATTATCAGCTATTCGAATTTAAATAGTACACTGCAGTCCATATGTTAGAAATTTGCCAGTACAGATGACAATAGAAAATTCAATCTTATATTTTTGGCAATATTATTCCGTGGTTAAAAATATCGGAACTAGAAAACTTCAGGCTACATTTTACGATTAATCCTTTCCATGATCGGAATCATTTTATCCTAAATGTAATGTCATTTTCTGGTATTTGAGAACAATACATTTTGTCACTAAAAATATTGATTTTGAAAAGGGTTTATCTAATGTTGATCCCATACAAATGAGGCCTCTTTATGTATTTTGATGAATATACAGTATATGGTATTTTTAAAACTCTTTTTATGATATTATTCCACATTCTAATTTTATTTTCTTCATATAATAGACACACAATTCCTTTTATCTTCATTATTCTGATAATGCAACAAAATTTCCTTTTCTATTTCTACATATAAATTGTATAAAGTTTTGCAACACATCTTGAAAGATGTATTTTGAGCAAATAATCATGTGAGTTGTAATTTTCCAACTGGCCGAAAAATGTCCGGGCCAGGATCATGCTTTCAAAATTAATGTCATTTCCAAATTTCATAAATTATGTATCGGTATGTGAAGCAACGTTTAGAGTCCCAGAAGATGTACTAAAACTGCAGATCAGTTTTGGTATTATTAAGCTTACCGCTTACCGTCATCAATGCAAAAATGATAGTGGAATTTTGTTTATATTACAGCAGAAGCGGATTGAAGATTTAAATTTATTGACCAATAGAATTGCATGAAAATAAATAAAAAATAACCAATAATGGAGTAACGGACTGAAGCTGTAGTTCTATTGACCTATAATAGAATTGCAGAAAAATGAAAGAAACTTCAATAGGAATACAGCGAGAGAATATAAACAACTACAATAGTACGAAAAAAAAAAAAGGCAGAAACCAAAAAAAGAAGTTTACAGAAGTCTTCCAACAATCTGACAAAGGAAGACCCAGCCATAGTCACAATTAGCAACATTTTACATTTCTCCTGAATATGTAAAAAAGTAGGGTCCGAATACTTTTGAAAATTTTTATCGAGGTCCAGAGAAAAAACACCTAAGTAATATTCGTACTTATTAATTTTAAATTGTTATTTTTACACATACATACATGTACTATTTAATAGAAAAATCAGGTATTTGTTATGAAAAATTAGTGCGAAAAATTACACTTGCGGCATTGATAAGGTTATCGTTCAAACGTATCAATTATATGTAAATTTTATTAAACTATTTATTCAAATTGAAAATTTTTGGCGGTCCACGATTTGACCTTCCACGGTCCGGATGTGGACCGCGGTCCGCCAGTTGCCGACCGTTGATGTAAAGCTTGTATAGAAAGTCAAGTTCAATCTGACAATAGGCCTATAAAAGATTTAAGTAGCATTGAAATTGAAGGCATAACTCATATGCCAGCAATGCACCCAGAGAAAAGTTTTGTTGAATCAACAAAAATTTAGTTGGTCCAACAAAACTTTCCGTTTAAATATGGGTCTATGGAAATTTTGTTTGAATCAACAAGAAAAATATTTTTTTTTTTTTTTTTTGCAGTTCCAATAAAAAATTTTGTATCATCCATAAAAAAATGTTTTGTTAATTCAAGTAAAAATGGTTCAATTTTACTTGAATTAGCAAAATTTTTTGTTGAAAGTTTTCTCAAAATAAATATAATTATCTGTTACTTTAAAAGTTCTTTTCAGTTTCGGCAACAAAAACTTTTGTTTAAAGAACAATTGTTTTGCGTAATTTTAAGAATTTTCTTTGTTTTAACAACAAAAGGTTTTTGTTACAGAAACAATTATAATATTTACTTTAAAATTATTTTTTGTATTAGAACCAATCTAAACTTAACTATTTTTTAATTCATTTTCAGAAGTGAATTACGCCTGTAATCCTTGATGAATTTTTGAACAAATAAATGATTATCCTGCTTTTTTTCAAGCGTAAACCTACAGATTGAACAATGTCCCAAGCCGGGACTCTATCCCGGGTCCTCAGAACAATGCGCTGAGGCTCTACCACTGAGCTACGAGGAACCACATCCAAACTTGAAATTTCTCACTCTTATATATGTCGGACCGGCTGCAACCGCAGCACAAGATGGAAATGTCATCATGAGCACACGGTCCTCTTAAGACATAAAAGTAGGGAAAGCCTGACGTTACTCTGGGGTCCCCCTCTACCAATTGCTTTGTTATTTACTAAATCCATTTTTGGTATGCTGCAACAATTTGAAATTTTACCATCAAAATTTTTTGTGTGAAAAGTTATTTTGAAAGATAAATTTGGGGGTACCTTTGTATTTCTTTGGGTAAGCACGGGCTTCCCGGACCTATTTGGTAAACAGGCCCTGCATAAGCATGCAAATATCTGCGGCAAACATAAGACGAAATACAAAGCCATTATATAGCAACATATAGTTAATTTTTAATTCATTTTCAGGAGTGAATTACTCTTGTAAAAAGCAGAATAAAAATTCACTGGTTATTATTCAAGGATTACAGGCGTCATTCACTGCAGAAAATTAATTAAAAATTAACTGTGTTGCCGTACGCTGGGGCCTCAGAGCGCTATTCTGAGGACGCGGGTACAATTCCCGGCTTGGGACATTTTTCACTATATCGGTTTACGCTTGAAAAAAAAGCAGGATAAAAATTCACTGGCTACTATTTAAGAATTACAGGCGTAAATCACTGCTGAAAATGAATTAAAAATTAATCCGTGCGTTAGTTCTTGAGATTTATTTATAGTGAAAATCATGAAAAAAGTAGCATAGCAGCGCCACCTATTGGGCTATTTACACCAAAACGTAATCAGCTTCTATTTATGTCAAGGTTTAACTCAATCTGTAGTTTGATATAAATCAGGGCATTAGTTCTTGAGAAATCGCGAATCTATTGCAGAAATCGCAAAAATTGCAACATAGCAGTGCCACCTGTTGCGCTATTTACGCCGAAAACTAATCAGCACCAATTTATATCAGGATGTAACTGAATATAAAGTTTTATTAAATTCCGTGCATTAGTTCTTGAAATAGAGCGCCCACAAAATTTTTGTCACATACAGACAGATAGAGTCATAGACAGTCATTTTCTAAAAACAGTCAAATTGTGTTCAGGACCTTCTAAAATCCGTCGAAAACCAGAAGTTGAAAAATCTCAGGACTCCAATATTTTCTTCTTGTAAAGATAGAAGAAAGTAATAAATGGGATAGGGGGATTTTTAAAACTACCTTGGTCGGTGCCAATTAAAAAAGTTTCAATTATGCAAAAATTATCTTAATCCTTTAATTATATAGCTATATAAGTCAAATGAACCACGTTACGTGAGAGAGTTATGACTACTACACAATAATTTAAATTTTGTATCAATTACAAATTTAAATTACAAAATTATGGTAAAATTAAAAAAGCAGATTTTGTTAACTCGAGTATAATTGCTGAAATTTTGTTAAAATTTTGTAAGAGTGTTAACAATATTTTTTTGTCAATGCAACAAAACCAACTTTTTACTTCAACTAAAAATTTTGCTTGAAACAACCAAAATGTACTCAACAAAACATGTTTTCTTGTTTTAATCAATTCCTTTTTCTGGGTGTGTTTTACAATAGGCCGATTTATTGTTTTCGTGATTACGAATATAATACATGTGTTCTTTTATTCGGAATTTTAAGCTGTGTTTAGTTTGGCCGATATAGGAAAGACATCATTGATAAGTAATAGTATAGACACCCCGTTGTTAACTTATATATTAATGCATATTCAACGCTTATTCTCATCTTATATTCAAACTATGCATAGTTTTAAAGGCAATTTTATAAAAAAAATTTAAAAAATACCGTTTTAAAATAATACATTATTCGAAAAGATGTGAAAATGAAAAAGACTTACAAAAAGTATCGCTAATTAAATAAAGAATTAAAACTTCACAAAATTAATTAATTTAAAATGTTTGATATTTTATTATTTAACTTTATTATTTTCTTTTGATTTTTTTTTTGTACTTTATAAGAATTGTATAAAGTAATGCTCATGACACTTAGGAGTTTCTTTTCTTCCTATTTTCCCCACAGTCAACTTTTACAATAATGTTGTTATTTATTTTATTTTTTCATGTCTCTATAAAATTATTTCATATTTATATATTATTAATTAACTTTAGCTTTAAATTATGTTGCATAATTTTTGAACTCAGCTATACTTTAAAGAAAAAAATAAAGTGGACATGTATTGATTAGTTTCAATTTTTCTTGCAGATCCACCTTCTCGAGATTTATACAAACATTGCAGTCATTACTGTCGATCTGCCTGTTTGTAAGTATTATTACTTATATATTCTTATAATTTTACTCTCTTGTTCTCAGACAAAAGCATTTAATCCGTGAAATTAAATGTTTTCAAGTGGTCAGTCAAAAGCAATTTTGCATTGTCTCACCCAGAGGGGAAAAAACAACTCTCCAGTCTCATTAGCGTGAGAAAACGATAGGTAAACTGCGAAATCCCCAGTCTTAACACTCTGACCGCTCAATTTTTTTTCTTCAAAATCCTCTCGACCACTATGTAATCGACCAGTATCTCCTCAATTGTTACATATTTCAAATCATCATGCATTTGAAATATGTAGTAAATTTATCATTTGCATGACTGTGAAATTTTTAAAACAAAATTGCTTATAAAAATTGCATATTATATAATTTTTTCTACAAATGTCTTGCCCGTAGAAATCGCGGGATAAGCAATCAGAGGATTTAAGTAACAGACTTCGTACAATATAAGGTTGAGGGCACACCGAGGGCGGAGTTCTTTGTTGGCTTGTTTGATATGGTCGTTTCTATGTCGCCTGCGACAAATTCACGACTGTCGCGGAGGAGGATCCGTGAGATGTCTATCAAATTAGTGAAGATAATTTATTTTCTTAGTTTTGTACGCCTTGCTTTGAAACCTTTGAAGGATAATAAAAAAAAAAAGTTACAACTATCCACAGAGCCTTTGAAAAAGAAAAGGCCAAAGAAATAATTTATGGCTTTTGTCGTGCAATTTGGTCTGCTCGCAGCCTCGTGCTCCAAATGATCAATTCATGAGCCAGACTTCCCTCGCGAGTTATTTATTTTCTCATGGGAAGATGAATTTTTCAACTTTAAAATGTGCGTTATTTTTTATATCTAAGCTTCTCAGCAGGCTAACCACTGGGTTAAATTGGTCCTCCCATATGGGGAGATGGGAGAAGCTTGTGGATTTCCTGGAAGAATGATCCCTTCCGAGCAGTTAATGTAAAAAAGAGAAGAAAGAAGGGATTCGAAATCTTCCTATTGGTAGTCTCCTGGGGAACTTCACTCCAGGACAACCCTTTAAATTCATCATTGTATGTATGTAAGCATGTACGTATACATGGTGACCTACAATGGACTGAACTTTTTTAAAGTTCAATAGCCAAGACAGCTATTGAAGTTATTCTTACAGGAGAGTAATGTGTGAAGTCAGAAATTTATTTACTGCGCTTGAATATCTTAGTTCTAAATATCATCTTTAGATGGCGCTGCACTATCTCAAACTGTAATATTGCTGAAAATAACTTTGAAGTTTCAAAATGAAAGCCCCTTTTTTTTTTTTTTTTTTTTTTTTTTTTTTTTTTTTTTTTTTTTGGTGTTTCAACAGCTAAACAGAATGAAGGTTAAACTTTTATCCATTTTCATGCCTTATTTTGAACTTTCTAACAGTTTGAGTCAGAGCAGCGTCATCTATTGGTGATATGTGGAACTAAAACAAGAAAGGAAATAAAAAAATATTTCCGATTTCATACTTTAATCTTTTGCGAGAATAAATTCAATAGCTGTAGCCGTATACTTGTAATATTAAAGTTTAAAAATGCTCAGTTCATTTTTTTTTTACATCCTGTATATATGCGCATGTATCTGTTCAAGATAACTAATCCTTTTAATTCACATCCCACGAAACTGACGTAAAATTCTAGCTTTATACCCTCGGGAAAGAAGCATTTGCGTCTGCAGGCTTCCTAGTCCTGATGACAATTATTTTCATCCACTGAAATCGGGTAAAAAATCCTCTCTTTCTTAAGCGGGTCTCCATCACGCCACTGGCTTACTTCTTGATGAACTTCATTCCTTGTTACGGTAGAAAAAGAAAAAGAAGCCCCTGCAAAGATTGCGATGACTTTCGCAATTTTGTCTTGATAGTAATATGCACACATTGTTCGAGAAATTCCTCTCTTCTTTCTTCGTAAAACCTTCGACGATTTTTTAAACACTCCTCTCATGCATGTTTAAATAGATGTTGATATGAACCGCTTAAGAAAGTATCGAATAAAAGATTTAGAGAAAATATAAAACCCTTACATACTTCGTTGCTATTTGTTTGATGTTGTTGATTGCTATTTGTTGTTGTTTTCTTTCTTTTTTGTTTTGCACTCATGATTAAACCCAAATCTTAATCTTTTTATCTATAAGTATTAATCTGAAACAAGCGAACAAGAAGGAAAAAGAAGTAAATGAAAAAAAGAAGTTTTGTTAAGTGCATTGCATACGTTACATGTGTGTTACACACATATTGTTTACATCACACATACTATTTAAACAAAGAAATAAAATAAAACGGAACAACACTTCCCCTCAAAATTTTATGATAATTTGGATGCTGATATATTTTGTTTTAAATTACCAGCAAAATGCCCTGTTAATATTTTAGTATTATTTCATCAAAAATGGCCTTAATCATATAACATGTATTGCAAAAAATGCTCTGATTTCCATCCATTTTTCTTTACAGAGCAGCTACAAATCTTTATTAAAGAAATTTTAATATAGTACAAAACGTTTTTCGTTCTGCTTTGATTTTTTTTCTTCTTAATACTTAATGTGTATTTCGAAAACTTACATAACTCTAAAAATACGAAAGATGAGGATATTTAAGAAACTATGTTTTTAAGATACTGCATTATGCATTTCGATTAAGACTAAGACGTATATATAAAGTAAGTGTAGCGTGATATATAATATATAAAGTAACTTCATATAAATCAAGGACTTATATATGAAGTGACCTGTACAAGGATTTCCACACTGCAATAGTCAAAATTATTTAATGATACGTTTTTCATTAATTTTTAATTAACTTTAAAAATTGTTTTTATCAAACAACGTGTTTTAATGACATGTGAGTGTGCTATGTCAAAAGGCTGTTTCAATACTTCATTCATCGTTACGCGCTTCGCATGTGTACAGAAAAAAGGACGCTGACATCAGATACAGAGGCTGTTCGCACATTTTTTAGACAAATTTGATAAATGATTTTAAAAAATGGAATTATTTTAGAGGAAAAAAATCTGGCAACAACTTATTATGTGAAATTTATATTATCGTCTGATACTTTCAAATTTATTCTTATTTCAAGATTGCGCATGCAAAAAAGATGTGAATGGGAATATGCGTTTCTTTTTTTTTTTCTTTTTTTTTTTCCCGAACAGAAGTATGCTAATTCGACAGTCTAAAATGATTGCAAAGCGCATAATATAAAAACTTTTAGTACGAAATAAACATAACTATTGATTGGAAAGTGCTATCCCAAAAATCAGTACGTATACATAGTAACAAGTAATATAAAAAAAAATTTTAAGTCAATTCCTACTTTTTAAACATAAATATATAAAATAAACCCGTGCAGCATTCATGTCCCACGTTATCTTTATTGAACATTATTTTATAATCATCGTTGCGATATTTTATTTTTTGTTGGCATCACTCATTTGAGATAAATCTTTCATTTCATTTATGAAAACAATGGGAGAAATTTTTTTCTCCCATATAAAAATTAAAATTAATTAATTTAATTTAATTAACGAATTAATATTTGAAAAAACTGTATTAACATCAATTGTCATCCAGTACAAGTTAAAAAAAATTATTTGAACTTGAATGGATAAATAGAAAATATATTATTAACGATTGAAAATTCCAACAAGATATATATAGAGAGAGTGTGAGCTAATAGTAGGAATTTAAAAAGATACCAGATGGGGAAAAAAAACAGGGAAAAAAGAGCCCATTTCAAGGTTGAAAACGAGGTTTCAGGTAAGGATTTGAGACTATCGCAAATTTATCTTACAATGGGAAAATAAAAATAAGAATATTGTACAAAAATGTTACAATCAATGAACTCATTATATTATTAAGAGAATGTGTTACATCCGATATTTACAGAAAAAATGCTATTTTCTTTATTTCAACGACTTTTAAAGGGGGAAACTGCATCAAAGCAAAGCTGCCGCTCATACTTCAAAAACTACCGCTGTATTCCTTGAAAACATTAAAAACTCACACAGGTATTGCCTTTATACCTTCCAACATATTTGTAAGAAGTCACCTGACGTTTCTCTTATGGTTTATTGTGCATTTGGTCTGCTGAAAAGAGCTCTTTCAAAGCGCAAAACCACCACGATTGTTCGAATGTGCAAAGTTTTTAAAGAGGCATGGGAAGCAATAACCCTGTAAATTTTACAAAAAACCATCTACCATCGAAAGCATTACGCAGAATTAGAATCAAGAAACAAGATTATCATATAGATTATTTCAGAAAGCAATATGCATATTTTAAAAGTTAAAAAAACAACGCCGAAATCGTCTAAGAAATGTGCGAACACCCTCAGTATATATGATTTTGATAGATATATTTATAATAAATCTATAAAATGACAATGTTAAAATTCGTTAAATATATTATTGTACACATTATTTAAAAATATATAGAGAGAGACACAAAATCCTTCACATAATGCCAAACTTTCATCTTTTTATTATTATCTACACTATATATATAAAATCCTAATGAAACGAATTTGTGAAACGATTTTATGAAACGAATTTATGAAACGATTTTATGAAACGACTGATTAAACGACTGATTATGTTTCAGGGCTATTTTTAATAAAATATTAAACGCTTGATGGTGGAATTAATACCAATTGTCCATAAAAATCCGCGGATGTCAAAACTGATAATAGAATTTTGAAATTGGAATTAGTTTTCGAGATATTAATTTTTTTCTAATTTTAATGACATTTCTGTAATGATGGCAACTAATTACTCAGTTTTTTTGTGACAAAAAAGAGAAAAAAATTGAAAAGGATCCCGATAGGGATTATTGATTTCTTTTTATTCGTCATTTTCAAATTGAAATTGAATTTATCCTTTATTTCAATCGATAATGAAGACAAGATTGTGATTAAATTATGTTTTTCAGGAAAATTTGAAAAAAAAAAAATCACATTTCTATCGACAGGATTCAATCGTCTGTCAGCATTTAATTTAATTCATAAACTGAAAATATTCTGAATAAATTCGTCCAAATGACGTCATTTATGTAAAAGCAAAAGAAAGGGGGGGAAAAGAAATTAATAGTAATTATTATTTATTGACATCATTTTGTTATTTTTTTGTAAAATTTATTTAAACGAATTTATAAAATAACTAATTCAGATATTTGAAACGAATATATAAAATAATAATTGTCCAACTGAACGGAAGGAGAATAAAAAAAAAAACCGTCAAGACCCTTATAATAGAAAAGCACCAAAAGTTCATTGGGTTTGTTTTCATAACTTTTGGCAACAAATCTATGTATATTAACGAATCTATCCCTTTTTGAAACTCGAATTACACCAAACCTAAAAGTAAAGAATCCTACACTGGAAAAGAACCCGATTTTCTTATGGACAATATTCAAGTGACATAACATGGTGTAAAATTATAGCGGATAGCAAATTTGTTTAAATATCTCATCAATTAATGCCGAATAAATGCAGGCATGCATGCACAAAATATTTAATTAATTTTGTATGATAAATAATTATTAGAATATTCGTATATACATATTAATTGAAATAAATAATTTACATATTTTAAATAACATGAAAATATGCATGATGGTGCATTAAAATAGAGAGAAAATTAAAACCTGTTACTGAAAATGTCTATAACATAGTACTTTTCAATACCGTGGTTTTTAATGTTATTCACAAGCAGATAGAATTTTTCTCATCCTTAAACGCAAAGGAAGAATAGAATACAGATCGTTGTTATAGAGGTAGCCACAATTTAAACCTAACCATTTTATACAAGCTGGTTTTCAAGCTGTAATTGATTTTACTTATCAATCTCGAAAACAGTCGTCAGTTGTCGCAACTGCTATGTATGAGGCCATGATAATAAAAAATGGCCCATTAAAACGTTAAAAGCATGGCAACCCAATTACAGATTTACCAATATTTTTAAAATAAAGCACGCTGTCATGTTTTTAGAGGCCTCGAAGTCTGAGCGGGGGTTGGCGAGCGTAGCTCGCAGGGGGTAGGCTCCCTAGTTTATTTATAATTTTAAAGTTTTATTACGCTATACAATTAAATCTTTCAAAACTATATAAAAGTAAAGATGCATAATATCTTATGATTATTTCATTCTTAGATACGCAACAATGCAAATTAGTGCATTAAAATTCTTAAAATTATTACATTGAAGTTAAACCGCATTCGATTATTAAGTACGTCGATTAAGTTAATACTGAAGCTGTAAGAGTATCGTAAAATTATTCCATTAAAAAATTAATAAATTCGATTATTAATTACTTCTATTAAGATTACAGCATAGTTATACTATGCTTATAGTGTTTAAAGATTATTATACTGAAAGTTTCGTGCATCCGATTATTTTGTATTTTAATTAAAATTATCGTGCAGTAATAATGTGCATATTTTTGATAGGCAAACTATATTCCTAATATCATTAAATATGTAATACGCAACGTTGAAAAATTATACATTTCAAAAAATTTATTACTGTTATAGATATCGTATTATTATTATTATTATTATTATTATTATTATTATTATTATTATTACTGCATATGTGACTATTTTTATTCAATTCTACGTTTGCACTAATAACTATTAATAAAACTTAATCGTTTTATCACTGGGGATTAATCATTAGCAAAAAAATAAAACAAAAAAGAAAAGAAAAATTAAATAAATCTTGCAACACGCTAGAGGTGGGAGATAGATACGACTACGAAAATTGTCCGGAAAAAGCTCAAGTGCAAAAATAAATCCATAATATGAAAAAATTGCCTTTTATTAAATTAGAATTGTTTGGTACTAAAAATGTATAATTTTATAAATTATATAGACTTGAATCATTCAATAATAATAATGATAATATGATAATAATAATATAATAATAATGAAGAAAAGAAAAACGTCAGGAAACGGAAAATTTTGAGGTATTCGCATAAATGTAAACTTCTCGAATATTACAGTGAGATTTGAAAATAGCAAAATCTTGATTTTGAGAAAATTGACCTGTTTATTATTTAACCAAAACGCATAAAATATATTTGTATGGGGAAAAAAATTATTTTTTGCCCAAATGTTTTAGTAAAATATTAAAAAGCGTTTCAAAAATGAATTGATACAAGATGATCAATGTAGACATAAAAATAATATTTATAATAGCTAAAAACATGTAAATATTTATGTGCATTTAGAATATGCTTATTTAACACCAATTACAAATGTCACTCGGATCTGAAATTTTCACACTCAAGTTTCGGCAAAATAATAATAATAATAATAATAATAATAATAATAATAATGGGTATTAAACTTAATTTTAAAGGACTTTTTTGTGAAAGTGAATGTTTATTTTGTAAAGTGTTAAGTACATTTATTCAAAGTATTGGCTACCATTAGCTTTTCACCATATTTTTGGTAAATGGCGGATTCCTCGGTGGAGGAACGACTCGTCTTTTGAGGTTATCTATGAATCGAGTTATTTTTTTTTTTTTTTTATGTCTTTTAAAGAGCTGTAGTGCTGGTCAGGAAGGTGGTTCTAAATGGATTGAAACAAGTGGAAATCCGAATGAGCAATGTTTGGTAAATATGGCGCGTGGTAAGAATATCTCATCCAAGCAGCTATAGTTTCCTTGACTTTGAAAAATTACTCAGCTTTACTCAGCATACCGTCTTTGGCGTACTCTGGTCATTTAACTTCCAATTCTCACTTCAGCTGCACTAGTTATTATCGGTAACAGGTATGTTTCCACCAGGTTTTAGCAGCTCATAATACACCACATCCTTCTGATACCAAAAAATACCGAGCATTACCTTCGAATGATGGCTACTTGGATTTACTATTGATGTTTATGGGTTGGCCAGGCTTGCACAATGATTTTCTGCACTTGGGACTGTCGTAATGTATCCATTTTTCATCGCCAGTGACGATACGATACAAACAGCCCCTCTTTCTTTACCATTAAAGCAGCAGTTCGGCTGTGAAAAAGCGCTCTTCGATGTCTCTTGCAGTGTTAGTGTTACCGGTCGGCTACTTTGTTTTAATTCAGTTTTCTTCATTGCCACGAGTTTTTTGATAAAGTAAATTTTCCCTTATTTAATGACAGATTAAATAACGCAAAGAAAAGGCAAATTATACCGTTTCAAAAAAGTGGTGCCAATGAAGCAATCTGAATTTTAAAAAAAGTAGCCCACTGGCAACACTGGCCTCTTGGCTTCAATAGGTATGGCACCCAATTTCCTTCCTTTTGCGCCATTCCCATCAACTTCAAATGTTTAGAGACGACCACTTTGACTGAATTTCATGCTTGTGCCGATTCTTTAACAGTTATACCTTGATCTTCGTCCTGCAATGCCTCCAATACTTCGCCTTCAGAATTTTTTGATTGGCCAAAGCGTTCCTTATCTTCCAGATCCCTTCTGAATGGTGTAAACCAAGTACTCACATGTTGAAATGGATGGAACATAATCACCATAGGCTTTGAACAGAAAACAAAACTTTCAGCGGCCTAATTTTTTAAACAGAAACAAAAAAGTAACTTTTTCCGCAAAAAACAACATATTGAAGGCACTAAAAATATATGTTGATTACACTTCAACTAAATGTAATATACTGATTTTTAAAGCCTAATGACAGGGTTGGTTGATTGATTTTGTGACGGCCGATTATCTACACGAGGGATAGAAGCCCTGGGGTCTTTCTAAGGGATCCTAACCCGTATTTACGGCAAGGTTCGAAGAAAACCACGGAAAACTCCGAACGGTTAGGTCGATGAGTACGACAGAGTTTGAACTCAGCACCTCCCGTCTACCAGCTGTGAGAGCAGAACCTCTCAGCCACTGGTGGGGCTCATAATGACAGGGATTTCATATGAAGTTGACTTCAGTATGGACTAATGCCCTCGGATGCTCATTGCTCTTATTAATTCTTTAAATTTAAGTTTAGTATCCAATATCTAATAATAAATTTTCAATTACTTTTGCGGGGTAGCAGGGTATGTGTGAAAAAATGTATTTCATCTTTTTATGTGCTTCTTTTAACTACGGTAAATATTTTTATCATATATGCAAATTTTAGTATTAATGAAGATAATGATTGATGAACATAAAAGTTTATCGCAGGTCTTATCTATTAACTGAATTTTCATTTAAGTTGAATGTCAAATGTAAATACGCATTACTTATGCAACTGTGGTTTTATTTTTCCTCTGAGAATTCATCAAAAGCCAGACTAAATCTGCAATGGGATTAATTTAATTTTCAAAATAGATTCTCTCTCACAAATTTGATTTGAATATCTCTTATGCTAAATTTATTTCACAGTTTTTATCTTCACAATTCAGTCGCTGAATTTATATATTTTGAATGCAATCAGAAAAAAATTTCTGACAATAGTGGGTTATGGGTAAGAGCTAATAATTTATTAAATATTCATTTTATTACGTTGAAAGAATTTGAATAATTCTAAAAATTCAAAAGGATTTTCTTATTATTTTATAAAATATTTAGTTATTTATGTTCGCGTTGTTCTAATAAAAACAACAAGCTATTGATGTGAACTGTTAGAAAATGCTCTTTATAATGCAAAAATGGAATTTATACTGATGCACTTAAAGTACGATATAAATATATATTAATGTTTTGTATTTTTACAGTTAAAAATATTTTCTTCGTTATGCGATAAATTTTGAAAATAAAATTTTCTTTTTTATTAATGTCTTCTGTTTGTAAAAAAAAAAAAAAGGAAGTCTTAAGAATTTATACAAAGAAATTATCTCTGTATTTCTTAAATAATAAATCAAGATTTTAAAAATATAAATAGCATAACTACAGCGCGTAGTTTTCAAGAGGTACTTAGAAATCTGGTAAAATTGAAAAAGCATGATTGAGAGATAATTGCTTTTTTTAATGTAATTGGTAGATCCGCCCGGTTTTGTCTGGGAATACCTTAAAAATACCTCAAATTACCTTAAATATAATATACAAACTTACCTAGTGAAAAGGGGGGGGGGTGGAGACTAGAGTCTGCTTTCCGCATCGTACTGAGCTATCCTGAAAACGGCAATTACTATAACGGGGACCTTCGTTAATACACGTATCAAAGAAAAACTTTATGAAAATAAACATTTAAGAATATCTTTACATAAAACTAATCTGAAAATGTAGATCGTGCCCCATAAATCGTTAAAACAATAATTAGCATAACAGGGGTCCTTCATTAATACACGAAATTGTAAAAATAACTATTTCGTTAATACACGAAATCGTAAAAAACGTGAAATAAAATAATAATAAAAAAAAACGAACGCTTAACAAAATCTTTGGGAATAAAAACTTAATTCGTTAATACGCGAAATCATAATTTAATTTTACGGGCATAAAACAACTGAATGAAAGAAGCTGACCCAGTCGTTATGGCAACCGCTTTGGCACGCTTCCAATTCCGACTCAAACACAAAAGTGATAAAGTTCGTAAATATTTCCGTTACTGAAAAAAATCCCATTCTCATTATTATTTTTTTTAATTCGTTAAAAATCGGTTAATTGATATTTTTCGATTTAAAAAGAAAAAGTTTTTCGAATGTTTTTATATTCAGGGATATAAAATTTAAGTTTGGATGGAAAATATTTGATACCGAAATCGTTTAATAAAAAACAAAATCTTCATTTTTGGGGGTGGGTGGAGGGGTGACTTTAAAAAAATTGTGATAATTCCAAAAAATGCTATACGAACACCGTATAAAGTTCATAAAAAGAGAATAAAAATAACTGTATTGGCATAGCTGCCAACTTTTACGCGAGCGTAAAAGTTAGCAACAATGTAATGGTTTAAAATTTGAATTTGTGTTTCTGTAACAACTGGTTAAAAATCTCCGGCGAACTTAAAAAATTTAAAAAATAACGCACATTTTTGCAATTAAACAAAAAATCGAAAATCTAAGGGCCAGGGGACCTATCTTCGTCTAAACGGAACAAAGTTTGCGGACTTCTCGTGCAATAGTTTTTCATGCCCATTGCCCACATAGACACAGACACGCAGACGCTTCAATTGATCAATATAAATGTAACGCAGCATAAAATATAGAAGAAATGTATTTTTTGCAGAAACATGTTTCAATAAAAAATTAATAATTGTTGCATAGATTCATTCTTTAAGGAAGTTAAAAATGTAGACTAAACGCATAAGTCTTTAAAATATCCAAAAATATAATATTTTCAGGGGTCACACTGGCCCGTTTTTATTATACCAGTAATACCAGTATTTCGAAAGACATTTTTTCATGGTTGGCTTTTACAACTTTTGCAATAAAAATACCTACCGTGTTAATTTGTACAAAATTTGCAAAACAAATCTAAAACAAAACAAAACAAAAAAAAGTGTGTGTTGGGGGGGGGGGGGGCGGTTATTGCTTGAAAAAACTGCCTTTCAAAAAACTAACCGGGTTGGAGCTTTGCATTTGGAAGCATTTAGAATATGCTCAATTTGTACGCGTTTGAAATATACTTCAGACAAATTCTTAAATATCATTTTATATTTAATAAGATATATGGAAATGCTTTTCGGGGTAAAAAATAAGGCTTTAAACGAATTTTACTGTTTTAAGTATTATTTTTTGCGAAAAGAAATATTTTTATCGCACCTGCATTTCGTATTTAATTCGCTATCGCATTTAATTGCAATCATGATCCATAAACATAAAAAGTTTTCGTCATTTACTGCATTTAAATTTAAATAAAAAGGTCAAAAATTTAAATACGTTTCAGCAATCCTTTTCATTTTTTCTTCTTCCTTTAGATTTTATCAGAAAGGGATCCAATCTAAAATGGGATTTACTTAATTTCCAAAAGAGATTTTCTTCCACACATCTAATTTGAATATTTTTTCTTGTACTAAACTTTCTTCTCTTTTCTGAATATTTATTTCGAAGACAACCGGAGATTTAAAAAAAAAAAAAAAAAAAAAAAAGGTTTTTGACAAAGGTAAGGTAAGGTGTAAAAGCTAAAAATTTGTTATATATTCATTTTACTACCTTCGACGCATTCCATTAATCATAAAAAATCAAAAATATGCTCTTATTATTTTATTGAAAATATGTAAGCTATGCAGTTGATGCCATTCCAATAAAATAATCAACTACTGATATACATATATTTTTTTTTTTTTTTTGTAAAATGCTTTTACTAATATAAGAAAAAAATGTATTCAGGTACATTTAAAAAATTTATCGACTATACAGTGTTATTATAAAAATTAACAGTTAAGGAGATATTTTATTCTTGCACAAAATTAGGAAAAAACTGTCTTATTGGGAGATATTATTTACGCACCAGAATGGTTAATATTAATAAAATTATTGTAATATTTAATTTACATTCATGCTGATTACTTTTCTTATTTAATACATACTTATATGCTTATATACACCCATTTTAGATTCTCTTGCATTCTTACATACCTTTTATATAATACATGAGTGCTTACATACACCAAATTTCGGAACGTATGTTGCAGACGTATGAGAGTTGGCGCTATTTTTTTTTCGCCATTTTGGAGATAAAACTGAGTTTTCGAATACCTGTTAAGCCTAGCGTGCGAAAACAGCATGTTAGTTTTTTTATTGTTATGAAATAATTGATTTTATTACAAAACACCCACAATTTGTTATAAAACACACAAAGTTTTATTATAAAACACTCACATTTTTTTTTTTATTATAAACACGCATAAATTATTTTATTATAAAGCACACACAATGTCACGCCAGGCAAAAAATCGCAATTTTAGCGCCAGAAATAAACCCCGTTGTGTCCGCGACATCTGTAACCAAATTTCAATACATACAATATAACAATCCCAATTTCAAGAAATGAAAGTAATAGCGAGTAAAGAAGAATATTCCATAATTCTAATCCACAGCATAATAATCGCAACAGTAGTATAGTAGTTTTTCCCCCCCTTTTTTATGTAGTCTGGGTCCTTTTTCCATAAATGACATTGTGTTTCCGGTGATTGAAAGGAAAAAGCATCTCTATCACTGTTTTTTTTTTTTTTAATCTAATCAAAATACGGTTATTCATTCTTCTTTATAAAATAAATAATTTTGTTTATACTGCTTTATACAATTTCATTTAGCTACTAAAAACTTTTTTTTTTCGTTTTTATTTCCAGAAAACACGAAAAAAAAAATCAGTCTCATAACTCGATAGTTTGTTCGTAGAGGAATGATTTTTTTTTTTGTTTTACATGTTACAGCATGGAGAAAGTTCTTCTAAGTAAAACTTTTAGGAAAAACTTTTAGTCCGCATAAAAATTTTAATTTCGTAACTTTTACAAAATTAATTATTTTGACGAAAATGACGTTTGAAAACCAACATGATAAAGAATAACATTTGAAATATTTTTGCAATTGGAACTATACTCCTAAAGCAACGATTACCAAGATTTTTTTTTTTTTTTTGCCACGTCCCACCAAAACATCTGTAAAATCACGATGTAAAATCAATTCTCTAACCCCTCTGTAAAGTATCACTCTTATTATTTTTACAGTCACATGGAGAAAGCCTAAAAGTGGATTAACAATCACTAGTCATTTTGCATTTTTTAGCTTATCAAACAGGTAAAATTCTATAAATGCAACGAGGCCATTAATATCTTTGCCTTTATATTCAGGGTAAGCACAAAGTTTCACCTTAATTACAAAACGTTAACACGAAAAGACTGTTGAAAATATTAATGTAATTTGTTTACTATTGCGTAATTATTACTATTCCTGTTCCTAAAGGGTTTTTTTTTTTTTTTTTTTTTTTTTTTTTTAATATCACTCGAAAAAATTGCGCTACTAGTTCATATGATGACTGGCATATAACGTAACTAAGAGGGAGATATAAATGGGGAAAATAGGGAAAAATACTTAAGATACGGCTTTCGGCATTGACTTTTCAAATCATTCGGAGGAATAACGAGTGAATGGGGGAAAATTTGCGTTTTGATACATAAACTTTTCATATATTTAAGCAGTGAATCAAACTTCGATTCTTAACGAAACAGCTTTCATGTAGAAACAAGAACGAAAATCATGCGTCAAGCATAGATTATGTAACACTTTCCAACGCTTCCAAAATAATTTTACAAATCATTACCGTTTAATAAGCTGAAACATAACATCTAAGTAAACAATTTGGAAAACACATAACATATTTAAAAACATAAGTTCAAGAATTTCCAACATATAAAATATTTGGAAAAATATCCGAATACTTTTATTCAGCCCTGTATATGATCTATAGATTTGTATATATACTACATAAGATGCTAAATTTTAGTTCAGTTAGGAAACGCGTAGCACAGTTTAAAATTCTCCTTCTGGAGTTTCTGTCAATAAACGGAAATGTGTTCGCGAACTTTTGTGCTTCCCTGTATAGGATCTACAGAATTTATACACACCACGTAATAGACAAAAAGGGAGTTAAATTTAAAATTGCGTTCAGTAACATAAAACGCACTACCAGGAATTATTGTTTACAGACAGTAGAGACTTCTTTTGTGTGTCGCTGTAAATGAACGATGACTGCTATACACACACTATTCTGTAGTAAGCCTCTTGTAATGCACCTTAGTGATATATATAAATTTCAATGCGTTTAAAATAGTGAAACATTATTTAAATAAACCGCAGATGATTTTTCTCCATAGACGTAATGTAACGGAATTCTTTTGACTGCCCCTGTAAAGTAACTATAAGTGCTATGCACACACCCTATTCCATATTTAGCTTCTTGTAATGCATTTTAGTGATATATCTCAATTACAATGTGTTTGAAATTGTGTAACATCATTAAAATAAACCGCAAATGATTTTTCTCCATTGACCGTAATGTAACGGAATTTTTTGAGTGTCCCTGTAAAACAACTATAAGTGCTACACACTTCCGTTGAAATAGGGAACATGCTATAGATAACGACAATAACATATATAAAAATTACAGAGCAATCCGAACATATTTACGGGAGTTAGAGCACGGACAGACGGCCAGACAAACCGAAGTCATAAACACTTTTCAACTAGGTTGGAAAGTGTTAAAAACTACAATGCATTTTGTCTATTCATGAAACCAAACAGCCATAACAGGAGTTTAGACATTGTAATGAACACATTTTTTCAGATGTCATGACTATAAAGCAGTTAAAGAACCTGTAAAGAACCTCAAAAATAAACCTGATTCTGAACATTGTCAATTCAAGGAAAAAGTATGTTGCTATGGAAAAAACGATTTTTGAAGTGAAAACTTCTTTAGGCGCGTTGAGCATTTTTTGAGATGGGAAAAAACCATTAGATTCGCGACCTGTTACCGACACCGCTGTATATGTTGCCAATTCATACAATTAAGCGAAAGTATCAAAAGGAAATAGTTCACGTGCAGAAAGCGAAATGATTGGTATTATGAATAAAAAGAATTCAGAAAATAATTTCAAGATAAATTTAGCACGCGCGGTGAAAACAGATAAAAGGGACTCAACTTGCGAGACCAAATCAAAAGATGAAAATTAAATAACAAAACACGGAAAGTATTATAATTTAACGAGCGCGAGAAAAATGGACGTAAGTAATATAAAAAAAAATGAAAATAATGAAATATTTCACGAAAGTTTTAAGAAACGTGATTACCGATACGGAAATGAAGTGAAATCATTTTATAGAAAATAAAAGTTTGTTGATAGAAATTATAGACACCGCAAACAATACGCGCAGTATGAAGATAGAAAAAAGCATAATGTTCACGAATACCGTAAACAAGACAGGCAGCAAAGAAATCATTTTTGGAGTGATAGGAGAGCGGGAACCCTATTTTGCAGATAAATGGTATTACAAAAGTCCTTCCGGCCTGTACCGGGAGGGAAAGGTATCTTTCCTATATCTTCGTTTTAAAATTTTAGCTGTTACACGAAAACAGCAAGTTAAAATGCAAAGAAAACGTTAACAAAAGATTCGTTAATACTGAATTTGAATAAGAAATTTGCCAAATTATTGAGCAATAGCCAAATTGGCTTCATTTATGAAGACTTATTTTGGTCGCCAAATTTGGCGATATTTCGCCAAATATCGCCAAGTTTGGAGAGAATTTGGTGCTAACGGATATGAATATATAGTTTTATGCGTATGATTGGGAAAATTATTACAACAATGAAAGAAAATAATTTGCGAGTAATCGCGTTAATGTGCTGTTTCAAAATGTCAGCCACCCTAGAATTTCAAACAGCTCTATCTCAGCCATTTTTTAAGATAGAGGTAAACCAAAAAATGCTCTGGAATCCTTGTATCAAGGCCTAACATGTAATTAAAAAATAAATTTGAATTTTTAATTTTTTTGTATATTTATTTTAGTTTTAAATTTTTAAATGGCCGCCATCTTGAAACAAAATGGCGGACCAAGCTGGCCAACGAACTCGGTCGAGACATTGGTGAGCTTAATACACACAATAATTTTCATCAAAATTGATTTATAAATACGAGCGTTATCGTATGACATAGGTCAGATATATATATATATATATATATATATGGATATACCTCGCTATATATAAATCAACATTTGAACGGAGGGTGGTTTTGGGGTCTGGGGGTCATGATCGGTGAAAATATATCGAAATTTTCCGGAACTGCTTTCCTCCGAACGGCTGCAATATTTAGCTTTATACTTTTTTGTATTGAAAGCTACCTAAAAGATATGAAACTAAATCTCATGGAAGAAATGATGAATGTATTGAGAGTTGTTTAAATTGTGGATGAAAATTCATAAGTTTCATTGGTATTCATTTCAAAGAATACCAATTAATTAAATTTTATATTTCATTTATTTGTAAATTTACGTTTTAAGCATTAGATTGCAATTTTTGTATGTAAAATAATATGCATTATTTTTCATGTACAATAGCGCATTAAATGAAAATTGTAATATAATTTTTGTAGTAGTAGTTTATAATAATGAATTAAAAAAACACTTCATTTAAAAGTATTTCCTGCGCAATAAAACGTTTCCTGACGATTCAAAAAATACACACGTAATTGTTCAAGTTTTCACTTCTGTCGGCACTCCCGGAGTGCCATTGTTTTTTGTTTTGTTTTTTTACAGTTAGCTTAGGAAATTCTCTATTTTTCTTTTCTTTTCTTTCTTTTTTTGTTTTAATGATATACAGTGTCATCTATTGGGAAAAATTTGAATTATTATTATTTATTTTTTTTTTATTGCAGGACTTGTTACCGCATGCTCTAAACATTAAAAATACCAAATCTTTAAAAAAAAATATTCCAAATAGTTTAGCTTGTAGAGCCCTTCAAACACGTGCACTTTTAATCTATGGCCGCACCGTGTATACTGTGTTTAAAATTTTAATTAGAGCCATAAAAAATTACTATTTACAAATTTCCTTCCGTGTAATGTCCATTTGAGGATTTAATAATTTTATAAAGTTACTAGGTACTTTATTTTGAATGCAATCAGTAAAAAGATTTTTCACAAAGATGAGTAATAGTTATAATAGCTGTTAAATATTCATTTGGTTGCGTTGGAAGAATTTTAATAAACATTATAAATGAAATATATGTAAAATATAGACAAAATGCTTAAGTGATACAAAGAGGAAACACAAAAGGTTTATAAAAACCTTTTTAATGATCGACGTATGTTTCAGCGCTCATATACGGCGCCATTTTCCAGATATATAATGATAATGATAAACAAAAATATTCTCGCAAATTTTTAAAAATAAACTTGAGAACATAAATCATGAGATTATATATGTAAAAAAGCAGATGCTTGAAATAGTCAACTGTAAACGTGAAAATTAATATTTCCTTATTGCTTTTTTAAAACTGAAATGAAAAGTATACTTCGTGCCAAATTTTAGGTAATTCAAATGAAGCGGATTGATTGCAAATGTTCACGTTACGCATATAGATTTCTATTGATTCACGGATAACAGATGGGAAATAAAGCCTTGGTGGATAAATTACTTTACTATTTTTAAAATCCATTTTTAAAGTCTCGGTTCTATGTAGTCTTGCCAGTGCTGTAGTTCTTCTGTCATATTTGATATCTGCCATTGCTCTTTTAATCTTGTATCATTTCAAGCACCTTCTTTTTTACATATATAATCTCGTGATTTATGTTTTCAAGTTTATTTTCAAAAATTTGCGAGAATATTTTTGTTTATCATTATATATCTTAAAAATGGCGCCGTATATGAGCGCGAAACGTATGTCGATCATTAAAAGGTTTTTATAAGCCTTTTGTGTTTCCTCTTTGTATCACTTAAGCATTTTGTCTATATTTTAATTATAATTAGTGATCTTATTACGTGATTATGTAAAACATATGTTCTTATTATTTTATAAGACATGAAAGATATTCAGTTTTTTAGGTATTTGCAGGTATTTAGAATTCGCTCCATTACTACGTATTACAAACTTTCGCCATCGACGAAATTTCATACACATGTTATTGAATATGTGTAATATCATTTTCTATTAAAAATAATTAATGATAATGTTTTCTTTATATTATTGGTAAAAAATAGATTTCAAACAAGCTTTTTTTTTTTTTTTTTTTTTTTTTTTTTGTAATGTGGGAAATATTGTTATCGTATACTCAATTTTTAATTACAAACATGATCAAATAACATAAAAATATATCGCAAGCCTTTGTCATTTACTGGATTTAAATTGAAACAAGAATCAAATTTAAATACGCATTAGCAACCGAACTTTTTTCCATTGAAAATCAATCAAAGAACTGATTAAATCTGAAATGGGATTTATTTAATTTTCAAAGGAGATTTTTTTCTTACCCATCTGATTTGAATATCACTTAAGTCTTTTTGTCTTAAATTTTATATGCTTCTGGTTTGCCATTCTAGAGGTAGTAGAATAAAAATAGTAGTTTTCGGTAGGGGAATTTTATTTTGAATGTAGTCAGGGAAAAAAAAAATCTTTGAAACATCGATAGTAGGTAAAAGCTAATAATTTGTTAAATGTTCGTTTTATTGTGCTGAAGTAATTCCAATAACTATAAAAAAAAAATCAATAAATGTTCGTATTATTTTATAAAATATGAAAAATAGACTGGTTTTTGTTATTCCTATAAAGATAACTAACTGCTGATGTAATCGTTTTATAAAATGCTTTTTATAATATAAGAATATATTTATTAAGATAATTTTTTATAAATTTATGGATCATGCAGTATAAGCATAAAAATGAAAATTTTAAAAAACAGTTCATTAATGTATATATTTTTAATGCAATCAAGATAAGATTATCTTTTTTTCTTTGTAAAATATTTCATAATATTTTTAATATGATTAATTATATTTCATTCATTAATTAGATTTCATAATATAATTTAAAAGACTCTTTAATTTAATCAAAATAATCTTATTTATTCTTCCTCCTTCATTAAATATTTCAGTTAAAAAAAATATTAACTTTTTTCTTTAATTTAATCAAAATAAAGTTATTAATTCTTTTTTATAAAATATTTCATAAAAAAAAAAAAAAAAAAAAAAAAAAAGATTAATTATTTAAAAATTCTTTAACTTGATAGAAATCGGGTTATTAATCTCTCTTTATAAAATATTTTGTTAAATAAATCATTATTAGAAATTGATTAATATAATTAAAATAAGGTGGTTAATCCCTTTTCCACCTCCTTGTACTAAGATTTTGAGAAATACGTGTATGTACTGTTTATATTTTTTGACCAGCTTCTCAAATAAGTAGTATACTCTTATATACATATACTATATTACATATGTAACATTCTATATTACGTATATAATATATTATATAGATTCACATATGATTTTCGGATCCAAAAAATGCATGCTTCAATTTTTTTTTCGTTCGGAGATCTTTTCGGGGTATATTTTTTTAGGGTCGGGGGTCAGGGGCGGAGACTAATGTAAATTGTAATTCTGTCATAACAATGAAATGTCTATCTGTCTGCATCTCAGCACATATTATAGTTCAATTATAAAAGTTTAAATTATCATTATTATTTTTAAATAAGCAGGTAAGCAGTTATTTTAAAACGTGTAAAAACCACCATAAATTCAAATAACTAGAATAAATTTATTTTATAAAACAAAATAAATAATCTAAATTTTGTATATTTAAAAAAAAAAATGTTTTTTCTTTTATTTATTTATTTATTTTGTATGTGTGTGCTTCTGTGTTTATTATCATATTCTGTGATGAACACATTTTCGAAATTTGACGTCAACACAATTAATTCTTTGTTCTAAAAAGCATATTTAGAAATTTCGCATCACTATTTCGTAATTTTCATTAGAATATCAATAACTTGCAAAACGGAATGTTTTACATACTTTTTTCAAATTAAGAAAATATTTTTGTTTCATTCGATCGCTGAATTCTTTCGACGCAATAAAATAAATAGTCAATTTACTCATCAATTCTTTGAATTTAATATTTTCATCATGCGATTACGATTAAACGTAAATAATATTTTTATTTAATTATTTTTATTTTGCAGCAGCGAAGATATAAATGTAGATGTTCAAGAACATGCCCATTTCTCTCAGAGGGTAAGGTTTTGTTCTGATTATTTTCTGGATAAGTATTTCTTTTATATAGAGAGAGGTCCACGCCTTCCGTAATTGAAAAATGTGGAAGGCGGACCAATGAATAGCTAATAAAATATGAATTTTTTATTTGGAAGGTGTTTATAAGTGTTATTTCGCTAGGTAAATAATAGATGGCGTTTGTGTTGTGTTTGTCTTTCTGTTGTCTTTACTGAAGAACGCCGATCAATAATGATTTTAATGTAAATCAAACTGTTTCATATTGTTTTTAACAAATTTAGAGACAGTGGTTTGCTTAATATTTAATATTTTTCTCCTGCGAGAATTCGAAATAAAATAGTGGTACGATAGATTGCACCAAGACCGGATACAACGGGGAGGTCACATAGGACATGCATGACCACAAACTAAATGGGGGGGAAAAAACATGCAAATACATGCAATTTACTTTATTACGATATGCAAAAAAGAAAAAAAGAAAAAAAAAAGATGTGAACACGATCTAAATTTATAATTGGACATATACGTGAAATAACATCAAGTTTAAGATGACAGTGTTCGTACGGGGTTCTGGAATTTTCAGGGAAGTTTCCAGTATTTTCTTACAGGAAAACTCTCCTATTGTGATTGCGCGATTATATAGACAGGGTGGCTAGTGGTCAGGGAAAAATACAGTAAAAAAAAGTGATGAACACCAGTATATTCTTATAGAAAAATTTATGTTTATTATTCGATCAAATAATCAATTTGAATTTTTCTATAAGAATATACTGGTAATTACCATTTTTTTTACTGTATTTTTCCCTGACCACTAGCCACCGTGATAGAGCGAGTATTTTTTATAAGAAAAACTACAAGAAACTACTGGTAATTATCCTGCAAATTCCAAGACCCCGTACGAACCCTGGATCATCTGCGAGCATTTCTGTGGTTTTTACCCAAATTTTGTGTAAGAACATATTAAAATAAAATACGAGTGTACGAAATATAGTGTAAAAAACGCTTCATGCTAAAACTGCCATTAACAACTAAAGTGTTCTTATCGATAAATTTAAAAAAAAGATAATGATATTGTATGCGAAACTGGACATTAAAGCATGCAAAACAAAATAAACATGTTTTTTTCTAAATATTTATTGTAGAAAAGGCTTTTTTT
Organism: Maratus michaelseni; assembly: GCA_963931845.1. Classification (NCBI taxonomy): domain Eukaryota; kingdom Metazoa; phylum Arthropoda; class Arachnida; order Araneae; family Salticidae; genus Maratus; species Maratus michaelseni. Next base: position 261,086,017 of record OZ007587.1, on the reverse strand, counting down.
TTTAATATTTATTGTAGTATGACACTGACTATCTGACATTCACTGACAGGGCCTGCTTACCACACAAGCACACGGAGCACGTGACCACGCCCCCCAAATAACTTTTATGCTCTCTCAGGAAAACAGACTTCATCAACTTTATATTTACATTTAACAGAAACAAGAACGAAAAATCATGGGTTGAGCATAGATTATGAAACACTTGCCAACACATTTAGAATATTGTAACAAACCTTCACATTTACTTAGTAAACAATTTAGAAAAGGCATAATACATTTAAAAACCTAATTTCAACACTTACTACCAATAGCCGAACAAAATACCCGAATTATTTTGTGCAGTCCTATAGATTATCTATAGATTTGTATTTACATTACACTGTCTGCTAAAATTTACTTTAGTTAGGAAATACATAGCACAATTCAAAATTCCCCTTCAGCAAAATTTCCGTCAATAAACGGAAATGTACGTGATATCTTTTGAGCAGCACTGTATACGATCTAAAAAATTTATACACATCAATTAATATGCAAGAAAATTAATTACATTTAAAAACGTATACCACAACTGAAAACGAGCTACCAGTGATTGTTGTTCATAGACAGTACTGTAACCAAATTCTTTTGAGTGTCCCTGTAAATGAACGGTACATTCTATGCACGCCATATTCTACAGTAAGCACCTTGTAGTTCACCTCAGTGATATGTATCGATTTGTAAAGGTTTAAAATAGTGTAATATTATTAAAATACGTCGCAAACGATTTTTCCCCATAGACTGGAAGACATAACGGAAATATTTTGAGTGCTCCTGTAAAAGAACCGTAAATGCTACACACGTCAGTTTCAATACTAAACATGCCATAGTAAACCTCAATAACATACATCAATTTCAAAGCAATCCGAGTACATTTACGCGAGTTAGAGCACGGACAGACAACAGACAAACCGAATTCATAAACACTTTTTAACTATGTTGGAAAGTGTTAAAAAGGAATGTTTATATTCGTCATCACGGAATTAATTATCTTAGGAGTTTTCACTAATGAAAAGGGGATAATAAAACAGGATTCGTACGGGGTCTTGGAATTTGCAGGGTAATTACCAGTATTTTCTTGTAGTTTTTCTTATAAAAAAAAGTCGCCTATATAATCGCGCAGTTACATAAGGCGAGTGTTTCTGTAAGAAAATACTGGTAACTTCCCTGAAAATTCCAAAACCCCGCACGAACCTTGATAACATCAATTGAGAAAATTTGTGAAATATATATTTTTTTACATTAAACCATGATTTAAAATGTAAACTGCACATAAAATTGTTTGTCATTCTTGTGATATATGAATTTCGTAACACAAGATTGTTTTGAAAAGAGGGGAGGGGCAGTAGCGTAGCCAGGATTTCTTTACGGAGGGGGTCCAGAATTTTCCGTCAGATTACCTATATTAAAACCTACCAAGATAAAATCGCAAAGAGTGGTAAAAAATTTCGTTTTAGACAGGTTTTCGTCTTAGCAGGTGTAACTGTATTCTTTTCCATGGTACCAAGGAAAATTTCCGTTTAAGTCAGCATTTCGTTATAGGTAGATGGCATTTTCGCAAGTTTTGCTGTATTTATATAAATATACCTTTTTATGTTATAAGGATAATAAAACCTGTGAAAACGGAACCTGTCTAAAACAGAATTCTTCCTTAAACGAAAGCATGACATGGTCCTGATATGGATTGCCATGCAATTAAATCCGCTGAAAACCTGTCTGAAACGGTATTTTTCACAGCAGCGATTACGTCTTAGTAAGTTTTATTGTACTTATAAACACACATTATAAATACAGCAATACCTGTAAAAGTGGAACCTGTCGATAACGAAATCCTGTCTTAAACGGAAGAGTTTCAGTATCACGACGAAACAAACAATACGTCTTATTGAGGTAGTGTACCTTAGACGTATAATTAATTACACTTAAGTAAACGAAAAACATTCCTATCCCCGACGAAAGACATATCTTTAAATTATACCTGCTAAGACGAACACCTGTCTAAAACGAAAAATGTCATAGGTTCTTTGCGATTCCGTCTTAGCAGTTTTTACTGTTTTTGTATCCATGATTTAGTAAACCAATCTTTCGTTCGGGAGGGGTCCGGACCCCAGGACCTCCCCCTTGGCTACGCCACTGGAGGGGTCCCGATGTATGACGAGTGACGCGGGCAGTAATTGAAGTTAATCAGGCTCTGTTTCACGAGACAAATGTTATGTCGAATAATCGATACCGTCAGATAAACAAAAAGACATAATGACAGTATCTTAAATTTCCAATTAAATTTTCAGTAGGACTGAAACTACGCCTTAAATCTTTAAATAGCACTACAAAGAATGTGAATTTTCTTTTCACTTTGCTTAACAGCGTACAACCAACTTGAGTGAAAAATGTGTCCAGACCGGGCATCGAACCCAGATACCTTGGTATAGCGCACCAAGTGCTTTTACCAATTAAGCCATCCGGACGACATCCAGTCTGCAACCTCTTTCACTAATATATGTTGCAGTGCCAACATATTTATGCTATTGCAGTATTATGAGGAAAAGGGGAAAATAATTTCTTTTAACATCCTTTTATTTAACTTAATTTAGTTCATATATGTAAAGATGGAATTTTGTAGTAGATTTTTCTCTCACTTCCTGACAGGCTAGAATTATAAAAATTATGTACACAGATGTGTTTCCGATGACAATACAATATTTTAATATTTTTAGAACTTAATTATAAATTAATAACAAAATTTTAAGGTATTTTTCCGCAAGCCGGGAACAGGGGATAAATCGCCAAATATTCTTTATGGTTACAACTATATACGAGTTACAATAACAATGGGGTTAATGATGCGCCAAACCACCCATCTGGCTGCGAAGCTGCAAAAATAAAAGATTTTAAATACTAAAAAAAGTAGAAAATAAAATAGAAATAAAAAATACAGAGTGTAATATATAGTTTTAAAAATGCGCTTTTATTTGTTACATTATGTACCTGTCTTCTTAAACAAAACAAAATGTCCAAAAAGGAAAAAAAAATACACGCATTATTTTTCTTTAACAAAGTTTTATCTACGAGAAACAAAAAAATAAAATCTAAAACATATTTCAAGGAAATCCGCCTGCTATTTTCTATCGCAAATAAAGAAAGAATTTTGTTTCGAAATATGAGATCATATTGAGGCGGATTACGGTAAATTTTTTTGATCCCCCTTCAATATAACGTTGCGAAAATCGTTTATGATATTCTGCTAACGCTAAAAGCGAAGAATATAATAAAAATAACAGTAGTAATTTTTTTGTAACATGTTCTATTCAAAAATAGGGCAAGGTTGTTTTAAAATGCATACGTAATGAATACAGGGAGTTTCTAAACTAATGGAACAAACTTTCAGAGATGATGATAACACGCGTCAAGACACACAAATTTTGTATAGAAAACCAAGATTGTAATCCACTTATTCAGTACAAACTACAGGATACAGGGTATCTCACTCCAAGCTAAACTCGGAAATTCGTTCATAACATTAGCTATAATGAAGATATTGTAACAAGTATTTCAAATGACGTACTTTACTTTTTGTGAAATAAGATGACGTTACAAGAAGGGCTGTAAATAGCCATCATTCGTTCCAAAAAAAAAAAACACTGAACTAGACACTCCCTAATTCGGAATAGCTGATAATATTTACGGTGTCAATGACCAAATTACAGTGCATTTCCAGCATTTCCCAGGATGTTCTCCTATTTCATACAAAGCTATCTTATCACAATCTCGGTGAAATATCTTCATTATTGTTAAAATAACGAAAATTAGGGGGTTCATCTTGTAATAAGACACATGTATTTTTGAGTGAGCCTGTATATGGGGGAAAATGCCTTTCATAGAGAAAAACGTCTGGAATGAAAATTGACTGAAATATCTTCATTATTGTTATAATAACGAAAATTAGGGGTTCATCTTGTAATAAGACACATGTATTTTTGAGTGAATAAAAGCCTGTATATGGGGGTAAATGCCTTTCATAGAGAAAAACGTCTGGAATGAAAATTGACTGAAATATCTTCATTATTGTTAAAATAACGAAAATTAGGGGTTCATCTTGTAATAAGACACATGTATTTTTGAGTGAATAAAAGCCTGTATATGGGGGAAAATGCCTTTCATAGAGAAAAACGTCTGGAATGAAAATTGACTGAAATATCTTCATTATTGTTAAAATAACGAAAATTAGGTGTTCATCTTCTAATAAGACACATGTATTTTTGAGTGAATAAAAGCCTGTATATGGGGGAAAATACCTTTCATAGAGAAAAACGTCTGGAATGAAAATTAACTGAAATATCTTCATTATTGTTAAAATAACGAAAATTGGGGTTCATCTTGTAGTAAGACATATAATTTTGAGTGAATAAATGCCTGTAGATAGAGGGGGGTGCCTTTCATAGGGAAAAACGTCTGGAATGAAAATTGTCTGAAATATCTTCATTATTGTTAAAATAACGAAAATTAGTGTTTATCTTGTAGTAAGACACATGTATTTTTGAGTGAATAAATGCCTGTACATGGAAGAGGATGCCTTTCATAGAGAAAAACGTCTGGAATGAAAATTGACAAATTAACACAAGATAATAGTTTGAAGGTCATTCAGCATTGAGGCAAAACACTCTGCAAATTAATTTGGTAGAAATAAAAAGACTTATATGTTCATGATAAAATATGCATTCATTGTTTGCAAAAATTGAAAATCTTCATCACTTATATGTCTATCTATTGTTAAATTGTTTGGGCAGATACATGACACATTATTGGAAAAGTTGTACTAGTACTACCTTTCATGATGATCAATTAGAAAACAAATGGAACTAATGGTGCTGGCAGAACAGTCAGTATTAGTTGTTAAGTCCAATATTAGCCATCGTTATTAAATAAACTTCAACCTTCAATATCAGGAGAAATATTCTACTCCTTAGCAAGAAGATCATCATTAATTGTTGATTCATTAACATGAAAATCACCGGTAAATATCAATTTATTGGCAGGAAGCATGTCAATCACAATCAATCGCTCATAGCTAAACTCTCATCAGCCAAATCATTGATGAGCATGTCTCGCCTAGAAGCATTTAATTCATCTTTCAGGATTTCTAATTTTTATACAATGCTAGGGCATTGGGGTCGAAAGATGATTTTTACACAGCACATCGATTGAATGGGAAAATGCCAGATTTTTTATATCCATTTTAAATTTAAATATTTTCAATCTACAAAATAATACTTTCAGAGCTTCAATCATATAAGAGTAATTGAATAATCCAGTGATCATATGTATTTATTCTTTGCTTAAATATACACCTCTATCGTCACGTCATATTTTTGATTAATTTTTTAGAGATATATATTTTTCTATTTTGATCATTTTAAACACATATGAAAAAACACGACACAGACAAAGAAAAACACTAAAGCATGATTATGTGGAAATTCCTAATACATTAATTCAACAAAGCTTGATTAATCATAAATTTTGTTTTAATCATCATATTAATAAAGTATATGAAAATACCACATAAACTAATCCTCGATAAATCTTTTAAAATCCTTTCCGCACTTGACCGATCCAATTCCTCGCTAATAGATCTCTGAAAATATAACAACAATATAGGGTTCGAAGAGGCGTGTTGAAAGTGAACCTGAATGTTCCGTTGCGAGTTCATTCAGTCAGTTGCCGACAAGATATATAAAGTTAAAGTGCTTTTCCCGCCTCTACCAGCTGACACTGCTGAACTGAAAACGGGGATAACTGCAGCTATTGCAACTGTAACACCCGACATGCTGAAAACCGTGTGGGACGAATTCTCCTACAGAATGGATGTCGTTCATGTTACTTTTTCTTTCTACATTTATGAAACTTCATAACTTCTCACTCACTTCGATGTGTGAAATGGAACACTGCCTTTTATTGTTCAGAAGATATAGCCCCTCAAAGTTGAGATATTCATTGTTTGTAATCACCCTGTAGATTACAGATGTTTCGTTAAGATTTTGGGTACAAAAACATTATCGCATTTATAAGTCGTTACAGTTAAGCACCCTATAACTTCATCGAAAATTACCTAAGATAACTATTATTATCATCATTAATTGTATTTTTATTCTAAAATTTTTAGTTACAAAAATTAAGTAAATTTTTATTTCATTGCATTTATTGTTACTTTATCTACTTATTTATTTTTGTTTGCGTACATATTATAAAATGGAAAAAGAAAAGTACAAAATTTTAAAAAGTCAACTTTCATTCTTTCTTTCTTTCTTTCTTTTTTTCTTTCTTTTTTTTTTTTTTTTTTTTTTTTAAGTAGCTTAGTTTAATGTTTATTTGGATGTAATATAACTTAGATTAATATGAAATATAATTTAAATTTGTTTTTTTTTTCTCTGACAAGAAAACAACTGTTACTTTTTCAAGACTGTGACAGATAATTTTTTGTCAAAGTTTTAAAATGTTGGGAAATAACTGAAAAAAAGACTAAATTATAGATAATCTCTCTGTGAACTTAAGCGGTGTACCTTTGTTAGTTTTGTTATTTACTAATTATATTTAAGTCAATTTTAAGTACAAAAGACTTTATTTAATATTTACAGAAATAAACATATTGAAGAGTTCTGGCACCAAGCCTAGCACAAGCACACAGCATCATGGAATACATTAAGAACTGCCAGTATCGTATGCAGTTATCAGTTAATCATACAGTTATACACATAACTGCTATTAAATCACAGTTACATAAAATATATTAAATCACAGTTACATAATATAAATCACAGTTACATCTAGAATATTATAAATCACAGTTACATAAATATTATAAATAACATGTACATAAATATTATAAATAACATGTACATGTTAACACATGTAACACCCCTCCATGGAGATTTTTAATTAAACATAGTCATCCAAATATTGGAGTCTTTTTACAAGACGCCCAGACCTTGTTTGCTTTTGGTTTAACAGAGGTGTGTCAGTTGCTGGGGGAATTCTAGTAATTATATTATTAGATTGGGATACGGGTTGATCAGGCATATCAAATTCCCTTTCAATTTCAAATGGAATTTGTGATGGCCTCAAATGCACCCCATTTCTCACAAGTCTCTTACCAGAGCTAATTTGAATGATATATGACCTAGGTTTCTGACATTTAGAAATTATTTGAGCAAGCTCCCACGTCTTCTGATAAAAATTATACGCACTTACTGTATCACCTGGATTAAAGTGCTTCAATACCCTAGTACCCCTATCATAATAACGTTTTTGATTTTCTTGCTTACCTATCATTCTTTCCTCTACATTTTTAAATATTTCAGCATTTAATAATTTATTGTGTATGGGAATTTTAGTTTTTAGCCTACGACCAAACAATAATTGAGCAGGAGATAAATTCAACCCTGAGATAGGCGTATTCCTATATTCCATCATTCCCACTATCCAATGTGTATTATCTTCAACAGCTTTCCTGAATATAGCCTTAACAATACCGACAGCTTTTTCAGCCATGCCATTACTTTTAGGGTATCTGGGACTTGCAAAACTAGGCTCAAAATCACATTCCTTGGCAAAAGTCTTATATTCTAAACTGTTGAATGGATTGTTGTCACTGACAACCACTGAAGGTACCCCAAATTTAGAAAAGCAAACTTTTAATTTATTAATTATTTCTTTTGCATTTTTACTACTTAATTTTTCTACTTCTATCCATTTCGAATAATAACATATAATAATTAGGTATTTTACATTTCCATATTCCATAATATCAATACCTAACTTGTCGAATGGTCTATCAGGAATATCATGCGACACAAGAGGCTCTTTAACATTTGCTCTTTGAAATTTTTGACACACCTCACATTTCATTACTAAAGATTCTATGTTTTTAGACATTCCAGGCCAATACATGATCTCTCTTGCCCTATTTTTACTTTTCTCTATACCAAAATGTCCCTCATGGATTAATGACAACATTTCATTTCTAAGCGCAGCTGGTACAACAATTTTAGAGTCTTTAAATAATAAACCAAATTCAATATACAAATCACTTTTAACATAATATAAATCACAGTTACATCTAGAATATTATAAATCACAGTTACATAAATATTATAAATAACATGTACATGTTAACACATGTAACAACCTTAACTACGTGAAAGCTTTATATATTTTTATTTTTCATTTAAGAGCTCAAAACTTAAATAAATAATGTTTTTACATGTTAAAAAGGAATTTTAAAAGTTATATTTGATTTCACTAATTGTAATCGTATTTCGTTTCAGGGAACTCATAAACAAGATGCGTAAGTATATTTTGAAATATATATATATCTATAATAGCAAATAAAACACATTTCATGAAAATAAATTCTATCAATAAGTATATGTAATTAATAAGCAAATGTATAAAATTTAATATACAGGGTGAATTTGATGTAACCTTCCAAACAATAAAGGACCCATGTGGATCTCTAACAGTTTCCGAATTATAGTGGAAATGCTTCAAAAATGCACCAAGTCTGAAAAAAACTGAAATTTTTTTATGTCTCTGTAAAACCTACACGCAAAACAAGCACATGTTTAGAAAAAGCAGAAAAATTCCTAAAGATGACACCATTTCCAGAGAGATATCTGGATATAACAGCGAGTTACAAGCGCTGAAACATTGGCGAATGGCAAAATCAAATTGTCGTGAGAATATTAAACCAGCAATATTACAAACACTCTTCTAGTTACAATCGGTCAAAATTTCCAAAAACCTGTCCATTCTACCAGATTTCGAAAAATCCTACAATAAACGAAATCGTTGTTCTACTTCAGGAGAAATTTAGCCTTTTATCTGAAATACATCACTGAAATCACTCGAGATGGCATGTTAAATTTACACAATTTGCATTATTATGTCCAACAAAATACATTTGCAAGGACAAAACACATCTTTCTCGATGTAGTTCAGTTTAAATGTTTGGCTTAGAATAGCTGGTGATCGCTTGATAGGTTCACAGATATTTCAATACATTTTGGAGTTTCTGGAACTTCGTCTGTCATGATTACTTGCTGTCATTTCTGCACCCCAACGAGCGGAAAACATTTTTCAACAGCACGGGGTACCGGATATTTTGTTGGCTTCACCATAACTCGGAAACGGTTGCAGATAGGACAGTGATCAACATGGGCTCTTATATGACATATTTTCGTTTGGCAGTTTCGTCAGATTCACCCTGTATATATACAATAAAATCTGCTTAGACGGAAACTTTTACGACAGGGAAAAAATCCATTTTAGATAGGTTTCCATGATACCAAGTATAAATGCATGGTACTCCTTTCGCCAGGATAGTGAAATTTTGCAAGGATTCCTTTACAGACATGTTACGTTTTCGCAGGTTTTATTGTATGAATTTTATTAAAATAAATAAAACACACGGGTATATTAAATTTAAAAAAGAAATCTTGCAATATTGTTTCTGATTGTATTTTAAAATATGTTTTATATGCAATATATCATATATTTTGAATATCAATTAATTTTTTTTTAAAGACGTCCAACCAAGGAGGTTATGCAATTCGTTTGTATAGGGAAAAGTAGGGTTAAACCGGATATATCGGTTTGACTCAATATGAGCGCCCTTCAAGCGGATAATGGTTGAAAAACTTATTTCCAGGGAGGAAGAAGAAGCAGCCATTACGGTACACCCTTACTACCATTTGTGTAGTTTCTGTGTTGGAAAGTTTATTTTATCATTTTTTGTTTGTTTGTTTTAACGTTTGCTAGTTTTCAAAATTCTTAAATATGAGCACATTTAAAGTTATTAAAACCTTTTTATATTATCGTGAGTAGCATATTTATTAAGTATTTATTTACCACAACGAAACTGTTGCTAACGTTTATAGATATAACTTTACGACTTGTTTTGCGATCCTCATTCACTTCGGATAAGAGCAAATATCATATGTGGGATAAAACTAGCTGATGGATAAAAATGGTTGTATAGCCGGTAAACAGTACTTGAAGAAAAATCGTCAAAACTGCATGGACAAGAGTGATTATGATTATTCTAAAGCAGATAAAGAGGTGAATTTCTTTTCTGAAATTTCTCAAATTGTAATGAAGGTAATTATTCTTTTGTGTTTAAATATTAAATTAGTTATAATTGAAATATTGCTTTGAGTTGTAGTTTTCCAACTGAGGGGAAAAGTGTCAAGGCCAGGATTCGAACCAGGGACCTCTTGGCTTGAGCTGCCAATGTTCTGCCAACCGAGCTATCCTGTACGAATCTGGAGAACACATTTCACCCAGTTAACCTTATTGATCATGGCATCTCGTCTGTTATCTGAAACAGCTCAACAGAATAACAGAATCTGCTTGCGTTTTATTCTGTTGAGCTGTTTCAGATAGCTTTTCTGGTAATCCCATTTCAATTTCATTAGATTTTTAAAATGATGTTTGCCTGTCTGTTTTCTTGTCTGTTATAGGCTTTAACTTTAGTAAAAAATTTATCAGTTGTCATGAATTTTGACTATGGTGCTAAGGTATACAGTATTAATTTACGTTTTTAAAATAGTATTCGAATCGTGTATAGTTTTTTTAACAGTGGCATGCCGAAACTTTTAATATATTATCGTCTACTGCGCGACAAAATGAGCGGTATTAGCAATAAGAAGATTTAAGATGAATGTAGAAACAAGTCTTGCTTCGAGTAGGATTGGCTTTCAATTTTACCTGCTAAAATAGAATTTACCCCTAGTCTCTTGCGGTTTGGTCTTTGCAGTTTTTATGTATTATACTACTATGAATAAGTTACACCAGTAAAAAAATTTTTAAATAAATTTCTTTTTAATTAGTGACAGAAACTAAACTGAAAATTTTTATCTGTTATCTATTTATATCTTCTTAACTTAAAAAAAAACTGTTAATTTTCATAATAAAATCCACTTTAAAATCAAATTGAAGTTTCATTCTGCAATGGTTAAAAAGAAATTTATCCTTTTATCTTCTTTTACTGCACTTTTCTCTTCAGATTTTAGCACTTTTCTCTTCAGATCTCTTCAGATATCTAGTGAGAGTAGTTAAGCCGCGAGACAGAGATTATGTGTAAAGTGTCTCTACTATATTATCGATTATGTGATGTAAAGCCCTTTTTGTTGAAGATTACATAAGACAGAATCTACTTAAAGGCCTTGCTTATCTACTTACTGTTTAGCAGAAATTTTATATATTTATACGTTTAAAAGTAACACCACTTTGACGCCCTGAAATTTAAAGATTTTTCGGGAGCTATTTTAAATAAATGTGAAATGTTTACAAAATTTCATGTACACTAAATTATTATACATATATTATTATATTATACATATATTATTATTACATATATTGCATGTAGAAAACCGCATTTTGTTTTAGTTTATACATTAAAAAAGGAAGTCTTGACAGCTGATGGCCGTGAGTGCTTCTAAAAAGAGGATCAAGTGAAGGACACGATAACTCATCGTAGACTTCACCTAGAACATTGAGACGAATAATAGTTTTTTTTTTCTTTTTCCAAAAGCTAGTGAAATACGTAGCCATTTAAAATATCTTTGCATTTTTAGTAAAATAGCATCTATTCAAAGCAAAATGTAAATTTTCAATCAAAATTTCGGTACTTCAAGTTACACAGAATAACGGGATATCAGTATTTCAAAAAAGTTCTACGTACTTCACTATGTGACGACTAAACTTCGGCAACACATATTAGGACCGTTTATTTTCAGGCGTACAAGCTTTATTTGCAGGTTGCAAGTAATTGTACGAAAAAAAACCATACTTAAAACTACGTGTGTGCTAATTAAAAGTGTCCCATTAATTATTTTCAAAAATGCGTTTTATTTATAAAATTACATACTTTGTTCTGTAGATCTAAAAATGGGATATTTTGGGCAAAAATATGCTTATACATCCTAAAAAATGCATGGAAAAAATTGCATATTTTGGGAGGATTATTGTTTAATTATATCAAAATTTACCGTTGTTTCATTGCAGATTTTAAAATTAAATCTATTTGCTTTATAAACTAATATTCTTACATAAAATTATGTATTATTTTTACATCAAATAATATATTAAGATATTTAAACAAAATCATCTCGGCATCAAAGGTCGCCAAGAACATAGAGTTTTTAAAAATGTTCCCAAGTTTGCCGACACAATTACATTTCTGTCGTTGTCCCATACTGATTCATTAATCAGTCTGATGTATGTATGCCTGTAAAACTAGTTTTCCCACCACAGGCATTGCAACGCCGAAAAACAACTCGAATATTTCCAATTGGTAATTACAAACAGCCAGAAACGAGTGCGAAGGGACGGGATGACCAGAAGCAAAGTAAGTTATAGAAGACAAGTGAAAGATGAAAGTGGTGATGGGAGGGAAGGGTGGGGATTCTACATGAGATAGATTAGACCAATGTTTCTCAACCTATGTTATTTTACCGCACACTTGAACCCTGATTCAAATTTCCGCGGCACACTAAACTTCATTTTGGTGAAATATATATGAAAAGAAAAAATGCATTTTTAAATTTACGTAAAATAAAGGATCTACGACAGCCAAAAAAGTAAAATATTTTGTTGCAATTTGTTATAAAAATGCATACTTTTTAAAATATAGATAGAATTTTTGGATAAGTCCACATTTGTAATTATATTTTAATAATCTAGCTGAGATTTTTTTAGAAGTATCCGCTGCAGAAATGTTCCCTCGTAATAAGTACACTGTTAAAATTTTTGTTTTCGTTTGAACTAACTTTTGGTGCTGCAGTAGCTTCGACCATAAGATGATGCAATCTCATTCCAACAATTGGAGGTTTGGTTCAGTGATTTAACAGTGGTGCACAATTTGGGCGATTGTCACCACTAAATTTTAATAGTATTCTTCGTGTTAAAAATTCTAAGAAATTCTGTTCTTATATAAGACAAAGAATACTCTGTAAATTTAGTGGTGTCAATTGGTTTTCTGGTGCACCACTGTTCTATCACTGTTTGGTTCGCCCGGAGCTCCAAATGCTGGAACGAGATTTGACCATTATATGATTGCAGCTACTAAAGCATCAAAGGTTGGTTCAAACCAGGACAAAAATGTTAACAGTGTAAAGAGCAGAGTATTTTCTTTGTGATATTTGTAAATTTTCAATTGAGAGAAAAGAAATAGATTTTAATGTGCGTTTTATAATGGTTTTCCTTCCAATTCTCTGTCCTTTCTTATTTTTGATAACATTTCCTTTTTTGTAATATTTAAATTTTCTGAAGCACATGCACACGACATTTAAAATAAAGAATTTTGTGTCTGAACTAGAGAAGGTTTTGTTAAGTGTTAGCGGATGAATGACCATACATCTAAAGTTTGCACAAATTTGTTCCATTCCATATAGTTTATATCATTTTATTTAATGCATAATATCTTGATTGAACTATACTAAACATTTCTGCGGCACATCTCAAATCTTCTCACGGCGCAGCGCATCAGTATACCGCGGCGCACCGGTTGAGAAACACTGGTTTAATCCAGTGTTGCTCAAGCTTTTTTATTCAGCGGCACAACTTGATTTTATTAAGAATTTTGCGCACGCTACTACTTTTTAACGAACTAAAAGAAAAACATGCTTGATTAACGATTTAATCTGAGATCCTTCCATGACCAATACACTGCCCCAATTAGACTTGAATTGTTTCAGTATTTTGGATGTTTTCGCGATGACAAGTTTTGTATGTTTTGCTTTTATGCGTCCCTGTAAACAAACGATAAGAGCTAGATACTTGATTAACCCTTCGATTACGATCCAGGAATGACAACTACTTTTATATCCAATCCTACCACAATTTAGAAAAAAAAAACTTTCTCGTAGATTCTAGTATAGGTGTATGGCAGAGGTTATGTTTCAAAAAGTGGTACGAATAGAATAAAAAATAGTCCACTGAGATGTATGTGTCCCAAAGATGTACAGGGTGACTTTTAATTAACCTACAACTTTTAACTGAAATAACTCTTGAGTCGTTTCAGATAGTCCTACAAAGATTTTTTTATTGAAAAGGAATTTAATGGATAAGGTTTTCAAAGTGATAATCTTCAGAGGTGATACAATAGCGCAATTTAGTCACAAAGTTGTCAGTAACAAAATCAAGCATTTATTTTTTTATGCTTAAAAATGAGTCAGTTATGGAACTTTTGAGGCTAATAAAGTTTGTCGGTTTCTTTTTGTAAACCAAATCTTTCATATGACCCGAAAGATAGAAATCGTATGGATTCATATCTAGTGAATAAGGTAGCCAATTTTCTTATCAGATCTCTTACCAATGCTCTAGAAGGCTTGGGTCGGTTTCTGAATGCTGAAGACCACTTCCGTAGAAATAGTGTTGCATTTTGACCATGTAAATACCAATTTTTAACAATAAAAATACGATCTTCAGTTGAATATGACGCTTTGGGAGACATTTTCAAAATTACTTTAAAGTGACACTAAACAAATTTCTTTTAGGCCCTCTCTCACTGCACGCATTCGTGCCGCCATCTAACGAGGCTCTGAGAAGTTATTTCAGTTTAAAGTTGTAGGTTGTTAAAAAGTCACTCTGTTATACATCAAAAGATTAACTAAGTAATCCTAGACTACATGGCTCGTACGCTTTTACCATAATGTTTTAATAGAATTTTTCGCCTTATCAAGGTGCGTATACACGCCTTGGAATTTCCAAGTAGTCTGGCTTCACTTTTTCTGATTAGAAATCTTCTTTTTAATATTTAAATAGCAGAAATTGTAGACGCATCCTTTGATTGCAGAATTTGTAATACTTTTCTGCATTTAAATAAGGCGAAAAATTCCATTAAAAATTGTGGTAAAAGCGTACGAATCCTGAAAATGAATGCGTTTGCAATATCTTTTTCTTGTATGTTTTTCTTTTCGAGGCTTATGAGTAATAGTATTTTTAAGTGGCTAGGGAACCAGTCTTGCGCACAACCCCCAACCTGGAGGACCAGGGTTTTCCTTTTCGTCTAGCACCTACCCTCCGACCTGTCCGGCTTGGTAGACCCTACCAGTGGCTACGCCACCACCGGTATAGCTCTTTGGGTCATTGGTGCACACAAGCCTCGCCGCCCCGGCAAGGCAGGAACACCAGCGGGAGCTTGAAAGTATACCAATATTAAACAAAATAGGAAATTACAGGAGGAAATGGACGGACCACATCGAAAGGATGGATATTGATCGTATACCAAAAGCAGCCTTTAATTATAAGCCAAGGGGGAAAAGAGACAGAGGAAGGCCGCGAAAAAGATGGATTGAGGCCGGAACAGGCTTATAGCCTGAAACCATGTTTCAGGATGATGATGATGATAATATCTTTTTCTTTTGAAAATGTTCGTCGCGTCCTCGTTAGTTAATATTATTAATACAATACAGTAGACTCTCGGTTAACCGGGATGGTCGAGAAATACTTCGACCCGGATACGCGAATATCCCGGATAATCGAATTTGTGCAAACGTAGATGAAAAATTATGGAAAAAGGATAGGAAATGTCAAATTATTATACAATAGGACATTAATAATTTAATTAACACAAAAGAAAGGGAATTAACATTAAGTTTAATGCTATTATTTACAGCAATTTAGTACAATATAAAAAATAATGATAATGTAGTTTATCTCACTGTTTTTTGAAGAATGATATGATAGGTCTGTTTCCGTTTTCATTTACTCTTCCACGAATTTTACTATGCAAACTTCTCAACATCATTTTTTCAGCAGGTGTTCTTTCATCTTCTTGCTCCAAGTAATTAAGTAACACACCTCAGTGTGTACTAATGCGTCACCTTGACTTAATTTTTGATGAGTTACAAGATTTTCTTCATCATTTTCAGGACTTTCTTCGAAATTCCTTGTTTATTCTGAACCACAAGCGACACGTAACACAATATCATCGTTATTTAAAACTTCGTAACATTCCAAATTCGCGCTGTGTTACCATAAAAATTATCAGATTGCTAAAATTTTCGAATATGTTCTTAAACAATGTTTAATTATGAATATGTTCTTATACACAATGTTTAATTTATAGAAAATGCTCACGACATCATACATAAGTTACTTAAATTACCGCAAAAAAGAATTCTAAATAATGATAATCTGTTGTCGATTATTTCTCGAATATACGTACGGTTTTTAAATCTCAACCCTTTCTACCGTAACGATATACAGGGTGTACCATAAGTTTGTTCACATTTCAAAACATCTTATCGGAGTGCAGTTTGGACCATAATACTTGTCAAAAAGTTGGAGCTATTGTAAAAATTAAAAAGAAAAGATCAAATAGACATACTTAAGTAAGTTTATATTTCAAAAATTCATAAAAATGTAACGAATTGTCGGACCGGAGTGATTTGTATCTTAAGACGTCAAATAGTCGGAATTTTTATGTGGAAATAGGAAACAAAATATTTCAAATAGACCATAAGTCAGTTTATATTTTAAAAAATCATAAAAATTTAACGAATTATCATACCAGAGTAGAGTTTGCAACTAAAGACCTGTCAAAAACTCGGAACTTTTATGGAAAGAGGAAAATAATATTTCAAATCGACCCATAAATCAGTTTATATTTCAAACATTCATAAAAATTAACGAGTTTTCATATCGGAGTAAGGTTTCCATCATAAGACTTATCAAATAGTCAGAGTTTTAATTAAAATATGGAAAATTATTCTAAAATTTTCAAGTTAAAGCGAGATTAAAAATAAAAAATATGCTTAAATAATGCATAAATGCATTATAAATAAATGTTTGAAGTGGTTGCGCATTTTAATTTGTTTTGTTCATTTAATGCCAATCATTCTGTCAGTTGCTTTTAACACTTTCCAACATAGTTGATAAGTGTCTTTGATTTTAAATTCGGATTGTCGGACCGTCTCTAGCCGTCTGTCTGTCCGTGCTCTAACTCAAGTAAATATAATACGGATTGTCATGTAATTGATATATGTTATTGAGGTTTACCCTGGTATGTTCGGTATTGAAATTGGGGTGTGAAGCATTTATAGTTCGTTTACAGGGCACTTAAAAGATTTCTGTTACATTTTGGCCTATGAGAAAAAAATCGTTTCGAACATATTTCAATGATATTACACTATTTTAAACATATTAAAATTTATATATATCACTGAAGTGCACAAAGAGATGCTTATTATTAGAATATGGCATGAATATAATTATCGTTCATTTTCAGGGATGCACAAAAGAATTCGGTTGCAGTACTGTCTATGAGCAATAATTGCTGGAAGTGCTTTTTCAGTTGTCGTATGCGTTTTCAAATTTAACTATTTTTTTGTATGTTACTGAATATGTATAAAATTCTAAACATGTTATACACGGCTGCACAAAAGAATTCGAGTGCATTTCCGCTTATTGACGGAAAATTTCTCAAGGGGAATTTTCAACTGTGTTATGCGTTTGTTCAATGAGCTAAATTTTTGTATACAGTGTAGTATATATACAAATTTAGAGATCACATACAGGGCTGAACAAAAGAATCCGACTATAGATGGTGATTACCAAAATTGGGTTTTCCAATGTGTTATGTGTTTTCCAAATTGTTTACTTAGACATCATCTTTCACTTTATTAAGCGGTGAAATTTTGTTACAGTATTCTGGATGTGTTGGAGAGCGTTTCATAATCTACGGTTGACGCATCATTTTTCTTTTGCCATAAAAAATCCGACACTTTGATAAGTCTTATGGTACAAACCTTACTCCCATACGGCAGTTTGTAAAAAAAAAAAAAAAAATATTTTTTACTTGTTTTATTTATTTATTTTTTATGAATTTCTCAAATGTGAGCACGTTTATGGAACACTCTGTAATTGTTAAAAAACACTTATCCCATAATAGCATAAGGACAATTATTCTATAATTTATAAGTTAAAGCGAGATTTAAAAAATAAAAATATGCATAAATAAAGGATGTTTGAAATGGTCATGCAGTTTTAACTTGTTTTGTGCCTTTTAATGTCAGTCGTTCTGTCAGTTTTCTTTTTCTCTTTGGAAAAAAAATATTTATTTTGATAAAGTTTTTTTTTTTTAAATTATAGATTCTCTGCAGCAAACAAATTCTGATTAACATAATGCGAGAATTAATGAATCATGTAAGTTATTTTTGTCTAAAATTTCTTTATAAAATATATGCCAGACGAAAAACAAACCAGTATGTCTCGTTTTTAAAAAGGTTAATTTATACGATAAAGAAAATATTTTAAAATAAAATCGAGCAGGAAAAGTTTTAGGAACAAACATCAAACAGCGAATGAAAAATTCAAAAGAACTTTTTATTGATTTAATAGATCAGAGCAGAATTTATTTTTACTTTCGATATTTTTTAACAGATAGTAGTTTTTTTTTTCTTTTCGCGCAATGTCTATATAAGGCATATAAGACTTTTTTAAAGAATATATGTGGAAAACACTCTACTCAAATATAAGAGTATTATCAAAATTCGTGCATTCATTTAGAAACTATACGTCAACACACACGCATCGAGGCTAACGAAAAAGACAGGCTACTGCGGTACATTCCACTTATCTTTTTTTACAGATCGTTAGAGTGACGTGTTGCTCTTTTCGTACGCCTGCATTGGTGCATTCGAGCATCACGTGACTCCCGCGGTCTGTAAAAAAGATACGAATAAAGCACCGCGGTAGCCTTTCTTTTTCGTTAGCCTCGACACGCACACACACGTGCTATATAGATATACACATTCAAATACACATACAAGGTGTCTCATCAAGAAAACCTAAACTCTGCACAGCTAAATTCCTCGCTTGGAGTAAATACAAAATGCTCAAAGATGTCCTCTACGACCGATGGTTTTCGAAAAAAATGCAGGTTGGATGAAGAAACCGAGAAATACTGGAAGCTCTGTGCTCGACACACAATCACCCTGATGTTGGTGGTAGAACGCATGGCGGGCTTACGCCAGCACAGAAAGATGCAATACTTAATACTTAATAATAATAATTTAATATCATAAATAAGAATAACATTAAAATCAATTTTTTTTTAATTTATCTTCAAAAATGTATATAATTTAACTTTAATTTATCTTCAATAAAAAAGCATTTTGAAACACGTGGTAATTTTTCAGAGTTATTTTTGTACAATATTAAAGAATGTGAAAAATGGAGCACAAAAGATTAAAATAAATAATTTAAAAACAGTAAATGTTGCAGGGAATAAAGATACTGAAGCAAAAGAACTTGGAGAATTAAAATTGTTCCAAAAAAATTAATGTCCGTGATACGATAGAGGTACTTTTCGAGTAGATTAATAAGTACAATTTCGAAGAACTTTCTCTGAATATTCTGATAAGAATGTGAATTCTTCTTACTTTATATGTTTTATTTATTAAAATAAAAACCCTTTTTTTAGTTAAAATTCATTATTATTTTTTTTTTTAAACTAAACATGAGTCAATAAAAATCAAATGATGTACGTAGCTCTTACTTCTATTGAAAACGATTTTGTTTATTGTTCATTTTTCAACTATCAAGTTTCAACTATTCAGTTTACAGGTATTTTCATTATTAAGGTTTCTTTAGAAGTTTAAATCCACATTAAAAAAATACTACAATGCTAAAAAATTTGGATTGCAGTGCAAAATTCTCACACGAGTCCCACTGGTTTTCTGATTAAATACGCAGAAATTTTAATAAGATTTTGATACATTATAGTTGAGATCGATTGAAAAATAACTCAGTGTTAGTATGATGCATGCACCTTAGAAAAACAAGTTGGAAATTGTACGTTAAAACGTGACAAATGAGGGCCTTTCTTACTATAACTAGTTTTACAAAGTAAAAAATCATCATCATTATTTCAGTGAAATGAATTATATCGTCTGTTATGAGCGAAATGAGCATGCCTTTCTTTTTCTCTTATTACGTATGCCACGTTTAGAGATGCGAATTTTCTTTCGACACCAGATTACAGCGCCTAGAATACATAGTGTGGAAACCGGCAAATGGTGTAATGCTTTAAAAAGTTGTGATATTCTAGGCGCTGTAACCAGATAGCGTTGCAAAATTTACCATGGAGATCTTGCTTTGCGAATGATTACCTCCATGGCATAATATTTCTATGATTCACGATGAACGAATCTCTTGCGTTTATTTACTTTAAGGGATATTGGGATAAATATTGGGCTATTAACCTAATTTTAACTAAAGTTATCTCAGAATCTATATATATTTTTAATGTAACTCATCTCTCAAGCAAACAATTTTTTTGAGCGATCTTTCTAAAAATGTAACTTTTATGCAATTTTATTCGAAAAAATAATTTGGAATAAAAATGACCACCTGGCACATGAAATAAGAAATGGTCTGCCCGTATTTGTTTTCCTCTGCCACATGACTTGCGCTTTTATTATATAGATTGTGTATGATAAGAGTTAATAGAATGTAGAAAACTTTTATTATTATCTTTTTATCAATTCGATTTTCACAAAATTTGAAATGACTTGACAAAATTCTGTGACGATTATATGCATTAAATTTCAAACCATTTGTTTGAATATTTTTCAAGCTGTTATATGCGGACTGACGGACGGACGGACGGACCAGGTAACGAATATAGTTGCTACGTATTATATGAATTATGTATGATACACTGCAAAAAATAATTGTTGATTTTACAGTATAAAACTGGCATCCCAGCTGCCAGTATTATACCGTAAAATTAACAGTATTAAACAGTAAAATAAGCAGTAATACGCTACCGCGCATGCGCGGTAGCGTATTACTGCTTATTTTACTGTTATTTTTACAATTATTTTTTGCAGTGTAGGAGTTAATAGAATGCTCAATAATACACGCATAATATGATTTTTTTTTTTTTTTTTTTTTTTTTTTTTTGTATAAAACGCGCTAAAAAAAAATGTCGGACACATTACCGAAAATCCAGCACTGTGTATACGGGTTTGTGTGTACTTGTAAGCATACACATACAGAGATAAATAAAGTGGGCAAAAGATTGAACGAATGAAGAGATACTGATTTTTATTTAAAAACTTTTCCTAAATTCTATTCGAGACGAAAACAAGATATGAAAAATAATACCGACTACGTGTCTCACTTTTAAAAAAACTTAATGCATAGAATAAAAATAAAATCTAGCCGGAAAAGCTTAAAGGAATATAAGCAGCAAACAATCAATGGAGAAAGTTCAAAAGAACGTTTTATTGATTTCATGGATCGCAACTTCCAATTGTTACGCGCGCCTCTTTTCTGCTTTCTCAGCCCGACTCCAACAGGCGCCGAAAGACGTCACATAAAGTCAAAATGACGAGTAGGTGGAGGTTAGGACATCCTTACAGCATGTCATTCGAAATGACACGATATCTGGTTACTGCGCTCGTAAAGCCCGTCGCAGAGATTTAAATTCTATTGATCATTCAATTAAGGAGTACAAAATAGGAATGAATAAATAAATGCATATATCTATTCTGATCTCGAAGGGGTCCTTATAGAGGTGAGACGGGCTCGGGCTCGTTTTTTTGTACCAAACTTCGGGATCAGGCGGACTCGGGCTCAAAGTGGAAATTGTATTTATGAACAAATCGAAAAAAGAAAAAGAAAAATTGCTATTTGAGAAATCAGAATGTTATTAAAAGTTTCTTGAAATGTTTTACAATCTTCGAAAAATCAATTTGAAAGGGAATTGAATTTTTATTCAAGGTCCGTACGCTTTTACTACAATTTTTTAATAGAATTTTTCTATTTAATTTTTAAGTAGCAGAAATTGTAGACTTTAATTACATGTAGAGTTTAATTAGAGTTTAATTGTAGAGTTTAATTACATGGTTTGTAATACTTTTCTGAATTTAAATAAGGCGAAAAATTCTATTAGCCAATTGTGGTGAAAGCGTACAAACACTGTTTGTTATTGCACCGAAGAAAAAAAATGTTTCTGACTCCTTGTCACGATCAGTGTTAATACCATAAAAAAGACGTGGGATATTGAAGTCTTGTGGTCTTATCTATCCTCTCTTTCTGTTTTTTTTTTTTTTTTTTTTTTTTTCAAAATTACTGGAAAACAGAACTCGTGTTTTTCTGACGTTGTACAGTAATACTTTAAAATAATAAAAATAATGATTTTGTAGATTTTTGCAGGTGGTTGAACAACAAATTTGCTATTTTATACAGGTTTTCAGGAACATGAAAAGCACGAAACGTCGCGTCGCTGGAAGAGTGTTTAAGATTAATAGTTATTTCTAAGTAAAAAGAGATTTTTAAATGAAAAATAATTTTAAAATGTTATTAACAATTTACAATTTTATACTGTGTACTTTCAGTATTGGGCTCGGTCTCTGATGATACAAAATATATCGGACTCGCGTGGGCTCAAATTTCGAATCGTCGGACTATGGTTCCGAAAAAGAGCCCGAACTCATCTCTAAGGTCCTTACATATCTGTAAATACCATTCCATAACTTTTTTTTAAATTATGAGAAAGTTATAAAAATTATGAGAAAACTATTGAACCGAAATGGACATTGGATGACTTGATGGAAAGACCCCATCCTGATTCCTCAATTTTGGGGATGGTGTAGTTTACTTTTAAAAGTTATTACAAAATTGTTGGAAAACTATTGAACCGATCTGGACATTCATCGTGCATTGCAGGATTCAAGAAGGAAAAAGCAAAACATTATACATTACCGATTTTAATAAAATATTATGTCAGTTGACAAATATTACAGGCTATCATGAGTCATGACTAAAGCTTCCAACCATCCAATTTCAGAGGATTTGTAATGCCTTTAGTTCCAGACCGGATACAAAATGTCTGCTTAAATTTAAAAAAAAAAAACACTATTTTTTTTTAAAATTATTATTTAATAGGCACATAGTATTGTTCGCACGCAGAAGTGTACATGCATCAAGATTCACGTATCATGCACTATATTTCTCCTATTGGCCTGATTATCTCCATTAAAAGTATTTTTCTTTTTAACACTTTCCAACCTAGTTGAAAAGTGTTTATGACTTCGGTTTGTCTGGCCGTCTGCCGTCTGTCCGTGCTCTAACTCCCGTAAATATGCTCGCATTGCCTTGCAATTTTTATATGTTATTGTCGTTATCTATAGCACGTTCCCTATTTCAACTGAAGTGTGTAGCATTTATAGTTTTTTTACAGGGACACTCAAAAGAATTCCGTTACATTACGGTCTATGGGGAAAAATCATTTTCGGTTTATTTTAATGATGTTACACAATTGCAAACACATTGTAATTGATATATATCACTAAGGTGTATTACAAGAAGCTTAATATGGAATAGGGTGTGGATAGCACTTATAGTTAATTTACAGGGACAGTCAAAAGAATTCCGTTACATTACGTCTATGGAGAAAAATCGTCTGCGGTTTAATTAAATAATGTTTCACTATTTTAAACGCATTGAAATTTATATATATCACTAAGGTGCATTACAAGAGGCTTACTACAGAATATTGTGTGTATAGCAGTCATCGTTCATTTACAGGGACACACAAAAGAATTCTCTACTGTCTGTTAACAATAATTCCTGGAAGTACGTTTTAAGTTACTGAACGCGATTTTAAATTTAACTCACTTTTTGTTTATTACGTGGTGTGTATAAATTCTGTAGATCATATACAGGCAAATACAAAAGTTCGTGAACACGTTTCCGTTTATTGACAGAAACTCCAGAAGGAGAATTTTAAACTGTGCTACGCGTTTCTTAACTGAACTAAAATTTAGCATCCTATGTAGTATATATACAAATCTATAGATCATATACAGGGCTGAATACAAGTATTCGGATATTTTTTCGAATGTTGTATACGTTGGAAATTCCTGAAATTATGTTTTTAAATATGTTATGCGTTTTTCAAATTGTTTACTTAGATGTTATCTCTCAGCTTATTAAACGGTATGATTTGTAAAATTATTTTGGAAGCGTTGGAAAGTGTTACATAATCTATGCTTGACGCATGATTTTTCGTTCTTTTTTTAAATGATAGTAGATCGCATTGGGTGCAGTCAGTTTAAACTCTATGATTGTGCTTGCGCCTCTTTTCTACTTTCTCAATTCGGTTTCCGACAGGCGCCGAAAATTTTCACATAAGTCAAAATGACGGAGTAGATGGAGGTTAGGACATCCTGGTACAGCATGTCATTCGAAATGGCATAGTATCTGGTTGTTCGCTCGGAATACCTGTCGCAGAGATTTAAATTCTATTGATCAAGTCAGTTAAGTGTACAAAATAGCATTAGCGCAGGAAAGAGGAAGGTTTGGGAGTTATAACGATCTCGAAGCCGCCGCGGTTGTCCGACGTATTTATACGCCCCGATGTCTTAAACTTATTTAATTTAGCTTTTAATTTTTTTTCGGATAGGGATCTTCCGTGATTGGCTCTACTACCGTTCCAGTTACAGCGTTGATATGAGGGAAGGGGAACGACCGCGCGCCACCTGTTCCGCGAAGTAGCGGCGGTCGGTAGAAGAACTATAATGATCTCGAAGCCGACGTGGTCGTCTGACGAATTTAAATGCTTCGGACCGCCTGAACTCGCTGCTCGATATCTGAAACTTATTAAATTTAGCTTTTAAATTTTTGCGTAAAATGGGGCCGAGCACTGCTACTTCGCCGAACAGGCGGCGCACAGTCGTTCGCCATCCCTCAGCGCTAATACCGCAACTGTAGTAAACCCGATCACGGAAGATCTCCACTGGAAAATATTAAAATCTAAATTCAGTAAATTTGAGTTAAATGAAAGTAACAATAGTTAATGAAAAATCTTCCTTAATTCATATTTAAGAAAAGCTATAAATTTACTAGCAAGCTACGCTGGTCAATTTCTTATAACAAACTCTTAATCCAACAAAATATTGACATTTCATAATTCACTTTTATATTTTAACAGATCAATAAGGCTACTATAATTTGTGACTCGTGCTATAGCCAATATACACGCCAGGACACGTCGCCCTTATCATTATCTTTTTACGCATGAAGGTTTTGCTATGGTACTCCATTGTGAAATTTAGTAATTTTTCAAATTCAATATTTGAAAAATGGCATAATTATTAGATTTGAAATTTATATCAAGAAAAATACAATTTTTTACCTTTCAAACGCAGTTTGCCTAACAATTTTCTGACAAATACTTTTCGAGCTACTATTTTTTTTCAGTAACTTCAAATGTTTCATTTTCCGAGATTAATCTGTGGCAACAATTAGCGAAAAACCCAGTCGTCAGAAACGCATAGTTTTTTTAATTAAAGAGGCTGTTGAAGCAGGGATTGTCACCACCAATTTGCCACCATCACTTTTGAAATCGGTTCGGTAGTTCTAGAGATTCCATAGAAATTGTAATTTAGAATGTTTTCAGAACGCTTTTCGCTCATTTCACCATTTTAAATTTCGAATTTTGTTTTTGTTTTTTTGTTTTAGAGAGCATTTACATCTTATAAGTAACTACAATGCCAAATTTCAAATTTCTAGCTCCTTCAGTATAAAAAAAATCGCAATTGTAGAACGTTCTTCGCTCCTGCACCCCCCTGGGGTTAGTGACACCGACATAAAATATAGCCTATGTTGGAGCAGGGGTTGTCACCATCAATTTGCCACCATCACTTTTGAAATCAGTTCGTTAGTTCTTAGAGATTCCATAGAAATTGTAATTTAGAATGTTTTTAGAACGCTTTTCGCTCATTTCACCCTTTTAAATTTTGATTTTTTTTTGTTTGTTTTTAGAAAGCATTTACATCTTATAAGTAACTACAATGCCAAATTTCAAATTTCTAGCTCCTTCAGTATAAAAAAGATGCAATTTTAGAACGTTTTTCGCTCCTGCACCCCCCTGGGGTTAGTGACACCGACATAAAATATATCCTGTGTTGGAGCAGGGGTTGTCACCATAAATTTGTCACCATCACTTTTGAAATCGGTTCGGTAGTTCTAGAGATTCCATAGAAATTGTAATTTAGAATTTTTTAGAACGCTTTTCGCTCATTTCGCCCTTCTAAATTTCGAATTTCTTTTATTTTGTTTTTACAGAGCATTTACATCTTATAAGTAACTACAACGCCAAATTTCAAATTTCTAGCTCATTCAGTATAAAAAAGATCTCAATTTTAGAACGTTTTTCGCTCCTGCACCCCCCTGTGGTTAGTGACACCGACATAAAATATAGCCTATGTTGGAGCAGGGGTTGTCACCATCAATTTGCCACCATCACTTTTGAAATCGGTTCGGTAGTTCCAGAGATTCCATAGAAATTGTAATTTAGAATGTTTTTAGAACGCTTTTCGCTCATTTCACCCTTTTAAATTTCGAATTTTGTTAGAATTTGTTTTTAGAGAGCATTTACATCTTATAAGTAACTACAATGCCAAATTTCAAATTTCTAGCTCCTTCAGTATAAAAAAGATGCAATTTTAGAACGTTTTTCGCTCCTGCACCCCCCTGGGGTTAGTGACACCGACATAAAATATAGCCAATTAATCAATCTTGAAGCAGGGGTTATCACCATCAATTTGCCACCATCACTTTTGAAATCGGTTCGTTAGTTCCAGAGATTCCATAGAAATTGTAATTTAGAATGTTTTTAGAACGCTTTTCGCTCATTTCATCCTTTTAAATTTCGAATTTTTTTAAAATTTTATTCTTAGAGAGCATTTACATCTTATTAGTAACTACAATGCCAAATTTCAAATTTCTAGCTCCTTCAGTATAAAAAAAATCGCAATTGTAGAACGTTCTTCGCTCCTGCACCCCCCTGGGGTTAGTGACACCGACATAAAATATAGCCTATGTTGGAGCAGGGGTTGTCACCATCAATTTGCCACCATCACTTTTGAAATCAGTTCGTTAGTTCTTAGAGATTCCATAGAAATTGTAATTTAGAATGTTTTTAGAACGCTTTTCGCTCATTTCACCCTTTTAAATTTTGATTTTTTTTTTGTTTGTTTTTAGAAAGCATTTACATCTTATAAGTAACTACAATGCCAAATTTCAAATTTCTAGCTCCTTCAGTATAAAAAAGATGCAATTTTAGAACGTTTTTCGCTCCTGCACCCCCCTGGGGTTAGTGACACCGACATAAAATATATCCTGTGTTGGAGCAGGGGTTGTCACCATAAATTTGTCACCATCACTTTTGAAATCGGTTCGGTAGTTCTAGAGATTCCATAGAAATTGTAATTTAGAATTTTTTAGAACGCTTTTCGCTCATTTCGCCCTTCTAAATTTCGAATTTCTTTTATTTTGTTTTTACAGAGCATTTACATCTTATAAGTAACTACAACGCCAAATTTCAAATTTCTAGCTCATTCAGTATAAAAAAGATCTCAATTTTAGAACGTTTTTCGCTCCTGCACCCCCCTGTGGTTAGTGACACCGACATAAAATATAGCCTATGTTGGAGCAGGGGTTGTCACCATCAATTTGCCACCATCACTTTTGAAATCGGTTCGGTAGTTCCAGAGATTCCATAGAAATTGTAATTTAGAATGTTTTTAGAACGCTTTTCGCTCATTTCACCCTTTTAAATTTCGAATTTTGTTAGAATTTGTTTTTAGAGAGCATTTACATCTTATAAGTAACTACAATGCCAAATTTCAAATTTCTAGCTCCTTCAGTATAAAAAAGATGCAATTTTAGAACGTTTTTCGCTCCTGCACCCCCCTGGGGTTAGTGACACCGACATAAAATATAGCCAATTAATCAATCTTGAAGCAGGGGTTATCACCATCAATTTGCCGCCATCACTTTTGAAATCGGTTCGTTAGTTCCAGAGATTCCATAGAAATTGTAATTTAGAATGTTTTTAGAACGCTTTTCGCTCATTTCATCCTTTTAAATTTCGAATTTTTTTAAAATTTTATTCTTAGAGAGCATTTACATCTTATTAGTAACTACAATGCCAAATTTCAAATTTCTAGCTCCTTCAGTATAAACAAAATGGCAATTTTAGAACGTTTTTCGCTCCTGCACCCCCCTGGGAATTGTGGCACCCACAAAACATATATCCTATGTTGGAGCAGGGGTTGTCACCATCAGTTTGCCACCATCACTTTTGAAATCGGTTCGGTAGTTCCAGAGATTCCATAGAAATTGTAATTTAGAATGTTTTTAGTACGCTTTTCGCTCATTTCACCCTTTTAAATTTCGATTTTTTTTTTATTTTGTTCTTAGAGAGCCTTTACATGTTATAAGTAACTACAACGCCAAATTTCAAATTTCTAGCTCCTTCAGTATAAAAAAGATCTCAATTTTAGAATGTTTTTCGCTCCTGCACCCCTGGGGATAGTGGCACCCACAAAAAATATATCCTATGTTGAAGCAGGGGTTGTCACCATCAATTTGCCACCATCACTTTTAAAATCGGTTCGGTAGTTCTAGAGATTCCATAGAAATTGTAATTTAGAATGTTTTTAGAACGCTTTTCGCTCATTTCGCCCTTCTAAATTTCGAATTTCTTTTATTTTGTTTTTACAGAGCATTTACATCTTATAAGTAACTACAACGCCAAATTTCAAATTTCTAGCTCCTTCAGTATAAAAAAGATCTCAATTTTAGAACGTTTTTCGCTCCTGCACCCCACTGTGGTTAGTGACACCGAAATAAAATATATCCTATGTTGGAGCAGGGGTTGTCACCATCAATTTGCCACAATCTCTTTTGAAATCGGTTCGGTAGCTCCAGAGATTCCATAGAAATTGTAATTTAGAATGTTTTTAGAACGCTTTTCGCTCATTTCACCCTTTTAAATTTCGATTTTTTTTTATTTTGTTTTTAGAGAGCATTTACATCTTATAAGTAACTACAACGCCAAATTTCAAATTTCTAGCTGCTCCAGTATAAAAAAGATCGCAATTTTAGAACGTTTTTCGCTCCTGCACCCCCCTGGGGGTTGTGGCACCGACATAAAATATAGCCTATGTTGGAGCAACGGTTGTCACCATCAATTTGCAACCATCACTTTTGAAATCGGTTCGGTAGTTCCAGTGATTACCCGTACAAACAAACAAACAAACAAACAAACAAAAAAACAATCTTTACTCCTTTATAATATTAGTATAGATAGATTAGGTTTATGATGTTAATATGGCTTCTATTTAACTTTATGATGAATAGCATATAGAAATTAATCAGTCATGAATTCTTCTGCACAATAAAACAATCGATGCAAAAATAGATTCTTTTCATGATCAAAGTGATTTTATCATTGAAGATTGGAAACAATAAAAAACTCAAAAAACTTTTGTGCAAAATTTTGTTATCTAATGTAAAATATAAACCTTATTAGTGGATGACACAAGACTTTTGAACATACATATGTATTCACACAAAGAAAATTGAAGTTTTTTTTTAATTTATTTATTTCTAATGATAAAAAATTGCAACAAAATTATGTAAAAATGATCCATATCAGTTTTTTTTTAATTACAAATCTGCTCTGCATATCTGCTTTTTCTTTTACTGAAATCAATATAGATAACAAGTCAAAAGTTCAAATACCTTTCAAAATACTTCTATGACTAAACATGAAATGTGAAACTAAAATCGATTCAGCTGTTCGGTTGTTTATTACATATATATCACTTACAAATACAGTAAAATATTGATATTTACAATGAGGGTTTATCAATTTCTACAATTAAAAAATAATTAATAACGTTATAAATGAATAATCATTTTTTCGTTAAAACAAAAATTTAGCAATTGCTAAAAAATATCTCACATTTGCTGCAGTATTACTCGTCACATGCTTTTATGAAAATTAATTTCTTCGATGCGAATTTTTGACAGAAAACCTCGATTTATTATAAATGTGATATTCCATGAAAAAGTGATTGTGAAAGGGGTGCAGATATTGCAGATTTCTGAAGTTTTTATTTAAAGATATTTTGATTTTTAATTTCATCATTTTGACGTTCTGGAATTTAAGTGCTTTTCGCGAATTTTCTACGAATTTTTTTGCGAATTTCTAACGAGCTTATCAATAATAATCTCAATAATTTTTCAATCCAGTCTATACTATCCATTCATAATAAGAGAAACCATAGAGATAGTAACACGCAAAAATACACTATGTAACGAAGCAGCATCTTTTAACTTACCGAAATTGGGGCTCGAGGTACACCATGGTTACAAATAAGGAAATAAACAGCCAAGTAAAAATAAAAACTAACGTGCGTAATTGTTTAATAAGTACATGAAAATTAAATGCTAGCATTTCAAATAATAACTTCAAAGACCGTGCAATTATAGAATATTCTCATTTGTTTTTGAAAATGGCTTGGAGTGAGCCAAAACATGTCAAGAATCTAATATTTTACTGTATATTATGTTGTTAATTTACACCTTTTAGCATTTAAAAGAAATATAACACACGTACTGTTTTTGTTAACACTTTCAAATATAGTCGAAAAGTGTTTAGGAATTCGGTTTGTCTGTCCGTGCTCTAACTCGCGTAAATATAATCCGATTGTCATGTAATTGATATATGTTATTGGAGATTAATATGGTATGTTCGGTATTGAAAATGAAATGTGTAGATTTATAATTCGTTTACAGGCGCACTGAAAAGAATTCGTTTCATTGTGGTCTATGGAGAAAAATCGTTTGCAATGTTTTTTTAATGATGTTACACTATTTCAAACCTTTTGAAAATGATATACAGCACTGAGCAGAACTACAAGATGCTTAGTACAGAATATGGTGTGCATAGCATTTATCGCTTTTGTTTTGAATGTTACTTTTGTGGCAACACTAATTTGAGGAAAACCTTTCATTTTATTTACGAAAACAATGCCAATTTAATTCTTAATTAACTGTAATTTTTAATCAAAATACATGTTTTAACGAAATGTGAGTGTACTATGTCAGAAGACTGTTCCAAACCCTTTCATATTGTAACTCATTCATCGTTCTTTGTCTTGTATTTGCTTAGAAAAAGTGATGTTGACAACAGAAATAATACTATAAAGGATCTATAGATCATATGCAGGGATTCACAAAAATATTTGAAAAAAATTCCGGCTAGATGGTAATTGCTGAAATTGAGTTTTCAGTTGTTTTATGCTTTTTTTTTTTTTTCAAATTGTTTAACTTAAATATCATCTTTCACGTTATTAAACGGGGAAGTTTTCTTACGTTTTGAGTGTGTTGGAAAGTCATAATCTATGCTCATCGAATTATTTTTCTTTGTTGTTTTAGTATGCACTTTGCTTTTACAAGTGCGTTAAAAAATAATATAACAAGCTACACTAAATGTAAATAAAACGAAGCACGTATAGTCTCGTACGAATTTGATACATCGTATAGTTCGTGATAGATATAGTTCGGGAAGTTTGAAGAGGAAAAATTTTATTCTTCAAAATATTCGGAAGAAATATACACTCATATTTATTAAACAATTTCTCTTGGAATTTATAATGTGTAAAATGAAATAATACAATATGATGTTACATATGCACATCAACGAGGACAGTATTTATATATAATCAAATATAAATACTATGTTACTTATATTTGAACATATCGTGCACTCCTTTATAATACAAATTATTGTTCTAAAGAACTAAGAAAGAAAAGCATGCGTCAAGCTTAGATTATGAAATATTTTCCAGCATTTTACAATATTGTAACGAAGTTTCGCCATTTGATTTGATACAGTGAAAGAAGAAATCTAAATGAACAATTTAGAAAACGTATAACACAGTTGAAAACCCGCTTTAAGCAATTACCGCCCATAGATGGTTAACCCCTTGGGTACATTTGACGACTGAGACTCGTCATCAGTATTGTTCACGGATTTTTTTTTTTAAATTCAGAAATTTCGAATTTATATCAGAAAATTCAAACAGTACTTGTCGCTTCTTTTTAATCAGGGAATATCTGTCAACAAATACAGAAAAAACACAATTCCAAATTTCTGGTATGTCTGTTCGGTATGTTTTTTTTTCAAATAAATCTGTACCCAAAGGGTTAAATCTTAAATATTCGAACTATTTTGTGCAGCCCTGGATATTATCGAAATATTGTATTACAAATCACTCAATATACTGAAATTTTGTTAAGATTTAAAACGTAAATCACAAATGAAAACGCACTACTAGCAATTATAGCTTCTATACAGTGTTATAAGCAAATTCTTTTGTGTGTCCCTGTAAATGCAGTATAAATGCTACGCACTATATATACACTGAAAAACATTTTGTAGTGCATCTCAGTAATACATATCAATTTCATTGTGTTTGAAGTAGTGAAATATCATTAAAAAACACTGCAAACAATATTACCCCCATACACTGTAATGGAATGGAATCTTTTGTGTGTCCCTGTAAACGAACTATAAATGCTGCACACGCCATTTTCTATAAACGTCCTATGGTAAAACTCAAAAATATATATCACTGGCATGGAAATCCAAATATATTTTTGAAAGTTAGAACGAGGACAAACAAACGAACCGAAGTTATAAACACGTTTCAACTATATCCAATGGTTGGAATATCATATTTGAGATTTTTTCCACCAGAGCGAAAATATACCGGGACCAGGACTCGAACCTGGGTACTTTGGGTCCCAAAGCTCCCAGGTTAGAGTCCTGGTCCCGGCATATTTTCGCTATATTTTCGCTCTGTTGGAAAAAATCTCAACTATGATACTCCAAACCAAAGTACCCAGGTTCGAGTCCTAGTCCCGGCATATTTTCGCTCTGTAGGAAAAAATCTCAAATATGTTACTCTAAACCAAAGTACCCAGGTTCGAGTCCTGGTCCCGGCATATTTTCGCTTTGTTGGAAAAAATCTCAAATATGATACTCCAAACCAAAGTACCCAGGTTCGAGTCCTGGCCCCGGCATATTTTCGCTTTGTTGGAAAAAATCTCAAATATGATACTCCAAACCAAAGTACCCAGGTTCGAGTCCTGGCCCCGGCATATTTTCGCTCTGTTGGAAAAAATCTCAAATATGATACTCCAAACCAAAGTACCCAGGTTCGAGTCCTGGTCCCGGCATATTTTTGCTCTGTTGGAAAAAAATCTCAAATATGATACTCCAACCATTGGATATAATTTACCTAGTTGAATATACTTTCCTCTGCTCATTATACTTTTCAACTATCTTAGCAAGTATCAAAAAGAAGGTTCGCGTTCTCATTTTTGTATAGATATCTTTTAACAGGGTATTTATCAAATTTACTAATTCCCTTTTCTGTTACTATATAAATCAATTTATCTTTAATCGAAGCCATGATATTAGTTTTTCGTGCTTAACAACCAAGTTAAAATATGCTTAACGAATTTCATTGAAATGATTTATTACGTTTTCTGTAGGATGTAACGGCTCCTCATTACACCACGGATTGCCTCGAAAATATTTTTCATCGATTTCAAAATATAAAAATGCTATCGAACTCTTATCTCTTATATAAAATTAGACGATAAAGAAAATGTTTCGTGCTAAGTTTTATCTAAATGTTGGATTGCACTTTGATTTCTGCATTGTATGTTACGTAGAAATTTTAAAAAGTTTTCTTTACTATTATTTATCATGGTTTTTTTTTTTTTTTTTTTAAAGATATATTTTTTGCTCCAAATTAAAAAAAATATATGTATATTCGCGCGAATTATGTTCTAAATAACTAACTGAATAAATAACTAACTGAAAACTAAAAGTATTCTGTTTCATTCATATTTTGAGGGCGTTATTTTCTAAAGTTATATTTATTCCTTTATCAATAATTCGAGAAGATAGCTATAAAATTTTAATATTATAGTATTTTCGGCTTAATTTTCAAAACAAAAATTGATTGATTGTTTTTCGGTATTTTTTTTTTTTTTCAGGATTGCAGCTTTTTAGATAATTTTAACCGGCTAAAAATATAGTCAATCAATAAAAATAAAATAGAATTGAAGAACTGACAAACTTTATTCATTAATAAATAAAGTGACAGGGTTGCTTATTGATTTCAATCGCCTGAAGAATCTAGTGTTATTTTTTTTTAATATAAGCACCCCAATACTGGAAAGAAATGATTATTGTTGCAATTGTAGCGATGAACTTTATTATTATGAGAATTATTTCTCTTTTTTTCACATTATTTTATTTAACTCAATTTGGTTTTTGTATGTAAAGATTACTGATGGGCATAACGATTATTTTGATTATTCAAATGAACCATTCGGGCATGCGCACAAGCATATCTATCAAACTTTTTTTTTTTTTTAATTACCACCAGAAATTTTGAAAAAAAAAAAAAATAAGTTTCTGACTTTAATTAGAATTAGATTAGATGCCAGATAAAAATAAAAAATGTGTTTTGTTTAAATTGAAAAAAAAAATTGAAGTTTGACAGATATGCTTCTGCGCATTCTCGAATGAATCATTCGAATAATCAAAATAATCGTTATGCCCATCACTAGTTACAATTATATACGAGTTACAACAACAATGGATTTAATTATGCGCCAAACCAAGGTCGACTGGCTATGGAATTGCAACAATGCAATATTTCAAACACTAAAAAGTAGACAGTAAAAATAAATTTAAAAAATACACAATTATCAATTAACAGTTTAATATTAATTAAATTATTATACCTTAAGAAAACAATTTACAAATCTCGAATAGCTAGGTTAATTTTTTTTTCTTTCCTGTTACCATATCTTTCAAAAATAACAAAAATTATATGTTTAATAAATTCACTAGCTACCAAGCGTTAAACAACGAGGAATTTTCCATAATCGGTGTGCGTTTTCAGTAGGTTATACTAGTATACATGAAAAGATTCTTAGAAGGTTTAACAGCAAATAACAGATTTTATTAAAACTTAAAAACATGATTGAAAATCGTACGCGCGCACAACTACATTTCGCAGCAACCAACAACGAACTACTGTTGCCAAATTGAGAGTCAGGAAAGTTCTTCGATTTGATTCAGTTCAATTGAGTTCCGTTTTTGTCAAGAGATCGCTTGTGTTTGTTGCCACATCACCTATACTTCCCAGAGATGAAGTAACATCAAAGTAACGGGGATTAAATGTAACTCGATAACCTGACTTCATGAATATGGTAGACGGGTCAGAATCAGAAGACGGTTTTTGATTGCTTATCAGGCCAGAATGAGACTATGGTTGGTCAAATGCGAGTGGTGGTGCAGGGAGAAATACTGGTTGCTCTGGAGGTACTGCATCAGGAACCACAACGAGGAATGCAGGTTTCAACCTGTTAATGTTCACTGTTCTTTTTCTGCTTAAATGGATGGTGAAGGTTTTATCACTGCATAATAACACCCGAAATTGTCCTATATAAAATGGTTATTGATTGTTACGGGTGGAATCTTGTCGTAAAGAGACATGGCTAGATGAAGAAAGTGCATTGGACACAAAAATAAAACGACCAGTTCGTAGGCTGATTGGGACAGGACGAATTGCAGATTGGTGATCTTTCAATCAACCAAAAAATGTAGCTGGGCCTACATAGTCTCTGGAGGCGGAAAAAAATTCACAAGGTAATCGAAAGGTTTCAACATATACGAGTTCAGCAACACTGGCTTGGAGGTCTTCTTTGATGGATGAGCAAAGCTCCAGGAGAATAGTGGATAATATTTCAACCCGGCGTTCTGTGGCATAGCAGCGTATGGCATCCCTAATACTTCTGTGAAATCATTCAACACGATTATTCGATGCCGGGTGGTATGGCGTCGTGTGTTTAAGATGGGTGCTAATAATATTTGCCAAACTCTAGGGCAGCTGAAATTCGTATTGTCATCCACGGTCTGTGGTGATACGGAGTGGTACACAAAACCTTCAAATCCACTCAAAATAGAATTTGAAGGCATTTGTGTCATCTGTTATATTCTCTATTGGCCTCTGGCCAACGTGTTAATCTGTCCACTAATTTTAAAAGGTATTGGAATCCTTTCGATTGAGGTAGAGACCCAACGAAATCCAGTGGACATGCTCAAAGCGAGAGCTTTGAATGGAAAACTGTCTAGGTCGACTAAAAGTGTACTTATGGAACTTGCTCTGCGTTGACATAAAATGTAGGAACGAATCAATTTGTCAATCTCAGGCTGCATAGAAGGCCAACAGAAGCGTTGTTTTATCAGCTGTATGGTTGCGTTGTCACCAGGATGAGAAAGTCTATGAATGCTTTCAAAATTCTGGCGACACATCACTTAGTGTACGAAAGGTCTGATTTTGTCAGTTGAGATATGACAGTATAATTCAGATTGAACACCACTCTCTAACGGAAACTTCCACTAAGCTCGAAGAGGCAGGATTTTGCAATATCTCGCACAGTTCACTGTCACTCAGTTGTGTTTCAGCCGTAGATTGAAAACTGAAATCCAGGATATTGTATTTATGAAGGAGACAGCATCAGCAACACTATTATCTTGCCCGCTGATGTGCCGAATATCTGTTGAAAATTGAGCGATGAAGTCGAGATGCTGAAGTTGTCAAGGTTCTCTCAACACATCTCAATTTTCTGAGCAAAGGAAAAACATAGAGGTTTATGGTCAGTATTTAGGATAAGTTGGGGGTAACTGGACCAAGGAGATAACTGGATCATAGGCTATTTTTTAATTAACCGTTTGTGTCTTTTAAGATTTAAAAGTTGGCAACTTTGCAGAGCGCTATCTGTACTTCTTAAAACAACGCGTGTGAGCTCAATCATAACTCTGATTTTGCTGTAATAGGTTGCCTAAAATTTAGGAAAATTTTTTATACGATAAGTATTTTTATTAAACAATATATATTTTTTAAAGATTACGCATAAATGCATTATTATTATTATTAGGTATCTATACATATTTACTTCATCTTTTAAATGTAAGGATGGTGTTCCAGTTACCCTATAAATTTTTCAAGAATGGGCTAACTGGGACATGTATCAGCAGAAACTGGTTTCCACAAGACGCAGTTATCCCAACAGTTATAAAAAAGAAATTGGAGTTGCTTTTATTACAGGAAATTAATTTCTCCATTGTTTTTTGCTTGCAATAAAAATGTTATATAATACCTACAGTTTTTTAACTGAACACACGTTTGTCAAACAAAATTTCTTAAATTACCTAGCCAAACCATGAAATTTTACGATACAGATGAAGAGGCCTACGTAAGACAAAGTGACATTATTAGAAAATCACCAAAGCCAATAAAAAAATAGAATAGTTCCGTTCGATATAAAAAATATGGTTACAATCTCCACAGATTTAGAGGAACATTCATTGAGTTAGATAAAAAAGAGAATGAGACACTTAAGTACTTTCTTACCCGTTTGTTCACAGATTTTTCTTGTTCATTTTTTCCCTAAAATATCCATGTAAATTTTATACTT
This sequence comes from Maratus michaelseni, assembly GCA_963931845.1. NCBI lineage: Eukaryota > Metazoa > Arthropoda > Arachnida > Araneae > Salticidae > Maratus > Maratus michaelseni. Next base: position 261,048,544 of record OZ007587.1, on the reverse strand, counting down.
ATTATTTAGACTAAAGTACATAAGTACTTACTTAATTCATATGTTTTTTGTATAAATAACTCTAATGACTACGCATTTGGTGCTTTTTTTAAACACCTTGACAGAAAAGGTTTCCCTTACAAGACTTTTTAATCGATATATAATTTACATGATCTGTCTAGCTTACATTTTTCTAAGATGTTTACAGTTTTTGAAAGAGGCCCTGATACCTCAGTTTAAAGAAAACTAACGAGTGTGGAACCCAGACCTTCCTTGTCCTCTTGCTCCATTTTTAAGTGGTAACTGGACCCGTGGAGAGGAAAAGATGAAATATATATATATATATATATATATATATATATATATATATATATTAGACAGTAATGTACAGTTTTGAAATTTTCTATTTGATAGAGTGGATCTAATTGAACACGCATTTACATAGGTTCAGAATTTAATTCAAAGTGACACTGGCATCTGGAAGCTGAATTTCCATAAACTCCAGAGTTATGTAAAATCATGACCTTGTTGCCCCAGGTAACTTTATGGTAAATTACCTAGCTTTGACCATGTACCTAAAGTACTTAATTGTCTCATAAATGGCTAACAGCTCTCTATCATAAGCTGAATAGTTTCTTCGTATTGGAGAAAGTTGTTCATGAATGTGCCTTTGAAAAGTCTGGCAGGATTAGACAATCCAAATGGCATAAAAACAAATTCGAGTAAACCAAATGGGGTATTAATTGCTGTTTTGGGAATGTCAATAAGATTTAGAGGAATATGATGAAAAGCTCTGACACTATCTACTTTTGAGAAAATTTTAAGCACCATGCAAATTATGAGTAAAATCTTATCTATGTGGTATAGGTTATTTATCAAGGCGTGTTATCTTATTAAGTGATTTTAATTTAGATAATAAATAATTACGTTAGATATTTTTAATCTATATAGGAGTAATGAAAAATAAAATCATGATGATTGTTAATTTTCTAATTATTACAATGTATTCCTTTTAAGCCTCTTCCCTTAAACAGATTATGGAGATTTGTTTAAATTTCTTATGGTAATTTATAAGAGGAACTGTAGCGTGATCATAGATTCTCAATATAAATAATTTAGATAATAAATAATTGAGTTAGATTTTTTTTTAATTCTACATGGAAGTAATGAAAAATAAAATCATGATGATTGTTAATTTTTTAATTATTAAAATCTACTCCTTTTAGCTGTACTTCCCTTAAACAAGTATTGGAAATTTGTTTAAATTTCTCATGGTAACTTAAATAAAATAAGTATTGCATGATCATAAATTTTCAATATAAATCGTTTCGATAAATAATTTCGTTACAGTTTTTTCCCCCTAAGTAGAAGTAATGAAAAAATTCATAATGATTATTAATTTTATAATTATTACAACGCATTACTTTTAACTCTACTTCCCTTAAACAGATATGGGAAATTTGTTTAAATTTCTGATGGTCATTTATAAAAGAAAGTATAGCATGATCATAATATTTTTAACTGCCACGATGTATTACTTTCTGCTTTAATTCTTTAAAATTGGTAATGGAGATTTGTTTAAATTTCTGATGGTAACTTATAAAATGGAGTATAGCGTGATCCTAAATATTCAATATAAATAGTTTCGATAATAAGTAATTTTGTTAGCTATTTTTTCTACATAGAAGTAATGAAACAAAATTCATGAGATTCCTGTTAAATCTACTTCCATTAAGCAGGTACTGGAAATTTGTTTAAATTTCCGATGGTCATGTATAAAAGGAAGTGTAGCATGTTCATAAATTTTCAATATAAATAGTTTCGATAATAAATAATTTCGTAGACTTTTCTTTCTACATAGAAGAAATGAAAAAAACAAAAACAAAAAAAAACATAATCGTTAATTTTCTAATTATTACAATGCATTCCTTTTAACCCTGCTTCCCTTAAACAGATAATGGCGATTTTTTTTAATTACTGATGGTAATTTTTAAGAGGAACTGTAGCGTGATCATAAATTCTCAATATAAATAATTTAGATAATAAATGATTGAGTTAGTTTTTTTTAATTATTATTCTACATGGAAAAAATGAAAAATGAAATCATGCTGATTGTTAATTTCTAATTGTTAAACAGTATTATTTTTAACTCCCTTAACCCTTTCCGGCGCGGAGTAAGTCTGTTTATAAAATAATGAAATAATCGACTGATACCAGACATTACAAAAGAATGTATTAGAAAATTAAAACTTGCTTTTTTTCTGTAGTTTATAAAAGGAAAAATTTAATTAAATATTCTTGGTGCCGTTTGTTAGTTTTGGAATTAAAATGAGGTGTCCTTTTTTGTGGACACCGCCCGTTAAAGGGTTAAACAAGTATTGGAAATTTGTTTAATTTTTTTATGGTAATTTATAAAAGGAAATATAGCACGATCATAAATTATTAAACTGCCACGATGTTGAACAAAAACTTTCTGTTCTAATTCCTTGAAATTTGTAATGGTGATTTGTTAAAATGTCTGATGGTAACTTAATAAAAGGAAGTATATCTTGATTATAAATGTTCAATATAAATAGTTTCGATAATAAATAATTTCGACAGATTTTTTTTCTACATAGGAGTGAATTAGAAATATAAGTAATGAAACAAAATTCATGATGACTATTAATTTTCTAGTTATTACAACCTTTTAATTCTACTTCCCTTAAACATGTATTGGAAATTTGTTTAAATTTCTTATGGTCATTTATAAAATGGGGTTTAGTATGATCATAAATTTTCAACCTGCCACGATGTATTACTTTCTGTTCTACTTCCTTGAAATTGGTTATGAAAAGTCTCATAAAATTTTTAGCAGCAAATAATAAAGGTAAATATGACAGCACAATCCATCACTTGCAAGTTGATGACCCTGTTTCTACGGTAACGTCATCACTTGGTTGCGTATCTCCGCGAATTTTATGATGAAAATGTTTGACTAAGAATTTATATGTAGCTATTATTTTCGTTTGTTGAAAGGAATTTTTGTTCATAATGTGTGCAATGTATGCATTGTATAAGTTGTTGTGTGTAACTATAGGGTATCCCTAAACGAACATCTGAACTTTAAAATTCATTAATTCATTAGCTATAATAGAAATAAAGATGAAACAAGAAACAGGTTTATCAGATAGCTCATAAATTTCGAATACAGTAATTTTAAAAATAGTTAAAATTTTCTTCAATAAATGGCTCTGCACTGACTTAACCTGTGAGAATACACAAGCCAACCTCAAAATTTCAAAACAATACCCTTTTCCCATACCCACACTTTTTTTAACTGCAAAGCAGAATAATTAGTGACTTGTGAAACTGATTTGCTTATGATCCAGGTTTATATGTTAGCTTTGAGCATTCAAATCTAATATGTTGAGGCAGTATAGCGCATTCTACTGATAGAAAAGTTTTTTTTTTAATACAAAATTGATGGTACCTTATCCCTTTCCGGCACAGTGGTCCCCCTCCGGGCACACCTAATTTTAATTCCAAACTTGCTTACGGCACCAAGAATATTTTAATAAAATTTTGTTTGTATAATGAAAGGTTAAAATAAGAAGTTTATATTTTCTAAAAAGTCGTTTGTAAATTCCGGTGTCAGTCAGCAATTTCTCATTTTACGAACAGACTTTGTCTGTGCCGGAAAGGGTTAAACTAAACACGCTTTTTCCGTTTTTAGAGCCAGAAAACGCTGAAAATTCAACTCATTAAGTTTGATCGCATAAAAATTGGAGGTTTTTCTGTTTTACTTGTGAATACTAGTTACTTTTTAATGTAGCTTATAGGACCCAGAGACCGTATAAAATTTAAATCCTGCTACTTTTTAAAAAGTAACTAATTTGACGTGAATGGATTTTCGTTTGATGAAAAACAACATTTGAAACATTTTTTGGAATAATTGAAAAAGTGTACCAATTGAAGTCCAGGCTTAGGAATTAGTGATTGATAAACGATAAGAAGGGGCATGCTGTATACAAACGAATTGTGTAACTAGGGATGTAACGAATAGTGATTTGGTCAAATAGCTGAATACAGAATATTTGGCCAAATTTTAGGCTAAATACTAAGTTTTTTTTAAAGAAGTATACATTAATTATAAGTTTTTTAAAGTTAAATTGGAAATAAAGTAAAATAAAAATTGACTTTACATTAATTGTATGTATAAAAATTTTAAGAGCTTGGTGTAATTTTTTTAATATTTGAAACACTTTGATGTTAATTAATAAAACAAGATTATTACTAAATCGAAATTATTAATAGCATAATTTATGTCTGTAGAAACATGTAATTCGTATACATTTTAGCTAAAATACTAACTCAATATTATCACTGTTAAATGTACTTTTTAAATTTATCTCTGAAAAAATACTTATTTCAATAAAAAAATTTAAGAATTTTTATTTTATCCTTTTATATTCTGACATATCAAATTGGATTTCTGTAAATCAGGATGATATGTTATTTCCATCTATACTTATAAAAGAGTAGCTTGATTTTTTCATAATCAATGCCGAGCCTCAACCGCTTGTTAAAATATAAAGTATATTCTTCATTTCTACTATCAAGTCATACTTTTATCCTTTCTTACATTCAGTGATAATAGGCTATTCCGCATAGTCAGTGAGACACCTCTGGAAATAGCCGTTTTAAAATAAATTTTGTGTCAAGGAGTTGTGTAAAAAATTATTTCGCAATTTAAAACATTGAATGTATATAGTCTATATTTGATGCATTTTATTAATTAAAATTCGAATGCTTCGTTAAATGAACAATGCAAACATGGAGTTAGAAAAATACTTTTATTTATATGAGCATCATTATTTTTGCACTTATTTCGAACTTAAACAACCTAACAATACGACTTAAACTTACATACAATTTAAAATTGAATTAATTTAAACAGTTTTTTTTTAATATACTGAATTATTATTCTGCAATATTTTGAAATAAATGTATTTAAGGCTGTTCTTGAAAAAAAAGTAATAATACTTCTGAACAGTGTTAATCTTATTGGCACATTAACAAAGTCATTTTTTATGTGTACATGAAATTTGCAGATATTAATATTCAAGTTCTTTAGAATTGAAAAGAATTTTTTCATTTCACTATAAATGAATTAAAACTATAATCAATTATTCCTCAATAGTTGTTTTTTTAATATGCCTAAATATCCAACTTTCGCACCACTGTCTAAAACAATCTTTGCCTTTAAAGAAAACAGAAAAATGCTATTCGACTCCTTAGAATATAAATAAGAATACCTGCAAATGTTGTGCATTTAAGCATGAAAATGACTGGACAAATGTGCCAGCAAGTATCAAGATTGAATTTGAGAAAAAACATAACAAATATATAAATATATATATGTATATATAATTTTAATACTGAATCTATTCGGCTAAATATCGAAAGTATTCAGCCACAGATATCCGGTCGATGTATCCAGCCAACTGATATTCAGTGTTAAGCCAACCGAATATTTGGCAAAAGGGCCGAATAGGCCGAATATTCGTTACATCCCTATACGTAACCTTCTTTGATAGCTGCACTAAAAGAATCTTATTTTCCCCAAATTTTATTCATATTTCAAATTTCTTCTGAATAAATATCTTACATTTAGCATGTACATAACAATATTTCTTATATCGTAGGTGTTATTCTATGGTTATCATCGCTTTCAATAGAATGGAGTTAGTCAAATACAGTTACTCCCCTAAATACGAAGTAAGTAAAGAATATTTTTTCGTGCATTACTATAACATTTCGTTTTGCATTACTACGTTTATCAAGTTAAGTTTATGACTTTTTTAGTACCTGGATAAGGTCGTTCAATTCCGCAGTAAACGAGTAAACAATAAAACCTCATCAAATATCACGATGTTTAATGAAGGAATCCAATTAATTTTTCCATATTTTTATTCTAGTGTTGCTTGAAAAAGAAAAACAAGAACGAAAAATCATGCATCAGTTTATAAAACACTTTCCAATGCTATCGCAACAGATATAAAAGTTTTTCTTGCAATTTTCATCTTCTAAATTATACTCTTGATTATATCGCACTTTTCTTAACACTTTCCAACATAGCTGAAAAGTGTTTATGTTTTCGGTTTGTCTGTCTGCCATATGTCTGCCATCTGTCTCTGGTCTAACTATCATAAATATTCTCGGATTGTCTTGTATTTCATATATGTTATTGAAGTTTACCCTGGTATGTTCTTTATTGAAAATGGATTGTGTAGCATTTATAATGCGTTTACAGGGCAGTCAGAAAAATCTTGTTACATTAGGGTCAATGGGGAAAAATCATTTGCAATGTATTTTAAAAATGTTAGCAGGAAATGCATAATTCAATTAAAAACGACTCTGAAACAATTCACGCTCATACACAGAAATGATTACGAGTTATATTGTGTAAGTTTATATTGTGCTGTGATTATATAATTATATTGTGTAAGCGAATTATATTGTTAATTATATTGTTTCAAACAAAATGAAATTGACGTGCATTTATGGAGTACACTAAAACAAATTCTGTAGAATACGGTGTGCAAATCATTTGCCATTCATTTATAGGGTCACCCAAAAAAATTCCGTTACATAATGGTCTATAGAGAAAAATTGTTTGCAGCGTATTTTAGTAATGTTGCACTATTTCAAACATAATGAAATTTATATACATTATTCAGGTACACTACAAGATACTTATTGTAGACAGTATGACGTGTATAACAGTTATCGTTTATTTACAGGAACACACAAAAGATATCGGTTACAGTACTGTCAATGAGTGATAAAAGCTGTAGGTGCGTTTTCAGATGTAGTAATGCGTTTTTAAATGTACTATTTTTTTGGCAAACGCGGTGTGTATAAATTCTATGGATCATATACAGAGCTACACGAAATAATTCGTAAGCACTACTGTGTATGAGCATGAAATGTTTTAGAGTGTTTTTTAATTGAGCATTTTTCTGCTGAACTATATTTCGTATACTAAGAGGTTTTTCTACATTATATATAAATTCATAGATAGGACTACGCAATGAACTAGATACATAGCCGCCTATGGATGGTAATTTCTGAAAGCTTCATTTCAGCTGTATTTTCTGTATTTCTTTTTCCTGAATTAAATTTTAGATTAATATAAGGAGTGTATAAAAATCCGTATAGATAATATACAGGGCTGTAAAAAATTATCCAAGTGCATTTCTATCTATCGGTGGAAATTGCTGAAGGTGCATTTTCTACTGTGTTATGAGTTTTATAAGGTAAATTTTGTCACAGTATGTTGTGTACATACAGATCTATAGATCATATACAGAGATGCACAAAATAATTCGAGTACCTTTCCGGTAATTTCTGAAATCTGGTTTCACTTTTTTAAACGGTGAAGTTCCGTTGCAGTGTTCAGAAAGTTTCGAAAAGTGTTTCATAATCTATGCTTGACGGATTATTTTTCTTTCCTGTCTTTACTTAAAATTGCCTTAATAACACTTTCCAGTATACTTGAAAAATATTTATGACTTCGGTTTGTTGTCTGTCCGCCGTCTGTTGTCTGTCCGCCGTCTGTTGTCTGTCCGTGTTCTAAATCGTGTAAATATACTGGGATTGGCATGTTATTGGTTTATTACGATTTACTTTGGCATATTCTGTATAGAAAATTGAGTTTGTAGCATTTATTGTTGGTTTATATGGACACGGAAAAGAATTACGTTACATTATTTTTCATGGTGGTTTGTGGCGTAGTTAATGATGTTACACTGTTTCAAACATGATGAAATTGATATGCTGTCATATGCGGCACACTAAAACATGCTTTCTCTAGGATACTGAGTGCAAAGCATTTATCATTTATTTACAGGATCATGCAAAATAATTCTGTTTTATAATGGTATATGGGAGGAAATCGTTTACAATGCATTTTAATGATGCTTACACCATTTCAAATATATTGAAATTGATTTACATTACTGAGGTGCACTACAAGATTGCTTGCTGTAGTATATGACGTGCATAGGATTTAATGTTCATTTACAGAGACATACAAAAGTATTCAGTACCAGTACTGTCTAGAAGCGATAATTGCTGGAAGTGCGTTTTCAGTTTTGGTATGCGTTTTTAAGTTTAACTAAATATTTACATACTATGTGGTGTGTTTAAATTCTGTAAATCATATACAGGGCTACACAAAATAATTCGTAAGCATTACTGTGTTTGAGCGTGAATTGTTTAAGTGTGGTTTTTAATTAAATTATGCACTTCCTGTTAAATCATATTTACTATTATGCTAAGATATGTTTGTACAATATAAATAAATTCATATAAAAGGCTACAAAAAGAACTAGATACATTGCCGTCTCTGGATGGTAATTTCGGGAAGTACGTTTTACCTGTGTTATGCGTTTTTGCCTGTTTTAATTTTAGTTTAACATATGGCGTGTGTAAAAATATTTATATAATATACAGAGCTGTACAAAAGAATTCGAGTACATTTCCGTCTATTGGCGGAAATTTCTGAAGATCAATTTTCAACTGTGTTATGCGTTTTCGAACTGAACTAAATTTTAGCACACTGTGTAGCATATACACAAATATATAGATCATACAGGGCTTCACAAAAGAACCTTTCCGGCTATGGACGGTAATTTCTTAAATCTGGTTTTCAAATACGGTATATGTTTTCTAAATTGTTTACTTAGATATCTTCTTTCACCTTATTAAACGGTGAGTTACGTTACAGTATTCTGAAAGTGTTGGAAAATATCTCATAATCTATCCGCTTGATTTTTGTTTCTTGTTTTTCTTTACTTATGCAAATGTAAAATGTATGTAATTAAAGAAATTTTTCTTTATATTTGGCCTTTTTTTAATTTATAACATTTCTTTCGTTAAAATAGAGCGGGCGGTGGTGACAAAAATGACTATGTCATCGAGTTTCGAGATGAAATTATAATGTAGGAAAAGATTATTAATAGTAACATGACAGGTTGACTGGTCTTCTTCGGTATATCTTGATACAATTCGACCAGCAGGGGTCACCAATTCGTTAATTTGGTGGTATAACTATTCCAATATGTGCATGTTTTAACGTCATCGAATTTTGAGATGAAATGAGCATCAAATTAAAGCTTGTGCATTCGTAATTATATAAATACGTCGCATCTATAGTCGTCGTCTGGTCCGTCCGTTTGTCTGCATATAACAGCGCCTATTATTTCTACATGTAAGTTAACGAGTTTATTTTCGTAAATAATAATGTTGTTCATAACTGGAGATCGTGGCTGTTCATATCCAAATTTTATATTTGAGCAGAATCTGTTTAATGGTAAGGTACACATCCGTAACTTTTCTAAACTTCCTGATTATCGCAATTAAAGTATTTTCACATTCCACTACCCTTAATGACGAGCTTAATTATCTAAAAACTCTGGCAATTGAAAGATATTTCATCTTTCTGAAATTTGACAACGTTTTAGGGAAATTCAAGGTATATGTTTCCAAACAAGAAACGTTTAAGCCGTTCTTCAGTTGCTAATTATACATCGATATTTTTTTTTTTTTGCTCTAAAATTATCTTTTACACATTCTTTATTTCTAAATTAAATCTGCACCATGAAAAATAAATTAATTGCTCGATATTAATTACGATAAACTTTTAAATAAAAAAACTCTAATTATGTCATGTTTCCAGTTGTTTGGAAAAATTATTTAAAATAAAAATTTTATTTTAAACTTTAGCCATTAGAACTTCATTTATTTCATCATACTTTAAATCTACTTATTTTTTATTTTATTTTACTAGTAATATCCTATTTTACTGATATTATATTTTTGAAAGAATGTTTTGATGTTTGTCTATTTATCAGGCTGAAATGGTTAAATCAAACGCACATTTGAACTGATGGGTAGATTAAAATCCAAAATAATAAATGGGATGCTTGTATTTCGATATGTAAAATGATTAGTTCAATTTTTTATGAATATATATTTTTTTATATTAAGCTTTCGATACTTCTCTTGGAATATGAAATAAATGTGATGGGGGGGGGGGGGGTCACATGATTACAGCAGTAACTTTACAGTTTTCTTGGCAAGAGTATGGCTCTAATAGTAATAGATTATCATTTTTGTTAAAGAGACTACGGATTTCAACTGACTTTTTAATTCACAATGGGGAATACAGCAATGCGATTGTCGATTATTGCATTTTAAGTGCTTGTTTCTTTTAAACTAAAGAAACATAAATAAAACAATGCTAATCGCATTTCATTCCATTGTTTAGGTGAGTGATATATCCAAATGCTATATCTTCATCGTATTATATCGGAAAGTTTTGATAAAAAGTGAGACTATTACAACATATATACACAAGATGAACTTTTTGTGTTTATCGATATTTTTATTTTTGTTTAATTTTTAATTAGAATGCGTTTTCATATCCATTTTCCATTGTATATATTTTCACAGAATTGACAATAGCTATTTCAATGCAAATTGAAACATGTTTCCGTAATTCCTGTATCGGAGACAAAAGCATATATATGTAGAGCCACTTTTTGTTTAACGTATAAAAACTAAGCTACTAACAACTTTTAAAACTACTAGGACTTCCCTCAAAGGGATTAGTCTGAGTGATATTGCTGAGAACATGGGGTTAACAATTACGATATAAAGAAGATACAATATATGAAAAAGGGCAAATTAAATGATAGAATTACAAAATATCATATATAAATTCATATATACTGTTATGTTTTCATATATACTTTTTTATAACATTTGGCAAAGCATCTCATTTTAATTAAGCGGGTATTGCTCAAAACTTAAAAAAAAAAAAAAAAAAAAAAAAAAGCCGGATCTTTTAAAACGCCAAGCTTTTTAAAGTTTCGTAATCGGATTTGCAGCAAAGAGCGTATTTTAGCAAGCGTAGTTTAACGCAAATTTAATATCATTGATGCAACATTTTCTTTGTAGCAAATATTTACATTTGAATTAAAAAATGTTCCTCCTTGTTTATTTTTATAACTATTTATAGAAACTCGTACACTTCAAACCACATCGATAAAATGCTTTGCTACAAACCTAATTACCAAATTGTAGCCTAAATTCCTACTAAAGTACATAAAATATCTTTCGATGACTTCTGTAAAGATAAATTTTACATTAAATCTTCATATCGGCGAAATTGAAAAAAAAAAAAATATTGCAAAGATAATACTTCTTGATTATTTTCTAGGAGTCTCTCTCCCCTACGCCTTTACTACTTCAAACCCCAGACTTTTCTTCTGCCTGCCTGTCTGTCTCTCTGTCTGGGGGGAGGGGTTCCAATATTTACACTTAAATTCAAACTTTTGTTAATATAATGTTGTTTGTATTATTAATTAATACTTTGGTGACAGAGCTTCATTCGAAACAAATGTAAAAGACTTCTACTACAGTTTTTTTTTCTAGAAGAAACATCCGTCATCGGGCCCAAAGCTAATCGGAGAATTTAATATTGTTGTTTGTAACTCTTATAAAGTTAAAAAAAATATTGTTGCTAGCATTACTCTTGTTTGAGACCAGCCTTGTCTGTGTATCTGAATGGGAAAAAGTTCCATATCATGTGCTGGTTGGCGCCATTGGGGAAAAAATTGAAATGGTGCTAATAGGCAGTTTTAGCATCTTATCAAATTTTTCTAGAGAGTGGAAAAACATGTTTTTCAAATATTTACAAATATATGTTTATTAAACCATGTTTTTACGCCATCTTAAAAAATTAAGTACGATGCTAAAATAAAATTTTATTGCCATTTTTGATATTTTAACAAGTAATGAAAATACATAACAAACATATTTAACAAAACTAAGAGACATTTTTGTGATAAATAATTGTTATTGTCAGGGAGGCAAATTGTAAACAATTAATAAGCGAACTAAAGAATTACCGAAAATAACTTGTGGGAATCTCAGGAAAGAAATATCTGATATAAATAGCATTTAAAATCTTAAAATGGAGAAGTCGTCCATATAAAAATGCAAAACATTATACGCCTGATATAAGTATTTTTTTATTTTTTTATATTTCCGAAAGCACAGATAAAAGGGTAAAAATCCCGTCACAGATGTCATATACTCACCACGTTGACGCGATTTTTATCCTCGCCAATTTGGCGAAAACTGTTATGTTTATTTCCTTTTATTTTTTATTTTAATTCTGTAGATTATTTTTATATGTATATCAATATTTATTTACCAGAGGGTCCGTGCGAAGATTTCGCACTGAAATATAATATTTTTTAGGTACTTCTCTATTATCCCGTCGCCCACTTTTCATAACAAAAAACTATCGCCAAACTGTAAGATTAAACGCCAAAAATCCAGTCCCATTTACTTGATGTCAGAATCATTATGCGTGTTTGTTACGTCATCTAATCGTTTTACATTCAACATTTGCGTGTATTTTTCATTATGTTTTACTGATTTAGTAGTTATTTTATTAATTAAAATAACAATTGTATCCTTAAATTCTTATATTTTATTTATTTTTTGATATTCCAATGGCAACGTTCTCCCGTTTATTTGGCGATAGATTTTTGTTATGAAAAGTGGTCGACGGGATAATAGAAAAGTATCATTTTTTATCAATATGCAATATTTATTAGATGCAGGTTTAAACTTCTAAAGAAAAAGCAAGGATAAAAATATCTGCAAACAACATTTAGTTGTTAGTCAAGCCAGAATATCATCTAATTTATTCCATCAAAGTTAGACTAAAAACTGATCCAAGATTGCTAAAGGCACGCGCGCGAAAAAAAATTAACAATCGTATTTTGACTGTATTAGAGGATGACGTCATCCGCTTCGGGAAAACCATGGGACTTAGAAATATAAATCTAAACATTTCAATTTCAATTTCGCTTTTTAATCATAAGTATAAAATAAACCCGTGCGGTGTTTTTTATAATAATTGCTATGAGCATCATATAATGTGGTATTTTATTTTTTTGGAAACAATAATTTCAGGAAAATCTTTCATTTCTTTTATGAAAGCAATTCATTTTTATTTTTCGGCAAATTTTAATCAAAAACATGTTTTAACGAATTGTTAAGTAGGCTATGTCAGAAGCCGGTTCTAAAACCTTTCAATGGTATCTCATTCGTTGTTCTGCGTTTCATATTTTCTTAGAAAAAGGGATGTTGACAGGAGAAATAATATATAAGGACCAGAGGGCCCGTGCGAAGATTTCGCACTGAAATCTAATATTTTTAGGTACTTCTCTATTATCAATTCGACCACTTTTCATAACAAAAAATTACCGCCAAACTGTAAGATTAAACGCCAAAAATGCCGTCCCATTTACTTGATGTCGGAAGCATTATACGTGTTTGTTACGTCATTAACTGGTTTTTAATCCGACATTTGCGTGTATTTTTCATTATGTTTTACTGATGTATTAGTTATTTCATTTATTAAAATAACAATTGTGTCCTTAAATTGTTATATTTTATTTATTTATTTATTTTGATATTCCAATGGCAACGTTCTCCCGTTTATTTGGCGATAGTTTTTTTGTTATGAAAAGTGGTCGACGGGATAATAGAGAAGTATCATTTTTTATCAATATGTAATATTTATTAGATGCAGGTTTAAACTTCTAAAGAAAAAGTAAGGATAAAAATATCTGCAAACAACATTTAGTTTTTAGTCAAGCCAGAATATCATCTAATTTATTCCATCAAAATTAGAGTAAAAACTGATCCAAGATTGCGAAAGGCACGCGCGAGAAAAAAAAATAAGAATCGTATTTTGACTGCATTAGAGGATGACGTCATTCGCTTCGGGGAAAACATGGGACATAGAAATATAAATCTAAACATTTGAATTTCAATTTCGCTTTTTAATCATAAATATAAAATAAACCCGTGCGGTGTTTTTTTTATTATAACTGCTGAGCATCATATAATGTGGTATTTTATTTTAGTGGCAACAATAATTTGAAAAAAACCTTCATTTCTTTTATGAAAACAATGCCGATTTAATTTTTAATTTTCAACAAATTTTAATCAAAAACATGTTTTAACGAATTGTTAAGTGGGCTATGTCAGAAGTCTGTTCAAAATCCTTTCATATGCTGTTTCATTCGTCGTTCTGCGTTTCGTATTTTCTGAGAAAAAGGGATGTTGACAGGAGAAATAATATATATGAGCAGAGGGCCCGTGCGAGGATTTCGCACTGAAATCTAATATTTTTTAGGTACTTCTCTATTATCCCGTCGACCACTTTTCATAACAAAAAACTATCGCCAAACTGTAAGATTAAACGCCAAAAATGCAGTCCCATTTACTTGATGTCAGAATCATTATGCGTGTTTGTTACGTCATCTAGTGGTATTACATTCAACATTTGCGTGTATTTTTCATTATGTTTTACTAATTTAGTAGTTATTTTATTAATTAAAATAACAATTGTGTCCTTAAATTCTTATATTTTATGTATTTTTTGATATTCTAATGGCAACGTTCTCCCGTTTATTTGGCGATAGTTTTTTGTTATGAAAAGTGGTCGACGGGATAATAGAGAAGTATCATTTTTTATCAATATGTAATACTTATTAGATGCAGGTTTAAACTTCTAAAGAAAAAGCAAGGATAAAAATATCTGCAAACAACATTTAGTTGTTAGTCAAGCCAGAATATCATCTAATTTATTCCATCAAAGTTAGACTAAAAACTGATCCAAGATTGCTAAAGGCACGCGCGAGAAAAAAAATTAAAAATCGTATTCTGACAGCATTAGAGGATGACGTCATACGCTTCGGGAAAACCATGGGACTTAGAAATATAAATCTAAACATTTCAATTTCAATTTCGCTTTTTAATCATAAGTATAAAATAAACCCGTGCGGTGTTTTTATAATAATTGCTATGAGCATCATATAATGTGGTATTTTATTTTTTTGGCAACAATAATTTCAGGAAAACCTTTCATTTCTGTCATGAAAACAATGCCGATTTATTTTTTTAATTTCAGCAAATTTTAATCAAAAACATGTTTTAACGAATTGTTAAGTGGGCTATGTCAGAAGCCTGTTCTAAAACCTTTCATACGGTATCGCATTCGTTGTTCTGCGTTTCATATTTTCTGAGTAAAAGGGATGTTGACAGGAGAAATAATATATAAGGATATCAAACTATTATTTATTTATTTTTATTTCCTTTTTAAAATAATAGAAGCTATTTCATTTATTACGTTATTTTATGTTTATATTGAAATAAAAATTCATGTGCTATTATTGCACGCTAATTTGTAACTAATATTCAAAAATAAAGTTTTCGCCGAATTGCCGAGGAGGGGGGGGGGGGATCGCGCCAACGTGGTGTGTATAGGACATCTGTGCCTTGTTTTCATTTCACATATATATTGGTACTTTCATGTTAACTTGGCGCAGTTGATAAATCGTTAAATATTGTTTTCATAACATCTTAATATTTCATTAATTTCATTTAACTATAAACCTTTCACTCATTTCACTTGAAATACATACACTAAAAATACATGTCTTTTACTCATTTAATTTAAAATACATGCCTTTCACAAATTCCATTTAAAATACTAAAAAGGAAAAGAAAATAAGAAGAAATAATGCCACAAATCAAAACCTTTTATTTAAACATCAAAGAAATGTTCCTGATTTTCACACGCGAAATAAAAAAGCTAGGATAATAGTGAAATTTGCACCAAATCTCTAATACTAAGTTATTGTTGGGTTTTTTTTCTTTCAAACAGAAAAAATTTTCAGATTAATTTTCCATTTTTATTAAATGGAAATATCTTTATTGTATTGATTTGATCACTGTACTGATATTGTATTTCACTGTGCGTGCATATTTTGTTGCTCCATGTTATTTCATGAACTTTTGAAATCCTATTATTTACGAAAATCTCTGCCGGGGAAAATGACGTATGCACTAAATTTTCGTGACGTATGTACTTTAATTGTGCTTTTTTATTTTTTTTTTTAATATAATTTGCAAACGGTTTGATTTATTCTTGGTAATAAATAGGCGTCGTTGTCACCTTTATAGGTACCTGCTGTAAAAATTTGAACAAAATCCGTTAAATATTTTTTGACTTATGCTTGACGAAAAGTTTTAATATCCATCGTAGCTATATATGGGGCAAAGTAATACTGCGCTGTGTCTGAGTCTTCGTGATCACTCACAAGGAAGGTCTCCTTAAAGCGCATACTCAGAATATTTTGAAAAAAATGCTAATGAAGCTACTCATGTACGTAATAAGAGATCAGTCAAATTTAGGTGCGGAATCCCAGCAGAAAATCTGTAAAAAAATAAAATACTTTCGAGTATTTGACGCAAAAAGACGCAATTTGGCGAGCAAAACTTTTTCGTCGCCAAATGCAAGCGATTTTATAGTATTTGAAAATTTCTGGTTAAATGAGTGTTTAAATACCTAGTACTTTATGAATTTAAACTTCAACGATTAAATAGTTAATTATTTTTTCTATAAAGTTATGTAGTACATATACAAATTAACTATTGCTGAAGTTATTTAATTTTACACAGTTTTGAAGGATGGTTAAGTTTTAAGTGTATTTTAACGTAAATGTCCGATTAAAACACTCTTTCATTATACATTTCAACTTTGAATAAGTCATTGTTTCCACGGCAACAAGACTTTTCTCTAGTTGTCTCTGGCACTAACAATATCGATGACAAATTGACAGTGCCCAGAATCACACAATTAATTTTTAGTTTAAAGCAATTTTAATCAATTCAAATTTTGTTCTAAACCGTAGAATGCGATCGTTAATTTTCTTTTAGATGTACATATAAATATATGTAGCAAAACCGTAGTTATAAAAGTGAAATTATTTAAATTAAACTTACTTTAACTAGTTCAGTATAAAGAGTAGAGAACGTTTTTCCTAAAAGAGAATTTATAGTAAATACACGTTTTTTTTTTCATTGTGTCGCCAACCCAGCGATAAATCGCCAAAACATGAAATTTTCATAATTTTTTTACAGACGTTATATCGAGGTTCCGCAGCAAATTTTTTTATAAACGTATATATCCTCATGAGAAGAATATTCTGTAATTTTTTTCAAAATTTTCTGAATATGCGCTTATGGAGACCTTCCTTGTCAGACAATTAAATTTGTATGCAAGTATGTTTATAGCATTTACTTCTCATTGGAAGTATCATACATACTTAAAATAGGAAATTATGGCAAATAAAATCATTTTCCTAAAACAATGCAAATGACCCTGTATACAAGAACACCAATGTACCTAAGGCCATTCTCTGAAATTGTGAATTTTCACGATTTAACAAGAAACCTAGATTAAAATTTTATAAAACAAACAATCATCGTCAGTTAACATATCAATGTGGCGCTAAGTAACAACATTGGGTGATTTCACATAAAATGGCTCTATTAAAAATTCTACATGGATAGGTGATCTACACTGCTCAAAAAATGGTTTTAACGAAGTTACGCAAATACTTACACAATACACGATAAGTAACGTAAAATAAAACATCTATAATTTAAAGCGTAGCAGAAAACAGAAGAAGAAAACTTCATATGCAAATCAAAGTTCATGACGTCAAAAACCAGAAAAAGAAGATACGTGCGGAAATCGGGATTCCAAAGAAACGTCCTTTTCACAGTCTTAGTAGTTAAATTCAATTGCTTAGCTTTTGTTTTGAAAAAAAGGTGACTTGAAAGTGTCACAACAACGAGATTTATCGGGATTCCAGGGCTTGGGGTATTATCGGGATACTTTAATTCAGGCAAACACAACGAAGTGTAGTGGACGCTGTTAGAGCGGGGCCTCCGAGATGTCGCTGTGTGTCCTACACCGGGCCTGCTACAAGTATTAGTGACGTCACAGTAGTGATCCACTTTGGTCAAAGTATCGCAGCAGAAAGATGTAATAAAAAGAGCATTTTCGCTCTTATAATTTGTGATTACATAAATAATATTAAATTTCATAATCGTGAAATAAAAGGGAATTAATATACTTGTTTTATTAAAGGAAATTAAAAGTTTTAAATTAAAAAAATGCTAAGATTAATAAATCATATTGAACCCATTGACTTACCTTTTCCTAAACACATTATTTTACAATAAATATACGTACAAAATATATAATAAATCTACCAAAAACTTTACAAAATCAATCCCATTCCTCCCTTTTACAACTACATACCATAATTTAACCATCAAAACACAATAAATGTCAATTTAAGTACAGAAATCGACATTTTTTAACTATAGAGACCTTGGCACTTTTTTTTAACGCTTTGGCGTAATCCGGGCTTCAGAAAGTTAGATATGTTTTAAAATTATATACACAATTATGAAAACAAACCTAATGTACTTTTATGTTTATTTATATATGTATAAAATTATTTATATATACAATTCTGTTCTACCTGCATATAAAAAGAGATAAATGGCTTCTTTATATTAAATAAAGTATATAAATATTGAAAAAAAAAATACTTATTTATATGAAACTACGAATAGGTTGCCAGAAAATATTTTGCAACTTTCCTTCTCTCGCCATAAGCCTTTTTCGGTACTTTTCGGTTAGCCGGGCGCCAGTGATACATGCACATATATAAATATATATATATTAATTCATACATATATGTGTGTGTAGATATGTGTATATATATATATGTGTGTGTAGATATATGTGTATATATATGTGTGTGTATATATGTATATATATCACTGGCGACCGGCTAACCGAAAAGTACCCAATTTTCTATCTTGACTTTGTAACTGATTTGTAATATTTTAAAAATTGTCTATTTATTGTACTTGGGTCTAGGACATTATAACCACTCAAAATAACTTATCAAAAGATTTATTTTCATATATTTGTACACTTAAGTTAGCTAAAATGTTAAATTGAACTACGTAGAATTACTAAGTTGTGTAAATCGGTTACTTTTAATTTTATAAACAAAGCACATCACTCACTTCTAACTAAATGTATCCAGATATTAGTCAATTTATTACAGTATTTCTTTCAAAATCATTTTTTAAACTGTTTATCGTCTGCTTCTTTTATTTATTTATTTTTTTTCTAAAGATCATTTGACTCTTTTCGATTTGGAAGTACAAATTCAATCAAATATGCCAGATTATTTCCATTACAGTAGGCTAGACATTTGTTGTTAGGTTTTTTTTCTCTGCACAAGTTCAATACCATCATATTAATTCTAGCTTCACGAATTATGAAAAGTATATTGAAACATTTAATGCAAACCACTTCTGTTGAATTGTAAAAATAATTATCACAAGGTAATTTTCGTAGCTAAAATTTCTTCTTTTCATTATCAGTAGCGAATTTGAAAACTTAGATTAGAAACTAGGAGCACAACATTTTCTTCTCTTTATTTTATAGATATTATCTACACTTTCTTTAATAATTATAATCAATAATTATTGATAGCATTATAATCTAAATACACTGAAAAATATTATTAATTACTATATAAAACAATAAATAAAATCAAAATACTGTCGTAAACAATCCGTACAAACGAACAAAGTACATGAAAATTTTTAAGTTATTATTGATCACTGTTTTGACGTCAGCAGGTTGTGACGTCACCTGTAGCAGGCCCGGTGTAGGACACACAGCGACATCTCGGAGGCCCCGGTTAGAGTCGCAAAGTCGCAAGAAGTGTCATTGCAAAGGTGTGGAATTGATTCCAAGAAACAGGGAATGTTAGACATCGACCAGGTCAAGGTCAGCCACGTACTACCACGACATCTGATGAACGATATATCTTGTTAACAGCTCGTAGAGACAGAACAGACAATGCTACTCAGCTGCAAAGGCAGTTGCTCCATGGCAAACAGACGAAGGGTATCCAGCCAAACATTCTGAAATAGGCTTCATCAGGGTAGTCTCTAGGCACATAGTCCAATGGTCTGTATTCCGTCGGCCTCAAGCCACCGTGCGGCCCGAAGAAGATGGGCTGCTGAACATCGAGATTGGAGTCAAGTGCTGTTTACAGACGAGTCCCCATTCAGTATAAAGTGTGACACCCGACGGGTTTTGGTATGGAGGGAAAGGGGCACTCGAAATAACCCCACATTCGTTCATGAAAGATCACATTACAGACGAGGTGGGTTGATGGTATGGACTGGAAACAGCATAAGTGGACGTACGGACCTACATATCATTCGGAATGGCATTTTGAAGGCCCAAAATTATGCAGACGAGATACTGAGACCTCTCGTCGTACCTGATGCTGCAGCAATTGGTGATTCTTTTGTTTTCACGCATGAAAATTCCAGACCGTATACAGCTTGTCATGTTCAGAACATTCTTGAAGCTGAAACAATGCAGCGTATGGAATGGCCAGCATGCTCTCCTGGCCTGAATCCGATCGAACATGTTTGGGACACACTCGGACGACGCATTGCAACGAGACCAAGGCCTCCGTTTACTGCCTGGGAGTTGCAGATTGAAATTCTCGAGGAGTGGAACAGTATCCCCCAAAGGCTTATCGATAACCTGATCGCATCCATGGAAAACAGGTGTAGCAGTCTTAGCTGTTCGAGTGGATCACACGCCATATTAAACATTTTGCATCATTTATAAACAACGCTTTTTTTGTCATTTACATGTAACCAAATTGTTGCCCTAAACCCTCTTTTCATATTATTTTCCTCTTTTGAAAAAAAAAAAGCTCCCGTACAATTGTTTTTGCATATTTTTGTTTGTATTGCGCATTGATACGCGTGTACTTTTCATTTTATGCCCATGCATGGCAGTCTCGCATGCAGTGGCGTATCCAGGGGGTGGGCTGATGGGGCTGCAGCCCCCCCCCCGAAATTGTCAAGAGTAAAATGAAAAAAGTGCTTTTTTCTTTCTTTTTTAGATAAATTTCTATTTTTTTTCTGTTATACAGCCGATTAGCCATTCTCGTTAGTCTATATTAGTCCGCATTGACATCACAGCATAAACAGGGTAAGGGGGCTGATGGGGTTATAGCCCCCCTTCCCCCCACGAAATAGTAAAATATTTCATGAAAAAAGTGCTGTTTCTTCTTTTTTCAGATAAATTTGCAATTTTTTTTGGTTATACAACAGACTACCCACTCTCTTCTTTTTAGCCCCATATTAGTACACATTGACATCAGCGCATATCTAAAAAGAGGAAAAGGGCTGATGTGTTTACAGCCCCCCGCTTCCCGAAATAGTCGAATATATCATGAAAAAAGTGCTGTTTTTTCCTTCTTTGAGATAAATTTGTATATATATATTTTTTTGTCATACAATAGACTACCCACTTTCTTCTTTTTAAACCCATATTGGTCCACATTGACATCAGAGCATACCCAAAACGGAGAAGGGGGCTGATAGGGTTACAGGCCCCCTCTTCCGAAATAGTAGAACATCTCATGAAAATAGTGCTGTTTTTTTCTTGATGGGGTTACAGCCCCCCCCCCCCTTTTCCCGAAATAGTCGAACATCTCATGAAAATAGAGCTGTTTTTTTCTTCTTTGAGATAAATTTGCATTTTTTTGTTATACTACAGACTATCCACTCTCTCCTTTATAGTCCCATATCAGTCCACATTGACATCAAAGCATACCTACAAAGGGGAAGGGAGCTGTTTGTGTTGCAGCCCCCTTCCCAAAATAGTCGAAAATCTCATGAAAATAGTGCTGTTTTTTTCTTCTTTGAGATAAATTTGTATTTTTTTTTTTTTTTTTTTTTTTTTTGTCAGAGAACAGATTATCCACTCTCTTCTTTTTAGTCCCATATTAGTCCACATTGCTATCAGAGCATACCTAAAAAGGAAAAGGGAGCTGATGGGGTTACAGCCCCCTCCCCTGCCCAAATAGTTAAACATCTCATCAAAATAGTGCTGTTTTTTTCTTCTTTGAGATAAATTTGTATTTTTTTTTGTCAGAGAACAGACTATCCATTCTCTTTTTTTTAGTCCCATATTAGTCCACATTGACATCAGAGCATACTTAAAAAGGAAAAGGTGGCTGATGGGTTTACAGCCCCCTCCCCCTCTCGAAATATTCAAAAATCTCATTTAAAAGTGCTGTTTTCTTCTTCTTTCAGATGAATTTGTAATTTTTTTTTTGTTATACAACAGACTACCCACTCTCTTCTTTTTAGCCCCATATTAGTTCACATTGACATCAGAGTATATCTAAAAAGAGGAATAGGGCTGATGTGTTTACAGCCCCCCCTTCCTGAAATAGTCGAATATATCATGAAATTAGTGCTGTTTTTTTTTTTTTTGGATGGGGTTACAGCCCCTCCTTTTCCCCAAATAGTCGAACATCTCATGAAAATAGTGCTGTTTTTCCTTCTTTGAGATAAATTTGTATATATATTTATTTTTGTCATACAATAGACTGCCCACTCTCTTCTTTTTAAACCAATATTAGTCCACATTGACATCAGAGCATACCCAAAAAAGAGAAGGGGGCTGATGGGGTTACAGCTCCCCTCTTCCTGAAATAGTCGAACATCTCATGAAATTAGTGCTGTTTTTTTTTTTTTTTTGGATGGGGTTACAGCCCCTCCTTTTCCCAAAATAGTCGAACATCTCAAGAAAATAGTGCTGTTTTTTTCTTCTTTGAGATAAATTTGTATTTTTTCTGTTATACTACAGACTATCCACTCTCTTCTTTTTAGTCCCATATTAATCCACATTGACATCGGAGCATACCTAAAAAGGGGAAGGGGGCTGTTTGTGTTGCAGCCTCCCTTCCCGAAATAGTCGTACATCTCATGTAAATAGTGCTGTTTTTTTCTTCTTTGAGATAAATTTGTATTTTTTTTTTTGTCAGAGAACAGAGTATCCACTCTCTTCTTTTTAGTCCCATATTAGTCTACATTGCTATCAGAGCATACCTAAAAAGGAAAAGGGAGCTGATGGCGTTACAGCCCCCCCCCCCTGCCCAAATAGTTAAACATCTCATCAAAATAGTGCTGTTTTTTTCTTCTTTGAGATAAATTTGTATTTTTTTTTATTTTTTTTTTTGTCAGAGAACATACTATCCATTATCTTCTGTTTAGTCCCATATTAATCCACATTGACATCAGAGCATACCTAAAAAGGAAAAGGTGGCTGATGGGGTTACATGCCCCCTCCCCTCTCGAAATATTCGAAAATCTCATGAAAAAGTGCTGTTTTCCTTTCTTTGAGATGAATTTGTGATTTTTTTTTTTTTTAGTTATACAACAGATTACCCACTTTCTTCTTTTTAGCCCCATATTAGTTCACATTGACATCAGAGCGTATCTAAAAGGGGAAGGGACTGATGGGGTTACAGAGGACCCCCTCTTCCCGAAATAGTCGAACATCTGATGAAAATAATGCTGTTTTTTTCTTCTTTGAGATAAATTTGTATTTTTTTTGTTATACAACAGACTATCCACTTTCTTCTCTTTACTCCCATATTAGTACAGAGTGACACCACAGCTAATCCAAAGAGGGGGAAGGGGCTGATGGGGCACAGATCCCCCAACCTCCCAAAATGGTAAACAATGGAATGAAAAAAGTGCCGATTTTTCTCTTTATGTTTGAGATAAAATTAAAATTATTTTTTCTGTTATGCAATGGACAACCCATTCTATTTTCTTTATTCCCATATTAGTACACAAGGGGTGGACGTTATGGGATAACAGCTCCATTCCCTTTCCGAAGTGGTCGCAGTGAGATAAATTTGTTTTATTTTCTGGCACGCAACGAATTTGTTTTCTCGTTAGCCCCGTATGCCTCTCAGTCCTGCAATCAAAATTACTTGAGACCACAAAATCTATTTCGAAATGACTGAAAAACAGTTCCACACATGTTTTAGTGGATAATTGAATACGTATAATATGCTCAATTGGCAAGATCTAGAAGTAGTTTAATTAATTTAAAGAATATTTAACTCTCTTCAATAGATGATGCCAAGACTAAGGAGGTAGACTAGTGCACAGTGACATTAAACATTATCGTCAAATCAGCAAATGTACGAACTGAATTTTTTTTTTTTTTTGTGAATGTCAATGTCAAGCAAGATTATTGATTTTCGGTTTTCGAAGGATCTTTTAAAGATGCCCAATAGTAATACTAAAAAAAAAAAAAAAAAAATGAAAATGGCACTCCGGGAGTGCCGACAGAAGTGAAAACTTGAACAATTACGTGTGTGTTTTTTGAATAGTCAGGAAACGTTTTATTGCGCAGGAAATACTTTTAAATGAAGTGTTTTTTTATTCATTATTATAAATTACTACTACAAAAATTATATTACAATTTTCATTTAATGCGCTATTGTACATGAAAAATAATGCATATTATTTTACATACAAAAATTGCAATCTACTGCTTAAAACGTAAATTTACAAATAAATGAAATATAAAATTTAATTAATTGGTATTCTTTGAAATGAATACCAATGAAACTTATGAATTTTCATCCACAATTTAAACAACTCTCAATACATTCATCATTTTTTCCATGAGATTTAGTTTCATATCTTTTGTAATAACATTTATCTGCAAAATAGGGTTCCTGCTTCCTATCACTCCAAAAATGACTTCTTTGCTGCCTGTCTTGTTTATGGTATTCGTGAACATTATGCTTTTTCTATCTTCATACTGCGCGTATTGTTTGCGGTATCTATAATTTCTATCAACATCAACAAACTTTTCTTTTCTATAAAATGATTTCACTTCATTTCCGTATCGGTAACCACGTTTCTTAAAACTTTCGTGAAATATTTCATTATTTTAATTTTTTTATATTACTTCCGTCGATTTTTCTCGTGCTCGTTAAATTATAATATTTTCCGTGTTTTGTTATTTCATTTTCATCTTTTGATTTGGTCTCTCGAGTTGAGTCACTTTTATCTGTTTTCACCGCGCGTGCTAAATTTATCTTGAAATTATTTTCTGAATTATTTTTATTCATAATACCAATCATTTCGCTTTCTGCACGTGAACTATTTCCTTTTGATACTTTCGCTTCATTGTATGAATTGGCAACATATACAGTGGTGTCGGTAACAGTGTCGCGAATTCAGTGGTTTTTTCCCATCTCAAAAATGCCCAACGCGCCTAAAGAAGTTTTCACTTCAATAATCTCCTATTGATTTGTTTGTTCCTGGTCTTTTTACTAGCAAAGTAGTTTTATTTACGTTACGTGCTTTTCTAGATTTAAGGCTGTTCTCAAATACAAACTGGCTACTTTATGACATATTTTTTAATTCATTTTTGCTCGGAAACGCATGAAATTCGCAGGTCTTTTTATTCAGAAACTTTGCAATCGAAATACGTTTCCCCACCCCCTTTTTTTTTGTAAAGGTAGAACATCTTTCTGAAAGCACTGTCCAAGTTGGCGTTTTGAATCGGATTCCCGACACGGCAAGCTGAGAAGCGCGAAAAACGAGTCGTTAATACGTTACCAGAATCACTTATAACTCGATAAGTTTATCAAAAAAATGGAAAACTCATCTCGATTACAAATCTCTTCCATAGTCAGGCCTGCCAGTCTAATGCCTTTGCGTTTAAAAATGTGTCAAAGTTTAACGTTGATGAGCAGGGAGGAAGATGCCTTTTTCAATATTTCAGTGTACGAGTGATTCAGCAAAAGATAAAAATTCTTAATTAAATTCTTAAAGTATATGAAACAATCCATTATCACTTTTAAAATTATTTTGGCGGGTGGGGGGGGGGGCTCGGGCCCGTACCTCCTCCCCCCCCTCCCCCCCCCCGCTTTTCTCTGCCTACGGCCTTATTGTCAAACATGATTTCTGTTTATAACGCAGTTCAACATGTTTCGTAAGACTCAGAGCATTATCGAAATTTAAGTCAGCCCCCCCCGAAATTAAATCCTAGATACGCCACTGCTCGCATGGTTCTCTTTATTTCTTTGCTTGCTCCCCTAATTCTTTTGAGCAGTGTATTTGATATCGCATTCGCATTTAGCACTTCAGATTACAATTTAAACTAGTTGTTGTAGTTAGAAGAAAAATATTTTTGTTACATTCGTAAAATAATAAAATAATTCATGAGCAAAATTTTACTTTTGTGCTTTCAAAAGAGTTTTGCACCTTTAATTTCACAGAGAGAAAAAATAGAACTAGGACTTCCCTCAAAGGTATTAGTCTGAGTGATATTTCTCAGAACATAGGGTTAACAATTACGATATAAAGAAGATACAATGTGTGAAAAAGAGCAAATTAAATGATAGAATTACAAAATATCATATTTAAATTCATATATACTGTTATGTTTTCATATATGTATATATATATATATAATTTGGCAAATAATCTCATTTTCTTAAGTTGGAATAGCTCAAAAATTTAAAAAACAAACAAACAAACAAACAACAACAACAACAAAAAGTCGGATTTTTTTTAAAACGCCAAGCTTTTTAAAGTCACGTAATCAGATTTGCAGCCGAGAGCGTATTTTAGCAAGCGTAGTTTAACGCAAATTTAATTTCATTGTTGAAACATTTTCTTTGTGACAAATTTTTACATTTGAATTTAAAAATTTTCCTCCTTGTTTATTTGTATAACTATTTATAGAAACTCATACACTTCAAACCACATTGATAACAAGCTTTACTACAAACCTGATTACGAAACTGTAGCCTAAATTCCTACTAAAGTAATATAAAAAATCTTTCAATGACTTCTGTAAAAATCAAATTGAAAAAAATACATATATTTCAAAGATAATACTTCTTGATTATTTTCTAGGAGACTCTACCCCCTGCGCTTTTACTGCTTCAAACCTCAGACTTTTCTTCTGCCTGTCTGTCTGTCTCTCTCTACAATCTGTTTGTTTCCCTATCCGTTCTTCTACCCATCTCCATACCTAATTGACTGTCTCTCTACACGTCTCGCTACATGTCGTATATTTCCCTACTGGTCTCTCTACCCATTTATCTGTTTCTCTAACCATCGCTGTCTAACTACTTTTATGTCTAGCCGTGTGTCTATACTGTATTTCTCTCCGTACCCATCTGTCGACTGCCTCTCTACTCGTCTGTATACCCGTCTCACTATCCATGTGTTTTCCACCGCATCTTTAAGCGTCTCGCTACCCATCTGTCTATCCGTCTCTCTAACTGTCTCGCTTCCCGTTTCACTATCCGTCTCTCGACACGTCTGTCTGTCTATATACCCCCTCTCTCTACCCGTCTGTCAACTCGTCGCTGTCTCATCTCTGTACTCGTCTCTCTATTCACCATGCTACCCGTCTCGCAACCTTTCCCTCTACATGTCTGTCTACCGGCCTGGTTACTCGTGTCTGTACCCATCTCCCTACCTATCTCGCTACCCCTCTGTCAACCCTCTTTTGTCTCAGTACCCGTCTGTCTATTCGTTTCTCTACCCGTTAGCTTATCTATGTCGCTATCCCTCTCTACCCGTCTCTCTACCCGTTCGTTTACACGTCTCTGTACATCTCGCCACCTTCCCAATATTTAAACAATTTAGTATACAGAAGCTGTTCATCTGTTATTAAATGCAAACAGAAGTAATTTATCTAATAAGTGTAATCAGATGCAATTTTTTTAAATACATACATATACCAGCATAATAATTCATCAGGTTTATTTTCATTGTAGTTTATGTCATTTGGCAGTAAATCTGAACTTATTAAAACCGAACTGCGTTAAGCTTTTTAAAAAAGCCCCAAGGTCCGTATAACTGGGAAGGAAAAGTACCCTAAGGGCTACAATATACATGTTATTAAGTTAAGTGAAAGTTTCGTAATCGAGTTCGCAGCAATTGCTTATGTCAGAAAGCGTGGCTGAACGCCATTTTAAATTCATTTCTGTAACTTCCTTTTACTTTTTTTTGAGGGCGGGTGGGGGGGGGGGAGGGTTCCAAATATTTACACTTAAATTCAAAGTATTACCTCCATGTTAATATTAGTGTTGTTTGTATTATTATGACCGAGCTTCATTCGAAACAAATGTAAAAGGCTTCTTCCACAGTTTTTTTTTCTAGGAGGAACTTCCGTAAACGGGCCCAAAGCTAATCGGAGAATTTAATATCATTATTGTTTGTAACTCTTATAGAGTTAAAACAATATTGTTGCTAGCATTACTCTTGTTTGAGACCAACCTTGTCTGTGTATCTGAATGGGGAAAAGTTCTGTATCATGTGCTGGTTGGCACGATTGGCGAAAAAAATTAAAAATGGTGCTAAAAGGCAGTTTTAGCATCTTACCAAAATTTCCTAGAGAGAGGAAAAATATGTTTTTCAAGTATTTACAAATATACATTTATTAAACCATGTTTTTGCGTCATCTAAAAAATATAAGTACGATGCTAAAATAAAATTATATTGCCATTTTCGATATTTTAATGAAAATACATAACAAACATATATAACAAAACTAAGAGACATTTTTGTGATAAATAATTGTTGTTGTCAGAGGGGGGGGGGGGGGGGCAAATTGTAAACAGTTAATAAGCGAACTAACAGATTACCGAAAATAACTTGTGGGAATTATAAATAACTTTTAAAATCTTAAAATGGAGAAGTGGTCCGTATAAAAATGCAAAACATAATACGCCTGATATAAGTATTTTTTAATTTTTTGATATTTCCAAAAGAACAGATAAAAGGGTAAAACTCCCGGCGAAGATGTCATATACTCACCACGTTGGCGCGATTTTCCCCCTGCCAATTTGGCAAAAACTGTTTGTTGTGTTTATTTACTTTTATTTTTTATTTTAATTCTATAGATTATTTTTATATGTATGTCACTATTTATTGATATCAAACTATTATTTATTTATTTTTATTTCCTTTTTTAAAATAGTAGAAGTTACGTTTATTACGTTATTTTATTTTTATATTGAAATAAAAAATCACGTGCTATTACCTGATATTTGTGACTAAAATTCAAAAACAAAGTTTTCGCCAAATTGGTGGGGGAAAAAATCGCGCCAACGTCTTCCACTCATTTAATTTAAAATACATGCCTTTCACTAATTCCATTTAAAATACTAAGAAGAAAATAAAAAGAAATAATGTCGCAAATCAAAATATTTTATTTAAACATCATAGAATTGATTCCCATTTACACACGCGAAATAAAAAGCTGCCAATGTTGAGATTTGCGCCAAATCTCTAATACAAAGTTATTGCGGATTTTTTTCTTTCAAACAGAAAAAAATCCAGATTAATTTTCCATTTTTAATAAATGGAAATATGTTTTATTGTACTGATATTGTATTGTATTGTGCGTGCATATTTTTTTGCTCCATGTTACTCCATGAACTTTTAAAATCTTATTATTTACGAAAATCTCCGCCGGTGAAAATGACGTATGTACTAAATTTTAGTGACGTATGTACTTTAATTGTGCTTTTTTATCTATTTTTTAAATATAATTTCCAAACGGTTTGACATTTATTCTTGGTAATAAATAGACGTCGTTGTCACCTTTATAGGCACCTGCTGTAAAAATTTGAACGAAATCCGTTAAATATTTTTTGAGTTATGCTTGACGAAAGGTTTTAATATCCATCGTAGCTATATATGGGGCAAAGTAATACTGCGCTGTGTATGAGTCTTCGTTGCACTCAGACAATTATTTTCTTTGTCAAGGTACTTTTATCACACATCTAATTTCATTTTACCGGTGATTGAAAGATTAAATAGGTGTTCTATCTGTAAAAAACATGCATCAGTGAGGAAAAAAAAAAGAAAGAAAAAAAATTATCATTACGGTAGTAGCAATCTCGTTTGCTCAACGTTTAAAAGTGACGAATAAAATAGAAAATATAAGAATTAAATGCCGGTTTTGTTTGCTGAAAAATGAAAAATATGAATAAAATACTGCATAAATTAAACATAAACTGTAGTGTTATTATTGTGGTAACAGGGATATCATTTACTTTAAATTTAAAGATAACTAGAATCCGTCAGGCCGAAATGTCGGAGCATTGAGTGGGATAAACATAAAATATAACATTAACAATATATAATATATATTTTATATTTTTATATTTACTGTTTAATAGTATAAAAGAAAAAATACAATAACAGCTGTTGAATCTTCAAGTGTTTATTCGATAGACAGTTGCCTCAGATACTGCTCAAATGCTAATCTATCAGCAAGTGCCCCCATTCTTCTAATTTGGTCTAGCCTATCCTTTGCGAAAGGCACTTCAATCAGAACATCCTCTAAACGACGAACCCTACTAAACGCGACATAAGTTGCTCCAAATGACAACTCCTTTTCACCAATGTCCACAGCTATTTTTGACAAAGTTAAACCTTGGGATTTGTGTATGGTGACAGCGCATGAAACTGTTAAAAGTAACTGAGTACGGGAGCATGAGACATTGTTTTCTTTCCAAGACTTTGTAATAGGTGTGACAGGAAAAAGTCTTTCAGTGAGAAATGGTCCCCGATAATCATCAAAATGAACCATTACTGCCTGTGGCAAGCCTGGAGGCCGTAATCCTGGTCCGTAGACAATATCTTTTACCGTACCAAGTGCACCGTTGACCAATCCTCCCTCTGTCCACAGATTGGTACACAACATATTTCTGCATCCAATTGCTAAAAAAAGTTCAGCCTGAAGTCCAGACGCGTGCTCATCTTCACTCCATCTTGCTATTTGATTATTGTGGTCTGCTAATATTCTTGCCACTGGCCATTTTGATTTACGAAGTACTTCTTGATTATGTTCTTCAGCTTGCTTGTTTGTGGGAAAAAGGCGTATGGCATCTTGAAATCTTTCAAGTTCAGCCGGAGGCTGTATAGCTTTACGTCGTTGCATAAGGGATGCGTATTGGTCGCCTGTAACTTCGCCTACGGAAAGCGAATAAAGAGTCTCTCTAAACTGTATTTGCTGATCGTCGCTTTGTCTCATTGACTTTGTTAAGGTGAAACATTTTTCAAACATCTTAAGAACTGTTTGTCCACGTAAAGCCAAAATGTCTTTTATAGAATGTCTCCTATATAGAGGTGTGTCTTTTACAGGCTGTAGCTGCCTAATATCTGCAATCAGGTAAACAAATAAGCCTCCAAAAGGTTCAATGCTGTCTGGTTTACCTTCGCGGCATCCGATCATTGAAAATTCGTCAATAATGAGAAATGAAACTGGATTCATGCTGAGCTGTAGATTTCTTGCTGCTTCACTTCCTAAATCAGCAAACGATTTAAAACATGTTGGTACTTTTAGTGCAGAGTGAATTGTTTTGCCCTCGACATTAATTGCAGCAGCACCTGTTGGAGCCAAAACCATAATAGCTTCCGGTCCTAACTGCTCGGTAACTCTTTTACGAATTTCTTTTATTACCGTACTTTTTCCAGCTCCGGCTTTCCCAATAATAAAAGTACGTTTAGGGCAATTTATAAATCTTGATTGCAAAGACGAAAGCTGTTACGTGCATAAGTGAAGTATTTTTTGCTGCTCATCTGTAAATCTGATCTCAGACGTATCGTAATTTTGATGCACTGTAAGTTGTTGTTCTTTACAGTAATTTAAAAATGAAGTAAAATTGCGATCAGGGTACTTGTAACTCTCACTTTTCCACTCACATGCATGATCAATCACGCGTTGCCCCAAAGTATCCTCGTTTGTCTGCACAGGAACTATGGCAGCTGCTGCCATATATGGATCAATCTCGCGGTATTCTTCTTGCAGGATTTCTGTCTCATGTGTACTGCTAACAGCAGGAAAATTTATTTCTTCGTGTGCATCAATATTTAGATCATTGAATGCTTCCTTCCATGAGTGATACGCAGACGGCAGGCCTTCTTGCAATAAAGAGTCAGAATTACCTCTCCAAGGATAATTGAGTAATACTTGTTGCCTATAGTATTCTTCGGCTAGAGTTGGGTCGTGGTTGAGTGATGTAAGAGGAAAAACTCTGACAACTGCATCTTTTCTTCTTTGGTGATAATCGACTCCTCTTACTGAGAAAGATTTTGCAAACTTAAGAAGCGTGCAGGAAATAAGTTTCTCCGGCCGCGCGCAATATTTCTGAAGCATGCTTTTTGATGGTCTTTCGTCGCTTGAAAAGTTGATTTCTTCCCAGTTCTTATCATGAAGCCGTATTGTAACTACTTCCCGACTACTGTGATACATTGGCCATCCCATTAATATGTGTACTACCTCTTGGGCTGAGTAATCCCTTTCAGAAACAGAAGACAAAATAAGTTTTTGGACTGCTTGAACCGCTGGATTTGTTTCGTTCATCTTATTTAAAATCTCAGATAACAATTCCTTGTAAGGAACAGAATCTGTTTTTGATTTTGAGGCATATTTGGCAATGTAATGCAAAACCGCATCCTTTGATGTAATAGGACTGAAATCCGTGTTAGCTCTCCAAACTTGTGACACGAAGCAATTGTAGGTATTCATTTCAGAATCGTTTCTTTTTGGCAAAAAGCTAATTATGCCATTTTCTACTTGAAGCTTTGGAGAGTCGCACTCTGCTTTTGGAAAACCAAATCTGCAGCTATAACTATTTGTACCTCTTTTTTTCCTTAGGCAATAATCTCCATGTCTTGTGTGACGTTGGACTTGATTTAAGAGCTGAGCGAGATCTTTTTTACGATCTTCACTGGAAATGTCTGAAAAGCGAACTCGACAGCGGTGTATATCATTTACGAGGACGTCCTTGTCAGGATTAACAGCACTGCATAGTTTTTCAAAATATGCTGTTACGGCTGCTACATTTTCAGCGTTAGTCATGTCTTGTGTTTCCATGTTTGGCGCCCTTCTTAACCACAACAATCCATGCATGTGAGGACTTCCACGCCACTGCCATTCGAAACGAACCCAGTAGTCGTCTATTAAAAACAACGGCGTCAAGATTTTTCTCAAAAATATATCACAACGTTTTTGAAAGAGCCAACCAGTCAACAGAGGGTTGTCGTGCATTAATTGTTTGCGTTCTGTATCAGTCAGCTCATTTGGATCTCTGTTAGGCTCTAAAAGTCTGAAAAGATCAGGCCAGTGATAATCAGCTGCAGACAGTGTAAAAAAAATTGTTGGTGCTCCAATTTGTCCTACCATGGAAAGGAGTTCCCCACAACGTGCACGCCAGTATCCTTTTGTGGATCTTAATTTGCTAGCATAAATCATAATATGTTTTGCCATTTCTGGTTGCCTATTCAGAATATCACGCATCTGCTCTACCGTCTTATTGCTGAACCTATTTCGCTGAACGAAAAAACGCCCTTTAGCCAAAGACTGCCACCAAAGAATTGAATTCATGGCAAAGTAGCGAAATCGGGGGTCTTTAGCAAATCGCCCATCTTCATACTTCATTAGGAACTTAAAATACTCATCAGGAGAGACTGCTTTTTGACGAGGTTGTCGTAAGTCAGCTGTACCATGTGGAAAAAGAGGAGGAAAAGCACGTGCTATGTAACCCTCTTCTTGAAATTCGTCGATAGGCTGTGAATTTAATGAAGGGTGAGGCACACGAATTGCGTCATTTATTAAGTTGTTTTGATTTACCGGTTCAAGTAGTGGTCTAAATGAATCGCGCCTTATTTTCTCATTCAAAGTATCAATATCCTCAGTAATATCGGTTGCTGTTGGTAACATTTGAGATACGTCACCATTCTCAGGTAATGTAGAGATCAAATCTTCATCAATTGTGATATTTGAATAATAAGGATTGTGAGCTTTAAGCCATCTGAGTACTTCTAGAAGGCGTTGTGAGCGAACAGAAAACTCTGCACATCCTGATAAAGTATCTTTTGTCACTAACACAGTTGAAGTCATATCTGAAGGATTGACAGGCAGGCGCGAAATAAAACTCTCAATATTTTGTTTAAAGCTGATTACATTTCCGCTGTATCCATACTGTGAGCCTCGTATACGGTAAAGAGAAACCACTGGATGTATTTGAGCGATCATTTGTTCAATGTAGCTCAGATCTTTGAGACAAATAGGAACTGGACCTGGGTCCATCGAATTAGTGGCAGAAAACTTGAAAGCGCCGTCTCTACACTTGCATGTCTGGCAGAGCCCAGCAGTATTTAATATGATATCAGGGAAAGCTCTGTGACACGTATTACAGGACACATAGGTGATTTGCGATACCTCTCTATCAAACCTGATTGCTTTATTCATTTGAGTTGTCAGTATACCGGTACTCGGCAAAAAATCTGAAGGTAACTGACTTGTGCGACTTCTCCGCATTGAATTACGATTCGCAATTCTTCTCATTTCAGCTGATTGCTTTCTCTTGACTGGCATCCTTGCAAATTCTATATAATAAAAACATATAATCCGTTCATATATAAAATGTTTCTTAATATATATTTTTTTTTATCCTGGATTGGCTAGACTATATCAAAATAAACAGATTTACTCTCATACTTCTTTTATACAATAAGCTTGAATGAAAAGAAAAAAAAATATTTTGAAATGGAAACAAAAAGTTTAATTACACCAATTGCTGAGTTCGATTTAAAAAAAAACTAAATTCATGTACTTAATACGATTTAAACTTCATTGCACGTGTTTTACGATAAAAATGTATGGGGTCCTTATTTCAGAAAAGTAAAATATATGTAAAATATATAAAAGTAAAATATATGGGACCGAGATTAATAGCTTTTACTAAAAGGTTGTTTCCGAGTATATTGTTATTTAAATAAGTTTCTCATGATAAAAAATGGCAACAATATAAATTATTTCAATTTTCTTTTTATTTAATTCAAAAGTTTTTCATGATAAAAAATGGCAACAATATAAATTATTTCAATTTTCTTTTTATTTAATTCAAACAATCGCAATGTTATCTCTATGGGGAAATGGAAAATTCTAGAGCAGACGATTCCGGGCGTTAGAGTTGACGAATATTTCTGTTTTTCAATCCCCGGCGAGATTTTGCCACTACCGACTTCCAGTCCAATTTTGGTATCAATGCGGCAAATATTTTGGCCGCTATCGTGTACACAAAAGTGTAATTTTTCATGGGAAGCCGGAGCTTTGCTCCGACAATAAATAAAATCTTGTATTGGTAAAGGCAGACAGAAAAGAAAAGATTTTTTAAAAAGTTCTAACGTTAAAAGCAATCTCTTTTCTAAAAGTTGAAAAACAACGAATATTTGTTAACATTGAAACAAATTCGATAATATTAAATAAAATTTTCGTTTTCCATAGCAAAATAATGACTAAAACGCTTACTCGTCACACATATATCCCTTAAGGATAGACAATATATTTAGAAATGATTTTATTCAGTTCTGTTATATCTTTCTTTTGAAAAAAAAATATTGTTAACGATGAGAATAATGGTTATAACAATTACCAGTATCGCATGAAGGTAACATATTTCATTATTAACCGACTTACAAAAAGGAGAAGGTTATCAATTCAACCCATATGTATGTATATTTTGGTGTTGTTCCAGCATAACTCTTGTAAATGAGCATCGATTTTGATAATTTTTCTTTTGTTTGAAAGAGTAAAGCTTCCAGCTAGTCCCATTTCAATTTCGTCAAAATCTGATCATTAGAACAGATTATTTTGAAAACAATTTTAAAATCATGAACAAAGTGATATTTTATGTAAAACTAAATTCAAAAGTAAAATTAAATTTCTGTAAGACGAAAATCTATAACTCGAAGTTTTAATATATATCTTGAAGTTTTCCATTATTCAAGAGCAGATATATTTTAATTATTTTCTTATAATTCGATTTTTTCATAATTCGAAACATTTTCCTTTCACGACGGCACTTTCAGATATCGAAGTATCAATTAAGGTATCGGTCATAGTCTGAAATTTCAATTACATTCAAACACGAATGATTTCATACAATAGTTTTTAAAAAATAAAAGTACTCTAGAACGAGCATGAAATTTCAAGTTCTTATATAAGAACCAATATCAGATTTTAATTTCCAGTCTAACTCACCGAACATACAAGGTTGACATAATTAAACTGACGGTACTCAGAGTGTTCTGTAGCGCTATCTAATTGCGAGAATGGCGCCAAATTTTGTAGGAAGATTAAACAAGACGGGGGACAAAGGATTTCGAGAAATAAAAATTATTTCCAAAAGTCACCGCCAAGGGAATATGTGGCGCTGTGTATTCGAAAAAGAGAGTTTCAAAAAAGAAGAATCAATACTGAAATAAAATTACCGTTTATTTAGCACATCCAACTCAGGTTCGATGTGGCCGCCGTTTTTGTGGACCACATATTGCATTCTGTGCACAGCATTTACAACAGCAGAGAATAACATGTCTGCAGGAATCTCCCGTACAGTTCGCGATATGTTATCCTTCAACGTAGCCAGGCCCTGGACACCTTGGACTTTAGGTAACCCCCTAACCAAAAGTCTCAGGGTGTAAGATTAGGGTGGCCATGGAGTTGGAAAACAGCGGCTAATGACTCTTTCTGTTGTGAATTTCTGTCGTAGCAGCTGCTGTACACGCAAAGCAATATGTGGAGGGGCTCCATCTTGCATAAAAAAGATTTTCTCCAGGCACTGTCTTTGCTGAAGTGCCAGAATAACAAAGTTGTTTAGCATTTGGCGATATTTGTCTCCGGTAGCAGAACAAGTTACAGGTCCTGTCGGAGTAATGTTCTCATAGAAGAATGGACCTATTATCATATCTGCTGTGAAATCACACCAAACAGTTATATTTGGTGAATGCAAAGGAATTTCCTTGAATGCTCTGGGTGACTTGTTATCCCAAATTCGGCAGTTCTGGGTTCCATTCAGGTAAAAGTGGGCCGCGTCTCCCCATAACATTTTCCAGGGCCAAGCATCATCCAACTCCATTCTGGCAAGAAAAGGGAGAGCAAAAGTCAATCCATTATCATGGTCAGTGTGACGTAACTCTTGTACATGGCTGATCTTGTACGGATAGAAGTGGATAATCTTTCGTACGATTTTCCATACCGTACAATAAGACATATCCAAATTCCGAGCTATACCACGAGCGCTGGAAGTGGTAGCAATATTGTCTGGTGCTCTGTCGACAATCGCCGTTGCCACTTCTTCGATTGTATCCTGTGATACGGGTTTTCGTCCTCTGCCTGACTGAACATTTAGAGAACCTGTTTCCTCAAACTTCTCAACCATTGCTTTTAAACCATTAACTGACAAAGGACCGTTACCTTTACGCATTTTTTTGTAGTTTCTAAAAGCACGAAGAGCGGCTGGCGCATTGCACTGGTTGAGGTAAAAGAATTTGACTAGTAGAGCTCGCTCGACTAAAGAAGGAGACATTATGAAAGATAACTTTCAATGAAATTGCTTCTAACAGTAGCGCATTACCTATTAAAGCCGAACAAGCTGGCACTGGCCCAAAAGATGTAACGTGAAATTTGAATAAAGAACTTCTTCTGCTGTTGCTTTCTTTGGGGCTCTGTAAGTGAAATTGCAGATAAAGAAACTTTAGCAGTGTTTATGTAAATTTTTAGCTTTTTATAAACTGTTACCATTTTGAGCTTGGATTAAATTGCTAAATTCGTTAAACAAACGGTAATTTTATTTCAGTATTGATTCTTCATTTTTTGAAACTCTCTTTTTAGAATACACAGCGCCACATATTCCCCTGGCGGTGACTTTTGGAACTAATTTTTTTTCGTGGAATCCTTCGTCCCCCGTCTTGTTTAATCTTCCTACAAAATTTGGCGCCATTCTCGCAATTAGATCGCGCTACAGAACACTCTGAGTACCGTCAGTTTAATTATGGCCACCTTGTATTTATAACAAGAACGAACAAGGTGCGTTCTTATTAAGTTATACAATGTAAAAAAATCATCGTTATTATTTCAGTGAAATGAATTATATCGTCTGTTATGGGCGAAATGAGTACGCCTTTCTTTTCTGTTATTACGTATGCCCCGTTTACAGATACGAATTTTTTTCGACACAATTTCAACTGAAGTTATCTCAGAATCTGTACATTTTTGTATGTAGCACATCTCTCAAGCAAACAATTTTTTTGAACGATCTTTCTAAAAATGTAACTTTTATGCAATTTTATTCGAAAAAATAATTTTGCATAAAAATGGACGACTGGCATCTGTAAAAAGAAGTGGTTAACCCGTATTTGTTTTCCTCAGTCACATGACTTGCGCTTTTATTATATAGATTATGTATGATATAAATTAATAGAATGAAGAAAAGTCTTATTAATATCTTTTTAAGTTTTAATTCGATTTTTATGAAATTTTAAATGACTCAACAAATTTCTGCAACAATTATATATATTAAATTTCAAACCATTCGGTTGGGTAGCTTTTGCGCTGTTATATGCGGACGGACGGACAGACCATACGGTCCAAACGTGGATTATATTTGCTACGTATTTATATAATTACGAACGCACCTAAAAATCCTGCATCAGGCATAGGTTATGAAACCCTTTCCAACACTTACAGGATATTATTAAGAATTTTCATTTTTTCCAAGAATGTAATAAGCTATCTAAATAAGCGACTTAAAAAAAACACATAACTCACAAGGAAGGTCTCTACTAGCGCATACTCAGAAATTTTTGAAAGAATTACAGAATGTTCTTCTCATGAGGATATATACGTTTATAAAAAAATTTCTGCGGAACCTCGATATAACGTCTGTAAAAAATTATTAAAATTTCGTTTATTTGGCGATTTATCACCGGTTGGCGACGGAATGAAATTTAAAAAAAAATACGCTTTTATGACAAATACTCTTTAACCCGTTAACCGTCAACTGTTTTTAAACCAGTTTTTCTCATGTAGTAATTCTGAGTTATTTAATTACTCAAAATTTGAGATTAGATAATGAGAAACTTACCGTACTAAAATACTGGTACTGAAATTTAAAAGTTTTGTTCGGTTCTAGGTGATCCAGAAATGTATCACTAGGCGGTAATGGGTTAAGGAAAAACTTTTTCATGCTGAACTTGTTGCTGTAAATTTAACTTACATAATAAATAAATTTTTATAACTACAATTTTGTGTACACACATATATGTACATATAATGAAATTTAACGATTGTATTTTACGATTTAAAACAAAATTTAAATTGATTAAAATTGTTTCAAGCTCAAAAATATTCTCAATTCTGAACATTGTCAATTCAAGAAAAAAGTATCGTTGCTATGGAAACAACGACTTCTTCGATATAGAAATGTATAACGAATCCGTTTGTCATCAGGCTTTTTCTTTTAAAATACATTTAAAAATTACTTGTATAACCGGTGAAGCCGTTTAAATCAGAAAAAATTGTGGCATGGAGGAAAAAACAATAGAAAATTTTCATTCAATCGGTAATAAATACTGAAAAAAAACGTGAATGATTTATTTAATCTCATTTAAAGAATGTTTTTAATTAATATTACTGCAACTGTACAGAGAGTTGAAAATGTTGAACGCAAAATGCAAACGATTCGGAACAAGATGGTCTGGTATCAAGAGCCCTAGGATTAATCCATTCCTGTAATTTTTTTTTAAGCTAATGACAATTTTACACTTTCAAATTTTACAAAAAATCTCATAGATCTCATAACAAGAGAATTCCTTCAAACTCTTCGTTTACTTTAATATGCCTTACACATTCATGTATTTTTAAAATTTCGATTGTTAACTAAAAGTGAAAATAAACTTTTTCAACTTAAAAAATATAAAAACAAACAGATTCAATAATTCAATAATACACATAACTTAAATGTCAGCTTCGCTATAACATAAAATAGATATTTTTGCAGATTCCAAAACTTAGAACATATTTTTTCAGTGATAAAATTAAATAACTGCAACATGAAGCAGCTTATATATATTATACAAAAAATAATAAACTATTTCATAGTTTAAGTTTAAATTCATTAAGTAATGCGCATTCGAATAATCCTTTACATGCAATTTAAAAATGCATTAAAATCGTTTGCGTTTGGCGAGGAAAAAATGTTGCTAGCCAAATCGCGTCTTTTTCGCCAAATATTCGAAAAAAATTTTTTATTTTTTATTTTTTATTTTTTATTTTATTTTATTTTTTTTTTATTTTTTTTTTTTTTTTGCAGGTACTGGGATTCCGCAGCTAAATTTCACTGTACCTTTATTGCATACATGAGTAGCTTCATTAGCATTTTTTTTTTTCTGAGTATGCGCTTTAAGGAGACCTTCCTTGTCAGTAAAAATCCATTTTCAGAATTACAGTCCATACCCGGTAACGTGTGCATTTTCGTGTAGCCCTGTATGCGAGCTATAGAATATACTCATAGTATCAAAATTAGATAATGGAGGAACATAGGATATTAGGAGGAAACTGAGGAAAACGCACTTCCAGAAACTATCAATTTTAGTCAGTCCTTTAATCGAATTATTTTGTGTGTCTCTGTAAATTAACGATAAATGCCATACTCTCTATAATCTATAGAAAGTATGCAGTGCACTTCAGTGATTTCGTTATTTTTGAAGTATCATGACATCATTAATGCACCGCAAAAGACTTTCCCCATAGATTATAAGGTAATGGTATCGTTTTGTGCATGCCAGTAAACGAATTACAAATGTTACTTATTCTATACTCCTCAGAAAGCATATTGTAGTCCATCTCAATGATGTATATTAATCTCGTTATGTTTGAAATATCGTAGCATCATTAAAATACACCGTAAACGATTTTTCTAAATAGACCGTAATGTAAGAGAATTATTTTGCGTGTCCCTGTAAATGAGCTATAAATTCTAGACACTTTTAAATACCAAACATTCTATAGTAAACTTCAATAGCATTTAAAATTTCCATGGCAATCCGTCTATATTTGCGGGAGTTAGAGAACGGATAGACAAATCGAATTCATAAATAATTTTCAATTATGTTGGAAAGTGTTAAATAACGCTTTAATAGCCAGCTTTAATTGATATATCGCTAAAGGCTATATCTGGCGACATGAATTTTTTCGCCTTGTTACAGAAATACCGATTTAACTTTTCCCTGGCAATCGATAGATTTTAAGTATCGCATGTATGTATATGTTATTCTTTCATTTGATGTAGCATCAAAATCGTCTGCTTTTAGACGTATCAAACTGATGATATAAAGCAAATCTGGAAATCATGTCATGTGTGAAAGTATATCATATGTTGAATTAGCGAGAATAACTGTTATAAAAGGTATTATTACTAGATGAAAATACTATATTTTATTTAAAAAACAAATTTGAAATTCGAATAATTTTATAAATTATGTAAAACTGAATTCAACATTATAGTTAAATTTCTGTTAGGTTGAAACTAGATTTAAACTATATCAAGTATCTATAACTCGATTTTTTGGCACTGTGAAATAGTTTCCCCTTTTTCTAAAAAAGATAAACATTTTAATTATTTTTTATAATCTGAACGTTTATCTTTGATGAAAGCGCTTTGGGATATCAAAGAATCGATTGAGTAATTGTAATCTGAAATTTTAATTATATTCAAACAAAAATGTTTTAATACACTAGTTTAAAAATGTATTTCATATCAGACATGAAATTTCAAATTATTAGACAAGAATCAAAATCAGAATTTACTTTTTAATATTATCTAATTCACTGAACATATTTATCTTTAAAAAAAAAAGTTTTAATAGCTAGCTTTAATTCCTGAATCACTACTGGCTATCTGGCGACATGAAATTTCTCGCCTTGTTATTGACATACTGATTTAACTTTTCTGTAGCAATCAATAGATTTTAAGCATCGCGAGGGCGT
Organism: Maratus michaelseni; assembly: GCA_963931845.1. Taxonomy (NCBI): domain Eukaryota; kingdom Metazoa; phylum Arthropoda; class Arachnida; order Araneae; family Salticidae; genus Maratus; species Maratus michaelseni. The sequence continues at coordinate 261,006,831 of OZ007587.1, read as the reverse complement.
TGATATGTTATTCTTTCATCTGATGTAGCATTAGAATAGTCTGCTTGTAGAAGTATGAGAAAAAAAAGATACAAAACAAACCTGGAAATCGTGTCATATGTCAAACGTCTGCAGGTGCGTGATTATACATTCTTATCATTCAGATAACGTGAATGAAAGAGGAATTGGAATTATGCGATGAAATAAGTAAAAGAAATGAAATGAAATGAAGGCTCATACTGGATCATAAAGCATGGGAAGGTTTGGAAGACGGAAATTAGGTATAAATTAAATGTTGTATTAAAAATTAATATCCATTTAAAGCATAATTTTTACATTTCAATTTTACATATATTTAATCTATAACTAGGGGGCTCTTTCAGCTACGAACTACGCTCGCTAACCCCCCCCCCCCTTTCAGGCTTCGATAATTTGCTCTGTTTAAAAAAGATTACCCGATTTTGGAAGTTTGAATTATAATATCATGAACAGTGGCGATCTTCTGCTATCAAGCTCCTATGTATTTTCGTTAACCGGGATATTTTTCGGTTTCCATGGCTGCATCCACCGCTGTCGCGACAGCTGACGACTGTGTCCGTGATTCATAAGTAAGATCAATTACACATTTGAAAATCCACTTGTATAAAATTGTTAAATAAAAAATGTCACTGCCTTTCGGACTTTTATAACGACGCTATGGACAATATACATTCTTCCTTTGGGTTCGAGGCTACAAAAATTCGTCTGCTTGGAAATAACATTCAGAACCGCGCCATTGAAAAGCACTGTGTTTTTACGTTTATATTTTACGAGCTGGCGCTCCCGGCGTTAACCAAGCCCGCCAAAAAATAGCACACGAAAAAACTCTAAAAATCCCACACACACACGCACACAACACACACACACACACACAACACACACACACACACACACACACAAAATAATAATAATAATAATAATAATAATAATAATAATAATAATAATATTGCTGCATAAATTGCGAATAAACTTTATTCAAAAAAGAAAAAAAAATACTATATTGGGTTAACAGATTGGAAAAATCGTCGCGAATTGCAAAAACCACGGAAAAAAATCTTATCAAAAATCGTAGAGTCTAGATTTTACTACAGTGAGCCAAAACAATGTAATCAAAACTCTTTCACGAATGTCTAAAAATCGGAGCTAAACTCGAAAAAAAAGCTAAAAATCGCATTGAAAATCGCGGATAGCAAAATTTACTATATTAGAATAAAAGTTTGAAATCGAATTTCTTTTATGAATGTAAGAAAACCTCCGTAGAAAGCGAAAAAATGCTAAAAAAAAAAAAAAAATCGCACAGGAGAAAATTTACTAAGGCTAACGGTTTGAAACCGATTTCCTTTTCCGAATGTCAAAAAATCGCCACGGAACTTGAGAAAACACTAAAAAATGCATTGAAAAGAAAAATATCCGAACTGTTTTGTGCAGCCCTGTATATGATCTACATATTTGTATGTATATTACATAATATGCTAAAATTTAGTTCAGTAGGAAATGCATAGCACAGTTGTAAATTCCGCTTCAGCAATTTCCGACAATAAACGTAAATGTAGTCGAGATATTTTGTGCTGCCCCGTATATCATCTGTAGAAATTATACAACACTAACTAATAGGCAAAAAATATATATAGTTTAATTTAAAAACGCGTAGCACAACTTAAAACGCACTTCCGACAGTTACTGTTTTTAAGCAGCACTATAGTCGAATTATTTTTTTTGTGTCCCTGTAATTGAACTATGAATGCTATGCACACCATATTCTACAGTAAACCTCTTGTAGTGTTCCTCAGTGATATATAACAGTTAAACAATGTTTCAAATAGTGTAACATCATTAAAATACACTGCGAACTACTTTAGACCGTAATGTTACTGAATTATTTTGAGTGCCCCTGTAAATGAACTATAGACGCTTCATACTTCATTTTCAATACCGAGCATGCCATAGTAAATCTTATTAACATATGTGAATTGCTTGGCAATCTGAGAATAATTACGCGAGTTAGAGCACGGACAGACAGAGAAACAAACCGAATCCATAAATACTTTTCAACTATGTTGGAAAGTGTTAAAAATTATAAGTTTCGACTCTTTTATCTCAAGCCTAACTTTTCATAGTTGTGTAATCATTTTTATTTAATCAGGCTTACGTTTTACGATAAGGTTAAAACTTAAAACTAAATGTACTGTATTGATACTGTGCAGGGTATATGATTTTATGTTTCCTGCAATTAAGTTCAACATTATAAAATTTATCTTAAAACGTATACAATATTTTTATTCTTGGAGTTCCTTTTTCTATAATAGATTTTTAAAGCGTACAGTTCAGTACTACATAATAAACATTTATAAAGCACCGATCTGTACTAGCAAGGGAGGTCTCTTTAAAGCGCATACTCAGAATATTTTGAAAAAAATTGCTAATGGAGCTACTCATGTACGCAATAAAAGATCAATCAAATTTAGAAGCGGAATCCCAGTAGAAAATACTTAAACAAGTGGGTAAGTGGGAACACTTTATCCTTTCTTTAATAAATACAAATACATCTCATTTTCAAAAAAAAAAAAAAAAAAAGGGTCATGTTTTTCATAAAGTAAAAATTTATCGGTCTATTTTTCTCGTTTTTTCGAATATCTGAACCCTCTATTATACTCTGTCATAATAATATCTGTCATGTGGACTAAATGCGATATTTAAAAAAAAATCAATTTCAAAATTAAATATGTTGTATACAGACTTTCAAAATGTTAAAATATACCAATATTTTCATAATCGGGTTTTTATCATAATTCAATACGTTCCTCAAACTCATTTGACGTTATAATCACTTGCTGACGTCATACATACTTGCTTTCTCTATTACTCATATTGATGCTCTCTTTGTATTATTCTCAAACATTTGAAAAAGTCCGTTAAACTTCCAATATGACGTCAGATTAATTTTCTTTTTAATTCTCTAATGACGTCAGATTAATTTTCATTTTAATTCTCTAATGACGTCATATTAACCTGCTTTCTGTACCTACACATACTCATACTCCTTGTATTATTGAGAAATGTTTGAAAATTTCCGTTTTATTACCAATATGACGTCATATTAATCTTTTTTTCAATTGGTGAAACTTTTTATTTCATTTTCCTTTTCCATGTGGAAATCTTTCAATAGAAAATTATTTATTGTAGGAAGAATTTTATTGTGGATTTTTAATTGTTGGCAACTGCTATAACGAAAAATGTTTAAATTTAATAGGAATAGGCTGTTCGATTTTTGGTTTTTTATCTCTATATTAAAATAATGATTTTTTCAAAATTTCATGATTTTCAGCGTGACAGTAGGTATTCAGCTGTAAGTACACAAAATTTCAAGTTCTAACTTATACAGTTTCTGAGAACCAGCCCTGTGACGAACAGACAAACAAGCGGGACGAATAGGGTTTCGTGAGATGAACGAAACTCTAAAAAAATGAAATACTTTGAATCATTTGGCGCAAAAAGACGCGAGTTGGCGAGCAACACTTTTTCCTCGCCAAATGCAAGCGATTTTAATGCATTTGGATATTTATTGGTAAATGATAGTTTAAATGCGTAGTACTTTATGAATTTAAACTTAAAATGTTAAATAGTTTACTATTTTTTCTATAAACTTATATAACATATATACAAGTTGCATATTGGTGAAGTTATTTAATTTTACACGGTTTCGCCAGCTGGATAAGTTTTAAGTGTACTTTAACAGTAACTGCCCGATTAAAAAAGCTCTCAATATGCATTTCTATACTGAATATAAGTTTTTTTTTTTCATTGTTTCTATGGCAAAAATACTTTTCTCTGGTTGCTAAAATGACAGTGCTCATTTTCAGACATTAATTTTTAGTTTGATGCATTTTTAATTAATTTAAATTTTGTTCTAAACCTTACAATGCGATCGTTAATTTTCTTTATATATATACATATAAATGTATATGGCAAAACCGTAGTTATAAAAGTGTGTTTATTTAACGTAAACTTACTTAAACTACTTCAATATGAAGAGTACCAAATGATTTTCCTAAAAGAGTATCTCATCAAAAAGTCACCAGTAAAAAATGCAGCCAAGCCTCGTAACTCATTTACCGTAAAAAGTACTGAGATCGTATAAAGCCAAGTTTAACTATCTTATTAACTCTGAAAATTTCATTCACAAATCACTCCTAGTCTCTACATCTTTAGTTAATTATTATTTTGTGACTTGGCAATTACGTAGCACGAGAATGTGATGTATATAGTTAGTCTTTATCATATAATACTATAACATATTAAGGTGTAATAACTTCCCTGTGCGTATATAATTAGCCTTAATTAAATTATCCCATCCCATCCCATAACATAGTAAGGTGTAATAACTTCCCTGTGCTGCGTAATTGCCAAGTCACAAAATAATAATTAACTAAAGATGTAGAGACAAGGAGTGATTTGTGAATGAAAATTTCAGAATTAATAAGATAGTTAAACTTGGCTTTATACGATCTCAGTACTTTTCACGGTAAATGAGTTACGAGACTTGGCTGCATTTTTTACAGGTGACTTTTTGATGAGATTTCACTTCTTTTTGTAAGTAATCCTCCTTTTCTTGATTTTGGGTTGTTTTTGGTGATCATCCACTGATTTTTGCTAAGCCCACACTCTGTCCCTATTATTTAGAGGTATAAAAAATTTGAAGCTTTAGTTTCGTTTGCAAAGTACTGTAGATAAAAAGAGATTTCAGGTTCCTAGGCAAGCACTTCGTTATAGGTGCACTAAGTTATGGGAGGGGGAGTTTCAATAGTACTCTCAATTGCTTCCAGGATAGGTGCTATCCATCTGAGATATTACTCTCAGCCCTAGATACTTGATATTTAACATAAAATAACTTTTCAGCATAAAAAGAAAGCCAAAATTAAAATTTCCGGAAATTTCCAATAAATCAAACTATATTCCTTTTTTCGATGGTTTTATTTTTCGTTTTTTTAGTCTTTTTTTTTATTATTATTTACGGATTTTTTAATTTTTCCTTACTTTGTGTACTAAACCCTGCCTTTCTACCAAATGTCAAGCTTCTAGAACTACAAAATCGAATTATTTTCAAATTTTCGACTTTTTATAAATTTATTGATTTTTCGATTTTAATTTTAAGTTACCTGATTGTCATGTCAATATAGTAATTATTTGATCCGTCTTCTTAGGATCATTTAGGTTCAATTTAGAGATAAATCAAGTGAATCTTAGAGTCACCATGATTTTATTTAGAAAGGACTATCAAGCCACAACCAGCCAGTAATGTCGGGAGGGTAGGGGGAGCTGTGAAAATTTTTGTGGGGCTAACATCATTTAACAATCCATGTTTCATATGTGAAGTAAATAGAGTACAACCGGTGAAAGAAAACAAACCTGTCTATAAAGAAATCGCCTGTAACGTAGCCAGTCTATAGCGGAACTTTTCTATAACAAAATTCGTAAACGAAAGAAAAGAAAACCATAATCCGGGGGAAATAACATAAAACAATTAGGGGCGTTGTACTAGCTAATAGGACAATTATCTTAAAACTAATGTTTCTAGCAGTACAAAATCAAATTGTTTTCGAATTTTCGATTTCTTAAATATATTTTGATTTTTCGATTTTATTTTCGAAATTAACGAATATTTTAATTGTTCCTTTTATTGAATAGTAAATACTACCTTTACACCAAGTTTTAAGTTTCTAAGACTACAAGATAAAAATATTTTCAATTTTTGATTTTTTCGAATTTTTTTTATAATTTTCTGGATTTTTTAATTTTTTCTTATTTTGTATCCTTTATTACAAATTTCAAGTTTCTAGGTCTACAAAATCGAATCATTTTGAAATTTCCGATCTTTTTCGAGTTTCTCATTCTATTTTCGAATTTATTGTGTTTTAATTTTTCCTTTTTCTGTATCCTAAACATTAAGTTTACGCCGAATTTTAAGTTCTAAAGCTACAAAATCGAATTTTTCTCAATTTTTCAAATTTTCGAATTTTTTTTTTTTTAATTTCACAGATTTTTTATTTATTTCTTATTTTGTATCCTAAATACTACCTTTATTCCAAATTTTAAATTTCTAGCTTTACAAAATCGAATTATTTTCAAATTTTCGGGTTTTTTTTTTTTCGATTTTTTGATTTTATTTTCAATTTTTGTTGTGTTTTTAATTTTTTCTTTTTCTGAATCCTAAACACTGCCTTTACACCAAATTTTCAGTTTCTAAGACTACGAGATCATATTATTTTCAATTTCTCTCTCTTTCTTTCTTTCTTTCTATTTTTTTTTTTTTTTTTTTTGAAATTTTCGATTTTTTTTTTTTTTAATTATCCATATTTTTTAATGTTTCTTTATTTAGTATCTTAAATATTACCTTTATTCCACATTTCAAGTTTCTAGCCCTATGAAATCGAATTACTTTCAAAATTTCCTTATTTTTTTATTTTTTTCGATTTTATTTTATTTTCGAATTTTATTGCGTTTTTATTTTAACTTATTCTGAATCCTAAACACTATCTTTACCGCGAATTTTAAGTTTCTAAGGCCAAAAGATCAACTTATTTTAATTTTTTGCAATTTTTTTCGAATTTTTGATTTTCTTTTCGAATTTTCTGGATTTTTAATTTTTTCCTTATTTTGCATCCTAAATACTACCTTTATTCCGAATTCCAAGTTTCTAGCGCAACAAAATTGGATTATTCGAAATTTTTCGATTTTATTTTCAATTTTTTTTTTTGTGTGTGTTTTTGATGTTTTATTTTTCTGAATTCAAAACACTACCTTCACACCAAATTTTAAGTTTTTAAGACTAAAAGATCGTGTTATTTTCAATTTTCAATTTTGTTAGATTTTTTTTTTTTTTAATTTTTAAACGTTTTTTTTTTTTTTTTTTTTTTTTTTTTTTCGGATTTTATAATTTTTTCTTTCTTTGTATCCGAAACACTAGCTTTATTCCAAATTTTAAGTTTCTGTGGCTGCGGGATCTACCTAATTTTTTTGATGACGCGAGAGTGAGTGAGTGTGTGAGTGACAAAAAATCGAAACTTTGAGTTCATACATAGTCTGCACTAATTTATAGGTATTTTTTGAATTATCCATATTTTTTAATTTTTCCTTATTTAGTATCTTAAATATTACCTTTATTCTAAATTTCAAGTTTCTAGCGCTATGAAATCGAATTATTTTCAAATTTTTCTTATTTTTCGATTTTTCCGATTTTTTCGATTTTTTTATTTTATTTTTAAATTTTATTGCGTTTTAACTTATTCTGAATCCTAAACACTATCTTTACTGCGAATTTTAAGTTTCTAAGGCTAAAAAATCAAATTTTTTTAATTTTTTCAATTTTTTTCGAATTTTTTGAATTTTTGATTTTTTTTTTCGAATTTTCCGGAATTTTTATTTTTTTTTATTTTGCATCCTAAATACTACTTTTATTCCGAATTCCAAGTTTCTAGCGCAACAAAATCGGATTATTTGAAATTTTTCGATTTATTTCAATTTTTCGATTTTTTCAATTTTGCTTTCGATTTTTTTGGTGTTTTTGATGTTTTCTTTTTCTGGATACTAAACACTACCTTCACACCGAATCTTAAGTTTCTAAGACTACAAGATCGTATTATTTTCAATTTTCAATTTTGATGGAATTTGGTGAATTTTCGAATGTTTTTTTTTCCGAATTTTCCGGATTTTATAATTTTTCCTTTCTTTGTATCCTAAACACTACCTTTTTACCAAATGTCAAGTTTCTAGGGCTACGGGATCTACCTAATCTTTTTGATGACGCGTGAACGAGTGAGTGAGTGAGTGACAAAAAATCGAATGTTTGAGTTCATATATCGTCTGAACTAGAAAAGACAGAAAGTTGTAATTTTAAATTTTGGCCCTGTGTGTCAAATACTCTCGAAAAACGAAGTTTCAAATTTTTGGAATACTCCAACGCGGAGATACGGGGGGGGGGGGTCAAAAGTGCCCTGAGTTGCTTCCAGAAAAGTATGCTTACGGCTGTCCTCTCTCGACTTGGCGGAGGCACTGCCGTGCCTCCAGATTTATCATAAAAGCGCATTTTTTTTATAATTGTTTAGCCAACCAGCGATAAATCGCCAAAAACACGAAATTTTTATTTTTATTTATTTTATTTTATTTATTTATTTATTTATTTATTTTACGGACGTTATATTGAGGTTCCACAGCAATTTTTTTTTATAAACATGTATAACCTCATAAGAATATTCTGTAATTTTTTTTTTTTTTTTTTTTTTTGAGTATGCGCTTATGGAGACCTTCCTTGTAAGAGGTGAGATAATATAAATAGGAGTTTGTTTTCATATGAAAAAGTATGTTTTTAATAGTAAAGGGGGGGGGGGGGGTAACCGGATATGAGTATTTATAGAACTCCGGTCTGTCCAACTTTTCCATTATCCGGCCTGCCCTGTTGCCACATTAGGCCGGATAATCAGGAGTCTACAGTAATTATTTCTTAACAAGAACTAGGCAATCTAAATACGCATCTTAAGTATTTAAATTATTCTTTATAATCTGGAAATTTTAAAAGATTACCGCAAATGATTGGAAAAACAAAGATCCCATTTTTGGTGATCTATCTACCTGGCCCGGATAATACGCAAGTACCCAAGTTCCTTTTTTTGAGTGTGGCAAACATTAAAAAAAAATCTGGGTTATTGCTTAATGGGGAAAGTTCCGTAATTGGATTTGCAGCTAATTGGTATATTTTAACGAGCATGGCTTTGCGTTCGCTAAAATAAACCAACTGCCCCCAAACTCGATTACGGAACTTTCCCCATTCGTTTGGATTTTACAGTGGTGTTTAATGTATTTTTCTGAGCTGCATCTCCACAAAAAAAAAAAGAGATTGGATACAGTATACGCTATTTTCTTTTTAAGTACCTTTTAATATAGTCAGGGCTGTACAAATCTGATAAAATATGGCAGTCAGCAAAAAATTCTAGTCGCCAGTAAAAAAATATTTACCCCACCTTAACCTCCCCTAAAATGGATTAAAAGAAAACACACAGAGACATTTTTACCAATTAATTGACAAAAAATAATAACAAGCATAGAATAATTAGAATATTAAATTAGTATTATGTTATATTATTAAATTTTTAATTAAGTTTTATAGTTTTACTTCAAATGAAATACTTATGATCACTTATATGTTATTATTATTTTTAAATGAATGTGATACATTAATCAGTTTCAATTCTGAACATAAATATCTGATTCGTAACTTACAAATAAACTTGAGCATTTTTTTAGCATTGTATCAAGTTTTAGATGCCACAGAGGCTGGGTTGACACTATTTCTTACTGTTTAATTATCCCCTTCTTCAACGTTCTGATTGATGTTACATGGTAGCTAGCTAGAGAGCGATAAAATGGCGATTTCTGGCCATGAGATGGAAAATGTTATTAAAAGTACGCGAGAAGAGGAAGATCGCTGCTTCACGCGCACAAGTAGGGGCGAGAGAAAAAATAATGTTTATGTTTATTTCTAAAATCAATTTTTGTACATAAAAAAACTCGCTAGATTAAATAATTTGGTCGCCAGATAAAAAAAGTTGGTGGCGACCGTAATTATTAAGCTCTGAATATAGTTATATTTCTTAAAACTCATCGACATTTTTTTTTCAATGCCAATGAGGTTAGTGAGTAATTATAAACAAAGAATAAGTGAAATTTAAAAAAAATATTTCCTGTCAAAGATTCCAACAATTATTACTTTATGTGCCTTTTCTAATGAGTTAAACCACACTTAGAAATTCTGGCCAAAATGAGTGTAGAATTTCGATTAATCGAAATTGCTTGGGACAAAAACTTGAAATTTAATATGGCTGTTACGGTTACAGACATAAATTCCTCCACAGAACAGTTTTTTAAAAATTTAGAAATTTTAATGTGTGCGAGAACAAAAAAGTTATAAAATTGTGATTTCTGCGATTTATATTTGTTACAGAAGTTTGCTTAACTAGAAGGTTGGAATTTGGCATGGTGCTTACTCTTAAAATGTAGTAAATACTCGCTTAGAACGGTTTCTAAAATTTTCTAAATTTCAAATGAAAAATGGAATGAACGAAAAATCTTCAAATTACATTCTAAATTATCATTGATTTGGAATAAATTTTAGCTTAAATCATTCACTTAAGTCTAATGTTCGATAAGAATGAAGTTTACTCAAAATGGGGCTTAGTTAATAATTTTAGAATTATCCGTAGCAGTGTAATTTCCTCTAATAAAAATAGGACCACGAAAATCACTTGGCATATTTCAACAATTACGCGAGCAAGGCCGCGGGTTTTGTCTATATATATAAAAGAAAGTTCTGACTAGGGAGATAATCAACGCACAGCCCAAACTACTGAACCTAGAAACTTGAAAATTGAGGTGTGTGGGGGGGAGGGGTACTTCTTAGGATGTAGAGACGCAATAAGTGAGGATTTTCAAAAACTCCACCCCTAAAAAATGTAAAAAGAGGCACAAACTTTTTAAAAAATCAGCTATTGTAGTTATGTGACAAGTGATAGCATATTTTAATGTGTTTTTTGTATGTTAAATCGAATGGTACCAATTACATTCTTTTAAGTCTAATAGGTCGTGAGATATTGCATATTTTGTCTAATTTGGCGATGTCTTTGTCGCCAAAACCTCAATATTCTAACATTACAAATGGTAATTTCTAAAAATACATGCATTGTTATACCAACGGAACAAATTCAAACTGTCGATAAAATGTGGGGGACTTCTTTTCATCGTTATAATATAATGTGATGAAATAGAATTATTGGTGAAATTTCTATAATAAAGATAAACCCGATTATGAAAGATAGCCGTTTTCAAACATTTATGGTTGTAGGGATGGTTTTAGTATATTGCATATCGTTCTATCGTTCTTTACCAAATCCTACTATAAATGATCAATTAAAGTCCTCATCAGCCCAAATTTCGTCTGACAAATTAGAAAATTTAATAGCGGAAAGGCGTTCGTAACCTTTTCAGAAATGCGGAAATTTCCAGTTCAAATTCACCGACATATTTCGTTTGATTCAAGATAGGTTTGGAGAAACAGACCAGCGTAGCGGGCGAAGTCTGCTAGTCTTTTATAATGGAGGATCACGCCCAAGGATTAGAGCATCAAACATAAATGATACGCGCAATAACGTGGTTCAATTTGTATATCATTAAAAGGTTGCCACAAATACCCTTTCACCAAATTACTCGTTAAAATATGCCAATTGACATAAAACACTATTATGGAAGATTAACTGAAATGTGGAGTCGATAAATTTTCCTTTGAGGTCAGAAATTTCTGTATATCAGATTGCAATGAGCATTGATCCACTGCCCACCAATTTGACATGGTCCTCAATTATGGAAAATTCAGTTGCTTATCATTTAACGGAAAAGGTATACTTAAAATTAAAATTTAAACTTTAGTATTGTTGGAGAAATTTTGAAACAGGTTTGAAACAAAAATAATAATTTATTGTAGCAAATCAAACATTTAAAAAATTAAAAATACACTTGGAAACAAGTTTATTAATAATTCTAGAAAATGAAATGCTTTGTAAATTAAAGATAATTTTACCTAAATATCTTTCAACTATTGTATCATAAATACGGAAAATGCTTAAAACTCCAGCATAATTAAAAGATTAGAAGTTAAGTAATAAAAGGTAATAATTTATTACAGTAATAAAAGTATTAAAAAAACAGGCAAGATAAATTTCTTTACTTTTATTGATTTATCACGATGATCTGACTGATCTAACTTTTACACAAATGAATCATGTATGATTTACGACAAATCCGCTTCTGCAAATTTAGAAGGAGCCATCTTGGAGAAGTTATTCCTGTTCTTCAGGCGTTTTTGTACGTCGTCTTGATCGTCGTCGCCGGGAAGTGGAACGCTTGCGTCTTCTTCCGCTGCTCGAACGCTTGCGTCTTCTGCCACTGCTCGAACGCTTGCGTCTTCTGCCGCTGCTGGAACGCTTGCGTCTTCTGCCGCTGCTGGAACGCTTGCGTCTTCTGCCACTGCTGGAACGCCGACGTCTCCTACTTCCAGACCTCTTCCTGGATCTGTATCTGCGTTTAGGCTTGGCTCTTGAGCGACTTCTACTGCGGGATTTCTTGCGCCTTGCAGTTTCGTTGACTTTATATTTTCCATTAGCCAACTTCTTCAGAAGTCCTTTGTCAACAGCATTATTAAGTCTCAACTGGACGATAGTTTCCGAATCTGCCATATTCAAGAGTTGCTTGGATGACAAATATCGCAGAATATCGGCTAAAGAAGAAGAATCTCTAGTCTGACCAAGATGGCGAACAGCTTTCGAAATTGCTTTTTCGATATCTGGCGATGTTTTTCTTACTTGCGACATATTTTCAACTTATTTCGTAAAAACGTTAATAATTTAGCAGAAATTCAATAAAACTTTTGCAAAAAATCAAAATTTCCAATATATTAAAATGCGACAAATTTAGATTCCAGAGAGTGCTTTAAAAATTGAAACGAAATATTTTATTCCAGAAAATTCTACTTTATCATTGCTCGTGGTCACCTGCACGAAAGTAAAATTATGATCATGGAGCTTCTATGGAAGTATGCAACCCGACAATAATTGCACTAAAGATGTAATAATGAGAAAATGATAATTGTTTTTTTTATAAAACATCTTCAGAAAATCTTAATTCCGGAGTAATGAAATATTAGCGATAAAAGTTATAAAAATACATATTCTTAACATCAGTAGCAAAATTTACACCAAAGAAGATAAAATATTTGAAAGCAATTTAAACATACGTAATTGAAGAATGGGGAATTTCGATTAAAAAATATGCATCCCATGAAATGTAACAAACGTACCAAGGAGGATGAGGAAAAAAAATTCCCAGTTTTAGCATAATTTTCTTCTCTCTCTCTTTATCTGCTCACTTTCACCTTTCTCCGCTGCCGTCAAAGTTTTTAACATTATGGAATCGTCTTTGCACAAACGGCTAATCTGTATATTTAAAACACAAACATGTTTATTTGGTCAATTTCCCTTAGCTGAACCAATTTTAATAATTATTTTTCTAACTAAAACCTGTTTATTTGTAGATTAGCCCATACCAGGTATTTTTTTATTTCCATTTTTATATTATATATTTTTCATTTTAAAAGTTTTTAATGAAATTTATTTCAAATGATAACAACAAGATTAAAAAAAGTCCTTCCGGCCTATACCAGGAGGAAAAGGTAGCTTTCCTATATCTTCGTTTTAAAATTTTAGCTAATGTTACACGAAAACAGCAAGTTAAAATGCAAAGAAACGGTTGCAAAAGATTCGTTAATACTGAATTTGAATAAGAAATTCGCCAAATTATTGAGCAATAGCCGAATTGGCTTCATTTATGAAGACTTATTTTGGTCGCCAAATTTGGCGATATTTCGCCAAATGTCGCCAATTTTGGCGAGAATTTGGCGCTAACGGATATAAATATATAGTTTTATGCGTATGATTGGGAAAATTATTACAACAATGAAAGAAAATAATTTGCGAGTAATCACGTTAATGTGCTGTTTTGTTTCAAAATGTCAGCCACCCTAGAATTTCAAACTGCTCTATCTCAGCCATTTTTTAAGATAGAGGTAAACCAAAAAATGCTCTGGAATCCTCGTATCAAGGCCTAACACCTAATTAAAAAATAAATTTGAATTTTTAACTTTTTTGTATATTTATTTTACTTTTAAATTTTTAAGTGGCTGCCATCTTGAAACAAAATGGCGGACCAAGCTGGCCAACGAACTCGGTCGAGACATTGGTGAGCTTAATACACACAATTAGTTTCATCAAAATTGATTTATAAATACGAGCGTTATCGTATGACATAGATCAGATATATATATATATATATATCAACATTTGAACGGAGGGTGGTTTTGGGGTCTGGGGGTCATGATCGGTGAAAATATATCGAAATTTTCCGGAACTGCTTTCCTCCGAACGGCTGCAATAGGTAGCTTTATACTTTTTTGTATTGAAAGCTACCTAAAATTTCTATGCAATATAAAATGAATTTGTTTGAAATTGCCATAAAATAAAATTGCATAAATCAACGTATTCTATCAACGTCGTCTATGGGGAAAATCGTTTGCGGTGCATTTTAATGATGTTACACTATTTCAAACATATTGAAATTGATATATATCATTGAGGTGTACTACAAGAGGCTTACTATAGAATATAATGCGCATGGTGTTCATCGTTCATTTACAAGGTCACTCACAATAATTCTGTTGCAGTACTGTCTGAGAACAATAACTGATAAAAGTGCGTTTTAAGTTCTGGTACGCGTTTTTTAATGAAACTAATTTCTTGCCTTTTACTTGATGTGTGTAAATTCTACAGATGATATACAGAGCAGCACAAAAGATCTCGAATACATTTCCGTTTACAGACCGAAACTGTTGAAGGAGAATTTACAACTGGGCTATGCGTTTCCTAACTCAACTAAATTTTAGCATACTATGTAATATATATACAAATCTATAGATCATGTACAGGACTGCACAAAGCAGTTCGAATATTTTTGCGACTATTAATGGTAAAATTGCTAAAATTGGGTTTTCAAATGTGTTATGCGTTTTCCATCTTTAAACTTATTAGAAACTTAGTGAAGTTTTGTTAAAAGTAGTCTGTAAGTGTTGGACAGTGTTGCATGAGCTACGCTTGATGCATGATTTTTCGTTCTTGTTTGTTTGTTTCTTTTTTTTTCATTATAAAACAAAGGACTTTTGTATTATTTTTTAAATGTTTGTTGTGCTATGTACTGTTTTCTGTTTTAACGCTATGTACTGTTTTCTATTACACATATAACTTTGCTAATTTTGTGTTCTAGTATAATCTGTATAACAGAATTCTGAAGTTGAAAATTGTTACCTTGAACCTTCTCCATAAGGATTGTAAGCAAACTAACAAAATATTGTTGCATTTTTTATATATTTGACAGTCAAAAAAAATTTTCCTTTTCTTCTCAGAAGTGACTCTAAATTATAAATGTCCAGAAGTGTTTTAAAGAATATTCATGTTTGTCTGATTTCAATATCTCCATAAAGATTGTAAACAAACTAGCAAAATATTGTTGCATTTTTTATATATTTGACAATAAAAAAAAAATTTCCGTTTCTTCAGAAGTGACTCTAAATTATAAATGTCCAGAAGTGTTTTAAAGAATATTCATGTTTGTCTGATTTCAATATCTCCATAAAGATTGTAAACAAACTAGCAAAATATTGTTGCATTTTTTATATATTTGACAGTAAAAAAAAAATTTCCGTTTCTTCAGAAGTGACTCTAAATTATAAATGTCCAGAAGTGTTTTAAAGAATATTCATGTTTGTCTGATTTCAATATCTCCATAAAGATTGTAAACAAACTAACAAAATATTGTTGCATTTTTTATATATTTGACAGTAAAAAAAAAAATTCCGTTTCTTCAGAAGTGACTCTAAATTATAAATGTCCAGAAGTGTTTTAAAGAATATTCATGTTTGTCTGATTTCAATATCTCCATAAAGATTGTAAACAAACTAACAAAATATTGTTGCATTTTTTATATATTTGACAGTAAAAAAAAAAAAAATTCCGTTTCTTCAGAAGTGACTCTAAATTATAAATGTCCAGAAGTGTTTTAAAGAATATTCATGTTTGTCTGATTTCAATATCTCCATAAAGATTGTAAACAAACTAGCAAAATATTGTTGCATTTTTTATATATTTGACAGTCATTTTTTTTTCCTTTTCTTCAGAAGTGACTCTAAATTATAAATGTCCAGAATTGGTTTAAAGAATATTCATGTTTGTCTGATTTTAATATCGTTTCCAACACCTTGTTTAAAATAAAATGAAATTTTGCTTTTACTGTTTCCATTTTCGCTCAATCTGATTGGTTGTTGATTTTACTTAAAATGTTTAAAAATCATTTATCTAAATAACATTCCTCGAATTCTATCGTACAAATCACTTGTCCATTTTCATCTTAGATTAATATTCTCCATGCTCAACATATAAGGTCCGGAGATAAGATGAATCAAGAAGTTCCATTAGCAGTTCGACTAATAAGGAAACAGCCTCTCGTGTGAAGAGCTGTCGCGAATTCACCAACTCTCTGATAAGCACTTTTAAGAGGCTTAAACTATTCCGATTAGAGGAGTAAAAAATAAAAGAAAAGAACTTTCCCGCTGTTCTCTCAGAAAAATTTTCAACATATTAAGTCGTGAAAGAAATTTTCACTTTTTTAATAAAGCGGAAACAAAATCACATGCCAAACTTTCTTACATGAATACAATCACGTCACAGGTTCAATAAACATGTTGTCATTTTTAGAAAGGGATTCCTATGCAACGCATAGATTAGGTTTTCCCAAACTAAGGTATGCGTACTATTTCTGGTACATGAAGTTTCAAATACTGGTACGCGAAGGTTATTTAGAATATTATTATAGGCATAAAACCACACTATTTCACTCTCCCGACTCACCTTGCTAGCATGTAAATATATTCTAATAAGTCACATGTACTATAGTATCCCCCCCCCCCTCAAAAATCATTAATAAATTATCATAAAATATTTTTTGCATTTTTTCCGGTTTCTATCTTTTTTTCTTTTTTTTTTTTTAATTATGCAATTTGTCAGATCATGTATTGAATGAATTTTGTCCTGTATTAAAATAAAATAAGGGTGTCGTTTCTTATTTGAATAGTAATAAAAGAATATAATCGAAGTATTAATTTAGTGATGTATAATAATGTTATTTTAAATGTTAGCATTATCTTTATCAACGGTGGTACGCGAAATTATGAATTTCGATTTTGCGGTACACCGTTCTAAAAATTTTGGAATCTCTGGCATAGATTACAGCCCATTTTTTACGTCTTACTCATATATTTACAAAAATTTTCCCTGACCATTGTTCCAATTATTAAAACCATTAAATCCAACCCCAGGCTACCCGGTTTAAAGATGCCCGATTCACTACCTGGTGAACAGAACGTAGATGAAAATCGTTTTTAATTTAAAGATGTAATCGAATTTTATGTATTGAGTATATTTTATCAGATTGTCCACGAACTACACCAAAAAGAATTTTTACTACTTTCGTATTAGCTGAATGTCAGCCGTCGATCTCGAAACATCTCACAATTTGTAGCAACTTTTGTGATTCTGTTTATTCCAGTGTTTAAGCGCGCAGTTCGATTATATATCTGTTAAATTCGTGTTTTATATATTTATTTGTTATCTTTAAATTTTGTTTGGCAATTTAGTTATGGAATATTACATGCAAGCAAACAAATGCTGAATTAATTACACTGATTTAGGTGCAAACGGGTTAAACTTCTTTAATTGGGTTGCACGCAGATTTGAAAAAAGATCATGCTTGAAAAATATTTAAAAAGTTATTTTTTTAAAAAAAATCTAGAAATGACAGTTTTCAAACAAATTGCATTTGAAAGTTCATTTCGTTTCTATTCGACAATGTAAAAATTGAAATTGTGCGATCCTTAGAAGTTAATAAAATAAACTTTTACAAAAAAAAAATTAACCGACTTAAAAAAAGCACTAAAAAGTATTAAATAATTCTTTAAAATTCTCTAATGACAAAATGTTATCCATTAACCACAAATCTGATATCATGTGTCGGAATAAAAATGATAAATTTAATATGTACAGTTTAATACCCACCAAACATGGATTTTCGAGAGAATATATTTTACAAGAGATGAATATACAGACTTATGATTCAGTTTACGAATATATACATATGAAAAACAATCAATTACTTTTTGAAGTCGGTGCCAAACTACCTTAAGTTTAGTAAGAATTGTGAATATATTGTACCTAGTATCTACTAATTTATCGATTGGGGTTGTTTGGCACCGACTTCAAAAAGTAATTGATTGCTTTTCATATGTATATATTCGTAAACTGAATCATAAGTCTGTATATTCATCTCTTGTAAAATATATTCTCTCGAAAATCCATGTTTGGTGGGTATTAAACTGTACATAATAAATTTATCATTTTTATCCCGACACATGATATCAGATTTGTGGTTAATGTACATTTTGTCATTAGAGAATTTTAAAGAATTATTTAATACTTTTTAGTGCTTTTTTTTAAGTCGGTTAATTTTTTTTTTGTAAAAGTTTATTTTATTTCCTACTTTTTAGTTATTAATACAGTAATAGACAATTATCTTGATTTCAACATCGGCTGAATAAGTAAGTAATTTGTAATAGAAATTATAATTTACCAAAATTATCCATTAAATAAATATTTTTTAATAAAATCTTTGACAGAATCAAATTCTTGTCAATCTGGACGACAACTGGAGAAATATCGCCACATTTGGCGATCAAAATATGTTGCCATAAATGAAGCCAACGTGGTTATAGTTGACTAATTTGACGAAATTCTCATTCAGATTGACGAGAATTGGGAATGAATCTTCTGTAATCGGGTTCCACTCATTTTTTAATTTTGAAAATTTCTTAACAACAAAATTGTTTTAATCATCAGAATTTGACGAAATTTAAATGGGACCACCAAGGTGTCTTACACTTTTAAACAAAAATATATATATATCAAAATCGGTGCACATTTACGAAAGTTATGCGTGAACAGGACTAAAACATACATACATACATACATTGGGTCAAATTATTAACATCCTCCTTTTCTCACCTTCTTCTATCTAAATAGAAGAAAGTATTGTGATCAAAATTTTTTCAACTTCCGGTTTTCGACGGATTTATATGTTTTAGGAGTCAAAGATTCCGAAAAACATGTTTTTACAAAATATCTGTCTGTCTGTGTGTGCCCTCTTTGTATCAATGAAAAGTGTGTCAAGTTATGAAGCAACCTAGAATTGAACGAAATTTCATTTATAGGTTTTTGGCTGTGACCAGCAGGTCCCACTTGAATTTGCGGATATTCTGCCGAAAGCGGGCGCTGTGATAGCGATTTTTGTTCCATTTAAATTATTGTATCATCGAAAAGTGTATTAGGTTATCCACAGTACTGAACCAAATTTTTTGTATGTGTTTTTTACTATGGCCTGCAGGTCCCAGTTGAATTTGGGGATATTCGGCAAGAAGGAGGCGCTATGATAGACACTTAAAGATTTCAAATTCAAAAAGATGTACAAAGTCGTTAAAAATATTAGAAATCCTAAAGGTTTTTTTCAATTGAATGTTCAGCCTTGATCCAAAAGGATACCGGAACAATTTTTGTTTTGCCTCTACCTTAAAAAATGTCTGAGATATAGCATTTTGAAATTTTACAGTGGCTGGCATTTTGAAACAAGACAGAAGGATTCCTCCATAAACGGTTTTAATTTAAGAGTTTTAGTGAACATGCTATCTCGCAAGTTTTATTTCATTGTTGTAACCATCGTTCTAATTCTCACATTCTCAACACTATATATTCATGTTCGCCAGCGTTAAATTCTCTCCAAACTGGGCAATATTTGGCGAAATATCAACAAATTTGGCGACAAAAACAAGTTGCCATAAATGAAGCCAACTTGGCTATAGCTAGCATATTTGGCGAAATTCTGATTCAAATTGAATATTGACGACAACTGCGACTGAATCTTCTGTAATCGGGTTCCATCCATTTTTATAGCTTGGTGTTTTGCAGTAAAATTAGCTAAAATCTTAAAACCAAGGAATAGGTAGGCTGTCTTTTCCTGCCGGTATAGACAAGGCCTGATTACCCAAAAGTCACATGAAGCACGTGCTTCTCCTCTAATATTTAAGAGAGCCCCCAAAATGACTGTAAAATGAGATCTCTAAAGTTCATTTTTAGTTTGTTGCATTGAATTTTTAAGTTTTGGGGGAGGACAAGTTACCCAATGCATTAGAACATCCACACTACTTCAGAAAATTTATATAACAGGAAAATCAATGATCAACAGACTGTTAATCAATCATGACATTCTAATGTGCTGATTTAAAAAATCACCCTGCTAACTGAACGTACAAAAACTATAACTATCACAAATACACTCTATCTAAAGTGTGTTTAACAGGGAACATAAGGCAGACTGTTTAATGAAATACATGAATTTGGCTAAGTCACTCTCGTGAATAATACTTGTAGTTTGTATCATTCCATGTATGAAGGTTTTGTTTTTGTTTCCATGTATGAAGGTTCTGCTCGGTAGACGGGAGTTGCTGGGTTCCAACCTCTGTCACGCTCGTCGACCTAACCGTTCAGAGTTTTCCGTATTTTTTTTCGAACCTTTCCGTAAATACGAGTTATGATCCCTTAGAAAGATCCCTCCACGGAGGGCACTCCTCCTAGGGCCTATATCCCTCGTGTAGATAATCGGCCGTCATAAATCAACCAACCAACCAACCATGTATGAAGAATTTAGGAAACTGTTACCGAATAAAAGGGCCCCACTAAAATGATACTGTGCTTCCTTCAGTTTCAGAGGTTAATCGGGCCCTGGTTATAGACCAGAAGGACTTTTCGTAGTTTAGTATACATAATATATCAGCTACAAATAAATTAATCTCTCGTGTAAATATGTTTTTAAATTGAAACTGTTTGGAAGTAATGTTATTTGAGCATTTTAAATATGACGTAAGTTTTCCCATTTAATGTTTTGAACGTGTAATAATTTAATTATTTCGCTTTTTTATTAATATTCACGCGCAAGTATATTTTTTATAACGTATTTTTCTACATTTACTGCTTTTAACACGTGATCATTTAATTATTGTTTTAAAGTTTTATTTCTGTTTTTGATAGTCACGTGTAAATACGTTTTTTAATTGAAAGGGAATATTATTATGTGCGCTATTTTAGAAATTGGCAACAATTCAAATAATGGACTTTTTGAAATATAAATTAAATTATCAAAATGATGGAAATTTGAATAAAATAATTTGTTCTAATGATCAGATTTTAACGAAATTGAAATGGGACCACCTTGGACCCTTACTCTTTCAAAGTAAAAATTATCAAAATCGATGCACATTTACGAGAGTTATACGTGAACAACATAATACATACATACGGGTCGAATTGATAACCTCCTCCTTTTTTTAAGTCGGTTAAAAAATTAAAGCGAAAGCGCAATTTATTGGTTAGGTCGGGTCGTTGCCACCGTCGGTATAACGTCAGCGTTACTCACGGACATGTTTTTTGCTTTATAATATGGATAATGTGCACGTGTGATGTCACGAAGCAGTAGCACTCAGCCAAGTAAAGTATCTCAACTCAATGCAGGCAGAAAATATTATTTCTGGCAGAGCAAGTAATTCATATTTATACACATGATATGATGTACTAGCTGACATGCCCGGCGCGGCGTTGCCCGGGCCCGTGATAATAAACTTAAAAATACCTAAAATTAATTTTGAATGATTTTATATTTTTAAATGAAAATCTATCCAAACGAACTAAAAGACCGTCGTTATAGTTATTGCAAATTTAATTTCTGAATTTGTTTTGATATATTTTTGATATATTAAACTTTCAATTCTGACCAAAAGTTCCTGAGGAAACCTAAATAATATAAAGCGCTCCCCCACCTTTCCTCTTTTAAACTCAAAATAATATACAGTATTGGCCAATTTATTAATTCCATTCGAAAAAAAATTCAAAAACCTTGTTTATAAGATGATTATATTAAAATTAAATAAAAATCATGCACTCGTGGCATCATAATTTACTTTTATATTTTAACAGAATAGTAAGGCTACTATAATTTGTGACTCGTGCTATAGCTTACGTCAGGACACATGACCGTTATCATTATCTTTTTACGCGTGAAGATTTCGCTATGGTACTCCATTGTGAAATTTGGTAATTTTTGAAATTCAATATTTGAAAAACGGCATAATCATTAGATTTGAAATTTATATCAAGAAAAATACAATTTTTTACCTTTCTAACGAAGTTTATCTAACAACTTTCTGACAAATACTTTTTGAGCTATTAATTTTTTCAGCAACTTCAAATGTTTCATTTTCCGAGATTAATCTGTGGCAACGATTATAGAAAATCCCAATCGTCAGCAACGCATAGCATTTTATTAAAGAGGACTTTTTACACGTGAAGATTTCGCTATGGTACTCCATTGTGAAATTTGGTAATTTTTGAAATTCAATATTTGAAAAACGGCGTAATCATTAGATTTGAAATTTATATCAAGAAAAATACATTTTTTTACCTTTCTAACGAAGTTTGTCTAACAATTTTCTGACAAATACTTTTTGAGCTATTAATTTTTTCAGCAACTTCAAATGTTTCATTTTCCGAGATTAATCTGTGGCAACGATTATCGAAAATCCCAATCGTCAGCAACGCATAGCTTCTTATTAGAGAGGACTTTTTACACATGAAAATTTCGCTATGGTACTCCATTGTGAAATTTGGTAATTTTTGAAATTCAATATTTGAAAAACGGCATAATCATTAGATTTGAAATTTATATCAAGAAAAATACGTTTTTTTTTTACCTTTCTAACGAAGTTTGTGTAACAATTTTCTGACAAATACTTTTTGAGCTATTAATTTTTTCAGCAACTTCAAATGTTTCATTTTCCGAGATAATTCCGTGGCAACGATAATCGAAAATCCCAGTCGTCAGCAACGCATAGCTTTTTATTAAAGAGGATTATAACTATATTAAATTACCAGCGATTTAGCGAAAACTACGAGCAATTTAATTCGAAGTTTTGTCACGGTGGAGTTGAGTAGGCAAAATTTAAGCCAGGTTTTTGAAAAACATCCACATTATCTGTAGATACATACCGAGATAACATATCATAATAACATACCGTAGTTAGGCGTATAAAAATACGATTACATATTAAGTTGCAATTTGAAAGCTTTATCTCATTAAAAACGTCACCTGTAAAAAATGCAGCCAAGTCTCGTGACTCTTTCTCCGTAAAAAGTTCTGAGATCGTGTAAAGCCAAGTTTAGCTATCTTATTAACTCGGAAATTTTTATTCACAAATCACTCCTAGTCTCTACATCTTTATTTAAATATTATTTGTGACTTGGCAATTACGCAGCACAGGGAAGTTATTACACCTTACTATGTTATGGGATGGGATGAGATAATATGATTAAGGTTAATTATATATACGCACAGGGAAGTTATTAAACCTTAATATGTTATGGGATGGCATTGTATTATTTGATAAGATTAATTATATACATCACATTCTCGTGCTACGTAATTGCCAAGTCACAAAATAATATTTAACTAAAGATGTAGAGACTATGAGTTATTTGTGAATGAAAATTTCATAGTTAATAAGATAGCTAAACTTGGCTTTACACGATCTCAGAGCTTTTTACGGAAAAAGAGTCACGAGACTTGGCTACATTTTTTACAGGTGACGTTTTTGATGAGATTTCACTTTTTTTTGTAAGTAATCCTCCTTTTCTTGATTTTGGGTTGTTTTTGGTGATCATCCACTGATTTTCGCTAAGCCCACACTCTGTCCCTATTATTTAGAGGTATAAAAAATTTGAAGCTTTAGTTTCGTTTGCAAAGTACTATAGATAAAAAGAGATTTCAGGTTCCTAGGCAAGCACTAAGTTATGGGAGGGGGAGTGTCAAAAGTACTCTCAATTGCTTCCAGTATAGGTGCTATCCATCTGAGATATTACTCGCAGCCCTAGATACTTGATATTTAGCACAAAAGTACTTTTTAGTATAAAAAGAAAGCCAAAATTAAAATTTCCGGAAATTTCCAATAAATCTAACTATATTCATTTTTTCGTTTTTTTTTTTAGTCTTTTTTATCATTTACGGATTTTTTAATTTTTTCTTACTTTGTATACTGAACCCTACCTTTTTGCCAAATGTCAAGCTTCTAGGACTACAAAATCGAATTATTTTCAAACTTTCGTCTTGTCGAAATTATTGATTTTTCGATTTTAATTCTAAGTTACCTGATTGTCATGCCAATATAGTAATTCTTTGATCCGTCTTCTTAGGATCATTTAAGTTGAATTTAGAGATAAATCAAGTGAATCTTAGAGTCACCCAGGTATGCAGAAAATGCTTTTACTCCCAACATTTCCCCCAATCCATATGAAAATTTCCCCAAAATGTTACGATATGTTATAGGCTTACATAGGCTTTTGTATTACCGCCGTAGGTATAGTAAATTTTGCAACATACAAGTCGCATCTTTAAAAACCTATAGACTGAACTTGTAACATGCCTAGCCCTCTGAGCGTTTTGAAAAAGGGTAAAATTGTAATGTTGTTTTCTCTGCATTTTGTTTTAAATGCTATAAAAATATGATTCTTTCAGCATCAGAAATAAAACTTAATTACAAATATGAATGTAACCCTTGGGAGTATTGAATGCCTAAGGGAGGCCACTCGGCCCAGCAAAGCCAGGCCGTAGAGCGTTAGCACCTCCCCCGGGATGTTCCCCGGTACGCGGGGATTCGTTTTGGGTGATTCCAGCCACCGGCGGAAGGGAAGGCACGATGCCGAGACCGCCAGCGCACGCGCAAACGGCCCAAACAACAACAAAAAGAATAAAAAGAAAATACAAACTAGGCCAAAGGCCGGCACTGCCAGGACAAGCCTAAGCGCGACAAGGGGCAGGCAAGAAAGCTAAAAAAAAAAAAAAAAAAAAAAAAAAAAAAAAAAAAACTGAAAAAAGCCTGAACCGCTGGAGCCTGCACTCCCTCGCGACAGACAGCGGCAGGTGCAGTGATGAAGAACTTGTAGGTGAACAGTCCTTAACGCTCCTGCGTCATGACACACAGTTCGCGGCCAAGGCGGTCCTTGGATAATAATGATGCGCCGGAATCTGAGAGCTCAGTTCCCACGCGACAGATGGCGCCACAAGTTGTTGCGTTGGAGAGATGAGGTCGCTTCTAAAGACTGCGAAGGGAGCACAGCAAGGTGCTCAAACACTGACAAGGTACAGCCAAAAAAAAAGGAAAAGTCAGGAGAAGGAGGGTAGGAAGATCAATTACAGTACTGATTGGTGGTGAAGAATTTAATATGTTTAGTTAAAAATTGATAAAAGCTAGAGTTGGTTACTTAATTTGTTAAGTTCGATAAATCCATTAAGAAATTAAAAATATTTTTTAATTTTTTTAGTAAGATTGGTCTTGTTAGAATATTGGTTAGCCAAGAGGGTGGGGGAAATTCGGGAGATCTGAGATGCCAGGCAACGGTCAGTGGGCAGTCAAAATAGTAATGAGAAGGCAAGCCCCGCTGGCCACATGGACACACATTGGAGGCTGCACGTTTATAATATTTGAGGTAAGTAGGGAATGGACCATGTCCTGTGAGGAACGCTGATGTGTGGGGGGCGAGGTTAAGCAGGTTTAGAGAGACAAAAGGGAGCAATTTGTGGGTATGTCGACCTTTATCCGAGTAATCCCAGTGGTCCTGCCACTGAGGAATGATTTTAGACTTTAAAAACCCTCTAATGTAGGATGGGGGAACAGGGAGGGAAAGATCAATATTTGTGCTTCTCGTAGCTTCTTTTGCCAATTTATCAGCTAATTCATTGCCAGCAATGCCAATGTGTGCCTTCACATGGCCCAGGGCTACTCGCCGTGCAAGGTCTTTTAAAACTAGTTTTATTTGGAGTACAATGGGATGTTTTGTGCGGTGAGTAAAGATTGCTTGTAGGCTGGAGAGGCTGTCTGAATATAGTCTGTAAAATTGTACTGTTGGGTTAGAGACAATCCATTCCAATGCCCGCAGAATCGCGAACAGCTCAGCCTGGAAGACAGTGTTGTTATCACCGATTCTGCAGGCCCACTTATGGGTCTCATTCTTCAATGCTTTGAAAATTCATTAAATCTATAGAATTATATTATCTTAAACATTGCATACATTGCAGTGAAACCTGGTGCTTAGTGAACGGAATATTACGTTCTACACGCTTAGAGGGCTAGTTATTGGAAAGGTAAATTAAGTTAATGCAATGTAAGTTTTAATCTAATTCTTATGCCTAATATTTATTAATAAATACCAGTTTTAACCAACAAATACAATGTTTTTGATTACCTTTTCTGATAAATTGTCAATTATTGAGAAACTGCAATCTTCCACTCTCTTTATGGATGTTGTCAATCATTTTTGATGTTTTGTAGATCTTGTGTCTGTTTCTTGAAGAAAATCTAGTAAAATGATAATTTCCACCATGAAAATGTCTGTTTAAGGATGCTTTTAATAATTCCGTAGCTTTATGCACTGGTGGTCATTCCATGATATAAACACTTCATGAAAGAGATTATCAGATTTTAGGGTTCTGTTATAAATGTGTTTTCCAATAACAGAGCCAACAGATCCACAAACACAGTCACTGTAAATTTTCAAGCAGTTTTCAAGGAGCTAAAGTATTTCTGGTACCGCTGTCTTGATCTAGAAGTGACGGTTTCTTTTCAGAATTTAGGATTATTTTATTAAATTAAGTTTTTAGAATAATTTTCTTCAAAGTTGTCCATAGATTAAAAATATTTTTCTCATTATTAAATTTAAATTATTTTCTATTTTTGCTCACCCATTCAGTGAGAGCTTGTAGTGAGTTTTCCACCAGTGATGGGTGTGAGATCTTCTTGATTTGATTCTCTTTCTAAAGTTTTCTCTTTCTGGATTTTTTTTTTTTTTTGTCAGAAAATTATTATTTTTTAAATTTTTTTTCTAAGGTAATTCATTAGAAAAGAACTTGGAAATTTCAATTATGGCAATTGCATAATTACTCCGGAACATCGGTGTTTTTCTACTCCAAAAATAAATTTCTACTTTTTTGTCCCATGTAGACCTCCCTCCCCCACTTTGAAGCAGATTATTTTTCCAAAATTTCTCGACTTATACGTGAGTATATACGGTACATATTATTCTCAGATCGATTTTATTTGTAGGGAAACATTTTTCTACCTCGGGGAATTATGCAATTCATTGTTCAAATTGAAATCAATTCTATATTTTTTCGAAAAATTTCCCCAGATGACTAAAATTTCCCCCAATCCTAGATCGCCGGATCGGACATATTCTGCACCCCTGGAGTCACCATGATTTTGAAAGTATCAAGCCATAACCAGCCAGTAATGTCGGGAGGGTAGGGGGAGCTGTGAAAATTTTTTTGTGGTGCTAACATCATTTAACAATCCATATTTCATATGCGAAGTAAATAGAGTATAACCTGTGAAAGAAAACAAACCTGTCTATAAAGAAATCGCCTATAACGTAGCCAGTCTATAGCGGAACTTTCTATAACGAAATAAAAGAAAACCATAATCCGAGGGAAATAACATAAAACAATTAAGGGCGTTGTACTAGCTAATAGGACAATTATCTTAAAACTAATGTTTCTAGCAGTACAAAATCAAATTGTTTTCGAATTTTCGATTTTTTAAAGATATTTCGATTTTTCGATTTTATTTTCGAGTTTAACGAATTTTTTTAATTGTTCCTTTTATTGAATAGTAAATACTACCTTTACACCAAGTTTTAAGTTTCTAAGACTACAAGATAAAATTGTTTTCAATTTTTGATTTTTTCGAATTTTTTTTTATAATTTTCTGGATTTTTTAATTTTTTCTTATTTTGTATCCTTTATTACAAATTTCAAGTTTCTAACGCTACAAAATCGAATTATTTTGAAATTGCCGATCTTTTTCGAGTTTTTTTTATTCTATTTTCGAATTTATTGTGTTTTAATTTTTCCTTTTTCTGTATCCTAAACAATAAGTTTACGCCGAATTTTAAGTTCTAAAGCTACAAAATCGAATTTTTTTCAATTTTTCGAATTTTTTTCCGAATTTTACAGATTTTTTATTTTTTATTTTTTTTGTATCCTAAATACTACTTTTATTCCAAATTTTAAGTTTCTAGCTCTACAAAATCGAATTATTTTCAAATTTTCGGTTTTTTTTCGACTTCTTTATTTTATTTTCGATTTTTGTTGTGTTTTTAATTTTTTCTCTTTCTGAATCCTAAACACTACCTTTACACCAATTTTTCAGTTTCTAAGACTACGAGATCATATTATTTTCAATTTCTCACTTTTTCTTTTTCTTTTTCTTTCTTTCTTTTTTTTTTTAATTTTTAATTTTTGAAATTTTCAATTTTTTTTCGAATTATCCATATTTTTTAATGTTTTCTTATTTAGTATCTTAAATATTACATTTATTCCAAATTTCAAGTTTCTAGCGCTAATAAAATCGAATTATTTTCAAATTTTCCTTATTTTTCGATTTTTCCAATTTTTTATTTTATTTTCGAATTTTATTGCGTTTTTATTTTAACTTATTCTGAATCCTAAACACTATCTTTACCGCGAATTTTAAGTTTCTAAGGCTAAAAGATCAAATTATTTTAATTTTTTCAATTTTTCGAATTTTTGAATTTTTTTTCGAATTTTCCGGATTTTTTAATTTTTTCTTATTTTGCATCCTAAATACAACCTTTATTCCGAATTCCAAGTTTCTAGTGCAACAAAACCGGATTATTTGAAATGTTTCGATTTTTTTTTTATTTTTCGATTTTTTTTTCGATTTTTTGGGGGTATTTTGATGTTTTCTTTTTCTGAATTCTAAACAATACCTTCACACCAAATTTTAAGTTTTTAAGACTACAAGATCGTGTTATTTTCAATTTTGTTCGAATTTGTTGAATTTTCGAATGTTTTTTTTTTAAAGGAATTTTCCGGATTTTATAATTTTTCCTTTCTTTGCATCCGAAACACTAGCTTTATTCCAAATTTTAAGTTTCTATGGCTGCGGGATCTACCCAATCTTTTTGATGACGCTAGAGTGAGTGTGTGAGTGACAAAAAATCGAAACTTTGAGTTCATATATCGTCTGCACTAATTTATGGGTATTTTTCGAATTATCCATATTTTTTAATGTTTCCTTATTTAGTATCTTAAATATTACCTTTATTCCAAATTTCAAGTGTCTAGCGCTATAAAATCGAAATATTTTCAAATTTTCCTTATTTTTCGATTTTTCGATTTTATTTTCGAATTTTATTGCGTTTTTTACTTTAACTTATTCTGAATCCTAAACACTATCTTTACCGCGAATTTTAAGTTTCTAAGGCTAAAAGATCAAATTATTTTAATTTTTCAATTTTTTTCGAATTTTTCGAATTTTTGAATTTTTGTTTCGAATTTTCCAGATTTTTTAATTTTTCCTTATTTTGCATCCTAAATACTACCTTTATTCCGAATTCCAAGTTTCTAGCGGAACAAAATCGGATTATTTGAAATGTTTCGATTTCTTTCGATTCTTTCGATTTTTTCAATTTTGCTTTCGATTTTTTTGGTGTTTTTGATGTTTTCTTTTTCTGGATGCTTCACACCAAATCTTAAGTTTCTAAGACTACAAGATTGTATTATTTTCAATTTTCAATTTTGATGAAATTTATTGAATTTTCGAATGTTTTTTTTTTTTTTTTCGAATTTTCCGGATTTTATAATTTTTCCTTTCTTTGTATCCTAAACACTACCTTTTTTTCCAAATGTCAAGTTTCTAGGGCTACGGGATCTGCCTAATCTTTTTGATGACGCGTGAACGAGTGAGTGAGTGAGTGACAAAAAATCGAATGTTTGAGTTCATATATCGTCTGAACTAGAAAAAACAGAAATTTCTAATTTTAAATTTTGGTTCTGTGTGTCAAATACTCTAGAAAAACGAAGTTTCAAATTTTTGGGATACTCTTGCGTGGAGATATGGGGGGGGGGGGTCAAAAGTGCCCTGAGTTGCTTCCAGAAATGTATGCTTACGGCCGTGCTTTCTCGACTTGTCGGGGGCAGTGCCGTGCCTCCAGATTTCATTTTATTTTTAAGAACGAAAATTGACTTGAAATATATTTTACCTGGAATTGAAATTGAAAGGCCCAGAGAACTGCAATTTTGCAACAACCTTTAATAAAAGCAGAACAAAGATGACTATACATATACATTTTTTTTTTTTTTTTTTTGTCAATCCATTTTGGTCATAATATTGGCATTGCTGTGAAGTATCAGAAATTGATTCCAGCACTGGTACTGTTATCATATTTTTACAAGTTTCAGATTCAATTAAAAGTACTAATTCTCGATTGGACCATAACATAAATGAACCTGCCGATCTTGGTGACAAAATTTGGCGTCAAACCCTTTGTGAAAATTTTCCAAAATAAAATTCATTTAATACAATTACGAACGAAAGTAACTGAGAATCAAACAGAATGATATTAACAAGTTTTCCTAGAAAAACTTCTGAATTTGTGATGATCGGTATATGTGCTTTTTCTGATGAAGAGAGATACAAATTTATTGTTCTATCGGCTTAACCCGATTTTTCGAACAAAATCCTGAATATTTTTCAATTGAAAAACATATATATAGTATTTGAATACTAATGAATGTATATATGTTCACTTTTATACAAAAAAGTAAAAATTGATACAAGAGACATAACTATAGACTACTTTTCCCTAATTGTATTAAATTAAGATTAATTTTCTCCCACTTCCAGTTCGGGTTTAAATATTTCGGGTTCGGGTCGGCTGTCGTGTTCACGAAATGTTTTTGTCGGGTTCGTGTCAGGTTTTGTGTTGACTTTAAGCAGAATTTTCGGGTTCGGATCGGACCCGACCCGTGCAGAATTCTAAACCAGGAGTGCCCAAACTTCTGACTTCATTGCGCTACAATACCCGGAAAATATTTATCTCGTACAAAAAATGATGATTAAATATACTAAGCCAATTTTTTCTAGCTTATACTTAACGGTATTTTGATTTGTATGATGAATCAATGTATGCTAATACTGTAACAAATGGGTAAGTGTCATCGAAGATCGCTCAAAGGGTTTCGTTTAATATTCCGTTCAAAACACTTTATTCTTTCTTTAATAAATCCAAATAAGTTTTATTTAGTAACAAAAAAAATTAAAAGTTATGTTTTATTTAAAGTAAAAATTTACCGGTCTATATTTTTCGTTTTTTCGAATATCTAACCCAGCCCGATAGCGGGCGAAGTCCGCTATTATATTCTGTCATAATAATATCTGTCATGCAGACTAAATGCAATATTTAAAAAAATAATAATTTCAAAATTAAACATGTTGTAGACCTTAAAAATGTTAAAATATGCGAATATTTCCATAATCGGATTTTTATCATGATACGATATGTTTCTCAAACTCATATATTTACTATTCTCTATTACTCATATTGATACTCGCTTTGTATTATTCTCAAACATTTGAAAAATTCGTTAAACTTCCAATGTGACGTCGGATTTTTCTTTTTAAATCTCTAATGACGTGATATTAATCTGCTTTGTGTACATACACATACTCATACTACTTGTATTATTGAGAAATCTTAGCCATTTTCCGTTTTATTACCACTATGACGTCAATCAATTTTATTTCATATTTATCTTTTTTTCAACTGGTGAAACCTTTTATTTCATTTCCATTTTTCACGTGGAAATCGTTCAATAGAAAATCAATTATTGTAGAAAGAATTTCAGTGTGGATTTTTAATTTTTGGTAACTGCTATAACGAAAAATGTTCATATTTAATAGGAAAAGGCTGTTAGAATTTTGTTTTGTTTTAATTTCTATTTATTAAAATAATACGATTTTTTCAAATTTTAATATTTTGAGCTTCATAGCTGGTATTCAGCTACATACACAAAGTTTCATCTCGGTAAGTTATATAGTTTTTGAGAATGGCTCTGTGACAGACAGACAACGGAGCGGGAGTAATAGGGTTTCGTGAGATGAACGAAACCCTAAAAATGAAACATTTGTTTGTTTGTAGGAAACAGACTCTGAAACTAGTGAATCAGTTTTAAAAATTCTTTCATTGTACGATAACTGATAAGCAGATATCCCAAATAGACTGCATTGTAACGTAACTTATTTTTGGAAGGGTTGTTGGTAAATGGGTTGGATAGAATATTTTCTCACTAATTCAAGCCTCACGTTCACTTAATGCGGTACAAGAGTGAAGTTTGACCAAAATATCACTTAACTAATAATATTTAAATTATCCGTAGCACTATAAATTCTCCTTAATGTTAGTAGGCCCACTAATACCACTTGGCATATTTCAAGAATCACGCTTGCAAAGCAGCTGGTTTTGTTAGTTATAAATCAAACAAGCCATGATCAGGAGTCGGAAGTAGCGCTACAAGTAACGAAACTACAGTAGTCGCTAATATTTATAGTAGTTTGCAGTGCAACGTGCTACATTTTGAACAATTTGGTGTAGCGAGTAGCGTGTTAAAAAAACAGTAGTTTGTAGCGAGAACCGACGCTACTTTTAACGCTACTTCAGAGGACAAAATGTGCCATTCTGCAAATCACGTGGCCGAAACTTGCTTCTTTTATGCAAAATTTGATCTGCTCAACAATCTGGGAATCTCAACTGCACTGTATAGCAACAAATCGCATGAAGTCATAGATTTTTCCCATTGGCACTTTCTGCTAAAATCAATTACTAACCCATCAAACGAATTAATTTTCTTGCTGGCAACATTTGCCTATTTAATCGTTATTAGGTCTTCATGTTTTAACGCTGTGTTTCTTATTATTAAAGATTGCTTTATTTACAGATTTATTTATTGTTTTCATTTAGTTTTTCGTAAATTTCTATATTATAATATCTCTTAACACTTTACCGACCGGCCGTCGATTAATCGACGTTTGCTCCCCAGCGCTTACCGACCGTCTGTTAGATTTGGTTAGGTTAGATTGACAAGTAGCAAGCAGCAAGCATTCTTTATTCAGATAATCGGTGCTTTTTTATAAGCTTTAGCCCTTTAGAACAGGTTTCGCTTGTAAATACTGCAACGTCCCATTACACAAAGGTGACTGTTTCGAGCGCTATCATAGTTTTAAAAAATATTAAACTTCTTTTTTCGACAAATATTTGTTATATGGACTGTGGTATATTTTGTGTAAATAATAAACTGAAAACGATTGTAATAGATAAAATAAATATTGTTTAACACTAATATGATTAACCCCTTCACGACGAGCGTCCTTTACAGAATTTTTAACCTTTTACCACCGGTTTTTCAAAACAGAAAATTTCACCTAATTGAATCCCAGAAATGCTAAGATTTAATGAGGCAAATCTTACATCGAAAAATAACTGGTGGGGACAATCGAGGATTCTGAGCATCTTATGCGTCACGTATACGTGTCGCTCGTCCCCAAGGGGTTAAAGTAAAAGATTTTATTAAATTTCGTTACCCTAGAATAACACGAAGCGTACAATTTTACCAGAGTTTTAAGAAAAACGCATATATTCCCGCGCGTCAGTCTAGGCCGAAACCAAGCCGATGTCTCGGACGATCTGCGGCTGACCGGGCGGTGAAAGGCATAATGTGAAAGGGCATAGTATGTTCGAACCGCTACCGGTCGGTAAAGTGTTAATTTTGCTACGAAAATTGCAATGTGTGTATAAACTAGCAGTTTGGAGAGAAACACGAAACATTTCTTGAATATTATCTTTATTAATTTTTTAATGTCTTCTGTTATGTCGCATTTATTTAATTGTATCCCGGCAGACGCGATATAGGAGGGGTCGCTTTGTTATTTAATCCGTGTCTTCAATTTCTAGTGTAAATTGAACCCTTTGACTGAAAGTAGCAAAGCAGTAACTACTTTTGAAAAATAGTTTATACTCGCTACTTTTTAAAACAAGTAGTTGTAGTTGTAGATAACTACATTTTCGATAAAGTAGTTGTAGTTTTAATTCTCTACAATAAAAAAGTATTTTCTCCGATACCTGCTGGGTGTGATTCCAAACGTGTTTCCAATGAATGGGGATGTAAAATGTCATTGCAGCAAAATGTAAAGAGAATTCAAACGAATATGCATTTCATTCACTGGAGATATATCCAGTGTAATGCCATTATTTCCATAATATTGCCGTATGCAGGGTGTCTTAATTCAACCTGAATTCAATGTTCAATAATTCATCAACTATCTATATTCTATACTGTTATCTAATCAGCCGGTTTTTACTTGTCACTTATGGCTAAACTGCTAAACTGGGTTTAAAACTTATTTTTCGTTTAATAGCTCTCGTTCTAATTTCGATGTTTAAAATCTGCCGTGTAATTTAAAAGCATATTATAGATGGCGTTGGTTGTTCCGTAATCGACTGCTGCGGAACATACCCTTTTGCCAAAGTGGAATCTCCTCTTTTCGTATTTCAGACAGTATAAATGCTTTCAACGTTTTGAAGCAGGAGCTTCGCTTTGCTTCGCTTTTGTAGCGTGTTTCTTTTAGTTTTGAATTGAATTAGTTATGTTATTTTTGTAAATGGTTTAACTTGAGTTTATAGTAGTTTGATTTAATTTTAAAATGTTTTTAAGTACGTTTTAATTATAATTTAACAGAAAGGTTAAGTTGTTATTATGAGTTAGTTTTATTTCAATACTGTTTCAAAACTCCGTGTTAATCTGTTAAGTTATGCTTGACTAAGATATTTTTAACGATGAAGCTCTGTTTTATCCACACGTTTGCTCTGAATAAATCTGAAAGTGTTTTTAACAGTTTTAAATGATCAAGTTTACTTTGAATAAAGAACTGTAGTCACCAAGCAAATGATCCTTTATTTGTTCTGACCTCAACACTTAGCTTTCCTTCAGATGTCTTCCAGGGCACTATTTGTACAGCTCTGCTACATGCATTATCAAATATATTAGACCTGTACTAATACAGGGTATTAGATATCAATAGGTTATGGGCGATGCCATATCTGAAGAATAAAGCTTATTGAAGTTCGACAATAAAAGTCATAATTTTTAGCCCCATTTCAGAGACTGTTAAGTTTAATAAGAGGGGGGGGGGTAATAATTCTTTTTGAAAAATGGCGACTACACAAGTACAGATAGATAAACTTGGAGCTTTAAATTATTCAAACTGGCGAATTGATATGAAGTATCTGTTGTTGGAAAGAAACGCATGGGATATAGTAACAGGAGCTGAGAAAGAACCAGAAATTGACACGGAAAAGGGGGTGACAGCAAGGGATGTGAAAGATTTTTATGCTAGAAAGAGACTTGCTTTATCGTCCATATATTTAAATATGGAAAAGGACTTTCGAAAAATTATAGAAAATAAGGATAACCCCAAAGATGTATGGGAAACGCTGAGGAAACATTTTGAGCCTGACAACAGATCTCGGCATATGTTCCTGTTTTCTGAATTTATGTTCTGTAAAGTAAAATCTAATGAAAAAGTTGACCTGTTTGCAGCCAGACTTAACCGAATTGCGGATCAGCTAAGCGACCTTGGTCATCCAGTTAAAGAAGTTTATAAGTCGTTCCAACTTTTGCGCCACTTACCAAGTCAGTTTGATAATGTAGTTCAAGTTATATTACGTTGGGAAGAAAGGAAATTTCTCTTTGACGACATTTTGATGGAGTTAATTGCAGAAGAATCAAGATTAGCCCTGAGAGACCTGGATAAACGTAAAGAACTTTTCGTCGAAACTCAACATACATCAACATACGAGACTCAAAATACCCGATTGAGGTGTTTTCGGTGTGGAAGCATGAATCATTTACAGAGAAATTGTCGTCAACGTGGGAGGTACTCCAGAGGCTACAACTATCGAGCCCCATCTATGTCTAGTATATCTGATGTTTCTGAATCTAGTTCTGAACGTATCCCAACTCAAGTGAGAAAGAACAGAAACTGCAAAGGCCGAGGCAAAGCTAAAGAATCACCATCACACTATAATAATGTTATCCAAAAGGTAAAAACAATCCTTTTTTGTTTTATATACAGGCAAATTTGAGTGGTAGTGAAAGCGAAAATAGCTGGTTGTTTGATACAGCAGCTTCACACCATTTTTGCCGTGATAAGAGTTTGTTTTATAAATTTAAACCCTTAAAAGATGAAAAAATGTTTGTAGCTATAGATGGTGTTACCTTCCCGGTAGAGGGAAAAGGAAATATTAAGTTGAAGTTTGGCCAAAGGCTATTTTATTTTTCTGATGTAATGTACTCTCCCAAGTTAAGACGAAATCTTATTTCAGGTCCAAAATTAGATGTAAAAGGGGTAAAATTTATTGGCGAAAGTGGTAAGGTGGAGGTGTTTAAAGACGGCCAATATTTATTTTCTGCTTTCCTTAAAAATGGTACTTATCATCTGTATCCTAAAATCCCAGGTTCAGTTCCTAAAAAGGTTACGTTTGAAACTTCTCATGTATCTAAAGACAACTTTAGAGTTTGGCATCGTAGGTTTGCCCATTTAAGTCCTGATCTGATTGTGAATACATCTAAAAATGAAAGTGTTAAAGGTCTTCCCCGGTTTAAATCGGGACATTTTTTTATGAAATTTGTAAACTTAGTAAACACAGACGTATATCATTTAGATCAATTAATAAAATTAGATCTAAACGTCCCATTGAGTTATTATTCATGGATGCCTGGGGTCCTGTACAACAGAAGGGTAGAAATGGGGAGAGATATTTTCTCTCGATAATCGACGATTATTCCCGAAAGGCCAGTGTTTTCCCCAATGAAGGAAAAATCCGAGGCGTTTACCATTTTCCGTAATTATGTCTCCCGAGCCGAGAGATTTCTCGAATGTAAGGTTAAATATATTAGAACTGATAATGGGAAAGAGTTTAAGAATGATAACTTTAAGATTTACTGTGAGGGGAAAGGCATTAAACACGAATTCTCAAACGTGTATACCGCAGAACAAAATGGCACGATTGAAAGATACAATCAAACGATTGCTAATAGGATTAGGTCAGTTTTAAATGAAAGTGGTTTGGATTAAAGTTTTTGGCCAGATGCAGCGTTATATTTTACATATACTTGGAACCGTATTTGTCATAAGTCACAGTTGAAGACCCCTTTTGAACTTTATAGTGGGTCTAAACCATCCGTTAAACATTTAAAACCCTTTGGTGCTACTGCATACGTAGGTGTTCCCAAGCAACTTAGGTCGAAACTTGATGCAAGAGCCAAAAAGGGGGTAATGATTGGTTACGCCTTTAGTACTGTAGCGTAAACGTAAATCAAGAAACAGTTTTTGGCAAACACAGATTTAATTACGTCACAATTACTCAGTACACTTATCACAATTACATAGAAATTACATGTGGGCGTTTGTTTCAGGGATTTTTCAGGATGAACGAATAGTTCTACCGGCACTGGGCGGCCGTACACATACAGTCTCTCAAGGAGGAGAAATTTACCAGAGCAGGGCGCTCTCTCTCACACAAGTACGCGGAGTACTTCTGAAATAACCGGCAAAGTTTTTGCCTTAACCATCGGCACATGGACCGAAGACGTAGGCCTTCTCACCAGAGAAGCCTAGAAAGCTGTTGCTAGCTGCAACACAAAACAGAATCTATCTCTGGCCTCTGCCCGTTTCGTATATATGATCGGCAAGATCTCAAGTGTTCATGAGTGTTTTTTCTCACCGGGGAGCACAGATGGCGGTTTCTGTAGTACCTCTGAAAGATGGAGCAATCTGGATTCAAGTGGCCAGAATATACGAGATCATAACTGTTCTTATAACGTCACTTCTTAGCAAGCGACACGAATTTATAACTGCTATAATTCTAAGTTTATTAGGAAGCACACATGCTCGAGATCGAGAAGTAATCTGGCGGTATGCACAGACGAAATTTTAATGCCTAACATCTGGATGCGGCACTTTCTGAAATTGAAGGGCCTACATCTGGTTTACACTTCAGATCTCCATGTGTGAGTAGATTAAAGAAAATGAACGAGAAGATTTAATTAGACATTAAATCTGGAAGGGGGAATCGTCACAGTACAAAAGGTTACCGAATTTGGCTACCCGAAGATGACAAAATCATTGACACTATTAATGTTTCTTTTAATGAGGAAATCCCCAACAGTGTTAGAGGCAGTGGATTCGTGATGGGCTCAAAAGGCCCTGGATCCTCTAATTTTTGTAAAGAATCTGAAACAAGTTCTGAAGGTGAGATTGAGGATAATTATACCCCAAATTTAAACTATTTCCCTTCATATAAACCTCCAGATTTATCCTCATCAGAGGAAGACGAAAATCCAGTAGAGGAAATAAAATCAAGTAAAGATGTTTTGAAAGGGGTTCCACTGTCAGATACTGTTTGGTTAAGAAAAGTTGTCCCGAGTGCAAACGGTAGTCGTAATTATATTTATTATTACGAACAGGGGAAAACTGAAAGGCTAAGATCCTTAAATGATGTAGAAAAATATTGTAAAAGACATCATCTTAAGTTTGAACCTCACATATTTTGCTTTAAAGGGTCAAATAAATTTAAAGGGATAGTTTCAGGTCAAGAGGGTAGTTCTTGTTCAAATACGGAGACTTCTGATAACAATGATATATGACTAGACAATCTCAAAATACCCAATACCTATAAACAAGTTTTAAAATCCCCACAAAGAAAGTTTTGGGAACAGGCCATGAGAGAAGAATTAAATACTATGAATGAAAGGGGGGTTTGGAAATTAGTTAAGTTACCAAACGGCATTAAACCTTTAGGTTGTAGGTGGGTTTTTACATTAAAAAAGGATGACAAGGGTAAAATTGCAAGGTATAAAGCTCGACTAGTGTCGCAAGGGTTTAAACAAGTTAAGGGGGAAACCTACGACGAAACCATTAGCCCAGTCGTTAATTTCGCTATTAGATTTTTCTTTTCCCTTTTAGTCACATGTAAAAAGTGGACACACCTGCAATGTGATGTGAAGTGTGCTTATTTATATGTACCTCTGGCCGAAACAATATATATGTCCCAACCCCCAGGATTTGTGAAAAATGAAAATTTAGTATGTAAACTGGAAAAAGCTTTATATGGTTTACATCAGTCAGGTAGAATGTGGTATTTTGAGATAAATAAAATTTTGCATGATATAGGTTTTATTAAGTTTGAATGGTGCAATTGTGTGTATAGTTTCGAAGACAACATCATCCTGCTTCTTTATGTGGATGATATAGTGATTTTTGGTAAAAATGATAGAGTGGTGGTGAAAGTGGTTAAACTTTTGAGTGGATACTTTGATCTTAAGATATTAGGTAAAACCAGAAAGCTATTGGGGATGGAATTCGAGGAGGAGGAGAACTTTC
Source organism: Maratus michaelseni (assembly GCA_963931845.1). NCBI lineage: Eukaryota > Metazoa > Arthropoda > Arachnida > Araneae > Salticidae > Maratus > Maratus michaelseni. Next base: position 260,967,668 of record OZ007587.1, on the reverse strand, counting down.
TAGCAATACATCAAATTCCATATATTGATGAGGTTTGTCAAAAATTTAAAAGGTTTAATTTTCCTATTACTTCTCTCCCAATAAGCAAAGGTGTAGTTTATTCAAAGACCCAATCTCCCCAATCTGATAACGAAATATTTGAAATGTCTAAGTACCCATATAGAAGTGTGTTGGGATGTTTGTCATTCCTAGCTAACAGAACAAGGCCCGACAATAGCTATGCAGTAAATATATTCAGTCAATTCCAGAATAATCCGGGATTAGTTCACTGGAATGGATTACTAAAGCTGTTGGGATATGTTCGTTCGACTAAATCTTTGAAATTAAATTTAAATTCTAAAAATGCACACGTAATTGCATATTCAGACGCCGATTTTGCTACCAATAGGGATGATAGAATTTCAATGGGTGGTCAGTTGTTATTGTTAGATAAATCACCAATAATGTGGAGGTCTTTTAAAGAAAAATGTATAAGTTTATCAACCATGGAATCCGAATTCATTGCCATGACAGAAACTGCTAGAGAGCTTTTGTGGTTTGATAGAATAATGGACGAATGCATTAGTCGAAAAATAATTTCTAATGAAAAAGAAAAATCTTTATTGTTGGTTGATAATCAGGCCACCATTAGTTTTGTCAAATCCCCTATTGAAAATCACAGATCTAAACACATAGATGTAAAGTTATTTTTTATCAGAGATTTAGTATATAAAAATGTTTTTGAAGTAAAGTATGTTAAAAATAAAGAAAACTTAGCGGACATATTCACCAAACCACTTACCAAATTTGGTTTAACGGAGTTTAAATTGAAAATGTTTTTGAATAGTTAATTTTGTTCTTAGATTTATTGTTAAAAACCCCTCATTGCATTGAAATGTATGTGTAAAATCCTGTGATATTAGATAGTTCAATTGTTTTGTATCAGGTTATCACTCTTACAGTTTTAAGTATAAGATTATGTATAAGGTCAATTTTTTTATGTAAATGGTTGGTTGGTTTAACCTTGTGAATCAACAGCAAGTCAGTTTTGATTCTTTAAATATTGGAAATACCAGTTTATTGAACCGGTTCACTTGGTAAAGGTTAAATTTTAATGTTTCAATATGTAAGAAGTCTACTTCATCGCGTTAACTTTGATATAAGGTAATTGAAATTTCTGTTTTATCAGTGTAATAGTTTGAAGGTAATGAAAGTTTAATTTTGTTCTGACTGAAATTTGAATATAAAAGCTTGCAGAAATTATTGAATTGAAATATGTTTAATATGAATTTGCATAAATTGTTTGATTATTGTGTGTTATGAAAGAGAATGAAATCTTGGGCCCAAGTATGATGATGGATGAAAGATGATGGATGAATGAAATATTTGTACAAATTTTGATATGCATTAATGTATTGGAAGTTTCTTTTGAAATTGTATCGTTACAGAATTATGAAATTTTGTATTAAAACTATTTGCTTTTCAGGAAATTATGAATTTATATAGTAATGTATTAATACTTATTGAAGCTGATGAACTATTGGGAAAGCCAGAGTTACGTATTAGGTAATCTGGAAATATTGCATTTTTGGATGCATGAGGGTAAAATTTTTTTTGTTAAATCTTGTTATAAATTCTTGTTAATGTTTTATAATGTTTGAAATGTTATAGTTTAAATGGTGACAAGTTTTTTGAAGTATTATTGGAATTACTAAGAAGATTGAAGCTGTAATGGTAATTTAATATGAAATCTATTTAAACCTTTGTAAATTCAGAGTGAACTTTTGGATATTTTAGGGGGGGGGGGGGGGTTGTACATGTTTAATATTATCTTTGGATATCTAAATTTGTCCTTCCCATGAGTGACAAGTGGGGGGGCTTTGTTATCTAATCAGCCGGTTTTTACTTGTCACTTATGGCTAAACTGCTAAACTGGGTTTAAAACTTATTTTTCGTTTAATAGCTCTCGTTCTAATTTCGATGTTTAAAATCTGCCGTGTAATTTAAAAGCATATTATAGATGGCGTTGGTTGATCCGTAATCGACTGCTGCGGAACATACCCTTTTGCCAAAGTGGAATCTCCTCTTTTCGTATTTCAGACAGTATAAATGCTTTCAACGTTTTGAAGCAGGAGCTTCGCTTTGCTTCGCTTTTGTAGCGTGTTTCTTTTAGTTTTGAATTGAATTAGTTATGTTATTTTTGTAAATGGTTTAACTTGAGTTTATAGTAGTTTGATTTAATTTTAAAATGTTTTTAAGTACGTTTTAATTATAATTTAACAGAAAGGTTAAGTTGTTATTATGAGTTAGTTTTATTTCAATACTGTTTCAAAACTCCGTGTTAATCTGTTAAGTTATGCTTGACTAAGATATTTTTAACGATGAAGCTCTGTTTTATCCACACGTTTGCTCTGAATAAATCTGAAAGTGTTTTTAACAGTTTTAAATGATCAAGTTTACTTTGAATAAAGAACTGTAGTCACCAAGCAAATGATCCTTTATTTGTTCTGACCTCAACACTTAGCTTTCCTTCAGATGTCTTCCGGGGCACTATTTGTACAGCTCTGCTACATGCATTATCAAATATATTAGACCTGTACTAATACAGGGTATTAGATATCATATACTAATAAAATAAAGTTTCGCTCTGTGTGTGTGTGTGTCTGTTGGCGATGGCTAGGAAAATTTAGCGCACCTAGAAGTCTGTAAATATAGATTTAGGTAGTCCAAACACTCTCCTGGTATACCTGAGCCTCAGAATTTTAAAATTTTGTAAATTAAAGTAGTTATCAATTAAAAACTGATCAAAGATCACAAATAAAAAAGTCATTATTCTGAAGCGAGCTGGCGCATGCGCAGAAACCAATTTCCGTATCTTCCAGAACAGAAGAAAGAAAGCAGAAGACATTCCGTTTTTGTTTAAAGTATTTCTAAATTCGCCATGGACAAACGGCTAAAAATACGGAAAAACCGTCTACATATTCTAAAAGAACATACTTTTACTTCTCGAACGATCTGGTTGGTTTGAAAAAATTTTACATTTAACCCTTTCAAAAAAAATAATCAAAAAGCATCGAATTCATGTTTTTTATTTTCTCCCGTTTTCCGAGCCTTTCATCTACCGGAATACAAAAGATACGAAAAAACGAAGGTCACCAAATTAAAGAACTGTTTTTGTCCTTTTCAAAGCCACCTTTGGTTTTAAAAAATACAAAAATTAACCCTTCGTTATTCCCCTTCGAAATATTTTCTGTATGCCGTTTTGCAATTTTTGCGATTTTGGCAATTTTTAAAATTTCGCATCGGCGATTAAGAGACAGGTACGAAAACTAAAAATACCAGACAATATCTACATTTATTCCTTTTTCGACATCTGTATTTGTTTTTGAAAAATATTAACATTAACCCTTCAAAAAAAATTCGTGCACAGGACTCTCTTTTGCGAATTCCGATTTTCTGCTATATATTAAATCTGGCATCGGCTTTCTAAAATAACCAAACAAAAAGCAAACACACCTAAAGACATCTACGTTCTATCGGGTTTAGGCAGAAACCTTTAGTTTAAAAAATAAATCACGTTAACCCTTTCGAAAACGTTTTTAACCGTAAGTCAATTTCGCTTTTTTAACTATTTCTCCTATCTTTAAAAATCCGAATTGGCGTTTATAAACAAGATACGAAAAACTAAAAATACCGTGCCTAATCTATATCCCTTTGTTTTTTTAAAATATGGTATCCGTTTTGAAAAAATTTAATTTTAACCCTCCGAAAAAAAATCCTTTCCAAAACTCACTCACGCGAATTTCCTTTTTTTGGTCCAGATTTAAAAATCGGCATCGACTCGGGAAATGCAAGTACGGACAAACAGTAGACTCCAGATCATAGACACGTTCATTTTCTTCAAAATGCATGGTTGGGTTTTAAAAAATATCTACATTAACCCTTTAGAAACCGATCGATTACCTAACCCAGTTTCGCGATTTCCGCTATTTTGGCAATGTTTACCCGTAGTTAAATTTCAATTCTACTAGGAAATTTGGTTGGGTCAAGTGTTCTGAAAAGGCCTCTTCCAGAACAGACTGCGCCCCCTGGCGGTAGAAAGTGGAACTATTGGAGTATATCTGGTTCTATGGACCCAATTACGACGGGTTTAGGCTCATTCGACTTGATATCTATAGCCTTAAATATTTTAGCTGCACTTTCGACCGCCAGGATGCGGTTTCCGATCTTGGGTTTTATGAGCCCGATTACGACGGGATTTGCCTCATTCGACTTGATTTCGATAGCTTTACAGATTTCAGTCATATTCGTATAGAACAGATTATTAATATTTCGGGCCCGGGCAACGCCGGGCGGATTAGCTAGTAGTATATATAAGTTTGAATTGCCACTAAGCAAGAGACGTTTTTATGACGTAACTCATAAATTTTGTATACAGTAATTTAAAAATAGTTGAAATTTTCTTCATTAGATTGCGTTTATGAATGTTCAAACTAATTTCAAAGCGTAAAAAAAAAATTTACGCGCTTCGTCAGCTAATCAGGATAAAGAGTAAAACCTGAAGGATATTTGATCCAAATTTTCATGTTAATTTGAACATTCTTATTGATTGAGATAGCACATCACCGTCTATTGAAGAAATTTTGAAGTATATTTTTAAGTATTATATACAAAATGTATGACCTGCTTTATAAACATTTCACTTTTTTTTCTTTTTTTCTATATGTATTGAATTTTAAATTTAGAGCATCCGTTTTGGAAGTACGCCCAAAACATTTCTAAAACGATACTAATGCTGTGCCATTGGGAATATTTCGTATGTGAAGCCGATAGATATAATGGGGAAACACTGAAAAAAATATAGGTTTCGCTTTGAGAAATACCGGGGCCTCCGAGATGACGCTATGTGCTTTTTTATTTTAGCACACAGCGTCATCTCGAAGGCCCCGGAAATATACTCGTTTTATAAACAGCACTGTAGTGAAAAACTTTAAAATCTTATTTTCTATTTTCAGAGCGTGTCTTTGTTTTCGTACGTTGGAGGATACTTAGGACTGTGGCTGGGCATTTCCCTTGTGGCCATCTGTGATGTTATGGAAACAGCTGTGCTGGTGATCAGATGGACTGTTCGAAAATGTAGTAAACGCCGAAGATTCAAGAACCGTGTTCATTCTCGGCAACGTATGATGTTTGATGATCCTTCTGGGCAAATGTGGTTTCTTTGATACTTTCTTCAAACGAAAATATTTGTGCCCATGTTTATTTTCACCGTATCTTCAATCAAACTTTTGTTATTCTGGACAACTCCAAGGTGTTTGTAATATTACTGAGCGAATGAAATGTTTGTAATGGTATCATCTAACGAAAATATTCTTAGCAATACTTATACAAACCACTAATAAAGTGTTACTACAGTTTGGATAACGCGTTGATGTTATTGAATAGCAAATTTTTTTTGGTGTAGTTGTGAGATAAAAATATTTGCAGCAATGCTTATCTTACTCTAAAACCGTATTCATTAAATATGTGTATACTATACTATATATCTAAATTCTGTACAATGCATTGATGTTATTGGACAAATAACGTTCCTTTGATATCATACGAAAATGTTTGTAATAATACTTACCTAAACTGGATTCATATATTTATATGGTTTAATGAATGCGTTTTATGTGAAGGTGCTCTAAGACAAATAATGTTTTTTTTTTTTTCGATTTAATCATTAAATGAAACTAGTTGTTCAAATGCTCATCTGAATTTTATTCACAAAAATAATTTATCTCTGTATTTCCAAGAACACATCGTATATAATGATGTTCAGGGGCCTGGCTACCGTGGAGCAGTTGGAACAAACTGCTCCAAGCACACGAATCCTAAGGGCGCAAAATTAGAAAGGAAGAAATAAAGATTTGTAAAATAAAAATGCATATTTTCTTTCATTACTAATCAAGTATTATAGGTGGATCAGAACGTTACACTCAGCATTTTCCTATTATATATTATCTTATTTTCAACCTCAACTTCGTCAATTTGTAGCATGTTTTTGTACTCAATTAAAAGAAATTACTTCTATTCGTGAAGTTTTAATTTTAATTCAAACCATACCTCAGCCTCAAATAACTTCTCCTATACACTGCTTCAGCATGCCTGACTTTTTATTTAAACTTTGACGTTGACGACATTGAAGTTTTTCAAATCTTAAAGCAACCAAAACCTATTTACAGGGTTTTCAGCGGTCTCTTTATTAGCTACTATTATTTCCAAACTTATTATTTATTACAAACTTATATTTATCTTCCTGGCAAATTTCCATTGTAAATATTATAGAAATCTACCATGAAGATTACTGTTTGGAAATATCCAAAAAAGTAACCATCCAAAAACCTGTATTTAAGAAGCAATGTGTAACAACGTTGCCTTAGCCATTTGGTTAATTTATTGATTGAAAAGAAAAACGATAGTTTGACAAATTAGAGAATATTTATTGAGCATTTTATAATAAAAAAAAATCCGTGACGGCTCGGCCTACAGGCACCGGTAGATTTCGAAGACGCAAGCCGTGGGGCGCTTGTTTGTTGGGAATTGCAGAAGAAATGACCTATTTGCCAGATACGTCAGTTGGAACCGCCCACTTCGAAATCTAACTTGTTTGCAGGCAGAGCCGGCAGGGATTTTTTATTTATTTATTTTTGCTATAAGGGTTGGTTCTATAAAGAACTTGTCAATATAAAAGTTTTAGATAATATTAAGAGGATTTATAATAAACTGAAGCGGATTTGATATCTTCTGAATTGACGAAGTTACGAATTTTTTTCTTCTAAAACCCCCCTTCTCTCCCCCTTGAGGCCATTTTTAATGATATCAAAAATCTGTCATACATAAATTTTCGGTCGTTTTCCTAGAAGTAATAATAACTTTAAACGGATTCGATACGTATCATAATTAACAAATTATTGGGATGTTTCTGTTTTCACAAAAAGCCCCCTATATCCCCCCCCTTGGTTCGATTTTGCCCATTAACGAACTTGACCGAGATTTTATGCCCCTTGATTTTATGTATCAGTTTGGAAGAGATTTGTGCAGGATTATTGCAGTTATCGTGTCCATAAAAAAGTGACATAGATAGATAAATAGATAGATAGATAGATAGATAAAGTTTTGAACTGGGGGTGGTTTTGGGTTCTGGGAGTCATGATCGGCGTAGATCTGCAAAAAATTTTTGAAAAATTCCAACTTAGGGGAGAATGTGATAGGTAGTATTTCTTACGAAATCTACCTAAAGACGAGAAAATAAAAATGCTGAAGGTTTTTTTTTTCTTTTGTGGAAATTAAACATGCATATATTTTCTAAATACAGTTTACAAACTGCATAGTCAGGGATGGATTTAGGCGTAGCCACATGGGACCAGGGCGGCAATAATTTGGGGCGGAAAATAAAGTTTAATTGTTTTGAGATTCTGAAAGTATGACAAATTTCAAATGCGAATTAATAAGCATTTTCTTTCGAAAACTGTGAAACAGTTAAGTATCAAACCAGTGTTCCTTATAAATTATTGATTGTAATTAATTAATGATTGTCACATGGTCACAACGAAATGGTCGTCTTCTCAAATTTTTCATGATATTGTTTGGAACTTATTGCAGAATTTGACTTTTTTATCGGGGAGGAAGTGCAGCAGTCAAAAGAATTTTTCGTTTTCTCGGATTCCCCTTCACCCTTTCAATTTCACGCATTTGTTATCAATGAACTTTTAAACTATAAAATGTTAAAGTAAACCTGAAATCCTGAAGAATGTTATATAAGGATGTCAACTCTTATCGTTGACGAATGGCTAATTTACTAAATCATTAGCTTCAGCAGTATAGCTTCAATAATAAACATGTTTCAAAGTTGTTCTTCATCCTATTAAAATTCATTTATATCGAAATATTTTTTTAAGTTACGAAATTAAGTTTTTTCGGTCCCCGAGATCTATATATTTTGTAAAATTTTCTTCATGCACCAACAAGTAAAACAATAAAAGTTTCATATTTGTACGACCAAAACTTACCGAGTTATGATAAATTGAATTTTATGAATTTTCAGCGTCTTTTGGCACTAAAAAAAGAAAAATTCTTTTTACCCATAAATGCTGATATGTCAATACTGCAAGTCAAAATTAAAATTTTCATGACAACAATGTGTTTCTTTCTTAGCATTCCATAGCTGCTGTAAAGTTAGCCCCCGAAAATGAGATAAAGAAAAAATTCAAACTGCATTCGATTGACCACTTTTTGACCACAAATGACCATCAACAATTTTGTTTGAACACCCTTCGTTAAGAAGTTATAAGAAAAAAAATACGGGGGCTAACTTCACGCAGCCCCCAAAAATGAGATAAATCGAAAATTCTGAATGCATTCGTTTGACCACTTTTTGACCACGAATGACCATCAACAATGTTGTTTGACCACCCTTCTTTAAAGAGTTATTTAAGAAAAACGTTATTTTAAAAGAATTTCAAGATCTTCACATATATCCAAAAATCAAAATAAATAAAATTTAATTAGTGTATACGATTGACCACTGTTTGACAACCAAGGACCATCAACAATTTTGTTTGACCACCCATCCTTAAGGAGTTATTTCAGAAAAAGTAATTTTCCCAACAGCATGAAATTAGCCCTCGAAAATGAAATAAATGGAAAATTCCGACTGCATGCGATTGACCACTTTTTGACCACGAATGACCATCAACAATTTTGTTTGACCACCCTTCCTTAAGGAGTTATTTAAGAAAAACGTGATTTTTAGAGAATTTCAAGATAAGAAGGCTAACTTCACACATTCCGAAAAAATCGAAATAAATAAAATTTAAGTAGTGTATACGATTGACCACTGTTTGACCATTGTTTGACCACCAATGACCATCAACAATTTTGTTCGACCACGCTTCCTTAATGAGTTATTTAAGAAAAAAGAATTTTCCCAACAGCGTGAAGTTAGCCCCCGAAAATGAGATAAATGGAAAATTCCGACTGCATGTGATTGACCACGAATGACCATCAACAATTTTGTTTGACCACCCTTCCTTAAGGAGTTATTTAAGAAAAACGTAATTTCTAGAGAATTTCAAGAAAAAAAAGCTAACTTCACATATTTTGAAAAAATCGAAATAATTAAAGTTTAAATCTAATACAGTAAAGCACCGTTTATACGTTTATCATTTATACGACTTTTACAGTTATACGTCGTTTTCTTGAAGTCACGATTCATTCCTATTCAATTTAATGCAAAAATGTGTCGTTTATACGACGCGCAATATCGATTATACGTCGTTTATGACGTTCTTAAAATTCGAAAAATTTCTTTTTCAGTCATTATTTTCTTATTAATGGGAAAATTTTCCCAGATAAAAGGCCAACTAAAGGATAAAGATTATAGAAGGATAAAGAATTATATGTTTGCATTCCTTGGCTGGTGGGAAACGAACAATGGGATGTCAGTTCAGAGGCAGTTCAGAAAACTGGCCTGTCTGATAGGCACATCATTCTCGAATTCCTGTCTTAGCACCCATGTGTCTTAGCACCCATGTGTCTTAGCACCCATGTTCTGTTTGTTTCTTAAAACCTAAAATGTTTCGAAAGCGTAAATTGTTTTCCCTCAAAGATAAAATTGAAATTTTGGAAGAATTTGACAAGACCACACAGGATTAACAAAAGTAGAATTGGCAAAAAATTTCAATATGCCAGTTTTTTTTCTGAAAACTGTGACAACTAATAAAGAAAACAAACTAATAAAGAAAAAAAGTTAACGATACAACAAAACGAATACAACTAAGTAACAGAAAGAGAGGAAAGCATAGCTGCCAACTTTTACGCTTTTTTGTTAACCACTAAAATTTAATAAAAAATTTTTCCTTATGTAATCACATGATTTTGTCGATTTAATAAAATAAAAGTTACTATTAAATTTTAGTGGTAGGAAAAAAGCGTAAAAGTTGGCAGCTATGGGAAAGTACCTAACACCATACCCCCAAATATCTCTAGTACACAATAGACCTATAAGAAACAAACAAAATTATATTATAAAGAATGGGAACATTCAACCTGCACTATTTGTTCAATCAAAATGGATGGAAATTCGTAACACATGTGCATTTGATTCAGCTGTCGAAATACTGTCTACAGCTTATATGGACAATACTTGTTACAATTCAAAATTGGAAACGCATAGTAATAGTGAATTAATTTTTCCATTCATTAGAAATTACGCTAAGTCCGGCATATCCAGAAATTTGTACCATGTACTAAAATGTTTCGAAAGCGTAAATTGTTTTCACTGAAAGATAAAATTGAAATTTTGGAAGAATTTGACAAGACCACAGGATTAACAAAAGTAGAATTGGCAAAAAATTTCAATATGCCAGTTTTTATTTTGAGCTGTCATTTTAATCAATTTATTAGAGAATAGAAACTGTAATATTTTAGATTGCAACATAAATGCAGCATCATTAATAGATAAATTATTAAAAGTTACACCATCATTAACACAAATTAGAACATGTGATAACTGCGGAGTTTCAAAGAAATATTTTACTTTGATCCAAGGTGATTCAACAAATATTATAGATTTGGGGTTAAAAACAAGTATCGAAAAATGTTTGGACCAATTTTATAAGGATCAAGAGAAATAATGTAAAAAATGTAAATCGAAAATGATTGTCAAAAATGAACCCGGAATACATATTTTCTATGATTTAGAAATTGTTCAGCAATATCTACTCCATCACAAAAAGCACACTCTGATTGAAGATATTCCGGAAGTGATAATAATTCAAGAAAGACAGTACATATTAGCAGGTTTCATACAATATTCTGGACTACTTGGACATAAATCAATAGGATACTATATTGCCTCCTGCAGAAGAATAAAAAAGAATTGGGAAATTCGGGATGACATGCTTGGGGAACTTAAAATTCTGAAGACTTTTGGGAATAAAACCATCAATCCATATATTTTACTTTATACTGAATATCGTCAAAGGATCAAGCGAAAACCATAAATTTCGTCAAACGATCGTTGAAAAAACGCTAATTTCGCCAAAAGGTCGCGGAAAAAACGTGAATTTCGAGAAATGATCACGGAAAAAAGCAAATTTCGCTAAAAAAAATCACGAAAAAATGCAAATATCGTCAAAGGATTGCGGAAAAATGTGAATTTCGACAAAAAAAATCGCGCGAAAACGCGAATTTCGTGAAAAGGTCGCGATAAAAAGCAAATTTCGTCAAAGCATCTCGGAAAAAAAGCAATTTTTCTCAAAGAATCGCTGAAAAACGTGAACTTTGTCAAAGGATCGAGAAAAAAAAAACAAATTTCGTTAAAAAATCGCGAAATTCGTCAAACGATTGCGGGAAAACATAAATTTCGTCAAAATATCGCTTAAAAAACGTGAATTTCGTCAAATGGCCGCGGAAAAAAACACGAATTTCGTGAAAAGATCGCGAAAAAAATGCAAATTTCGTCAAATCATCTCGGGAAAAAAGCAAATTTCATCAAAGCAATGCGAAAAAAATTTCGTGAAAATATTGCAAAAAAAGCAAATTTCGTCAAAAAATTACGGGGAAAATATTAATTTCGTCAAAGGATCGCGGGAAAATGCAAATTACGGCAAAGGATAGCGGTAAAACGCGAATTTCGTCAAAGGATCGCGGGAAAATGCGTATTTTCTCAAAGGATCGCTGAAAAAACGGGAATTTCGTCAAAGGATCGCGAAAAAAAGCAAATTTTGTCAAAGGATCGTTGATAAAGCTCTAATTTCGTCAAAGGATTGCGAGGAAAACACGAATTTCGTCAAAGAGTCGCGGAAAAAACGTGAATTTTGGTAGAGAATCTCGAAAAAAACGAAGGATTTCATCAAATGATCGCGGAAAAAACGCGAATTTCGTCAAAGGATTGCGGAAAGATTTGAATTTCGTGAAAGGGTCGCGGAAAAAATGCAGCTGTCTCTTTAAAAAGTAGCACACACACAAACATCTAATGAAAACTTCAAGACACACAAACATATTATTACACTGCCCAGTGCCCAGAGGGGATTTACCCCCTCTTCCCCTCTGCTGTAACCTTTCAGAAAATTTGCTGTGAATTTCAGATTTTTTTTTTTTTTTACTCAGAATTACCCGATATAATAATACTGAAAGGGGAAAAAAATGAGGTGAAAGTGATGTTTTCTGAAAAGAACCAAAGCTTCCTCTTATTATAAAGTTTTTCAATTTCTGCCTATCAATTCCAGTATCTGAAGCAATATGCAAAAGCTGGGATTCAGTGATAAGCAATATAATTCAGAAAAGAACCAGAGCAGATGATGGAAATGCACAGAGATAGGCACAACAGGTATGCACGCTTTTATTGTACTCAATGGTCTTCCTGAAGAATATAAATCTCTCAGAAAAAATTTAAAAAGTGCATTAATAGACATGACACAGGTTTTTACAACCACTTGAAAAATATATCAACATCAACTTCATTTGTATCATGCATTAAATCCACAATTGTGTGAAGAATTTTGGAAAATGATAAAACAATATTGCCTTGTTTTAAATAAAGCATTTTCCGAAGTTCCATTTTTTATCTAATTGTCTGCTTAATGCCTTAAATAAATCTCTTTGTTTGTCTCAAGTTTTTTTAATTTATTTATGTAAATGATGCAAACAGTTGTACATATATAATACCTATGTTGCCCTAATTAATTAGTACTACAACAGCAGCAAGAATAAGATTTATATGTTATACTGCAAATTACAGATTGCAGACTATTTTTGAAAACATTATTAGCGTTGTAGACACTTGAAGATAGTTCGGTCACTGGGACAAAAATTATAAAAACGTCGAATTTCTAAATCAGATATAAGTCTCGTAAGAGGAGTTTACGTTTGCATGAGTATTTTGTTACATAAGATCTTATCCAACTTTTGAAACAACGTGGTTGACAGGTACGTCTGTATTTTATTAAAATAGGATAAAATCTCCTGTACAACAAGACGCTTATCGTAATAAAATAGCTTAAAACGCACTAGATATACTAGAATCTTGAAATAGCCTAATTATTTGCAATTGTAACTAAACAACGGGCAGTTTAGGGTGAAGAGCCCCCTTGAAGAAATGCACATTTTTATTCTAAAAATCTCCAATAATAAGTAGTTAAACAGCATAATTGTATGGAATCGTGTTTAATATAAAAGATCATAAAAGATAGATTTTCTGATTCTGTGGGAAATCTTATATGCTTAGAAATATACATATAATCTAGCATTGTTAAATTGCAGATTTCAGTATGTGTGAATTAGATGAAAATTAAAATATCTTGCAAAATTGACGTTGAGGCTCCTGATCTGAAGATTTGCTAGTTTAAAGTAGAGATGAATCGTCGGAGGCCAAACGATTTTTGTTTGAAGTAAAAATTTCGTATCTTATCAAAGAATATTGTTGAGAAATGATGTGAAAAAATAACTCTATAAAACGCATCACTTGTTGGGTAATCTTTATAGGCGAGCAACAAATCCATATAAGAAAGTGGTTTCTCCCAATTTTTATCACTTCCGAAATGAAAAATCTATTCTTCTTTCACCCACCACCCTCCCAATAAGAGGGATTTCTATATTACAGATTATACGTGCACGAATATGACATATACACAGCAATGTTTAAAAGACTAAAAAGTCCTTCACCTGTGAATCGAGCCACTGCAAATTATCTCCTCCCTCCCAAAAAATACTAAGGAATAGCGTCCTGCATAAGAAATCTGATAACCCGATATTTCTCAAACCAGACCCGAACAGCGGATCGTATTCGGGTCGTGTTGACTTAATTTTAGGGTTTCGTTCATCTCACGAAACCATATTCGTTTCGCTTCTCTGTCTATCCGTCACAGAGTCGGTTCTCAGAAACCGTATAAGTTAGAGGCTTGCAATTTTGTGTACTTACAGCTGAATACCTACTGTCATGCTGAAAATCATTAAATTCTGAAAATGTCTTCATTAATGCAAGATATTAATTAAAACCTTAAAAATCCACTCATTAATGGATAAAATTATTCACCTAAAGCGCAGAATTTATGTGAATTGTTGCCAATTTGTAAAATAGCGCACATAATAATATTTATTTTCAATTAAAAAATGTATTTACACGTGAGTATCAAAAACAGAAATAAAATTTTATAAATATAATTAAATGATCAAGTGTTGCAGTAATTGTAGAAAATTACGTAATAAAAATATACTTGTGCGTGAATATTAAAAGAGAAATAATTAAATTATTACGCGTGCATAGCATTAAATGATGAAACTTATGTCATATTTAAAATGCTCAAATAACAATATTTCCAAACAGTTTCAATATAAAACTATATTTACACGAGATATTAATTTATTTCGATAAAATATTTTACCTATTATTGCAAATTTTAAAACTGCGTAAATAGTAATATTTCCCTTCAATTAAATATTTTTAAGTTTAATAATAGGAAGAAAACTTTGAAAATTGCGTCATATTGGAAACGATACATGTAAAACGTCTTACTGAAAAAAAAATTTCGGTGCTTCTTCATTATAAATTTGACAACTTTCCAGTTAAAAAAAAAAAAAAAAAAAAAAAAAAAAAAAAACAATGGAAGAATGTTGCCATTTTAATCTGAAGTCCCACTCACTAAAGTGCCAACTATCAGTAACTTTAAACATTAAAATTTATAATACATTAATGGAAAAAGAAAAAATCATAATCTTCAATATTTATTTATTTACAATATTTTGCTTAATTATCCCCCCCTCGGCTGATGGATACGTGTTTATGACGTCAGGTGAAACGGATCTGTTATGCGTAACTAAGCATAGCAATTTTTTTCAACGCTTTTTCTCTTTTAATATCACGTCGCGTCGTTTAAGGTCGTTGTTATTACTTAAATTAATGAAATAACTAAAAAATTTGTAAAATGTCATTAAAAAAACAGATACATTTCGAATAAAAATCTCTCGATGACATAACAAACATGTGTAACGCACAGGACCTGTTTACTGAATAGGCCCGGGAAGCCCGTGCTTACCCAAAGAAATACAAAGGGGCCCCAAAATTTACTTTTTAAATTAATTTTTAGAAAAAAAAAATTCGCCCAGGGTAAAAAATGCATTTTTTCCCTTACAAAACTTTTATCTAAATTATAATCTATATTATTTTATCTAAATCATTCTAAAGTGTTGTTTACCCGCAATTTTTATGGTAATTTTTTCAAACTGCTGCAGCATACGAAAAATGAATTTAGTAAATAAACAAGCAATTGGTAGAATAATAGGGGGCCCCCGGGTAACGTCGGGCTTCCCCTATTTCTATGTCTTAAGCAGGCCTTGGTAACGCATCTGATGTCAATTGAATGTGACGCCACGGTAACGCACTTTTTTCCCCTATATTTTATAGACAGTTTTTTTCTTTTTTGGATAGGGGTCGACGGGATAATGGATAAATACCCAATTTTTTATAACATCATTGTAAAATTCGCCGATGCAGCGACATTGATTACTTAGCCATTTTATACAGAGGCGGATTACCAAATAGGCTGAGTAGGCTGAAGCCTAAGGGCCCGGCGCTAAGTTTGTGACCTTTTTTTTTTGTTGTTCTCAAAATATGTATGTTTATATATGTATGTGTATGTGCGTGTGTAAGTTTGTGTATATATATATGTTGTATATCAATGTATATACATAGAGCGGGAGGGGGGGGGCAATGTGTTAAGCCTAGGGGCCCGGTAGGTGGTTAATCCGCCACTGATTTTATACAAGTTGGTTTTCAAATGTTTAATTGATGTTATTTAACCAGTCACGAAAACAGTTGTTAGCTCTTTCGACAGCAGTTGATTCGCCTTAAAATACCTCAGTGAAAGGAAAATGAATGGAAAACCGATTACAGCAGATCGCCACTGGTCGCTTAATTATAATTCAATCTTCCGTAATCATTTTAGAGTTTATCAAATTAGCGTGTTTTTAGAGTTTGCAGTGTCAGAACGGGGTTTGGCGAGCGTAGCTCGTAGAGGGCTGAGCCGGGGCCTCCGAGATGTCGCTGTGTGTCCTTCACCGGGCCTGCTACAAGTATTAGTGACGTCACAGTAGTGATCCACTTTGGTCAATGTATTGCAACAGAAAGATGTAATAAAAAGAGCATTTCCGCTCTTATAATTTGTGATTACATAAATAATATTAAATTTCATAATCGTGAAATAAAAGGGAATCAATACACTTGTATTATTAAAGGAAATTAAAAGTTTTAAATTAAAAAAAATGCTAAGATTAATAAATCAGATTGAACCCATTGACTTACCTTTTCCTAAACACATTATTTTACAATAAATATACGTACAAAAAATATAATAAATCTACCAAAAACTTTACAAAATCAATCCCATTCCTCCCTTTTACAACTACATACCATAATTTAACCACCAAAACACAATAAATATCAATTTAAATAGAGAAATCGACATTTTTTAACTATAGAGACCTTGGCACTTTTTTTTAACGCTTTGGCGTAATCCGGGCTTCAGAAAGTTAGATATGTTTTTAAATTATATACACAATTATGAAAACAAACCTAATGAACTTTTATGTTTATTTATATATATATAAAATTATTTATATATACAATTCTGTTCTACCTGCATATAAAAAGAGATATATGGCTTCTTTATATTAAATAAATTATATAAATATTGAAAAAAAAAATATTTATATGAAACTACGAATAGGTTGCCAGAAAATATGTTGCCAACTTTCCTTCTCTCGCCATAAGCCTTTTTCGGTACTTAACAGTTAGCCGGCCGCCAGTGATACATGTACATATATAAATATATATATATTAATTCATACATATATGTGTGTGTAGATATGTGTATATATATATGTGTGTGTGTGTATATATCACTAGCACCCGGCTAACCGAAAAGTACCCAATTTTCTATCTTAACTTTGTAACTGACTTGTAATATTTTAATAATTGTCTATTTATTGTACTTGGGTCTAGGACCTAATAACCACTCAAATTAACTTATCAAAAGTTTTATTTTCATAATATATTTGTACACTTAAGTTAGCTAAAATGTTAAATGGAACTACATAGAACTACTAAGTTGTGTAAATGAGTTACTTTTAATTTTATAAACAAAGCACACTCACTTCTAACTAAATGTATCCAGATTTCATTCAATTTATTACAGTATTTCTTTCAAAATCATTTTTTAAACTGTTTATCATCTGCTTCTTTTATTTATTTTTTTTTTTAAAGATCATTTGACTCTTTTCGATTTGGAAGTACAAATTCATTCAAATATGCCAGAATATTTCCATTACAGTAAGTTAGACATTTGTTGGTACGTTTTTTTTTCTGCACAACAAGCTCAATACAATCATATTAATTCTAGCTTCACGAATTGAAACGTTTATCGAAACATTTAATGCAGATTACTTCTGTTGAAATGTAAAAATAATTATAACAAGGTAATTTTCGTAGCTAAAATTTCTTCTTTTCATTATCAGTAGCGAATTTGAAGACTTAGATTAGAAACTAGGAGCACAACATTTTCTTCTCATTATTTTATAGATATAATCTACACTTTCTTTAATAATTGTAATCAATAATTATTGATAGCATTATAATCTAAATACACTGAAAAATATTATTAATTACTATATAAAACAATAAATAAAATCAAAATACTATCGTAAACAATACGTACAAACGAACAAAGTACATGAAAATTTTTAAGTTATTATGGATCACTGTTTTGACATCAGCAGGTTGTGACGTCACTTGTAGCAGGCCCGGTGTAGGACACACAGCGACATCTCGGAGGCCCCGGCTGAGCCCCCTAGTAGAAAAACTAAATAAAACGCTAATAGACAATGATGTAATTAATAATGCGAATAGGGATTGTTAATAACAAAGGGGAGAGGGGAAGAAACTACTTTTTACTTTCTTCTATCTTTACAAGAAGAAAGTATTGGATTCATGAAAATTTTCGACTTCCGTTTTTCGACGGATTTATACGTTTTAGAAGGTCCTAAACACGATTTGACTGTTTTTAGAAAATGTCTGTCTGTGTGTCTGTGAGTCTGTCTGTCTGTCTGTCTGTATGTGACACAAATTTTGTGGGCGCTCTATCTCAAGAACTAATGCTCGGAATTTAATAAAACTTTAGATTCAGTTAGTCCCTGATATAAATTGGTGCTGATTAGTTTTTGGTAAAGATCGCCCAGCAGGTGGCGCTGCGAGGCAGCATTTTTTGCGATTTCCGCAATAGCTCTATCTCAAGAAGTAATGCTCGGAATTTAATAAAACTTTAGATTCAGTTAGTCCCTGATATAAATTGATGCTGATTAGTTTTTGGTAAAAATCGCCCGGCAGGTGGCACTGCTATACAGCATTTTTCGTGATTTCTGCAATAGCTTTATCTCAAGAAGTAATGCTCGGAATTTAATAAAACTTTATATTCAGTTAGTCTCTGATATAAATTAGCGCTGATTAGTTTTTCGTAAAAATCGATCAGCAGGTGGCGCTGCTATGCAGCATTTTGCAGGATTTACACGATTTTAGCGATAGTCATATCTCAAGAAATAATGCACGGAATTTAATAAAACTTGAGTTTCAGTTAGACCTTGATATAAATGGGTGCTGATTCATTTTTAGTATATGCGAAACCTGTGTGAGATAGAAGAAAGTTTTGGGATTGACACATCCGACTAGTTTTTTATATCGCATTTAGTCCACATGACAGATATTATTATGACAGAGTAGTGATGGGCGACATCGATCTTTTTAATCGATTTAATCGATACTATGGCCAGATCGATTTAATCGATGTTATCAAATTTATATCAATGTCGATCTCTTTTATCGATTTAATCGATACTATGGCCAGATCGATTTTATCAATTTTTTTATCAATGTCTATACGAATATTATCGTTCGTTTATTTTCTTTCAAATCGTCACTGCAGATCGATCTTATCACCTTCAGAGAATAGCGCCTAACGGAAATCTAATAGATTATAGATCGATCTCTCTAGCACTAAATTCCATGTATCTATTCTTTCACTTTGATTATTTTAGCGGCAGAGATGAGCAGCTGTTGCTCTCAAATTTCGTATAAGTAAGGTATTCGCGTCACATTTCGGATGGAGGGGGGCGAAGAGGGGCGCGAACAAAATTAGGAAATATAATAAGCCGATTTGTTTAAAAGTTTACGATATCTAATAAAGATCTATAATAACGCATAACATAAAATTTAAAAATTAGCTAGCGTAAAAAACGGGGGGGGGGGGCGTTTTGAACTTTCGGGAGGGGAGGGGGAAGGGCGCGAACACAATTAGGAAATACAATAAGGCGATCTGTTTGAAACTTTACAATATTTTATAACACATAAAATAAATTTAAAAAATGAGGCCGAGTCGAAAATTATGGGGAGGGAAGAGCGCGTTTTACCCACACGGGAGGGGCACTTTTCTAAATTTTGCCGACACCCCTCATGTGATATATCGTTGGGAATGTCTGTGACCATTTAATCATATAATGCATCTGAGGTG
Organism: Maratus michaelseni; assembly: GCA_963931845.1. Taxonomy (NCBI): domain Eukaryota; kingdom Metazoa; phylum Arthropoda; class Arachnida; order Araneae; family Salticidae; genus Maratus; species Maratus michaelseni. The sequence continues at coordinate 260,948,088 of OZ007587.1, read as the reverse complement.
TCAATCCCTCCACTTTGCCACCCCAAAGGGGGGGACACTTTTCTAAATTTTGACGATACCCCTCATGTGATGTATCGTTGAAAAGGTATGTGACCGCTTAATCATATGCATCTCTGGTGTCCATTCCCCCACTTTGCCCCCACAAGGGGGTAAATTTTCTGAATTTTGCACACAGCCGTCATGTGATATATCGTTGGAAAAGTCTGTGACCACTTAATCATATTATGCATCTCCGGTGTCCATCCCCCCACTCTCCCCCTACAAGGGAGTACTTTTCTGAATTTGACATACACCCCTCATGTGATATATCGTTGGAAAGGTCTGTGAACTTTTAATCACACTTATTCATATTATGACCGGTATACGGTGCCGACTCGACATCTATAGCCTTAACGATTTCAGTGCCCAAAGTTCCTGTAGAACAGATTGCGCCACCTGTGGTGGAACGTGGAACTAATGGATATTGCCTAGCAGGACGACTGCTATACGTACACGGTGTCGAAGGCAGCGGGGACCCGAGTTGGAGGTTCGTTCAATTAGAGTTTTATACTATTCGGTGTGCAAATTAAGGAATTATCTGGTGCCGAAGGCAGCGGGGACCGAAATCACCCACTCGTGGACAGCCACCCGTGAGGTATAGGAACAATAAGTCCGCGAGGGGAAAAATAAACGCTACCCGACACCGATAGCACTCATTCGTTCCAACCCCCACCGCAGGAGGCGCCTGTTTATTAGATTTGAAACAATGAATATAATTACATAACAATAATAAAATATAAAAGGTAAAAAATAACAATTTTTTGAAAATTGAAAGTTAAATATAAAATATTTTCGAAGTACTATAAGTTCATGATGTCCTAAATTTATGGTATTTTAGTTCAGAAAGTCAATGGTCAGTTCAGTCAATTTTTTTTTAAAATTCTTTCGTAATGAAAGAGAAATTTTTATTGAGAATATTATAATTCTCTTTTAACTTTTGAGAGTTTGAAGGATTGAAAATGATATTACGAAGGTTATATCTGAGAGTTTCGTTCTTATCAAAAGGGAAGTGATGGATCATAAGAGGGCAGCATCCGAATATGTAGTGAACTGCATCTCCTTCTGCTTTATCGCATGGACATCTAGGTGAGGCTCTTTTTCTTATTTTATGTAAGTATTGTGGGAAACTGCCATGGTTACTCAGATAATACGGCAGTGTTGGCTGTTTGCAGAGATAATTTGGATCGACTTTATTTATAATTTTATAGGTATCTCTGCCCTTATTACATGAGTCCCAAATGGCTTGCCAGTCAGAGATGGTTTTCTTTTTAAAATACAATTTTGCTATTGAAATGGGGAACAACAGATCTTTTCTTGATTGATATTGGTCTTGTAAGATGGCTTGCTTTGCTAGGAGATCAGCTCTTTCGTTGCCAGTATCACCCACATGAGATTTAGTCCATGTTATTATAATGGATTTATCAGGAATTTGAAGTAATTGATTGTAAATGTTTTTGATAATGTAGTTTCTAGGAAAAGCAACTTTTAATACTTCCATAGAAGAGTAACTATCTGTAATAATTAGTAGTTTATTGTAGTCGGAGGTAGAGAACCATTTTATTGCTTTATAAATTGCCATTAATTCTGCTTGATATATGTTATTCAGTGGATGATGTCGTATTGCTTCATCATGTATATTATTTCCATCTTTATATATGGTGAAAGCACTGGCTACACCCCCTGGCATGACAGAACCATCTGTGTAGGCTTCCACATCGTATTCTTTTGGATGGATGGATTTTCTATCTTCTATAATTCTGATATTTTGGACTCTGTAGTAATTGAGGAATCGATACGATTTTTCTTTCTGCATTATATTGTTAATGTTTAGCTGTGTGTTATTGATTAACAAATTTCTATTTCCTATTTTCAGTTGGTAGTACTGAAATTCATTCTGTATTTTTATTAGGATTGGTGGAGTTCCTGTAAGAAGATACAGAGCTTCGTGAGAGATAGTCCTATAGGTCCGTATTAAGTTTAATAATGCCAAACGCTGAGTTGAACGTAGTAATTTGCGGCCATCAGTATTCAAGTTTGGATACCAAATTTCGTAAGCATATAGTATTTGGCGTTCTATGACTGTTTGATACCATATTTTCAGGATGTCTGGTTTGAAGCCTTTATTAAAGAATCGAAATCCTCTAAATCCGTTTACAAAGTTTGCAATCTTTGTTCGAAGGTCTTTCATGTGATCTGTAAAATTGAATTTAGAATCTAACAATACGCCAAGATATTTAACATTTTTTACTACTTTTATTTTTATATTTTCTAATTTAAATCTCGAAAGTCTTCTTTCGAGGAGATTGCTACCGAAAAGCATTGATTGCGTTTTCTGAGTTGATATTTTTAAACCAAGTTCATCACAGATATTCTTAAAATGGACTATTTTGTTGTTGGTTGTAACTTCCAGGTCTATTACGGTATTTCCCTCTATTGGAATCAAAAAATCATCAGCGTAAACAATAATATCTTCATATAGATTTTTATAATTTTTTATTATGTAGTTAGCTATAATAAGCCATAAGAGTGGTCCAAGACAGGATCCCTGAGAGCATCCTTTAAATACCCTGAACCACTCTATATATTCATATTGATTTAAGCCTATACTTCTTTTGCTTATATAATTTTTTAGTAAGGTTTTGAGGTATCTGGGTAACGGTGAGTCATCAATTATTTCTGATAATTGGTGCCAGTTTATTGAATCGAAAGCACCTGTAATATCAAATGATATGATGCCCACATAAGTATGTTTTTGTAATAATTGTGCAATTTTCTCTTTAAGTCTCTCTAGAGCTGGTATAGTGCTTCTGTTTTCACGGAAGCCGAACTGTTCATCTTTTAGATAGTTTATTGCTTCAAGATAAGTTAAAGTTCTATTTTTTATTAATCTTTCTAGGATTTTACCAATCATGGGTAGTAGTGTAATTGGACGGTATGAATCAGGTTTTGATGGATCTTAGTTTTTCTTTCTAAAATAGATGACTACTCCTTTCTTCCACGTTTCAGGAAAGTGTCCAAGGTAGAGACATTTGTTATTTTTTAACTTTATAAGCTTCATATTATTTTTTATCAAATTTTCTAAAATTCTGCCATCTACCCGATCATATCCTGGGGCTTTCTTTTTATTTTGTTGGTTAATTGCATATTGAATTTCTCTATGGGTAAATTTAAAATTGTTATATTCTTTTATTGATAGTGTGTTTGTGTTTTGAAATGATGATTCGAATTCTGGGCTTGTATTGTAATGGTAATGAAGTAACGTTTCTTGAATCTCTTTGTATGTATCATTTTGAGTTGAAGATTCCATGACAGAGTGGATGAGATCTGTATTTTTTAAATATTTCTGCTTCAGAATTTTAAAAGCAGTACCATACTTACTGTTTGTTTCCGAACAAAATGTTATCCAAGAATCAATTTCAGCTTTTTTAATATCTAATTTGTATTTTGCTTTGGCTTTTTTATATTTAATCTTGAGTTCTACAGAATCTGGATTTCTTTTATGTAGTTTATATATAGCATTTAGGTGGCTTCGCTGTACTTTAAGTTTGTCAGTATACCAGGATACATTAATTTCATGAGACAACTTTTTCTTTTTAAGTGATTTTTGCATGATGTTTAAAAGGATAACATTAAATTCCTCTGTCCACTTCTCTAACTCTGGAACAAAATTGACTGCTTTAAGTGTTGAAAGTAATGTTTCTTCATGTTTTTGAAACAGTTTATTGAATTTTTTAAACGTTTCATATTTGGTTTTGAAACGGTATAAATTTCTTATTGTGGGTGTGACATTCAGAGTAAAAGTAATATATCGATGGTCACTTAGTGATTTAAATGTCGAGTCTATTTTCCATGAATCTATAATATTTTTTGAATGTTCACCGCAGAGGGTCAAATCTGGTTTGCCTTTAAACTTGTCTCGCGCAAAAGAACATTCTGAATCAGGATCATTAATAATAGTTAATCTGATCATTGCTAGATAGTCAAGTAGGATATATCCTCTAGCATTATTTCTTTTATAACCCCACGCCTGGAGATGTGCATTGAAATCACCCCCAAGGATAAGGTTCGATGTATCTTCTATGACTCTGGTCCATTCTCGGAAGTCTTCATCAAGATTTCCACTCGGTTTTGAATATTGTGATCCGACTTTAATGAATTTTGATGACAGTGATAGGTTTATAAATACACTGTTATTTGTTTGTAGAGTCTGAATATGAATTAATAAGGGATTGGATACGAGTATTCCCGACGTCTGATTTATTGAATGGTAGAAGGAACATGAAATTGGGATTCCCGTGAAGGTGTTATTACTTTTGTGATAATCCTGAACTAAAGCTAAATCTACTTTATTTTCATGTATGTACTTCAGCAATTGGAGATTTGCAGCCTTACAATTATTAAGGTTTATTTGAACTATTTTTAAATGATTTGGAGGGGTCATGGATTCTCCGAAATAATATCTATTGTCCAATGGGATAGTCTGATTTATTACATATGTAGCATTGGTTGGAGGTTCTACAGTTAAATCTTCTATAGAGTCATCAGAGATATTGAGTGATTTTAGTTCTGAGAACATACTTTTGAAGGATCATAGGAGATAGTAATATTTTGTTTTCGTTGCAACAATCTTTGAAAAATTGGGCAGAATCTAGAATTTGCACTATGCTTTTCAATCTTTTCAGGTTTTACTGCGGTTTTATATTCTCTTTCACAGTTGATGCAACGATGACGTTCATAATTTTCTTTTATTTTGCATGTGTCTGTTTTGTGGTTACCTGTGCAATATGCGCATGTTAAATAATAACTTCTACAATTATTAACTGTATGGCCATAACGTTGACATTTATTACACCTAACCACTGGATTGTAATATTCTATACGGCATAAATTAAAATGAATAGGTAATTTTCTTCTTGAAAATAATGCCTTCGCGTAATGTTCTTCTGCATCAAGTACTATTTGGTATGTTTTCATTTTTTGTTTTTTGAGAACTTTTGCTATTTCTAGAGGAAAATTCTGTCCCAGTTCTTGATGTATCTTATCAATTACTTCAGTCTCAGTCACATCTACTGGAATTCCCAGTATAATGACTTTTTTTCTTTTAGCATCTCTAAGATCTGCTTCGGCCAAGTCTCTGAAACCTTCTATTTGATTTATAAAATCAATTAAAACCGCCGTTTTTTCGTCCGATTCTGTTTGGACTATGAGCGAGTTTTTATCTCTTCCTAACGAACATGAAATGTATTTAAATTTTTTATTCCCTTTTATTTTGTCATTTAACATGTTTCGTATTACATTAATGGGAATATTCGTTGATTGACTTCTTCTTATTATTATTGCTGATTTAGAGTACTTAAAGCAAGGTGTTTTTATAGGTTGATCGGATGTAATTGCAGCAGCATAACTCTTGAGTTGTGCTCTTTTCGATATTTCGGAATCGATTCCATCTTCCAGATGGTCTTGATTATTAACTAAGTTTTGTTGATTTTTTATGGTATGAAACATTTCTTCTATAAGTGATGTTTGTTTAATTTTTTCGGTTATTTCAATCTCTTTGCTCTGAAGTTATTTTTCCATTTTGTCAATTATTTTTGATTGTTGAGTGATTTGAGTTTTCATTTCCTTTATTTGATGCTCTTGTTCGTTTGTCGTAGTTTTCAGGACGTTATTTTCTTCTTGTTCAAAGTATAGATATTCTTTTATCTGCTGTATTGAGTTCGCTATTTGTGTTCGGATGTCTTCATCATAAATTTTTGAATTACTTTCAATTTGATTTAGGATATCTTCCAATTGATGTAGTGGAGATTTCTCTTGTGTTAAGCTCGTTAGTTCTTGCAATGTCATTGGTATACTAAGAGTGGAACTCTCTCCAGAAAGTACCTGTAAATTCAGATGGGCTGTTTCCAACTCTTCCTGAATCATTTCTTTTCCACAGTCTTCCTTACTTAAAACATTTTTATCACCACCTTCATTTCCTTTGTCTTTATCTTGTATGGATTTTCCACTGTGTATCAGTTTTTCATCTTCAATATGTGTTAGACTGTAAGAGGCATTTTGTAATTCAGTTATATTTAATGCCATTTTTGGGGATATCTCTGAGGATGGTGCCTTTAGTATATAGATATTGGTGAAATCTGTCTGTATTAGTTTAAGTCGTCTTTTTAATTCGTCTAAGTATAGGTGGACTATTGCAGATGTTACTTTAGTGCGTTTTCTTACACCCCTTTTCAAGTGCGTAATTAGATCGATAACATCTTGTGAACAACTTGCCTCTTGGCTGTCATATTCTTGAAATTCTCCTTTGTCGGTAATTTCATCGATTATCATGTTGACTATACCTTTTGACAGATGGTCGTCCTCTGTGGCATAATGTTTTGAAATTGATTTTAGGTCTATTTCTAGGCATGAGAGTTTGTTTTTGATTTATTTTGAGTTGGTGTAGTAGCTTATATAGCTTGTATATTTTTCTAGTTTTACTATAAACCATTCCAAAAATGCCATTGGTTGGATAGCACCTTTTTTGCTTTTCTTTATATGAATATAGTATTGTTGTGCTATATCGCTAAGATTTAAATTCTTAGTGAATGCATCATTGAAAGTCAACTTTTCAGTCTGATTTTTGTCTACAGTTCTAGAGATTGAACTGATTGGGACGACGTCAACATATGCATAAGTATGAGAGGTGTCGACATATGAGTTCATTTTTATCTCAGCATGGGATTGTTGTCTATCTGAATCCACCATTCTAACTTTTATTTGCAAACTGATTAATATACCTCTTTCTATGATTATAAAACTATGACTATCTTATAACTATTTTTATTTCCCTTTCCGGGAACTCCTGAAGTGAAATGTCTGATGTATCAATGTCAGACATATAACCAGTTCAATGATTTATTACTTAACTTCTCTTCACACTTATCACTAAACACTAAACTTTTAACTACTTATACCTCTAATCAATCTAGAACCAGGAATACGGGCACCCCACATATGAGGAAGAATTTTGAATTTTGAAGAAAATTTTGAAGAAGAAAGATCAAAATAAAAGCCAAAAGAATAAGCCAAAGAAAAATGGTATCCCCACGTCCAAACCGGAAAGAACTCCCCGTGCTCATACCAGGAATTTTCATGCCAGAAATAATATTCAATAATTTACAATAATAAGGAAGGACAGGTGTTTGTACAATTATTCTATACATTTATTACAAATTGCTATGATATGCAAAACTGTATAATAAGAATTACCCCTATAACAATAATTGAGAAATTGAGATGTATTATTGTTGTTATAATGTTGGACTTTTTATATATAATTATTTACATTATTTGTTATAAAGAGTTATCAAAATGCCCTAAACTAAAAGTAAAAATGATTGCTCCAGACCAAAGAATCACGCAGGGTCACAACTTACCTATGTGGGCCTATGCTATAGATACTCCTCGCTGCGCTTGAACTACATAGAGCTATAAAATAGAGTATGGCACTGACACCCCCCCCCCCCCCAAAAAAAAAAAAAAAAAAAAAACCATGCCCAGGCAGCGGGGACCGAAATCACCTACTCGTGGACAGCCACCCGTGAGGTATAGGAAAAATAAGTCCACGAGGGGAAAAATAAACGCTACCCGACACCGATAGCACCCATCCGTTCCAACCCTCACCGCAGGAGGCGCCTGTTTATTAGATTTGAAACAATGAATATAATTACATAACAATAATAAAATATAAAAGGTAAAAAAATAACAATTTTTTGCAAATTGAAAGTTAAATATAAAATATTTTCGAAGTACTATAAGTTCATGATGTCCTAAATTTATGGTATTTTAGTTCAGAAAGTCAATGGTCAGTTCAGTCAATTTTTTTTTTAATTCTTTCGTAATGAAAGAGAAATTTTTATTGAGAATATTATAATTCTCTTTTAACTTTTGAGAGTTTGAAGGATTGAAAATGATATTACGAAGGTTATATCTGAGAGTTTCGTTCTTATCAAAAGGGAAGTGATGGATCATAAGAGGGCAGCATCCGAATATGTAGTGAACTGCATATTCTTCTGCTTTATCGCATGGACATCTAGGTGAGGCTCTTTTTCTTATTTTATGTAAGTATTGTGGGAAACTGCCATGGTTACTCAGATAATACGGCAGTGTTGGCTGTTTGCAGAGATAATTTGGATCGACTTTACTTATAATTTTATAGGTATCTCTGCCCTTATTACATGAGTCCCAAATGGCTTGCCAGTCAGAGATGGTTTTCTTTTTAAAATACAATTTTGCTATTGAAATGGGGAACAACAGATCTTTTTTTGATTGATATTGGTCTTGTAAGATGGCTTGCTTTGCTAGGAGATCAGCTCTTTCGTTGCCAGTATCACCCACATGAGATTTAGTCCATGTTATTATAATGGATTTATCAGGAATTTGAAGTAATTGATTGTAAATGTTTTTGATAATGTAGTTTCTAGGAAAAGCAACTTTTAATACTTCCATAGAAGAGTAACTATCTGTAATAATTAGTAGTTTATTGTAGTCGGAGGTAGAGAACCATTTTATTGCTTTATAAATTGCCATTAATTCTGCTTGATATATGTTATTCAGTGGATGATGTCGTATTGCTTCATCATGTATATTATTTCCATCTTTATATATGGTGAAAGCACTGGCTACACCCCCTGGCATGACAGAACCATCTGTGTAGGCTTCCACATCGTATTCTTTTGGATGGATGGATTTTCTATCTTCTATAATTCTGATATTTTGGACTTCGGAGGTTCTTCCGGTTAAAGGTTTACACTATTCGATGTGAAAATTACGGAATTATCTGGTGCGTGCGTAGCACGACCAGTATACGGTGCCGAAGGCAGCGGGGACCCGAACCGGAATTTCGTTCGGTTCGAGGTTTATCATATTCGAGGTTTTACAAGATTCGAGGCCCCGGTGTAAAATAAGGGTCCACTAGCGGGCGACGCCCGCTAATTAGTTTATTAAGTTTTAGTTTTCAAGTTCGCCCCTGCCCCCAAAAATCATAACATTCTTAGTTATGCACAGATTTGAACAGGGCCTTTTCTGACATTCTTCCCAAGTCATTTGGTTAATAAATAAACATTGGTATTATATCTGCAACTGTTTGTCACCACTATTTATGAACAATAATCAAAATTTTCTGTTTTTTCCCAGTTATAACACACCATCATTGGTTTAGAGCCACTTTACTCAGAATGCTCGTTTGTTAAGTTGTATCTGTCAATATTGTCTCCGAGTGTTAAATTCAGTGGGTGGCCCGGGCGGAAAATTTCCCCCCCCCCCCCGGAAGATTTGAGATTTTGTACTTTCAATGATAAAAAATTGCAATTTATCCGCCGTAACTCTATAATGTTCCCCTCCCGGAAAAAAGTGTCTGAATTCAACACGTCTCCTCCTACACCGTTCCCCTCATCTCCCCCTCCCTGTCACCCGAAATCATAACTTTTTTAATTATGTTCAGAATTGAACGAGACCTTTTCTGACATTCTCCCCAAGTCATTTGCTTAATAACTAAAGATTGATATTATATCTGCAACTGTTGGCCACCACTATTTATGAACAATAATAAAAAAATTTCATTTTTTTTCCAGTTAAAATACACCGTCCTTAGTTCAGAGCCACTTTACTCAGGATGCTCGTTAGTTAAGTTGTATCTGTCAATATTGTCTTCTCCCCCTGTCCCTCTTCCTTGCCCCTCTCCCTCCCTCTCGCCCAGAATCATAACTTTTTTAATTATTGTCAGATTTGAACGGGACCTTTTCTGACATTCTTCCCAAGTCATTTTGTTAAAAAATAACCATTGGTATTATATCTTCAACTGTTTGTCACCGCTATTTATGAACAATAATCAAAATTTTCTGTTTTTTCCTAGTTAAAACACACCATCATTGGGTTAGACTCTAAACCAAGGATGGTGTGTTTTAACTAGGAAAAAAGCCGAAAATTTTTATTATTGTTCATAAATAGTGGTGACAAACATTTGCTTATATAATACCAATGTTTAGTTACTAACCAAATGACTTGGGAAGAATGTCAGAAAAAGTCCTGTTCAAATCTGACCACAATTAAAAAAGTTTAATTTCGGGCGATGGGGAGGGGCAAAGAAGGGGGACGGGGCGGAAGGAGACAATATTGACAGATACAACTTAACTAACTAGCACCCCGAGTAAAGTGGCTCTAAACCAAGGATGGTGTGTTTTAACTGGGGAAAAAAGCCGAACATTTTTATTATTGTTCTTAAATAGTGGTGACAAACAGTTGCAGATATAATACCAATGTTCATTTTTTATCAAAATGACTTGGGAAGAATGTCAGAAAAGGTCCCGTTCAAATCTGACCATAATTTAAAAAGTTATGATTCCGGGCAAGGGGGAGGGGGAGGGGCAAGGAAGAGGGACAGGGGGCGAGACAATATTGACAGATACAACTTAACTAACGAGCATCCTGAGTAAAGTGGCTCTCAACCGAGGATGGTGTGTTTTAACTGGAAAAAAATGAAAATTTGTATTGTTGTTCGTAAATAGTGGTGTCCAACAGTTGGAGATATAATATCAATGTTTAGTTATTAGGCAAATGACTTGGGAAGAATGTCACAAAAGGTCCCATTAAAATCTGTCCATAACTAAGAAAGTTATGATTTGGGGGGGGCAGGGGGAGCAGAAAGGGGACGAACTCGAAAAATACAACTTAATGAACTAACTAACTGGCTTTGCCGGCTAGCGGGCCCTTAATTTTCATCGGGGCCTCGAATCTTCTAAAACCTCGAATATGAAACCTCTAACCGAACGAACCTCCGACCCGGGTCCCCGCTGCCTTCGGCACCGGATAATCCCTTAATTTGCACATGGAATGGAATAGTATAAACCTCTAACTGAACGAACCTCCGGCACCGTATAGCAGTCGTCTGCAATATGCATTAGTTCCACGTTCCACCACCAGGTGGCGCAATCTGTTCTACACGAACTTCGGGCACAGAAATCGTTAAGGCTATAGATGTCGAGTCGGCACCGTATACCGGTCATAATATGAATAAGCGTGATTAAACGTTCACAGACCTTTCCAGCGATATATCACATGAGGGGTGCGTGCAAAATTTCCAAAAGTACCCCCTTGTGGGGGAAAAGTGGGGGGATGGACACCGGAGATGCATAATATGATTAAGCGGTCACAGACCTTTCCAACGATATATCACATGAGGGGTGTGTGCAAAATTTAGAAAAGTACACCCGTTGGGGGTGGTAAAGTAAGGGGATGGATACCGGAGATGCATAATATGATTAAGCGGTCACAGACCTTTCGAACGATATATCACATGAGGGGTATCGGCAAAATTTAAAAAAGTGCCCCCCGTGTGAGTAAATCGCGCTCCCCCCCCCCCCCCCCCCCGTTGTTCTTAAATAGTGGTGACAAACAGTTGCAGATATAATACAAATGTTTAGTTATTAACCAAATGACTTGGAAAGAATGTTAGAAAAGGTCCCGTTCAAATCTGACCATACTTTAAAAAGTTATGATTTCGGGGGGAGGGAGACTGCCCCCTCCATTAATTTTTATCTCACATTCAGGATCTTTTATTTTCGGTGGCTTGGGCATCAGCCCTACTTCTTTCTAAATTTTTATTAAATTCGGACAAGAAATTCTACTCTTCAGTGTTAAATTCAGACACTTTTTTCCGGGAGGGATTTCTGTGGCTCCGGGGGGGGGGGGGTGTTGTAGAGTTCCGGGGCGAAATTGCACTTTTTTAACCATTAAAAGCTTAAAATCTCAAATCTTTCGGGGGGGGGGTCATTTCAATGATCCGGGGGTGTATGTCCCCCCGCCAAGCCACCCGCTGAATTCAACACTGCCCTCTTCTCCCTCCACCCCTTGTTTCCCTTCCCTACGCGTATCGTTCATATTTTGAAAATTACCACTTTTCTGGATTCACTCTTAGTACCCCCTACCTCTAAACTGAAAAGATAACAATTTATCTGGAAAGAAACAAAAAAACTGCCTTGAAACAAAATTTGACAGTAGCTAATATATTACATACTGCTATGCTAAAGAAATGAGCGCCAGAAATATCGATTATTATCTGCTAATTCCCATTATCACGATGTATGATCAAATTTCCTGCCATTTGATCGACAAATTTAAGGAGTTACTCTTTTTAAGCTATCTGTGTAAGAATCGATTCTAAAACATCGATACTAGAATTTGTTAATCGATTATTTTTTGAATCGATGTTGTTTCATACATTATCGATGTTGATCGATTATCAAATTTTTCAATATCGCCAATCACTATGACAGAGTATAATAGCGGGCCAGTTCAGATGTTCGAAAAAACGAAAAAATAGACCGGTACATTTTTACTTTATAAAAAACGTGACTTTTTTTTGGGGGGTGGGGGGAATGAAATTTTTTTGGATTTATTAAAGAAAGGATAAAGTATTTTGAAAGGAATATTAAACGAAACCCTTTGCGCGATCTTTGATCAAACTTACCCACTTGTTTTACCATAGGTTGGGCTCGAGTCACTTTGACTCTTTTTTTATGTCAGAGGTATCTAAGAAGAATCAGTTATCAAATAACTACCAAAAACGCATGAAATGACAAAAAAATAAAATAAAATAAAAATAAAATATAAAATACGGAAGCATAACTTATTGCAAGCTTTTAACGAAATCTGACGCTAATGTCTTTTACACAAAAAGGGATGACTGCTTTCGATCTGTTTTTAAATACTTTATTTTATAAAAATAGTTAATTTGTTAGAGAAAGTGTCATAGTGATAATTAGTAGTTAAATGTTACTAATTAGAATACCTAACTAGATACCTGCGAACCCGCAAATTTTATTTAATGCCAGCCCGCCACTAAACGCTTGTGCGGATCGGGTTATGCTGCCCGATCCGAAACTGGAAATTCTGTATCTAGTCAACCTGACCAGAACCAGACAAAAAGAAAAATTAGTTGACCCGCAACCCGACCCAAATACAATAAAATAATTTCCATCAGCCCACAAACCGATAAACTTCATCCCGAAACCGACAATCCGAAATGAAAATGAATTAATCCATATTGTATCGAAATTATTGAAATCTGTAATTTTATCTCTAGTATCATTTGTATTTGCTCATTAATAATCAAATAAACAGTTTTTCATCTGAAAGAATATTTTGGGGATTCTTTTGAGAAATAGGATGTAGGTCAACCCGAAATCGACCCACAAGTGTCGAAACCCAACCCAAAAAAAGTTAACCCCGACCCGCAGTGAAAAAATAGAAGTCAACTCGACCTACAACGAAAACAAATTAGCGCCAACCCGACCCTGCCTGAGTCATGGGTTGGGTTTCGTTCAGGTTACCCGACCCGATGCAGAATTCTATCCGCAACTCAACCCATGACAAAAAATATTTTGTCGATCCACATTCCGACCCGAACCCGAAATGTACTTCAACCCCACTCAACCGGAATAACAGAAAATTGATTCGCAATTTAATGTACGAGTTCATTTCGAAAAGTAAAGATACAATGGCTCGCATTCCTTAAAAAAACATTTATTTAGAAAACGTAAGTTACATCTTATTAACTGGATTATTTATTATTTTTCGACATAATCACCCCCGTTATCCAAACATTTGTTAAGTCGGGGCACAAGCTTTTGTATCCCACAGTCATAGAAGGTTTCCGCCTGTTGTCGGAACCACATTTCAACTTCATCTTTGATCTCATCATCGTCGTGGAATTGTCATTGACACTTCCGGTATGAACTGATGCAATTCTTTCAATTTGAGACGTCTATTCGCACGAATTGCTTCCGCCGTTCTCTGAAGAAGGGCATCAGAGATCACAGATGGCCGACCTATTCTTTGTTCGTCATGAACATCGGTCCTACCTTCAGAGAAATGACGACACCATTTCGTTACATTTTGTCGATTCATAATGTTCCCATAAACAGAAACAATTTCTTTGTGAATATCCGCTGGTCGCTGACCTCTTGCATGAAGAAAACGTATGACGGAGCGCACTTCGCATTTGGCGGGATTCTGAATCGGCGGAACCATTTTAAACACGACCTACTCCAACCAGAATCAACGTTGAAATGCCGAACGACCGCGAGGAGAAAGCTAACGGTTCAAGGTTAACACCTGTGTTGCCAACTTGCTTGCCAAAACTTTTCTTTTCCTCCGGCGTACGGTGTATCTTTACTTTTCGAAATGCCCTCGTAATTAGGGGAAAATAGTCTAGAGTCTAGAATCAAATCTCCAATATCATATTTATATTTTATGTTAAAAAATAAACACGTAAAGAGTCATTCATATTCAAATATATAGTTTTTCATCGGAAACAATACACTGAACATTTTTTTTAAAAATCGGGTTACCCGAACCGCAATAATCAAAACTGAACCCAAACCCGAAACGACTAGTTTAGTCAATCTCAACCCGACTTGTAAAGAAAAAAATTAGTGCCAACCCGACCCGTTTCGCGGATCCGGTCAACAATAACCAATCAACAATAACCTTCCTAAACAACTGCCTCCGCCCAATGAATTAAACCCATTTTCCTTCCTTAGGAAAATCATCTCCGGGAACACACAGGGGAGTGTAAAATAGGTTACACACAAGAAGCCAGTTCAATTAAAAGAATTTTTGTATTGACATTTTCTTTTCTTAATACTATGTGCTTAATTTTACCCTTGCCCTCTTTCACTTTCTGAGACAAAATCCAAATAATGTAAAACCCGTGAAAACGTAACCAGTCTGTAATAGAATTCTGCCTTAAACAGAAATGTTTCATGATCCTAACGAATGGAATGCCATACAAGTATATCTGCTAAAATAGAGTTTTTTTTCGGTCCCTAACGATTCCATTTTCACAGGTTTTACTGTCATGTGTAATAACCAATGTAAAGATAAACACACAGTCACATAGATTAAGCTTCCAGCTAGTATATAGATAATGGATTTAATCCTATTTCAAGGCACCATTTGACGCTTTTTAAAAATGATGCCGCATTGGCGATTTCTAAATTGTTTACTTACATTTATCATATTGTAACCCGCAATAAGGAAGTGGTAAAATGTTGCCATTCTTAATTTTTAAATAGTTATACATAGGTCATAGTTATACATATAATATAATACATATAATATATACATAATATAATACATATAATATAATACATATAATAGTTATACATATAACAACGTTTTTATACACATTTCATCGATATTACATAAAAGTTAACGATTAATGTGAAGTTGAAAAAACGAAAATACACGAAATTCGCTAATGCCGCGATCATTGTACCGCACGTATGATCGCTTCGCGAACACGAAACCGAAAAAAAAACATCACTGGATACAGCAACTTCGTCGTATCGGAATCCCAAGAAATACACGAAATTCGTTAATGCCGCGATCACTGTACCGCACGTATGATCGCTTCGCGAACATGAAACCGAAAAAAAACATCACTGGATACAGCAACCTCGTCGTATCGGAATCCCCAAAAAATACACGAAATTCTTTAATGCCGCGATCACTGTACCACACGTATGATCGCTTTGCGAACATAAAACCGTAAAAAACATCACTAGATACAGCAACCTCGTCGTATCGGAATCCCAAAAAAATACACGAAATTCTTTAATGCCGCGATCACTGTACCGCACGTATGATCGCTTCGCGAACATGAAACCGAAAAAAAACATCACTGGATACAGCAACCTCGTCCTATCGGAATCCCCAAAAATACACGAAATTCGTTAATGCCGCGATCACTGTACCGCACGTATGATCGCTTCGCGAACATGAAACCGAAAAAAAAACATCACTGGATACAGCAAACTCGTCGTATCGGAATCCCCAAAAATACACGAAATTCGTTAATGCTGCGATCACTGTACCGCACGTATGATCGCTTCACGAACATGAAACCGAAAAAAAACATTACTGGATACAGCAACCTCGTCGTATCGGAATCCCAAAAAATACACGAAATTCGTTAATGCCACAATCACTGTACCGCACGTATGATCGCTTCGCGAACATGAAACCGAAAAAAAACATCACTAGGTACAGCAACCTCGTCGTATCGGAATCCCAAAAAAATACACGAAATTCTTTAATGCCGCGATCATTGTACCGCACGTATGATCGCTTCGCGAACATGAAACCGAAAAAAAACATCACTGGATACAGCAACCTCGTCCTATCGGAATCCCAAAAAATACACGAAATTCGTTAATGCCACAATCGCTGTACCGCACGTATGATCGCTTCGCGAACATGAAACCGAAAAAAAACATCACTATGTACAGCAACCTCGTCGTATCGGAAACCCAAAAAAACACACGAAATTCTTTAATACCGCGATCGCTGTACCGCACGTATGATTGCTTCGCGAACATGAAACCGAAAAAAAACATCACTGGATACAGCAAACTCGTCGTATCGGAATCCCCAAAAATACACGAAATTCGTTAATGCCGCGATCACTGTACCGCACGTATGATAGCTTCGCGAACATGAAACCGAAAAAAAACATCACTAGGTACAGCAACCTCGTCGTATCGGAATCCCAAAAAAATACACGAAATTCTTTAATGCCGCGATCACTGTACCGCACGTATGATCGCTTCGCGAACATGAAACCGAAAAAAAAACATCACTGGATACAGCAACCTCGTCCTATCGGAATCCCCAAAAATACACGAAATTCGTTAATGCCGCGATCACTGTACTGCACGTATGATCGCTTCGCGAACATGAAACCGAAAAAAAACATCACTGGATACAGCAACCTCGTCGTATCGGAATCCCAAAAAATACACGAAATTCGTTAATGCCGCAATCACTGTACCGCACGTATGATCGCTTCGCGAACATGAAACCGAAAAAAAAACATTACTGGATACAGCAACCTCGTCCTTTCGAAATCCCCAAAAATATACGAAATTCGTTTATGCCGAGATCACTGTACCGCACGTATGATTGCTTCGCGAACATGAAACCGAAAAAGACATTTCTGGATGCAGCAACCTCGTTGTATATCGATCACAAAAATACACAAAATTTGTAAATTCGGCGATCACTATACCGCATGTATGATCGCTTCGTGAACATGAGACTTCCATAAAAACTGCAGTCAGTTAATTTTTATACTGTTCTAAAGTAACAAGAGCAACCACTCACAAACATAAAAAAAAGAAGAAAAAATCAAGCTTTAATCAAGCTTAAAATCAAGCAGATGATGAAATTTTTCCAATGCTTTTTTTCTTTTAATATCATGACATATCCATTTAATGACGTAAGTGTTATTTAATTATATTAAAAAAATGTTTTAAATAAATAATAAATCATTAACATCATTAAAATACAAATAAACATTGAATAAAGAATCACTTGATGACGTAACAAATACGTCATACGTAACAAACGCGTCATCACAAAAAATATCGTAGCTCGGCCTTTCCAACAATAAAAGAGCTACATCTGGCTGACTATCGACGATTTGGCAAGATTTCGCCAAATGATGCCCTCAAATAGGAACCAACCTAGATAATGAGTATGAAGCTTGTTTGTCAGCTTTATAAAGGAGCTCTCCTTCTTTATGAAAAATCACAGCAGCAAAGCAAAGTGCTGCTCCTGTTTCTCAATATCTTTTATATTATATTTTGCACTGAAAAGGTAAGCCTTGAATTTTTTAGATATTTTCGCATTTTCGTTTTAGTTATTTTTTATTGTTTTTACACATCACAACACTACAATTTTGTTCTTATCCGTTTTTAATTGTCATTTTAAGTCTTAAATACTCTCTTTGCGTGAGCCAATGTAACTACAGTAAAGCCTGCTAAGACGAAATCACTAGGGACAAAAAAAAAATCCATTGTAAACAGGTTTTTGTCTTAGCAGGTATAGTTACAGGCTATTCCTTTTGCCAGAACCATGAAATATTTCTTGTTAAGTCAGGATTCCCTTATACACAATTTCCGTTTTCACAAATTTTATTATATTTCAAGAAATGCAATTAGCTTCAGTATACACTTTTTACTTTTGAAGAACTAAAATTATTTTATAAAAAGGAATTCTAATGGTCATAAAATAGTTATGACACAATAAAACATGTGAAAACAGGATCGCTAGGAACTGCAAAAAAATACATTTTTGAGAGGTTTCTATCTTAGCAGGATTCTATCTTAGCAGGATATTATATTAGGTACAATTGTATGCAATTCCTTTTGCCGGGATTATGAATTTCTTCCGTTTAAGACAGGATTTCGTAAGATACAGGTTTCCTTCACAAATTACTCTATAAATATTACTTATAATGTTTTGAAAATTAAGGTTATCTTAATGCTCGCTTTTAAATGTTTGGAAAAAAACTATTACCTCTTCGGAAGTCCGCAGCATTACCAAATGGTAATAAAATACAATAAAACTTGCTAAGACGGAATAGCTAGAGACTATAGAAAAGTTCCGTTTTAACCAGGTTTCCGTCTTAATACCTTTAATTGTTTAATATTCCTTCCGACATGTGAAAGTTGAACCTGTCTTTTATGCAATCCTCTCTTAAACGGAAATATTTCACGGTCCTGACAGAAGGAATACCATAACAATCTACCTGCTAAGACGGAAACCTGTCAAAAACGGATTTTTTTTCCGGTTTCCAGCGATTTTGTTTTCTCAGATTTACTGTATTGCTATTTGTAAATCATTAAAATTACACATAGTAGTATTAGTTTTCTATTAATTAAACAATCTACTATACTAATAAAAGAAAGTTGTTTGTTTGTATGTGTGTGTGCGACGGCTAGCGAAATCTGCCGCACGTAGAAAGTCTGAAAATTTGTGCGGATAGTCCAAGGCAAGTTCTGATGCACCTGAGGCTCAGATTTTATTTTTTTAAGAACATACCCTCTTTAAGTTTTTTGCCTTAAATTATTAATAACTTGACCCATTTTTATCCGATATTCTTCGTTTTTGGGCCCTTTCTCCATTTAGCTTTCCCTCTACTTCTACGTTCCAGTTAAGACCCTGGGGTCCGGTTCATGGCCCCTTGAAGCTTTTGTGAACTAAACTGTTAATAACTTGCCCCCTTTTAATCCGATTGTCTTCGTTTTGGAGGCTTTTTCTCCATTTAATTATCCCTCCATTACACTACATTCCAGTTAAGACCCTGGGGTCCGGTACGGGGCCCCTTGAAATTTTTGTTCACTAAATTGTTAGTAACTTGCCCCTTTTTATCCGATCTTCTCAGCTTTTTTGGGTCCTTTCTCCATTTAGTTATTCCTCCATTTCTACATTCCAGTTAAGACCCTGGCTTCCTAGGGACCGATAGGGGCCCATTTAAGTTTTTGTTGCATAAATTGTTAATAACTGGCCCTATTTTTATCCGATACGCTTTGTTTTTGGTGCCCTTTCTCCATTTAGATCCCCCCCCCCCCATTTCCAGGTTCTAGTTAAGATCCTGGCCCCTGGTACTTGACCCGTTGAAGTTTTTGTTTCCTAAATATAAATTGTCAATAAGCTGCCCCCTCTTAATCCGATCGTCTTCGTTTTTGGAGCCTTTTCTCCATTTAGCTATTCCCCCATTTCTATATTCCAGTTAAGACCCTGGGGCCCCTTGAACTTTTTGTGCGTCATGCATTTTTCACCCCTCTAATTGTGTCACCCTCCCAATGCATAACTTTAGATTTTAGTCTTGGACCCCTCTCCCCGGGCCACCACCCTCATATTTTTATTAGTGCCTTGGGCTCTTTTATGTCGTTCTTTAAAATATTATTCTAATGATTAATTCATACCCTATTGCTTAATTTCGACTAATTGAAGATCTAAAGCGCTAAGTACTAGGACCTTTTAAGATATTTTCATCTTAGAGCCCTGCTCAAAACTGTCAGTTGGCCTTCTTTTGAAACTTTTTGGGCCCCCTACTATAACTCCCATAAAACTCGTCCAATTCACTGGCATTTTTTCTCTAACAACTTCTTAGGTCCTCCAGCTACTACATGAACGACAAAAAAACTTCTTGGACCTCAGCTACCACCAATTTTGAATATCAATATAATTCTTGGAGCCCTTTGTGCAGCTTCTTTAAAAATGATCAGATTCGTTTTCAATTTTCTTAAACTTAGCTCTGGAGTACTCCAGCTACTTTATAAACTACTAAAAATTTCTTTAAACCCCAAAATCGGGTTGAAAATATAAAATTATACAAACTTGAGGTTTATTTTAATTTATTATCACGGACCTGGGAAACACCGGGTGCGTGAGCTAGTTAATAATAAAATACAAATTATACTAAAAATTGAATGAAATTAAAATGATTCAACTATGAGCTGTAAAAAATTATTTTATACAGGTTTCCGTTTTAGAAGATAGTTTTGTATAGTATTCCTTCCACCAAGACTATAATGTTTTATCATTTAAGATAGAATTCCGGTATAGGCTGATTCCGTTCTTAGAGGTTTTACTGTAACGAATTAATCAACAGGAATTATAACTAGTAAATAATTGTAAACATTAAATCACTGTAGTCTTTTACATACAGTAAATCCTGTAAAACCGGAATAGCTATGTATCAAACTATAATTCCGTTTTAGACATGGTTTTGTTTTGCTGGCATAATTGTATGGTGTTTCTTCCTTCGGAACTATGAAAATTTTCCGTTACAGACAGGTACCATTTTCAAAGGTTTTACTGTACTATACAATGTACAACAATGTATCGCCCGCTCCCAAAAAGGACGCGCTGGATCCGCCCCTGGATGGGCGGAGGTAAGCTGCATGGGGGATATTTGACCCCCGAACACCCCTCTAGCACGGCCCTTGAGGGCAACTAGCCTTATACTCAATGTCAAAGTGCTATCCCAAAATTTTCCGAGTTTTTTTTATCTTGTTTCAAAATTCCCAGAGGCTGGAATTGCGGTGCCTCGCCCCATGGGACGAGGGGACTTACGTGCTTCCGTAGACAGGATCCGAAATATGATAATGGTCTTAATAAAATGCGCATGCTTAATCTGAAAATCTAAATCAATTTTAATTTTAAACTAGACAGAAATCAATTCTAATTTTAAACTTATTACAAAACAAAAAATTTGAAAGGACTTTCTTTGGGTTCGAGGCTACAAAAATAGCAGCTGTTTGGGGGGCAAATGGGAAAGCATTATGGATTTATAGTTTTCTACAAAATTAAAGTATTACGTAAGTATATTTTGAAACTATTTCATAAAATATAGATGTCAATTTATAAAACCACGATAAAAAGTTATTGTTTTTAGATTCAGTTAGCGCTATCTGGTGAGCAAACTATAGACTCTTTTTTGTCGGACTATACTCTCAATCTTAAAAATTGTAGTGATACTACGCTGATTTCTTAATTACACTTTTAATGTATAATTTAATGTTTCATATAATAATCATGACTCATACGTTAGATGATAAATAAAAACGTATTAAAATTTTTATTTTCATAACAGTTTACATATGATTTTCTGACTCAGCTACCGCCATCTATTGGCCATTTGTCTCGCGAATGGTTTCTAAACAAAGCTGCAGCTGCGTCAATTTTGTTTTCTTTCGTCCGCCTTACCTTTAATAACCAACCTGCATTGAATTTAAGGTTGTCGTTTAAAGAAGGGAAAATATTGAGTGGACATTTCGTGTCGAATTAAAAAAGATAGTTTTCAATGAGATGTAACGATTTCAAATTTAGTTTATAATTTGCTAAATTATTTTAAATTGAAAACATTTTGCGCATGCGATGTAGAAACAAGTAACAACCACCGAGTGACCATTGATCTTTCTACGCCTCCTCCCAACGGCAGAGATGCGTTTAATGTCGGCGCGCAACAAATTTTTCATAATTTTGTCTTTTTAATGGTAATCATTTGATAAAAGACAAAATGAGTGGGAACGTAGGGATGGAAAATTTAATTCCTATAGTCAACAGACTGCAGGATGCATTCACGAAATTGGGGGTAAATTTATCACTTGATCTGCCTCAAATTGCTGTGATTGGGGGCCAGAGTGCAGGCAAAAGTAGTGTTTTGGAAAATTTCGTCGGAAAGTAAGTAATGTCTTAAAAGTACTGATGTTATTGTTCTTTTTCTTACTTTATAAACAACCTATTATTCCTTTTAATTAAATTGGACTATTTAATGTTTGTATAATTGATGGTTTGCTGTTAAATTTTCAGTATTAAAAGTTCATAAATCGTCAGTAATTTGAGCGACCTAAGTTTAACCTTTGTGATTTTTTATTTTTTTTTTTAATCTTAATTGAGATTTAGCTTTGTTTTCCGTCTTATATATGCATTTCATAGAAAATTTCTGCATTCCAGCATATTTATTAAATTAATTAAAATTAATATCCTTACTTGGTGATTTTTGTTTACATGATTTGTATTTTGCAAAAATTTATTAATCTTAAAAAAATAAAATTAAATGTTCATAGAAAAATTAAAAGAAAAAATCCAAAGCTATTTAAAAGAAAAGTATGTAAGATTATTAAATATTATTATTATTATTATTTTTAAATTTTTATACTAAGTACTAGGACAAAAAATTTGCATTACTAAAAGATTACATAAATGAAAATTGTATTCATCACGGACAGAGAAGTAATAAGAAGTAATATATATGTGTATTCATACCTACTAATTTTTATGCACTTATCCTGACATTTTTTATTTAAAATTTGTATATTTGATGATACATGATTTTTGTTTTACTTTCTCCATTGCTCCAACAGTTACATATAAATAGAATACTAGTGGGCTTGCACATTAAATTTCTACCAGTGTGCATGAAGCATATTTTCTGTATGAAAAAGAGAGGAACAGTAATTTATTTATTCTTTATTTATTTTATTTTATTTTATTTTTTCCATTCAGAGTTTATTAACATATAATTTTTCATTTCCTTGCAAAACATTTATTTGTTCAATTTTTTCTTTTATTTAAAATTTTATTTCGGCAAAATATCTAAATTATTAAACTAAGGATGTTTGGAAAAAAAAAGCATCTATTACAATTTTACTTTTGTATGTATTTTAGATGTTTTACCATTATGAAAAAAAGCTATTATTACAATATCTCCTTGTTTTATCATATTAGTCTGTAAATTCCATTAAACAACTCTAAAAGATGAATACTACAACCTCTTTAAATATGCTTTAAGTAAAATCTTTTATACACTAAGTTAGTTTTAATTAATGATGATAAATAAAGAAAAGAAACTGTATTTTTTAAAGCTTTTCTAAAATGTTGCTTGTTATTATTGTTATTAAGGTAGTACAGTAGAGGACCTATTATCCGGAATCCTCGGGACCAAGGACTTTCCAGATTTCGGGTCCTTCCGAAATTCGGAACCCCACCCCCCAGCCCCTTAAATCTGGAAATTTTCAAAAACACAAAAATAACAAAATTAAAACAATCCCATGTAGAATATGAGTAAGACTTATGTTTTGCATGTTTTTAAATTATGTAAACAAAAATTCCTGCATTATTCAATAATAACAATGAATAAATAAAAAAATAAAATGGGTAACTAATATTCTACCTACAAGCTCTACCGTTTTTTTTCTTTACAGCTACATAATTTACATAAAAAATTTTGATAGATTATCAAATATCTAACAAAATTTTTTTTTTTATGAATCATAATATAAATTAATTTTAAACTAAAATTTGACAAAAAAAAAAGATTTTTTCCTAATTTTGGGGGAGGGGTGGGCGTGTTTGCCCGAAACTGAAATAACTTATTTTAGTGGTTGCACATTGAAATAATGGACTGAAAAAAAAGAAAAAATCTAATTTTTTTGAAAATTTTTAGAAATTAGAAAATTTTGGAAAATTTTTGATTATTTTTCTTTTCTGGATTTTGTGTCCTTCCGGATTTCGGAATTCCAGATAATAGGTCCTCTACTGTATATAAATACTGTTTTTTTACGGTGATTGATTTTACCTTAAACACATGAACAGTGTTTTTAATAATTTTTCTCTTTTTCCTTTTAATGAATATATCCTTTTTCTATTATACTAAAATTTTATATTTTTTCTTTGCTAGTTTTGTAGCCAAATCCCATGATTTGGTAATCTATTATTGGAACAGATGTTGCAAATGCACTGACGTTTTGGTTTTTGTGCCATTTTGGTAAAAAAAAAACTCAGTTTTTTAATATATGTTAAAGCTAGCTTGAAAACAGCATCTTAGTTTTATTTTATTATGAAACACACACAATTTTATTATAAAACACACAAATTTTTTTTTTATGAAACACACACAATTTTATTATAAAACACACACAGTTTTATTATAAAACACACAATTTTTTTTTATGAAACACACAATTTTTATTTTATGAAACACACACAATTTTATTTTTTTATAAAATGCACATTTTTTTTTTTTATAAAACACAATTTTTTTTTTATATAAAACACACACAATTTTTTTTATATAAAACACACATTTTTTTTTTTAATAAAACGTACAATTTTTTTTTTTAATAAAACGTACATTTTTTTTTTATAAAACACGCACACATTTATTTTATAAAACAAACACATTTACTATTTTATTATAAAACATACAATTTTATTATAATAAAACACACAACCTTTTTTATTATAACACACACAAATTATTTTATTGTAAAACACACACAAATTATTTTATTGTAAAACACACATAAATTATTTTATTATAAAACACACATAATCTTTAATTTATTGTAAAACACACACTTTCACTTTCGGAACCGGTTTCAAAAGTGAAAGTATCTTTGTTTAAAAAAAAAAAAAAAATCTGCAAAGAAAATTAAAAAAGTAATCATCAGCAGAAATAGATTGATCTCTGCTATCCAATGCAAAAAAATAAATAAATAAATGTTTTAAAATATTAAAATGCAAACGAGATATTAAAAAAATAATGTCCCGATAGGATTAACATTAGCGGACGTTTTCGTGTCAGGGGAGAAGACCCTTATGCACCATTTGGTCTCCAGTCCAAATCTCTGGATTGTCATGCCAGGCAAAAAATTACTGCTTTGGTGTCAAAAAAAAAAAAAAAAAAACCTGGTGTGTGTGCGACATCTGTACCCCATCATTATTTTAAATGTGAATATATATATATATATATATATGTAGCATTTTGACGAGGTTGAGATATTACGATGAATAATATTTGATGAAAAGATGGCAGTCCTTCAACGATATAGCAAGTTGCAGTCGATATTAGCAAGTATGGCGAAGTAGAAGGCAATGAAATGAGTCCACCAAAGTTTTCCAGTAAATCCAGCCAATCTCCAGACAAATAATTTTATTAGAAGACGAACAACACAGAAACAATTCCCAAAGGTCTAAAACTTATAGCCCTCGGGCTAACGTTGCTTCACTTCATTGAATTAAGATGTTACTGGGCCAGTTGAATATTCTACGGACATAAAAACACCAGCCACATATTTGTTTATGCTTCCGAAAACGTCAAAAATCTAGTGCTCCGACCGGTGCGGGCGAGTTTTGTTCTCTCCGTAGAGATATACAGAAATTACGTCACGAGCGCACAACCCAATGAGTGAGAAGCTAGCTCCAGCCCAGCGAATGAGGTGCGAAGGAGGAGCTAAGACGGTAAAGAATTCCGAACCTGGTAGCGGATTAATTTTGGAGTGAAACTACCTCAGCGCGCGAAAAAATTAGCATAATAATAATAATAATAAAAAGAAAATGGCTTTTAAAAAACATTCGAAATGAGAACGCGTCTCAGAATTTTATAGATGGGGGAACTGATAAAAGCTACGAATGATCTTAAATTTTAGATTAAGATTTGGAATAAAATAATTATTAATATACGGATGTTTACTTTTAAAAGGACTTTAAATAGGAATAGATATTATTAAGAATTAAGGAAATACTGACTATGACAGAAGTTAGATTAATTTTAAAATATTAATGCGAATAAAATGGAAGGATACGAAGGAAATAAATTTTTATATAACATATATATTAGGGTGGTCCAAAAAAACTTTTTTTGAGCTAGAGTCTGGGCCACCCCCTACTTTTTTTAGACTCATCAATAATATAATGCTGGTAAATTTTTAGCTTTCTACTCAAATTCCAAGAGGGTGCTCAATGACTCCGAACAATTTAACATTAGCAGGACTATAGGAAATGCAACAGATATTTTACACTTCAGACTTATATTTAATTTTTCTAAGAAATTTTTAGTAGAAATTTATTTTGTTTTATTATATATATATTTAAATATTTTATTCTATTAACATTTTTTCTGATAGTTATTTACTTAAATATATATAAAATGAATTTAATGGCAACACAAAACCAAAACTAGAATTCCACCAACTCATTTTACTACTAATTGAAAACAATTTTTAAGTGAAACATTTAATTTTCATGATAATTTTTATTTTAAATAATTATCTTATATATTTTCAAATTCTGCATCTGGCAACAAACATCTCTTCCATACTTGTTTACATTTTGCCAGTGACCCGGAGCTGGAGCCTGGAGCCGGTGCGCTCCGGAGCTGTGTTTTCCCGGGAGCTGGAGCCAGAGTTGGAGCTCTAAATTTTCCCCTGCTCCAGGGCTCCTTTAGTTTTTTAATGTTCTTTTAAATCTTTTTTTTTTTCAGTCTTTTACAATTTTCAGGCTTAAAATATTTTAATTATATCATTTTTTAAGTTAAAAAAAAAAAATTAGAGTTGGAAAACTTTGGGCAACACTACTTCACTTCTATTATCTACTTGAGCTAAGTGGCAACACTACTTGAAAACAAATATGACCGCCTGTTGTTTACATGTGCAGTTGCACAATTTTGCTTGTTTGAAAAATGTAGAAGATATTTAAGATTTTTGTGTTTAAAATTCCACCAAATTTTCTTTTTTTAAAAGTAAAATCTAAAAGATTTCAGATTTTCTGAGAAGCATTTTAATTTGATGAGAAGAAAAATGCATTTTGTCAGATCTTTAATGAAAATAAAAGAAGGATCTGTGAGCAAAAAATTAATTGTGCAGAGTTCAAACATGAGAAGGCATATTGACAGAAATCATAAGAAAGAAGCACAAGAACTCAAACATGTAGATGAAGAATGAGAAACTAGAAAGAGAAAAGTATAAGCAGAATTTGACAAAAATAAGCAATTTCATTGTATCCTACAGACATTCAAGAGGCCTGCAGCATTGTAACGGCATTACTGATTAGCCAAGTTGCTGTAGAAAGACTATTCTCGGCATTTAAATACATTTACATACCTGCCAACTTGTAAGGTTTAGCCTTACAATGTAAGGATTTAGGTCAAATTGTAAGGTTGTAAGGATGATAGGTAAGATTGTAAGGTTTTTTGGTAAAACTTGAAATGATTATTCAAATATGTTACTCATTTAGTAAAAGAATTAAACTGATGCACACATTGTGTTTATGTTACAAAGATGAGAGAGATTAGCAATATGGTACGTCACAGCAACCAAGCAGTAATTCACAACACGTTATTCTATGCCAGAGAATTTTTAGTCATGCTTTGTATTTTAAAATTTTCTTGCAGCAAAGCTGAATGCAAAATTAAAATTGTAGACTTTTTTGATTTTGAAATTTATTAGATTTTTTTTTTTTATTTATTTATAAAATATTTTAATATACATGCTTTTTTAAGTATTAAAATATTTTAATACTTAAAAGCATGTGAAAAGATTGCTATGAAGAAATATTTGACAAAAAATTATTGGGTAAAGCCAGCCTATTTAAAGTATATTAAAGATAATTATCAGTGCTAATATTATTTGGGTTGTGTCTTTTACTTTTTTTTTAAACTTAAACAATTGCTTATTTAATATTTTTGTATTTATCAGTAAATTTTGTATCAAACCATACATTACCTTACCAGATGCCTTCGTAAACACTACGTATGTATTTTAAAAGATGCACAATGAAGTACGTCGGGAAAATTGTAAGGTTTTCTGAATGGACATGTTGGCAGGTATGCATTTATAATGATTTAAGATCAAATATGAGGGAGGATTTATTAGATTCAATTCTTTTCTTAAGAATGAACAAATAATTCAACTGTGAATTTAATTAAATTTGTATTTTCAGAGCGAGCTGATGATTATGTTATTTTTTTAATGTTCCTTTTTATAATAAAAATTGCAAGTTTAAAATCTGAAACTCAAAAGCGTGGAATCGGAGCTGTTGCCGGAGCCGGAGCCATAGCTTATTATCTGGGAGCGGAGCTGGAGCTGGAGCCTGAAAATTTTTTCCGGCTCCGGGTCCCTGCATTTTGCACATGGCTATTCCTAAGTGAAAGGTAACAAAGGAAAATAATATTTAAATGGATTTAATTATTTATTGTAGGAATTTTTGCTTTCAAATAAGTATCAAGACTTATATTTTTGCTACATTTTTATATTGAATATTAATCTACTGTGTTATGTGATGCTAACATTATTTATGTTACAATTAATAAGACAAACACAAAGCCTAATGTGAAATAAAATAATAACAAAATTTGTACATTGATCAATAATTTTAATTTTATGAAAAATAGCCATTCTTTTCTGCTTAAAGAAATTTTATAGCTAAAAATTTACGATGGCTTCTGTTTCATCTCGCCTTAGTAATGAAATTTTTCTGATTGGTCTAAGAGCAATTGATCCATTGACTACATTGAAACAATTAGCTACGACAAGACAAGTACTTCAGCGCTTTCATTATCATTTGACAGAATCAAAATTGGTACGATCTGCTAGCCATTTGACAGTTGAAGAATTAATACAGCTATGGCAGAAATCTGCAATTCCTACAAAACTAAAGAAATATATAATTGAAAAGCTTGAAAACATTCATTCTCATTGGCTCTTGTTAAAGAAAAATAAAGGACGTTCTTCTACAGCCCAACAACAACAAGTGGATAGATTTCTTGGAGATTTAGACATTCTGTTTGATATTGCTCAAGCAGATGCTATGAAAGTAATAAGAATTAGAGAAGATTCTGAATTTCTTCAGGATCAAAGAACCAATCGTAAGATGTACATGGGTTTAGAAGATAACGAGTTACAGAAAAAGTGTAAGCGTTCTCTTCAGAGACAAAAAAAGAAGGAAGAACGATGCATTAAAGCCTCTTTACCATCAGCTGCTGTCTGTTCATCTGATATTTGTCTAATTAGTGAAACGGAAAACTCTGGAACTTCTGATTTTGAATCAGATGATGAATTTATTCCATCACAGTTAAAGATGAAGTCTCAGCTTTCGAAATTGGAGGAACACACAAAAATAGTGTCTAAAAAAGACCTTTTTAGTCCTCATGTTACCAGTGCCTTAGACAGAAATAAAATATCTGATCGTGAAGCAGTTTGTCTAATTGTTCCACTCGCAGCAGCTCTTGGTCACAATCCATCTTGCCTTCGAGTTTCAAGAAGTACTATCCGACGAACACTTAAAAAAGCCCGGAAGGAGTATGCAGAATCAATAAAAGGTGAATTCAGACCAGATTTCCCTCTAGTGATTCACTGGGATGGCAAACTCCTGCCTGAAATTTTTGGATGTGGAAACGTCGATAGACTACCAGTATTTGTATCTGGAGATGGTCTTAATAAGCTCCTTGGAGTGCCAAAACTGATTGCTGGAACTGGAAAAAATGCAGCCAATGCTGTACATATTTTACTGAAAGAGTGGAATGTCACAAAAATGGTTCGAGCAATGTGTTTTGACACAACAAGTGTGAACACTGGTTATTTAAATGGAACCTGTGCTTTACTTGAAAAAAACTTCAATGTGAGCTCATCTGGTTAGCTTGTCGCCAACATATAATGGAATTGGTCTTGGCAAAAACATTTAGGTTGTGTTTTGGGTCCTCAAGTTCTCCAGCTATTCCAATCTTTAAAAGATTCAAGGATGTTTGGAATGGTGTTGTGAGGGATAATTATAGAGCACTAGAACTAAATGCAGAAACAAAAGTATTTGTAAAACCAGCTGTTACATTTCTTAAACATTATATGGAAACAGCCGAATCTTATATAGAGATGATTACAAGGAACTTATTGAATTGACACCGACTATCTTGGGATGTCCACTAGCAAAAGTACACTGGCGAGCACCAGGACCCATTCACCATGCTCGATGGATGGCTAAATTACAATATGCATTAAAGATATATTTATTTCGAGATCAGCGAGATGTTTTTAATCTAACGGAGAGCGAAGAAAGGCAGATGTTAAGATTTGTACAATTTGGTGTTCTTTTATATACAAAAGTATGGGCAGCATCACATCTTGCAATTGAAGCACCTGAAACGGATTTCAAGTTTTTGAAAAATATTGAAAATTATCAATCAGTTGACAAAGAGATTGTACTTTCTGCAAAAAAAGTGATGGAACGTCACATGTGGTATTTATCTGATGATTTGGTAGAACTTTCTCTCTTTTCTGACAGTGTTTCAATGGAGGAAAAACAAAGAATTATAGAGCGAATAATGGCTAGCAAGCACTTAAGAAGCGTAATGTGAGAGGTGAATCTGAGATTTACAAAGAAGATGGTGTGCGATTGTCAGACTTTGCGACAAGAAGGACAATAGAACTTTTATCTCGTATGAACATAGGGAAATCATTTTTAACCCTCTCCCCTGACAAATAGAATGACAATGATGACTATTGTAAAGGAAAAGAACAGCTGCAAAAATTACAAGTAGTCAATGACAGTACAGAACAAGGTGTTAAGCTTATTGAAGATTTCAATAAAATCATAACAAATGATGAAGATGAAAAACAATTCTTACTGCAGGTCGTAGAAGCAAACAGAAAATGCATTCCATCAGAAATTACAAAAAAATCAGTTTTAGACACTATTTTGTAATATTAAAGAGCAAAATGTACTTACAGTTCTATTTTTCACTTCTATATTGTTTATTCTTTTGTCAGAGATTGCAAAATAAAAAATATATACGTATAAACTTTGGAGGATTTTATTTTTTAAACAAATATATAGAAATATTACAATAGAATACACTAACTTATAAAGTTCGTGGGGATTGAGCACCCTCTTGCAGTTGAAATATGAAGTTTAAATTTTACCAGAATATTACTGTATAGAAGTCTAAAAAATTTGAGGGGGGGCCTGGTATTTATATGAAACTTTATTTTTTTACATATAAAGCTGGACCACCCTAATATATATGTATATTTAAATTTGATTTTTAATGCTTTAAAGTTTGTAAAAATAAACAATTATTTATGAATCATGTGTTTCATAAATGAAAAATTTTAAACTTCTATAATGCTTATTTTACAGAGATTTTTTACCACGGGGTTCCGGTATCGTTACCAGACGTCCCCTTGTTCTACAGTTAGTTAATTCACCTCAAGGTATTGTAATCCTTTAAATATTTGTATAAAGATTTAAAAACTTTTTTTGCACATTTATTTTTATACAAAAAATTATTCCAGAAAAAAATTGAGTTTTTATGGGCATTTAAGAAAAAGAAAAATTTATCCATATAATATGCAACATTGTGTCCACAAGCAAGTATTATGTCACCAAACTTGGCATCATTTAATAAGCAATGTTGCTGACAGTGTAGTGGTAGTTTCAAATGTGGCAAGAGCTTAAGAGCAGTTATATCTATTAAGAAATGTTTGCATATTTACAGAATATTTAGGAAAATATTTAAATTCATTAGTCAATTAGTTTTACTAAAATAAATTATACAAAAAAGAAAAAAAAAAACATTTACATGTTTTAAAAATTTTGTAATTTTTTTTTTAATCCCACAATTAGGGTTGGCAAGTTTCTTCCAAAGTGGAAAAAATTCTGGGGAAAAAAAAAACGGCCTAGTGGAAGAAATAGTTTTTTTTAAAAAAATTTTCTGGGAGCACGGTAGTATGTCTGGCAATTTCGCACAGGCGATAGCTACCTTTTTCTTGAACCATTTCGGCATACTTTTCATCATGTCATAACTTCGTTTTGGGATGAGTTACAAAGTTTTCCTTTTTAACACACATTAGTATAATCAAACTGAACTTGGTTCCATGATCCTTGGTAAATAATTTTGTATTAAATATTGTGTTCATGTTAATAACTAGCTTCCTTTTATTCCATTTTTCGTGATAAATTTGCTAGTTTTTTTTTTTTTTTTTAAATTTCTTAGGTACTCCAGCTACTATATGCAGTACAAAAATAATTACTTAGCCCCCAGCCACCACGTTTTTCAAGTAATCTTTTCAGTGTTTTTTTTTTTTTTTTTCCCCACAGTAATAATTATCAGATTTTTCTAAGAATTGGTATATAATTCCCAGATAATATTTCAATTACATTCCTGCACTTTTGGTCGCCTGCAGATGCAGATACATTGTATCACTAGCATTTCCAAATAAAATATTTTCTTACAGTTGGTCATACAGCTTTCTAGTTTTATTTTCATGTTCTGGGGTCTTTGAAAAGTCTAAAAATTAATTTTTGTTCACCACTTAGTAACTCTAAACTGCTATTTCCGAATAATGCATTTTTGAGAGTCTTTTGTGATTTTTTTTCTTTCTTGATGGTAAGATTTCTGTAATTCTTTTTGTTGTTGCATAAGGACTTTTTAAAAGTTTTTTTTACCAGTCATCTTTTAATTTTAGTTCTTTCACCACTAGAGGGAGCTTTTAATTTCAGTTTCATGTTTTTTTTTTTCCAATAATAAATCTTGAATTTTCCTAAGAATTGGTACATAACTCCATCATAATATTTCCATTCCATTCCAGCACCTTTGATCGCCTACAGATAAGTTGT
Organism: Maratus michaelseni; assembly: GCA_963931845.1. Classification (NCBI taxonomy): domain Eukaryota; kingdom Metazoa; phylum Arthropoda; class Arachnida; order Araneae; family Salticidae; genus Maratus; species Maratus michaelseni. The sequence goes on along the minus strand of OZ007587.1, from coordinate 260,915,268 downwards.
ATCACCATCACCACCATTTATGAATAAAATCCAATTTTCTACAATTTGACCTACAGCTTTCCAGTTTTATTTTCATGTTCTGAGATCCTTTAACCCCTTGAGGGGCACCGGTATATTATATTACCACTTTTTAATATATAACTTTGCCACCAGTATTATTAAATAAAAATATTTAGTATTGTTGTTTGCAGATTTAGAAGGTAAAAATTCATTATTAAAATTTACTGGTGTCGAAACATCGCAAAATTTAGCATTTTTAGATTATGTGCTTGCCCTCCAAGGGGTTAAGAGCCTAAAAATTTAATAATCTTTGTCCCTTATTATCTCTATACCGTGCCATAGGCAGCGGGGACCCGTGCCGGAGTTTTGTTGAAAAAGAGGTTTGCTTAGAATGTTAGAACAGAATGCATCTCCTGGGTGGAAGGTGGAATTAAGACATTTTCTGCACAACAGGCCTGGTATACAGTGTGAAGGCAGCAGAGATATGTGACAGAGTTTCGTTTTAAAAGAGATTTAAGCTTATTATACAAAACCTGGCAGTGCTGGGCGAGTCAGTTAGTCTATACTAATAGAAGAAAGTTGCCTGTGTGATGGCTAGCGAAATCTACAGCATGTAGAAGTCTGAAATTTGGGGGGGGGGGGGGGGGGGGGTGATAATCCAAGGCAGGCTTGATGCACCTGAGGCTCAGATTTTAATTTTTTAAAGACACTGGACCCTTGAGCCCAGGGCCTGGGCCTGACTAATGCGGGGCAGCTGCCCCAGGCCCTCCATTTGAGGGCGCCCTCCATGGGAGTAATCAGGATTTTATTAAGAGGGTGCCAAAGGGTTAAAATTGGTCAGAAGCAACCAATATTCTTACATTTTCAAAGATTTAGGAAGGTAGTGCGATCTTCCCTTTCCCTTTTTGCTTCCCTTATCGCCATCCAGCAAAAAAGAACAAATTATATTATTAGAATACTAATGATTAAAGTTTTATTATAACAACTTAGTACTCCATTTTTTTAAAAAGAAATTCATTATTGGTATTTTCCTAAAAGCATTCATAATGGCCAATTGGGGAGGGGCATTTTTCTTTCATACATATGACTAACATAGATAATTAAAGGAAAATTTGCAAACAAATACTCCCGTCAAGGCAATCCATCATTTTTTCTACTAGTTTCCGACTAGTTTTCTAGTACTAGTAGGAATCCAACTTGACCATCTTTCTTGTAATACCCTGTGTACAGATGTGAGTAGTACCTGGTACGAAATTTATGTATACATACAACAGGTATGAAATTTAGAACTAGTCACTTCGTCATTCATGAACAGTTTCTGTGGATGGTTGGAAGGAGCCCAGAATGATGCTTGGCCCAGGACCCTAGGTAGTCTAAGTCAGGCCCTACATGGGCCCCTTGAAGTTTTTGTGCCCTAAATTGTTAACCTGCCCCTTTTTATCCGATCCTGTTCTTTTTGGGGCCTTTCTTCCATTAAGTTATTCTTCCATTTTTACATTCCAGTTAAGACCCCAGGCTCCCTGGGACCCACTTAGGAGTCCCTTGAAGTTTTTGTGTACAAATCTGCATAGCTTGAGACCAGAGGTTGTGCAGATTTTGGAATTTTGTGGATTTCTGGTCATTGTTTCATTTACATTTTTTAACAGTAATTTGAATGCAATGCACTTGAAATTATAATGAATGCTTACAATAAAATATTAAAATAAGTAATAAGGTAAAATAATAAAAATTAAGAAAATTAAAAAATATTAAAAGTAAAGGTCAAGTAAATAATTAATAATACATTACTAAATATGCATAATAATGATAGTTTTTTCTTGAATTATTGAATGAAACTCACTTCATAAAGGTACACTAATAATTTACATAAAAATCATAAAGTAACGAAGTTTTATTTCATGTTTAGGCAGACTTAATAACCAAAAAAGCTTGATTAATTAATAACTGTATTTGGTAAAAAGATTAATTTTTTCGAAAAAAAATTTATGTACTTCCTTCATGAGAGAGCATGTGTTCAGTCATATCAACCAGAATTATATGTTAAAATGTGTACTGAAAACTGAATGATAGATAAAAAAAAAAAATCATTAATTTTTTCCCCTACATCTTAACTCTAAGTTTCATTGTTTAGTGTTTACACTTGCAACAATATGCGGATTTAAGGCATTTGTGATTTTAGATTGACAGTTTTGAGGAAGTTTACTGTGGAACGCTTTTTCATGCATGATGCATAATAGCATTTTAAAAGTGTTGGCAAAAATAATTTTGAAATGTGTAAGGGTGAATGTTTTTAACTTCTGAACATGGATTTTGAACCCAAAAGAATTAAAAATTAATTTAGGGATTTATTAAATAATCTGATGCAGATTTCATAAAATGATTCTGAAAACTGCCAACTGCACGAATTGCAAGAACCTGTGACATGTTGCATAAAATTAAGAAAAAGCAAAAAAAGACATAGTATTTAACACCTTCTACCCAACTCTCTGTGATCCCTTCCATTTACAAATATTAGGGTGGGGGTCTCACTTCTCATTAAGAATTTGAATTTTACTTCCTGAAAAATTTAAAGGTCAAATTTATCTTTAAATATAGGAAAAATTACTATTACTGACCAATTTTTTATTCTTTTTAACTGGGACATGCACGCATACCCCCCCCCCCCACACACACACACACACAAAAAAAGGAGGGGGGGGGAGCTTTTTTTTTTACTAAATGTTGTATTTAAATCAATCTTTAAAAAAAAATTTCGATTACAAAATTAATAACAGTATTTATGTTATGTTTCATAAAGCTATTTTTATAATATAGTTGAAAGCAGGGGTCGGAAGTAGCGCGCTACAAGTAGCGAAACTACTGTAGTCGCTACTTTTTGCAGTAGTTTGTAGTGTAGCACGCTTCATTTTGAATAATGTAGTGTAGCGAGTAGCGCAATACAAAAAATCAGTAGTTTGTAGCGAGAACCAACGTTACTTTTAACGCTACTTCAGAAAAAAAGTGCCATTCTGCAAATCACGTGGTCGAAATTGCTTCTTTTGAGCAGAATTTGTTCTGCTCAACAATTTCCTAATCCCAGTGGCAAATATTAGCTGCAGTGTATAGTCCAGTCAAATTAGGTTTTTTTGCCATAATAAATGCTAAGGAGATAAAAATTGGTCCAGTTGCTCATTGATGGCTACTGATGACTATGTAAAAAGTCCCCATGGATAGGATGTGAGCGGGGGGAGGGGCTAAACAAAGTATTTTTTTTTAGTTTTTTACATATATCTCAGAAATTGTTGTTTTTCATGAAAAAACTACGCTTACATAAATTAAAGAACATAAAATTATCTACAAATGACAGGTATATGCAGTGGAACCTCGATTATCTGTCAGTCAGAAGACCGGAGCTTTGACGGATTTTCCTCCCAAAAATCACCTAATTTCAAATTAATTTATTTAATGTCGCCATAATAAATTCTAAAGGGATAAAATTTGGTCCAGTTGTTAATTGATGGCTACTGATGACTATGTAAAAAGTCCCCATGGATAGGAGGTGTGGGGGGGGGGGGGGGGTGCAAAATAAAGCATTTTTTAATAGTTTTTTACAAATATCTCAGAAACTTGGTTTTCATGAAAAAATTATTCGGACATAAATTAAAGAACATAAAATTATCTACAAATGACAGGTATATACAGTGGGACCTCGATTATCCGTCAGTCAGGAGACTGGAGCTTTGACGGATTTTCTGCAAAAAAATCACTTTAATTTCAAATTTATATACTTAATGTCACCATAATAAATGCTACCCAGATAAAAATTAGTAAAATTGTTCATTGATGGCTATTGATGACTATGTAAAAAGTCCTGATGGATAGGAAGGGAGGGGGGCAAAATAAAGTAATTTTTTTAGTTTTTTACAAATATCTCAGAAATTGTTGGTTTTCATGAAAAAATTACTTTGACATAAATTAAATAACATAAAATTCTCTGCAAATGACAGGTATATACAGTGGAACTTCAATTATCCGTCACTCAGGAGACCAGAGTTTTGACGGATTTTCCACAAAAAAATCCCTTTAATTTCAAATTTATTTACTTAATGTCGCCATAATAAATGCTACAGAGATAAAAATTGGTACAGTTGTTCATTGATGGCTACTGATGACTATGTAAAAAGTCCTGATGGATAAAAGGGGAGGGGTGGGGGGGGCAAAATAAAGTACTTTTTATAGTTTTTTACAAATATCTCAAACTGTTGGTTTTCATGAAAAAATTACTACATAATTTCTGAGATATTTGTAAAAAACTAAAAAAGTTCTTTATTTTGTCCCTCCTCCCTCCCACTCACCTCCTATGCATCAGGTCTTTTTACATAGTCATCAGTAGCCATCAATGAACAACTGGACCAATTTTTATCTCTGTAGAATTTATTATGGCGACATTAAATAAATTTGAAATTAAAGTGATTTTTGGGGGGAAAATCCGTCAAAGCTCCAGTCTTCTGACTGACGGATAATCGAGGTTCAACTGTACATACCTGTCATTTGTAGAGAATTTTATGTTCTTTAATTTATGTCTGAGTAATTTTTTCATGAAAACCAACAGTTTCTGAGATATTTGTAAAAAACTAAAAAAATACTTTATTTAGCCCTCCGCTCACCTCCTATCCATGGGGACTTTTTACATAGTCATCAGTAGCCATCAATGAACAACTGGACCAATTTTTATCCCTTTAGAATTTATTATGGCAACATTAAATAAATAAATTTGAAATTAATGTGATTTTTGGGCGGAAAATCCATGAAAGCTCCAGTCTCCTGACTGACGGATAATCGAGGTTCCACTGTATATACCTGTCATTTGTAGAGAATTTTATGTTCTTTAATTTATGTCTGAGTAATTTTTTCATGAAAACCAACAATTTCTGAGATATTTGTAAAAAACTAAAAAAATACTTTATTTAGCCCCCCCCCCTCCCGCTCACCTCCTATCCATGGGGACTTTTTACATAGTCATCAGTAGCCATCAATGAATAACTGGACCAATTTTTATCTCCTTAGCATTTATTATGGCAAACTGCTCAAAAATGGGCTAATTTTGACTGGACTAGTATAGCAACACATCGCCGATTTTTTCCATTGACACCTGCTGCTGAAATCCAGTACTATCCCACCAAAAGAATTAATTTTATTGTTGGAAACAATTGTCTATTTATTCGTTATTAAGCCTTCAACTTTTAACGCTGGGTTTCTTATTATTCAGAATTGCTCTATTTACAGATTTATTTATTGTTTGTATTTAGGGTTGTTTTTCTGCACTTTTCTAGATTATAATATCTTAATTTTGCTATGAAATTTGTTAAGTGTGTATAAACGAACTTTTGGAGAGAAACAAAACATTTTCGTGTATGTTATCTTTCTTAATTTTTTTAATGCCCTCGGTTATGTCGCATTTATTTAATTGTATCCTGGCAGACGTAATATAACGAGTGGTCACTTTATTATTTAATCCGTGTCTTCAATTTCTAGCGTAAATTGAACACTTTGACAAAATTTGAAAGTAGCGAAGTAGTGACTACTTTTGAAAAGTAGTTTATAGTCGCTACTTTTTAAAACAAGTAGTTGTAGTTAACTACATTTTCGACAAAGTAGTTGTAGTTCACTACAATAAAAAAGTAGTTTTTCTGACCCCTGGTTGAAAGTTTATTGATTATTTTATGTATTAAAAATACATGAAAAAAATATATAAGGCTTATGAACATAATTTAAAGGAATTTCAAATTTGCTCTGATTTCAGAATTTGGTGAATTTCTCCATGCCAGAGGTAAAAAGTTTACTGATTTTGATGCTATACGCAAAGAAATCGAAGATGAAACTGACAGAATGACAGGATCTAATAAAGGCATTTCCAATGCACCAATTAATTTAAGAGTATATTCTCCAAATGGTAAGTATTATGCTTCAAAATATAATACAAGTAGTGTCTGGTGTTTATTTCTGTGATATTCTTTCCAGGTTTTAATCAGTTCATCAAATAAATTCTGTGATATGCGATATTTTCCAGTGTATAAGACATTCCTAAAATTGAACTTGTTTTAGGGGGGGGGGGGGGGTGAAGGTGAAAGTTAAAGAATGGGAATGCCTAACACACACAAACACTACATTTTATTACTATAGATAAATATTGTTTAATATCACTTATGAACTAATTTTTAATAATTAAAATGAAATATTTATTTAAATGCAATAATAATATCGATCCTGAACTTATACTTCAAATTGTTTTATGCTAGAACTTCAGTAAACATATACATATCTATTTGGGATTGGTAGAATTAATCTATAAATGTATTTGTTTTCTAAAATTAAATAAGATACTTCATATATAAATTATGTTGATGGATGTAACTAATTATGTTTATTTTTCGTCATTTTTAAATAAAATATTAACAGAAGCGTAATAATACATCATACAAACATGGGGAATACGAAAAAGAGTGTGAAAGAAAACTAGTCGGATGTGTCAATACCAAAACTTTCTTCTATCTCACACTGGTTTCGCAAACACTAAAAACTAAACAGCGGCAATATATATCAAGGTATAACTGAATCTAAAGTTTTATTAAATTCAGTGTATTAGTTCTTGAGATATGACTGTTGCTATAATCGTGTAAATCCTGCAAAATGCAGCATAGCAGCACCACCTGTTGGGAGATTTAGACCAAAACTTAATCAACAACAACTTATGTCAAGGTCTAACAGAATCTGAAGTTTGATGAAAATCCGTGCATTAGTTCTTGAGATGTAGCTATCGTGATAATAATGAAAAAAGTGGCATAGCAGTGCCACCTGTTGGACTATTTACACCAAAACGTAACTAGCATCTATTTATGTCAAGGTCTAACAGAATCTGAAGTTTGATGAAATTCCGTACATTAGTTCTTGAGATATAGCTATCATAAAAATAATGAAAAAAGTGATATAGCAGCACCACCTGTTGGGATATCTACACCAAAACGTAATCAGCGTCTATTTATGTCAAGGTGTAACTGAATCTGAAGTTTGAATTTGAAAATAAGTGCATTAGTTCTTGAGATATAGATATTGCAGAAATCGCGAAAAATGCAGCGTAGCAGCGCCACCTGTTGAGAGATTTTCACCAGAAACTAATCAGCACCAATTTATATCAGGGACTAACTGAATATAAAGTTTTATTACATTTCGTGCATTAGTTCTTGAGATAGAGCGCCCACAAAATTTTTGTTACACACAGACAGACATTTTCTAAAAACAGTCAAATCGTGTTCAGGACCTTCTAAAACGTATAAATCCGTCAAAAATTTTCATGAATCCAATGCTTTCTTCTTGTAAAGATAGAAGAAAGTAAAAATAATAAAAATCTATCTTCATTGTATAATACACACCCCATTTTTAAGGTGCATCTTATAGATAATACAGTAAACTTGTTATTCTAATTGTTGATTGAAAACATTCTTTGCTTTTAATTAATAGGTAAAAATTTGGTATTTTTATGTTAGCCAGGTGCAAGTGATATATCACCATCATTTAATTAAAAATACACTAGCAGATCTTACCCGCATTAAATATGTCAATATTCTGCCCAGTATAATAGAATATAGATGAAAATTATTTTTAATTGAAAACTCAAGATTTTTTACATCTTTACTAATAAAAGAAAGATGTTTGTGTGTGTCTGTCTGTGGACCATGGTTGGGAAAATCTATTGCATGTAGAGGTATAAAAATTTGGATGAGGATAGTCCAAGGGCAGGTCCAAATGCACCTGAGGCTCAGATTTTTCAATTTTTGTTAATTAGCTTGAGATATTAATTAAAAACCACAGCAAACTCTCATCAAAAATGTTTTATTTATTTATTTTTCAAAATGGTGTGCACCAGCTATTCTGGAACTTACCTGCATGGAAGATCCAAAGGTCAGAAATGTTCTTTTCTTTTTTTTTTTTGGGGGGGGGGGGGGGGGGTTCAAAGTCTCCATTGGCCCCCATCGTTAATGAAATAAAGATTTCTGCTTTAAATCTGTATTAAGAATAAAATTTCAGAAATATAGAAATTAAAATATGTTACAATATAAGTATAGGCACAGCTGGTATTTATAAATATTTCAGGTAGCTGTATCCCATTTCAAGTATGTATTCTTGTTTATTATTTCACCATGATTATTTTTAGATATATTTATTAATGTTCACAATGTTTTTCCTCTTTTTGTACTTCCACTATAAATTGTATTTAGATCACAGGCTATATTAAATTGATTCTTCTTTCTCATTTTGGAAATTTCAATATTTAAATATCTATCAATAATAAATATTCTAAAATATCTTTTAACTCTATTTGAGATTTAAAGGTTTTCCCCTTTCTTTTTCTTTTCACCTGTTTTTCAATAGTTCTTAATAATTAAATTATTTAAAACCCTCATTTCCAGTTATGTTTGTAACATATGGTCAAATGTTTCTTTTACACAATTCCAGTAATAAAGTATTTAAAGTTTATGACGTCATCAAGCCATGATTTTATTGGAATTGCAATGCATTTTATAAATAGTTTACACATGTTTTATTTTCATATTTTATATTATGCATATCTTATCTATGATGGGTAAGTATTACGGTGGCTCCCAACAACTAGTTTCCTTTTGTGGAAATGAAACAAAGTATGGATTTGAAAAGGAATATGAATAAGAGATATTTTCAAATTTAACCCCCCTCCCCTTTCCAAAAAAAAAAACCCAATAATGCTGTGTGTTTTATCTTTTTTGTTTTTATTTTTATTTGTGCACAAGTTGTGAAAAGTGCAATGTTCGTTTTTACCTTTTAATATAAAAGATGTGTTTTATTAATAGTCTGCATTTTGCAATAATTTAAATTTTATTATTAATATTTCAGTGCTAAATCTGACTTTAATTGATTTGCCGGGTATGACTCGAGTTCCAGTAGGTGACCAACCTGCAGACATTGAACAACAAATTCGAGACATGCTTTTAACATACATTAAGAGAGAGACATGTTTGATCTTGGCTGTAACAGCAGCCAACCAGGATTTAGCTACTTCAGACGCTTTGAAACTTGCAAAGGAAGTTGATCCTGAAGGTATTTCTTTTCCACCTTTTTTTTTACTCTTTTATTTAATTCAATTTTGTTTTTGTATGTAAAGATAAAATTTTATAATCGATTTTTCACTTACCTTCTGATATGCTAGAACAGCCATATGCAACCTTTTTTTCTCGAAGGGTGCAAACATATGTTTGCTATGTTAGGTGGACTGCAATATACAACGTTTATATAAATAATAACTAGGTGCATACACTATTTGTAATTTTCGAGGAGTCGGTGCTTCTTTTTCTGACTAGGAAATTTCTATTTAATATTTAAATTGCAGAATTTGTAATCTCGTTATTTAATAGCAGAATTTGTATTAATTTTCTGCAATTAAATAACATGAAAAATGCTATTAATAATTTGTGGTAAACTTGTATGCACTCTGTAATAATTAAAAGTAATTAAGATGAGCGAAGCAAATCCTCTACTAGGCTACACAAATTACATTTTGTCGTACACTTTACAAAAAAACTATTCAGTATTTTGACTTGAAATTAAACATAAAAATAAATTATGATCTGTAGATTTGCACAATATTATTTTTTTTACAGAATAACCTTAAAAAATTTATTATTTTAATTCATTTATTTTACATGATTTTCCATTACGGATGCACTTTTGCAAATGAAAAATGAAACATGTATATTTTCAGGAGAAAAAATAAATCACGGAGTTAGTAATTATAGATAGAATCATGATTAATTAAATAAATCTGCCAAAATATCTCAAAATGTTTTTTAAATTTAATTAATTAAAGAAATATTTTTGGACTTGATAGAAATAAAATATGATCTGTAGATTCTGACCGTATCATTATTTACATTCATTTATAAAAGAATTTTTCAGTGTTAAGAATTCAAATACACAATTTATTCTTATTATGTGAAATCATTTATGCTGACGATACTTACGCATTTAAAAAAAAAATATTATTATTATTATTATTATTATTATTTTGTAAAGTGGCAACAAAAGAATTGTAAACAAATAAAATTAATTGTTAAATTTGTTATATAAAGTGTTATTCGAATTCAAAGGTTGAAAATTGAACCAAAGACATTAATATGTCTGCTGTTTAAAAGCAATTTATGGAATGTATTAGTTCTATTATAAAGTATGCCGAGAAAACGTACACTTACTAGTCGAAAAGAATGTGAACATGATTTAGCTTTAAGGCAAGAGGCTAGATATCAGCGTAAAAAACTATGACATGATGAATCTCTTCTGACAGAGAACGCATGTGCTCGGAAACATGCTTTAAATTTCGAAGATGCACAAAAAATTTTTAATTATATTTTTGTAAAATTTGTCATCGTCGTTGGTTTGATATGCATATTCAATCTGACGAATCTTGTAAGACTTGCCATAAATGTATAGTAAATAATGAACTAAATATTTTTTCTGTAGCTAATAATATGGATCCAGGTCCACAACTGGAAATATTGAAGAACTTAACTTTCGTTGAGGAGCAGTTAATTGCCCAAGTTCATCTAGTTATTACTGTTTATCGCATTAAATGTGGTCCTGAATTTACATTTCTAAAATTAAAATGCACCAAAACATAAAATAACGTTTTTGCTTAATAAAGATGCAAAAATAATATAAAAAAAATATTGTTACTTTCAAATATTTATCTTATGAAATAATGCTTCGCGAATCCAAACAAAGCATGACTTTTGCTAGTTAAAATAATAAAATAACAAAACTAGTGTAACTAAGCAATATTACAAAATTAATATAATCAGTATATATAAACTGTAAGTTCAGCCAAAGCCAAAAAAAAAAAAAAAAAAAAAAAGGCTTTTTAAAAGGGAACATAATATATTAAGAGATGAAAAGTCTGCTATAGTTAATATTTTTGATTAATATTTTAAAGCACATTCTTTTTATATAATCTAGTTTTTTGTACTTTCTTCATTATTAACTATATTAACCATTCAGTATTAACTGTATGAAATAATAAATTACCTTTTGGAATATATTTATTAATACTTTACAATATCATAAATAAGCTCTTTGCAGTACAGAATTCAAATAAATTTCTGTCGATTTGAATCCGACTGGATTGCCCTTGTATCATCTTGCCCTTGTTGGATGATGCTGCATGTATTTTTAACTGAGCTAAATTTTATTATTGATAGAAAATGCCAGATTTATCCCACATTGTTACTACAAAAACAGTTTTACAGAGACATTTGGGATTAATTATTGAAGTCACCATTGAAGACAATCTCGATGAAATTGACAACTTGGATGACATAATCTTGCCTTAAATATATATTTCCAAAAATTAAGAAATCTTGACCCATTGCAGTCCAATTATCAAGAATATTACATATTGACTTTGAAGAAGTTACATGAATATCTTGCCAAATCAAGGGTATAAATAAGAATGCTCGAAAGTTGGTGAGTTATTATTGATTCTCATGATATTAGAGATTTCATCAGTATCTTGTGTTTTCCGTACAGTTAGAGTTGTTAATAGATAACTGTTTTCAACTGAAGGGAACAAGCTTATATTTTTGCTGTTTTTTTCTTTTGCTTACTGTATTATGTTTTGATGCAATTCTGATAGAAATTTTGATTAGTGAATTGTGATTGTGGAATATTTTATAACCAAATTGAGTGAGAAACATGTTTAAGGTCAAGTTTTGTTTTATTGTACTAAAAGAACAAAATTTTATAACAATGTTCTTATAGTGCTGGAAAGAGTTCTTAATCTATGTGGGATGCAAAATTTCCCTTTCTTGTTTATATTTAAAAAATCCTTCGTGCAGCGAATGTGCTGTTAAATTATTTGAATCCAGCCACCACTTATACCCCTTTTCTTCCGTCTTCTACCCCCCTCCCCTCCTCTTTGATTTACCATGTCAGTAGTTATTTGAAATGTTTCCTTTTGATAACCAAGTACATAATTAAGTAAATGCATGAATAAGTAAATTCAATTTCTTGTTCTTAAGTTGTCTCTGAGTGACTTATATGCATTATTATTTTTTTTTAGGCTTACGTACTATTGGTGTTATAACAAAATTGGATTTGATGGATGAAGGAACTGATGCTAGAGATATCCTGGAAAATAAATTATTACCATTGAGAAGAGGTAATGCGTATGTTTAATTTTTAATTCTTTAGATGAAATTATGTACAAGCATTCTTTTTATCATACAATTAAATGTTTAAAATTTTCTGTATTTTAGGTTATATTGGTGTAGTAAACAGAAGTCAAAGAGATATAGAAGGTAAAAAAGACATCAGAGCTGCGATGGATGCAGAAAAAAAATTTTTCCTTGGTCATCCAAGTTACAGGTTATTTGAATATTTATCTTATATTCTAGATCTTTATTTACTTTCACTTGTTCAATTTCCTAAATTGGCTGATTTTAGTTGTTTATAATATTAGAATAGAAGATATATTTTCTCATTAATTTAAAGCGAATCATTGAAAATTATATTGTCTGTCACAATAGTGATTAATTTAAATTCAAGAATACTAAAAATATCAATGCTAATCAGAAATAAAATGTGGTCAAGTTAAGTAATCTATTAATAAGTTACTCTAGTTCATTAATCTACAGTATTTTTTAGTAATAACAATAATAATCGAATAAAATACCAATTAAAAAAAAACTTATTTAAAATGAGAATTAACATCGTAACCTTTCAAAACAGAATGAATAAAATTATCATTAAACTTATCTTTAAAAATAATCCTTTTCAAGGGAAACATTTGAATAAAAAAACTGAAGGACAAAAATAAATTAAAAAAATTCTTGTCTATGGGGGGGAAAAGCGGAGCCTAGAAGAAAAGCACTAAGACATGACAAATAATTTCATTATTATTAACGACTACAGTAAGCTATTGTAGGTGGCTGTACATTTTATTTACTCCATGAAAGCAGCTATATATAATAAATTAAATGTAATAAAAAGTTTTTTAAAACATACTTTCATTTCACAAAAAAGCCAACTTATATTATAAAGCATAAATGTGTGTGTCGCTCAATACTGACAACATAATGATGCAAACAACAAAGTTGTTAAAATGGATAAATGTTGCAACAATGGAGCTATTTTGTTCAATTTAATATTGAACAATCACAACGTTATTTTTATGGGGGAAATACAAAATACAAGTTTTGGACAGACGTGCCCCCCCCCCCTCCCTCCCTCCCTCCCTTAGGGATCGAATTTAAAAAAATCGATGTCCAATTCATGTATTGCCCTTAGGAATACATATATATTCAGAATTTCAAAGCGCTATGTCAACAGTAAGTGGGTGAAAAAAGTCCTTCCGGCCTGTACTGGAAGGAAAAGATAGCTTTCCTATATCTTCGTTTTAAAATTTTAGCTAATGTTACTCGAAACAGCAAGCTAAAATGCAAAGAACCCAAGTACAGAACATTCGTTAATACTGAATTTGAATAAGAAATTTGCCAAATTAGTCAACTATAGCCAAGTTGGCTTCATTTATGAAGACTTATTTCGATCGCCAAGTTTGGCGAGAATTTGGCGCTAACAAATATGAATATATAGTTTTATGCGTATGATTGGGAAAATGATTACAACAATGAAAGATAATAATTTGTGAGAAGTCGCGTTCCCTAAAACTTATAAATTAATCGTTGGATTTTTGTAATGTGCTATCTTGTTTTAAAATGTCTCCCACCCTAGAATTTCAAACTGCTGTATCTCAGCTGTTTTTTAAGATAGAGGTAAAACAAAAAATACTCCAGAATCCTTGTATCAAGGCCTAACACTTAAGCAAAAAATAAATTTGAATATTTAACTTTTTTGTATATTTATTTTAGTTTTAAATTTTTAAATGGCTGCCATCTTAAAACAAAATGGTGGACCAAGCTGGCCAACGAACTCGGTCAAGACATTGGTGAGCTTAATACACACAATTAGTTTCATCGAAATTGATTTATAAATACGAGTGCTATCGCATGACATAGATCAGATATATATATATATATATAATATCAACATTAGAACGGAGGGTGGGTTTGGGGTCTGGGGGTCATGATCGGTGAAAATATACCGAAATTTTCCGGAATTGCTTTCCTCCGAATGGCTGCAATAGGTAGCTTTATACTTTTTTGTATTGAAAGCTACCTAAAAGAGTGCCAAGATTTGACTGCCACATACATACAGAAATGTAAGTTAAAAGAAAGCATGTAATTAGCTCTCATAACTGTAGTTAAGGCCTATTATATATTTTTTTTCTGTTCCTAAATATCCTGCTGTTAAAACAAAGATTATGCATAACAGTTGTAGATTGTGATGTTTTATTAACACATAATAAAGTTTTAAAATTAATAATTAATTTAGAAAATAATTTTCTCAACTTCCTTCTGCATAAAAGAGATGCATGCTACTGAATTCAAGTAAGATAAATTTGATGGGATTTTAAATAGTACTCTTGGGAGACTGAGCCTCACTCGATAGTTTTTAGACTCTTTTAACTCAATCTGGTTTTTGTATGAAAAGATGGAATTTTACAATCTATTTTTAACCCACTTCCTGATAGGCTAAAATTACAAAGATTATGTGCAAAGGTGTATTTCTGACGACAATAAAATATTTTAATATATTTAGAACTTAATTATAAATTAATAAATAAATTTTAAGGCATTTTTAATTAGTCTGCCACAGGCAATAAATTGCCAAATATTCTCTGTAACACGTGCAATCATATGAGAGTTGAAAAAACAATGGATTTAATTATGCACCATCAAATGATCGCCAAAATATGCCAAAAGGCTTCCATAAACTGCAACAATGAAATATTTTAACGCCTTAAAATAGAAAATATAAGTAGTAAATTAAGAAAGTTATATTTTAAAAAATACGCTATTATCAATTAGTAGTTTAATATTAAAAGAGATAAAAGAATAATTTTCTACTTTTTAAAACACTTGAAAATTATATATATTGTTTAACTATAAAATATATAAATTATGATATTTTTCGAACCTAATTTTATATTTTGATGAGAAAAATTTTAACCAAAGCATTTTCTATAACTGAATGTAATTTGAAATTTAAATACAATCAAAACTCCCTGTATATGTGGGTTGATTCTATAAGCATAAATTTATTTGCTGGGAACTTCGAAGAGCATTTATAAAACATTGCACTATAAATGGATAGTTCATTTCAACAGATTTATAATCTTAGATAAATCTTTTTATCTAAATGAAGCGCTGAGGGATATTGATAAATAGAGGGGTTTAGCAATTAGTTAAAAACTGATGAAAAGGACAAATCTGTTATTTCCGCATTAAGGAAGCAAGGAGGGGGAAAGAGCCCGCTATAAGCTATATTGCTGTGATTCTGACATTCTGAGATTTTTTTATTTTTTTGTTGCTTGAGATTTAAAGAGTTAATGCATTTTGAATATCTGAATTATTGATGAATTTTTTCCCTTCTTTCTTTTTCAAAAAGACATATGGCTGATCGAATGGGAACACCATATTTACAACAAGTATTAAATCAACAGCTCACCAACCATATTAGAGATACTCTTCCTGCCCTCCGAGATAAACTTCAACGCCAGATGCTTTCAATGGAAAAAGATGTAGAAGAATATAAGCATTTTCATCCTGATGATCCATCTCGTAAAACTAAAGCTATGTTGCAGTAAGTGCATTTTCCCCCCACATATATATATTGATATAATTCATAATATTAAAGTTTATTATCACCTTGTAATTATATACTTTGTGCTTCTTTTGCTAAAATACGTTTCAAATAACTTCATAAACTTCATAGACCGTGCAATTATAGAATATTCTTATTTGTTTTGATAATGGAGAGAGATTGAGCTGAAACATGTAAAATGTCTAATAAAACTTATTTTACTGTTTATAATCTTTTTATTTTACGCCTTTTAGCAATTAAAAGATCATCATTGAAACTTGATAATTGTGTTATGTTTAAACTTTACATATCTGAGTTGATAATCATTTAACCATTGCAACAGCAAAATTTTATTTGTGATGAGGCAAAAAAATAAAATAACATGAAGACTAGGATTGCTAGATTTATCTTCCTTTTAAAAAAAATTATTATTATTTTAAAGGAAGATTTTTATTGACACTAGTTTGTTTTGGTTTTATCACATTACCATCAATTTTCACATCTTACTAACCTATGTTCAATATGCCGATAGTGTCTTCTGTAAAGAATATTCCTTAAAAAACAATTCATTAACCCTTTCAAGGGCGGTGGTACGTTTATGTAATCCATTAATTTTAATTCTCAAATGCCCCAATGGCACCAGAATTTTGGTATAAAATTTTCCGTTTCTTATGTATGTGAAATATAGCTTTTTCCTGTTTCCAAATACATTTGTTCGTAAATTCCGGTGTCATTCATTCAGTTCCACATTTTTAGCAATGGAAGTGTTTTGCCCCTGAAAGGGTTAATTAATAATTATAATTGTTTTCCAACTGTTTTAGTATTACATTATTCTTTCAACACTTTTTAACTAACTTTAAGATTCATGTTCCCCATTATCAATCAAAAGGTAATTGTACCAACAAAAGTAATTCACCTGATACTGAGACTTGATGCTGATGGCAATGCATGCTCTGGCGATCGAATTGCTTTCAGTCATACATGCACTCTTAATATAATACAAATCCCCCAAGAATTTAGTTATCTTGATTAAAAATGTTAATTTTTTTTTTCTTTTTCAGTTTAATCCACATATTACATGTAATGGTTTTGTGGCAAAAAGTGTATCAAAAATGAAATTTTCAAAGCAAACTGAAAATGTAAATTGAGAAAACTTTTTTAATTTTTAAAAGTCAGATATGTAAAAAATTCATTGTATGGAAAAAGTTTTAATATAAAATAAGTCTGAAAAACTTATAGGAAAATGTACAATCTAGCAACCCTAATCAAGACAATTATTATTATTATTATTATTATTATTATTATTTTTTTTTTGCCATAACTAATGTTTGAATAGTAACTGTTTATTATTTTAAAAAAGCAACTCAAGTAGATTGAAATTTATTAATTTATTATATGAATATTAAATTTTATGTAAGCTTATTATTGGCAAATGAAATTGCTTTCTTGAACTAAGACAAAAATGTCTCAATTGCTCCTCCTTCACCATGCTAATACATTTAATTTGCGTATATGATATGTCACTAGAAATGGAAATCTAATTTTTTTATTGTACTTCAAATAATAAATGATTGCTTTTTTTTTCTTAATTAAGATGAAAAGAAAAATACATTCAATGAGTAACTTTTTTTGTGCTATTGTATAGCCTTTTGTACTCCTTTGTCAAGTGTGACTCGACATCTGCTTTTATCGCAGACATACTAATCTCAAGTAACACACAACAGTTTAAGAGCTTGAGAAGTATAATTAATAGAGTTAATTAAGTTTGAGATCTATGTTTAATATAATCTACTATATATATATAAAACACAAATGGAAATTTTGTTCCATTCCTTTATAAATCGAGTTCCACTGAATGGATTTTGATGGAACTTGCGTTGTTCGATAGATAATTTTTCAGGGAAGGTTTTAGTATATAACATATTGTTCTACGTACATTAGTTACAGAATTATGATAGAAAGTTCTGTTATTTTGGCGAAAAGGTTACCGTTGCTAATTTTTTGGTGACCATTATTGTTGCAGAAATAAATGAAAAGGCTATACATCTCGAAAAATAAAAGAATAGTAAACTGTTACTAATTTTATTTAAAAAAAAATAGAAAGAAAAAAAAAGAAAAAGTTTTGATGAGAGATAATATTATAAAACAAAAATATTTAATTTAAACATGATTAGGAATGTTCGTAATGCTTAAAAAATTATTCAAGGGGCAAGATTGCTATTGAAACAAAATTTGGCGATTTATCTTTCGTTTTTGGCGATTTTGATTTTACTTTTGACCCCAAACAATTTGATTTTAAACCAAAAGGTGTTTTTTTTTTTCAGAAAGAAATTAAATGGCTATATACATCTGGAAAAATAAAAGAAAAAACTGTTACTAATTTTATTTAAAAAAAGAAAGAAAAGGAAAAAAAAAAAGAAAAAACAGTTTTGATGAGAGATTTTAAGCCAAAAGGTGTTTTATCAAGTGTACGACAGTATTTTTGCAGTATTTCTTTTTTTGGTACTTTTCGGTTAGCCGGGCAACAGTGATAAATATATACATGTATATATACACACACACATATATATACACATGTATCTACACAAATACATATATATACATACATATATATGTATGAATCCTCTTTAATAAAAAGGTATGTGTTGCTGACGACTGGGATTTTCGCTAATCGTTGCCACAGATTAATCTCGGAAAATGAAACATTTGAAGTTACTGAAAAAAATTAATAGCTCAAAGTATTTGACAGAAAATTGTTAGACAAACTGCGTTAGAAAGGTACAAAATAGTATTTTTTTTTTTTATATAAATTTCAAATCTAATGATTATGCTGTTTTTCAAATATTGAATTAAAAAAATTACCAAATTTTACAATGTAGTACCATAGCGAAATTTTCACGCATAAAAAGATAATGATAACGGTATTGTGTCCTGACGTATATATACTGATTACAACACGAGTCAGAAATTATAGTAGCCTTATTATGCTGTTAAAATATAAAAGTGAATTATGATGTCGCGAGTGCATGATTTTTATTAAATTCTCGACGAGTACCATATTTTGTCCACCTCAGTGAGGCATATCAATTTCATTATATTTGAAGTATTGTAAATTGTAACTTCATTCAAATCCAATTTGAATCCAACGGAAATGATTTTTCCTCAAAGACACCATAATGTAAACCCCATAGACACCATAATTTAACACAATTATTCATTTTTTTTAATGCTGACCTATTCCATAAAGTATACAAAGAATTGGCCTAATTTGTCCTTAACAGCCCAAATTTGTCTGACACATTAAAAATGTAATAACGCAATAGCGTTTGTATCGTTTTCAGAAATGTAGAAGGACATTCTAAGTAAAGATCCATAGGGTTTTAAAATACAAGTTCAAATTAAAAGTCAATATTTAACTTTATTAAAGGTGCGTGAAGAGAAATTGACCAGTGTAGCGGGCGTAGCTTGCTAGTATATATATATATATATATGTACATATATCACTGGTGCCCGGCTAACCGAAAAGTACCTTTTTTTTATTCAAATGCAAACTGTATTAATGGCAATATACTTCTATTTACTTCTACATATATGAAATTTCGTTCCGGTTGCTGATAACTCGAGTTCTGCTGAATAGATTTTTGTAGAACTTAAACTGTAAGATAATTTTTCAGGGAAGGTTTTATTGTATAACATATCATTTTATGTAGCTTAGTTATACAATTATTATGGGAAGTTCTAAAATCCGATTATGAAAGATTAGCCTTTTTAAAAGATTTTGCCGAATGGATTTCGAAGGAACCTACACTGTTAGATAATTTTCTAGGGAAAGTTTTATTATATAACATATCATTCTATGTTGCTTAGTTCTAGAATTATAGGGGGAAATTCGAAAATCGGGTGACCATTTTTTAAAATCAAATATTAGCCTTTTCAATATTTGATTCCGATTATGAAAGATTAGCCTTCTGAAAAAGTTCTACTGGACGGATTTTGATGAGAATTATATTGTTAGTTAGTTAGATGCTATTTCAGTAATGGTTATAGTGTACTACATATTGTTCTACGTTGCTTACTCAAACAGTTATGTGTGAAGGTTATATAGTCAGGTGAACCTGATTCTGAAAGATTAGCCTTTTTGAAAGTTTTTACTGGGCGTATTTTTTGCGACTTGCATTGTTAAGTAGATAATTTGTAAGGATGGTTTTAGTATATTTCATATCGTTCTGTTAGTTTTAGAATTATGTGGAAAAGTTCTATAATCAGATGAACCCGATCATCAAGGATTAGCATTTATAAAAACTTCTACTGAATGGATTTTGTTAGTTAATTTGTTTGCATTGTTAGTTTGATAATTTTTAGTGATGGTGTTTTAGTATATTGCATATAGTTTTATCATTCTTTAGCAAACCCTAACTGTAAATGACCAAATAAAAGAGTTGGTCCTTACCAGCTAAAATTTTGACTGCACATTAGAAAATATAATAGCGGAATGACATCATTTTTTAGTAATGTGGAAGGATATTCCAGGTAAATATACAGATTGCTTTCAAATACAAGGTCAAATTAAACGATATATTTCGTTTGATTCATGGTCCATTTGTAGAGACCGACCAGCGCAGCGGGCGTAGCTTGCTAGTTAGTAATAAAAATTGTTTAAATTAAGTTTGAGGAAGAAAAATTTGAAAGAAATGTTTTTTGAAGTAAATTTCAAATAACACAATACTAAAGAGTTGCTGGCAATGTAATTGAAAAATAATTCATAATAAAAAGGGTTAAGTTTGGAATATTGCATGTTTATTAACTTCTTATATGAAGCTTATTTAAATGGCTTTATTTATTTTTTGACTGTGAATAATCGCTCACCTTAAGTAATGGTTAATTTGAAATTACAAAACAGTTTTAAATATGTTTGATTAAATAATAGTTAGGGGCTGTATATTGCATATTTTTCTAAAAGCTCAAATGAATTGAAAAAAAAAAAAAATTTCTTATGCATTCTTATCATTTTACAAGAATGAAATTACACATACTGTATTATTGTATCGTACTTATTAGAATGTATTGTGTAGTATTAATTAGAATAGAGTTATTAAATGTGTTGCAAAAAGATTTACTGATGCCTATTTTTAAAAATTAGGAAGTATCTATTTGAGTTGAAAAGCATGTAGTTAGTTTGTTTATGCTTAAATTTTATAAATAATGTAACACCAATGATCTTTTATTTATCAAAGGACTCTTATTTAATTTAGAATGATCCAGCAACTTCAGACAGAATTTGAACGTAATATTGAAGGATCTTCATCAGCAGCTATTAACACTAGTGAGCTTTCTGGTGGTGCTAGAATTAACAGATTGTTCCACGAGCGATTTCCTTTTGAAATTGTCAAGGTTTGTTTTATTTTTGCATCATGGGTTGCTTACAAGACTATATAATTACTTATAATTCAAAAGTCATGACCTTCATATTTACAAAAAATGTAATTTAACCAATACTTTTGGCATTTTTTTATCACTTGACTTTAAATTTGCATGAAATACTTTGCTTCAAGTCTCTTCAAGTTAATAAAGAAATAGTTATTATTAGTTAGATTATACATTCATCTTTTTTAACATTCTATATCATGAAAAACTTAAAACACTATTTAATTGCTAAATGTAATGCATTCTTTTTTAATTAATTTGGTTTTTAATTTTGTTTTCCACTAACTTTCATTTTAACTCATCGTTATTTTAATGAAAGTTAAATCGTTGTTCTTCACCAGGTTATTTTATTTCATACTTACAGCGATTCAGTCTGGTATTACTCAGTAAATTTCAATCTTAAATTGTCCCTTTTTCCTAATTATTGTCCCCTAGCAAACCAATGATAATTTCTCTTTCTGAATTAGGTAAGAATTAAATTGCCTGTTTTCCTTGTCTATAAAACTCAGCCTCATCATATCACTTCCATGCATTTGGAGCAGTGACTGTATAATGTTCACATGCTTTCTAATTGTTGTGGGGTTCTTTTAATACTGTAAAATCTGCTGTGCATTTAATTTTTGAATGGAACAGATGTCTCTGACCATAGCTCTTCCACTAAGACTGTTATTTAAAAAATAAATTGTGCTTAAGATAAACTTTTGTCAATTTAGTATGTCTTCAAGGTACTTGTGTCAAATATATATAATAGTATTGCTTTAATTAATTACTGTAGTTTAATTGCTGTAGTTTAATATGTTTTAATTTTTTAAAGTAAGAATTTTATTGAACTTTTCTGAAGTGTCATATATATGTTACTATCAATATGATAAATACGGTCATAACCGGTTATTATTAATAATGACCGGATTAATCAAATTGACCGTAACATATATATAACCATTATAAGACAACACAGAAACATCATACATAAATGGGAGAATAAAAATGAAAAATTGGAATATGAACACGTATCTACCTGTTTGAATAATATCCAGAAAAAAGAAGAAAAAGAAATGTGACCAAGAAAAGGTAAATCAAAGTCGAATATATTTATATATACAGGGCGTCCGAAAAGTCTGGAAACAGTCGAATAACTCAAGAAATATACATTAGATTAAAAACGGAAAATTTGTGTTCAATTATTTTTCAAAAATCTATTTAGGGATATCAAAGTTGCCCTCCCAACTCTGACCCCTAGGGGAAAGGGGATGCAACTTTGAAATGTTAAATGATAAACCCCCCCCCCCCTCTTTTTTTTATTGCAGATTCAGATTCTACAGGAAAATATACGTAACTTTTGTATTTAACATTTTCTTCGGAAAATCCTAGATGGCGCTGTAATCGAGTAAAATGCAGTGAGAATCGTTTCCATTGAAAAGTCTGGGAACGGTCGAATAACTCGAGAAATGTACATCAGATTGAAAAACAGAAAACTACGTGTTCAATATTTTAGAAAAATCTATTTAGGGATATCAAAGTTGACATTTTTCGGTTTAGGGACCCTATGGAATTTTATATCAATGGATTTTGAACTCCTAATGCTAAATTAATTTTAAAATATTGCAAAACAAACTGCAATGCATATAGATTTTTAAGCATAATTCAAAAGCTAGTTGGCAGAATTAGCTGAAATTTTGGACTCTCATATTTGAAGCTTCTATAAATATGTATTTCAATCTATCAAAATTTTATTAACAGAAACCAATTTCTAGAAGCTTCAAATATAAGAATCCAAAATTTCAGCTCATTCTACCAAGTAGTTTTTGAGTTATGCTTAAACTTCACTCATTACAGATTGTTTTGCAACTTTTTAAAAATGAATTTAATATTAGGAATTCAAAACTTTACATTGGTATAATTCCAAAACTATTTCACCAAATGGTTTCCCAAGGTAAGATTTTCCAGGTGTTCGCATTTTAACCCTTTCCGGCGCGGAGGAAGTCTGTTTCTAAAATGATGAAATGATGGACTGATACTGGAATTTGCAAACGAATTTATTGGAAAATAAAAACTTGCTTATTTTCCCGTGCTTTATAGAAGGAAAAATTTAATTAAATATTCTTGGTGCCGTTTGTCAGATTTGGTGTTAAAATTAGGTGTCCTTTTTTGGGGACACCGCCCGCTAAAGGGTTAAAGTTTGATACAATTTCTATATGAAGATATCACATAAGCTTATTTTTTTCTGCATTAATTTGGCAATTAGAATGTATGGTATATTTTTGCTTACTGTTCTTTTTTAATACCTTTTTTAATTTTTTTTTATAAGAATTTTATTGAGCTTTTTTGATTTGTCTGACTGAATTAATGGTGTAACTAATAGTGTTTTGTCTGAATACTGACTATTCGGCCAAATTTTTGGAACAAATTCCTAATATTTGGTGGCCGAATAGTAACATTTAAAAAATACATGCATACAATTATACAATAAAACCTCCATAATGGACACTCCTGCGCAGTGGACACCTCTATTTAGCAGACTCTTTTTGATCCCCAACACCTATGTATTTATTTGTACATTTATATATATTTATTTATTTATTTATTGCATACACATATTAATTTAAAATAAGAAATACAACTAAACACAAAATTGATATATTTTTTTGTTGTTGAATGTTGAAAAATTGATGTTTAAAAATTTTAACAGCTTGATGTATTTTTATAATATTTCAAACTAATAATCTTGCGCTAGTAATAAAACATTACTTTTATCAAGTCAAAATTACTAATTGCATAATTTTATCTATCGATACATGCAATTCATATAAATTGTATCTATTACTCATATAGAACTTATTACCACTGTTAAATATGCTTTTTAAGTTTATTATTTTTTATTTAAAAAACCCTTTCACCACAAAAAATTAAGATTTTGCATTTTATTTTTATGTATATTTTGTAAGAACTACTACCTATTACTTTCTCCCCTATGCTGGAATTTCTGAAATTTTTTTTACAGATCTATGCCGAACATTTACCCTAGAACCCCAAACCACCCCCAGTTTAAAACTTTATCTATATCACTTTTATGGACACAATAACTCCCATAATTCTGCATAAATCTCTTCCAAACTGATACATGAAATAAAATATCTTTGTCAAGTTCGTTAATGGGCAAAATCGGACCAAGGGTATGGAAATAGGGAGGGTTTTTGTGAAAACCGAAAAAATCCCATAATGTCTTAATTATGATGCATATCGAATCAGTTTAAAGTTATTATTACTTCTAGAAAAAGGGCCAAAAATTTATGAATGACAGATTTTTGATATCATTAAAAATGGCCTCAAGGGGTGAAAAAAAAATAGGGGTTTAAGAAGAAAAAAATTCATAACTTCGTCAATTCACAATCTATCAAATCTGCATAAATTTATTATAAATCTTCTTAATATTATCTAAAACTTTTATATTGACAAGTTTTTGATAGGACCAACTCTTACAGCAAAAAAAAAAAAAAAAAAAAATCCCTGCCGGCTCTGTCTACAGGCACAAGTAGATTTCGAAGTGGGTGGTCCCAACTGCTGCATCATGACAAAGTTCCTTCTTAAATTCCCAATAAGGGTTTATCTCTAATCTTGATTTAGTTTTTGTTGGTGAAATTAGCACTTAACTTCAAAATCTACCTGTGCCTGCAGGCTGTGCCAGTAAGGATTTTTTTTATATTTAGATGACTTATATTTATATACTTTTTTATATTTAGATTTATATCAAATTGACTTTCTGAAAGTCAGGATGATATTCAGTGATACTTTTATCCTTTCTTACAATCAAAATGAATGAGCTCCTCACAGTGCTTACTCCCCCCCCCCCCCCCCCCCCCCCCCCCCCCTTGATACACAATGAGACACTTCCTGAAATAGCCCTTAGTCAAATAAATTTTTTTGTAAGGTGCTCTCGACGTAGGCGTCCATTATTCAGAGGTTTTAGTGTATTTTATTTTTGTGTGTACTTTTTATACAAGTTGTGTATATTTTTTAATAGATGGAGTTTGATGAGAAAGAGCTGCGTAGAGAAATTGCATTTGCAATTCGAAATATTCATGGTATCAGGTTAGTAAATTTTTTATTACCTGAAACAAATTTTCCTTGTATTGTTTTAGGATTTTTTAAATAAAAAAGAATATTCAATATTTTATTGCTAATAATAAATCTATCGTATATTTTCAGGGTTGGTCTGTTTACACCAGATATGGCTTTTGAAGCAATAGTCAAGAAACAGATAGCAAAATTGAAAGAACCAGCTTTGAAATGTGTTGACCTAGTTGTAGCCGAACTGGGAAATGTTGTCAGAAGATGTACTGATAAAGTAAGTAATAATATTTGCATCCTTCATCATGTATTGTTAATTTTCATAATTTTTTTGTGCAAAATTAAGAACAGTTTATGTAATACCTTAGAAAAAATTCACAAGAAGATAGATTTATCAGTATCTTTATTGTTATTAAATTTATTGAATTGAGTATTTAATAGACTTCTAGTCTATTAGCTTCTATGATTAAATTGTCAATAGGAAAAACTTGTTTAAAGTAAAAGCCAAAAGTGATGGATTTTAAATGTGACAGAAGCTAAATTTCTTATTTAAAAAAAAAAAAAAAAAAAAAAAACTTGCTTTTCAAACCTTGCCTTTCTTTACTTTAATATTAAAAAAAAAAAAAAAAAAAAGGTCTTGAATTGTAGTTTTTAACTACGATGTAAAAAGTACAATACTTTAAAAAATATATTAAAATATGGTGTTGGACTTATAGGTATCCAAAATGGATATAAATTTTCAAAAATCTAGTTGGTGTTTTTGAGGCAGAATGAAACAGCTCTGTCATGTATTGGTTTGTATGAATTTCTCAATGCTTCGATTTTACAAACTTCTGTATTAAGTACAATGATTCAGAATTATGCATTGCTGAAAATTTATATGAATCATATACTATACTTTCCGATGTATAAGACTCACTTTTTAATCCTTAAAATGCCTCTTAAAAAAGGTGGGGTGGGTGCAATTTATACAATGAAGGTAATTATATATATATATATATATATATATATATATATATATATAAATATAATTATTAGTATGTAAAACCTATGGCATGCAACAGCATATTTTTGGCACAGCATTGATTGAGGTTCTAAATCAAAATAGATTAGAATTACACAAAACATGTACCTTTATTATTTATGTAATGTTTTTCAAAAGTTTCTGAAATTGAAAACATTGAACAGCAACTTAATGAATTCCAATCTATTACAATATAGACTCAATAATTTTTCAAATTAAGAGATTGGGAAAATATCGAAAAAGGATTATCAGGCACTATAAACCAAGAATGCCAATTATGAAATTATGGCGACTTAGTATGAAATTTGGCATTTTGACAATTTTCCCCACAGCAAATGATTCAGTATCTGGATGCTCTAGAAAAAGACAACCATCATTGATTAAATTAACCATGAATGGATTTTCACAGAAATCAATGCAAGGTTTCAATTTTTTAAGTCATTAAACCTTGGTCAAAATATTTAATATAAATATTTCAAATATTAGGTTGTTGCATAATTAGTGACAGATTCTGACACCAAAAAACAAGCAACTATATCAGAGGAATAAATAAATTTTATTCAGTAAAATAAAACCTTTTGATGATACTGTGCCCAACATGGTTTCAGTGCAAAAATGTCACGGTGGCAGAGAACCAGAATCACAGTGGTCAAGAAAATCTCTAATGACATGAATCACAGCATCCTGGTTAGCAAACTGTTTGCCCCTCAAGAAATGGTCTAAATGGTGAAACATGTGAAAGTGAGAGGGGGACAATTCTGGTGAATATGTAGGGTGAAGGAGAAATTAGTATCCCAAGGCATTAATTTTTTGCATGCTTCCAATTGACACACGAGGTTGAGCTCCATCCTGCAGCAGTATGGGACCACAATAATTGACAAACAGTAGTTGTTTTGTGTGCAATTTCTGGTGACATGCATCCCACTGACGGTGGTATGCATCAGTTGTGATGGTTTGGCAACGTAGCAAAAACTCATAATGCACAACAGTCTTGGCAGTCCACCACACAGAGATAAGAACCTTCTGTGGATGCAATTTGGGTTTGGACTTGTATTTCAGTGGTTCACTTTTAATGAGCTACTGTGCTGTTCGCTTTCTGTTGTCATACAGCACCCATTTTTCATCAACCGTGAGAATCTGATGCAAAAAGGGAAAGCTAGCCTCACATTTTTGGAGGGCAATGCATGTTTGAAGACTCCTTACTTGCTGCTGTTCGGTGAGTTTGTGTGAAACCCAGGTATCCAGTTTTTAACCTTACCCATAGCTGCCAACTGTCTGGAAACAGTCACTGGTGATAGTGGAGTCCTGCATGTGTTAGATTGTACCTACCTGAACCCGCAAATTCCATTTGAAGTCAACCCAACCTGAACAAAAAAAAAAAAAAAACCTCGACCTGCAATCCAACCTGAACCCGAAATATTTCAACACTCAATGAAAAGACAATAAATTATGTTTTAATGCTATTACGAAAAGTAATGTACAATTATATCTCTAATACCAATTTTATATAGAAAAATGGACAAATCTATATTCTTTAAAATTCAAATATAGTGAAACTTCTGAATGCAGACACCTCAAGATCATTGAATAGAATCCTGCATTAAGTCAGGTTGTTTTTCTTTTGTTTGTTTTTTCAGGGTCGTGATGACTCTAATTTTCTTTCTGCGTGTTGGTTCATCCTAGAATAAATCTTCCAGGTCATATTTAGATTTTTGCAAGTCTGATTGTTGGGATTTTTACAAAAAGTTGGAGCAGAACTATGTTTCAGATGAAAATAAATAGGTATTTGAATACGAATAAGTATGTATTCGATTTACTGCATGATAAAAAATAAAATGTATATAAGAAATGTAATCATTGATTATTCTTTCTTTACTGTGCAGTTAAGAACCATTTTTTCTTTTCTCAGAATATGACAAATATTACCAACATTTCATTTATGATACATACAAAAACACATGTATTTGTGATAGTTTATGCACACATGCACATGCTATATATTTGTAGATTTGAAGGTGCCCACCATTATTCCAAGGTATAAGCATACAAATATATAAGTGCCAGGAATTGAAAAATTATTCACTATATAGAGTTGTCCATTATGGTGGTCATATTGTATATCTATATATTTAAAGCAAAAAGTGCATTCTGTTAAATTCACATTCTCTTTTTCACACGAAAATTGTCTCATTGCACATGCTTCAACGTTTTCTTGAAGGCTTCTCCCCTCAGAAACAGGAAATGTGTTTAGCTCTCACATGTTTAGCCTGGGGGAATTGAAAAAGGTTGATTGAAAACGGATTGTGTAATATGGCCATTGCATTGAAAGGTTTTTTTTTTTTAAAAGAAATTATGTTTTCACTACTAAATATGCATATTTTTTTGCAAAATTTTAAAGAGAGCTTGTATACAGTTATATTTATAACCAATTGAAATTTCAGAGAGTTCAGAAGAAGAGAACTATTTCTTTTTTATGGCTATGTTAAAGGAGCCAACGCGAAAACAAACAAACAAGCAAACAAAAAAGTGAGAAGAGAACATTTCATTTACAACTAGATAAGAATATTTCTTCACGAAATTTTTACACAGGCTGTAAAACTGTCTTATTTATAACCAATAAATATTTCAAAGAGTTCAGACAAAAAGAACTTTTTATTTTAAAATTAGGAAACAACCCTACATGAAAAAACAAGAAAATGAACATTTTTATCACTAAACATCAATATTTTTTTGTGAATTTTTCATTTTAAAATATAATTTTATGCAAAATCAGGTTAAAGATGTAAAATAATAAAAACTTTATTTTTTTTAATTTATTATCACGGGCCCGGGCAACACTGGGCAGGCCAGCTAGTATATTTTTAACCTGAAAAAATATTGTGGACATTCTTTTGAAAAAGTGGACAACCCGAGCCCGACCCACAAGAATCAAAACTCAACCTGAAACTAATCCGAAACATTGAAAGTCAACTCGACATGCAGCAAAAAAGTAGAAGTCAACCCAACCTGAACCGCAATGGAAAAATATAGTGCCTACCCAACCTAAACCGCAATGAAAAAAATATAGTGCCTACCCGTCCTGAACCACAGGTCGGATGTGGGTAAAAGTGGGTAACCCGACCTGATGCTGGACTCTAGGTGATACTACCAGTTTAGAATTAAGCTCACTTATTGTGGACATTGGTGTTTCTGTTACTTCTTGCCTTAACTGTACACTGTTACACAAAACATAACGGCTGGCTCCTGGTTTATGTTCAAATTACTGCCACGGAACTTCGAAAATAGTCTACAGGTTGTTCTGTTACTCGTAATACCGACACCACATGCTTGATTGACATTGGATTGATAAGAGTTTCAGACACATTATGTCCAAGTGTGAATTTATGCAAAATCACTAACCTCACATTGCGCTACTCCATCACGTCACATATTGGTCTGATCTTACTGTAATACCCTTTTATACACTTGGACTGAACCCATCCCCTTTACAGGGGTGTTTGGCAATTCCTACACTGATACTTGCCTTGTAACCGACTCTGCAAGAGATTACCAATAATTATGCAACAACCCAATATTAGAAGTTTCTGGAATTGATCATGAGCTACAAACCAGAAGGTTATTAAATTAGTAGAATAGTGAAAAAGTAAACACCTGAACCCAAAACTAATTCCAACAAATAGCTTATTGACTTTTTCTGTATTAAAGAATATCAAAGAACATATTGTGTAAAACATACATTATTACAAAAAGTAGTTATGAAAGATTTGTGATATAAGCATTAAAATATTGTTTTAATAGATGACTACTTAGAGAAAGAAATAGATAATAGATGATTCTACTTAGTTTTGCGTATTTTATTAGAGCTGTATTTGTGTTACATATATTTGTTACTTTACATTATTGTAATAAACAAATGTTTGTTATTATAATTTCCGGTGTATAAGCCATGGGTAAAATAGGTGTTTCAAACCAGAAATTTTATTTAATAAATGAAGTCAAATACAAAGAAATAAGTTGCATCTTATTAAATAAAATTTCCGGTCGGAAACTATTATTTTGATATACCAGAAATTATACTACATCATGTGTTGATAGATAAAAAATTTACTTGCCTGAAAATTTTTGTAAAGATCATCAAAAATCGGTAATTTAAGTTAGTTTCCTAACATCGTAACAATCTTTATTTGAAAGTGCATTTATGAGTAAATATTGACATTATGTGATATTTAGAAGGAAAGATAGATGCAATCAAGGTGATATTGCAGAATGTGACATTTAGTGTTACTTTTGAACTTAGCAATAATGATGGACATTTTTGTGCATTATAAAATAGATATTACTTTGTTATGTGTTAATAGGATTTAAATTTTTCTTTTGTATGTACGTATTTCCCACATATTCTCACAAACATATTTATCAACATAATGTCACATAAAATCCATTGATTCAAAAAGTAAGTTTATGTTCATACAAAGCAGCAACAATAACAACAAAAAATCTTATGAAACCATAACTTAGTAAAAATGTATAAAATTTGAAGAACATTAAGAATTCCCATCTTGTTTCATTTCTAAATCATTGTTATGTAAAATAGAAACATCGGAAATGAAAGTGTGCATCGGTTCTGGCCCATTTTCTTTCATTAATTACACTTGGGCCATGTCTAAACCTGGACTTCATTCATTCCGAGCCACGTCAAGCTAACTTTCTTTTTAAAAAAATAATACTGCATATACATGAAATCTTTCAAAATTTACTTTAGTTTTAAAAATAACAGACAAATATTTTAAAAATCTACATATTTTTCCTTATGGAGCTTTAAAGTTATTTTTTTTTAACAATACTTTTCTTTTATTCTAATTTTTTTTTATGAGTCCTCATTTGAATGCAATTTTCTAAATGATCGTTCCGTATTCCATGGCTTACAGACATATAATCTGAAAATTGTGATACTTTAAAATTGTCATATATAATATACATGTAATATTATTCTTTTGAAAGAATTTTATTGTAGGATAATGTTGATTAAGAAACATAGAAATTTTTTGAAGAAAATGAATATATTTGGGCATGGTCAATCTTTATTGCATGGATTTTTGAAACACCTTTCTTCAAATCTTGCATGAAGTCATGATATTAGCCAATAAGTAATTTATACAAGAAAATACACAACAGACTTCAAGGTTTAGGCAGCATTTTATGCAAAATTGAAGCTCTATTATCCTATTTGTTATGATTTAAAGGGTCTTTTACCAATTATGCTATTATACTTAAATGAATTAGAATTTCAAGTACTCTATGCAATTTTTAAGGTGTAGTATAAATAATAAATCCAGGGCTCCCAAATGGTCCCCTTCCTCCCCCCCTAAGTCCCCTTTTTAGAAAAAGTTCCCCTTTAGTCCCCTTTTATGTGTTTTGGTCCACTTAGTCCCCTTTTTATGACTGGAAAAAATTTTGCTAATGTGGAAAAAGTGACGCAAAATGCAAAAAACTTTAAAAATTGCCATCAGTTAAAAAATCGTAGAGGACAAAATTTATTATAATAGGCTAAAACATTGTAACAAGAATTCTTTTATGAATGTCAAAAAAATCACTTCAAAATGTAGAAAAACATTAAAAAACGCATTAGAAGTCTCATTAAAAATCACTAAAAATTCAAAAATCTACAAGACAAAATTTACTGTCATAAAATCTCTGCAAAACACAAAAAAAATCTCAAATTGCATAAAAAATTAGCCAAAAATCAAAAATTGATGCACGAATTCCAATAAATTTTATTTAAAGGAGAGGACAAAATTTATTAAACTGGGCTAAAAGATTGAAACCAGATTATTTTACAGAATGTCAAGAAATCGCCGCAAAACGTAAAAAAAAAAAAAATCTAAAATTACATATATTGCACAAAATTTAAAAATTGCTTCATGAATTCTGAATAAACTTTATTAAAAAGGGGGCAACATTTACTATATTGGGTTTAAAAAAAATTGAAACCAGATTCCTTTTACTACTCTGCAAAAAATCGCAGAAGAAAAAATTGACCATAGTTAACAATGTAACCGGAATTCTTTCATAAATGTAAAAAAAATCACTGGGAAAAGTTGGGGGGGGGGGGACTAAAAATTGGTAAAAATTCAAATTAAAAAACCCAATTGCAGAAAATTAAAATATAAAAGTTTGCAACCGAATTCTTTTTACAAATGTTAAAAAATTACCACAAGTAAAAAAAAAAAAACTGAAATTTGCATAAAAAATTTGTGAAAAATTAAAAAATCTCTATACAAATTCTGAATAAACTTTATTGAAAAAAGGAAAAAAATTACTGCTGGTCTAAAAAATTGAAACTGAACTCCTTTTATTAATGTGCAAAAATCGCCATGAAACATAAAAAAAGGAGGTAAAAATTGCATGAAAAATTAAATTTAAAAAAAAGTGTAATCAAAAAATTCAAAAACTAACTTAGACATACAGGTACCGGCCTGCCAAATCATGTAGCTCTATGTGCAACAGTCTCTTCAGCACACAGATAAACTTCTATATTATTATAGATGTAGTTTAGTTTTCGGTTTTGATGGAGAAGTATATCTCAGCTATTAAAGGAAATCTTAATTAAAATTTCTTTTTTTTAATACTTTCTTTAATATACAGGGTCATTCATAATTCCCTCCGGGGTTTCGAAACGTTATAGTAAAAAAACGAAGACGAATATGAAAAAAAGAAACATATGAAATTATTCCAAAACTATTCAAGTTTTACTTACATACATTACAGGTGTTCTATGTGTGAACCCTTGGTCACACGGCATACATCCATGCGATAGTCCAGTTCCGGCCATACTCCGTTTCTTTAAATTTCCGGTACC
This sequence comes from Maratus michaelseni, assembly GCA_963931845.1. NCBI lineage: Eukaryota > Metazoa > Arthropoda > Arachnida > Araneae > Salticidae > Maratus > Maratus michaelseni. The sequence continues at coordinate 260,882,131 of OZ007587.1, read as the reverse complement.
ACACATGAATTGTTTTGTCAGTTGGTCTCTGTTTTCGATATTTATTACGAAAGGCCCGTTGAACTGACACCACTGATTCAGATTTAAAGAAACGGAGTATGGCAGGAACTGGACTATCGCATGGATGTATGCCGTGTGACCAAGGGTTCACACATAGAACACCTGTAATGTATGTAAGTAAAACTTGAATAGTTTCGGAATAATTTCATATGTTTCTTTTTTTCATATTCGGCTTCGTTTTTTTACTATAACATTTCGAAACCCCGGAGGGAATTATGAATGACCCTGTATATTTATCAGAAGAAAATATTGGATTCCTGAAAATATATTTTTTTTTTTTTTTTTTAATGGATTTAAATGTATTAGGTTGACTTGAATATGATTTGATAATTTAAAAAAAAAAAAAAATCTCTTTCTGTAGGTGATGCACATTTTGTAGCCCTTCTATATCAAAAACTTAAGAATGGAACTTCATCAAATACCCTATTTAATTAGACTTTAGCTCATAGAGGTGCTGATTATGTTTTGGCATATATGGCCCAACAGGTGGTACTGTTATGCTACACTTTTTAAATTTTACATGAGGTATTTAAAAAGACAATCTGGGTGAAATTTCATCAAACTTCACATTCAGTTAACCCTTAACATAAATTGACGCTGATTAGATTTTGGTGCATTTCACCCAACAGGTGGTGCTACTGGGTTGCATTTTTAACAATTTAAATGATAGCCAGATCTCAGCATGTTTGGGATAGAATTTCACCAAATTTAATATGTAAGATGATTACAAATATTGATTCAATATTGGTTTTGATTTTGACCACTCTCCAGAGGGCGTTGACATACTATGCTTTTTCGAATGAACATTATAGCATCCCAGCTTCTATTGTATAGAAAGGAATTGATTTTTATGTTTGAGTAAATAATTAACAATGTTAATTTAATTTTAAATTTTATTACTTAACAGAAGGCGCTGTTATGCTGTGCCTTTTTTTATTCATGGATTACTGTTACTACATGTTAAATTCCAAGAAATGCACTATACTTTTGTAATTGTTAATGTATAGCTCTGCTAACAATTGATTGATTTAATATTTTCTTAGATGCATTAATTTTTACTGTTTATATTTTATTTCAAATCATTTTTTGCTGTTCTAAATATAACCCTTCTTTGCCATAGGATATTTAAGCATGTTAAATAAAGCTATGTACATTGTTTAATGACATTTTTGTAAAGATAATCAATTAACATATTTTCTGAGGTAATTTTTAAAAAATTGCATATTTAGGAAAACTTGGTGCAGTATTTTTATACATGTGGTTCCTTTTCAGTCGCCTTTTTAAATATAAATGGTCCCCCGAAATTCCGCTTTTTAGTATAAATGGTCCCCCAAAGTCCCCTTTTTAAATAAAAATGGTCCCCTTTCCCCCTTTTGCAGAACTAAAATGTGTAGGGAGCCCTGTAAATCTGAAAAAAAAAAAGGTGTAATAACAATAATAGGTGTATAAATATTATGTATCTAAAGCTATTAAAATATTTAAAGAATTATAACAGGAGCCCTTCCAAAAACATAAAGGTAATTCTTGATAAACTATTTTCACTACTTTAAATTAATTATTATATAGTTATGCAACAATTGGTGAAATGCAGTTGTTTTGGGAATTTTCTTAATGGCAAATTTGCCTATTGCTTTTAGTCACTGGAAAGCAATCTAGTCGGAAAGAAAATTTTGTTGTAGCAATTGCTATAGTGAAGATTAGAATTATTGAAGACTCTATTACTTTCATTTGTTGAAAAAAAAAATGTTATGCTTATTGTATGTATTGAACCCAAAAAATGGAAAAAGAACATAACATTTATTAACTGGTTTTCATAGATGCCTGTTGCAGTGTGAGATATATAATTTTGAAAAGAAGATTAAATATCTTTATTTAGTGATTCACTATAAAGTTATAGTGCTATTTGTGGGGCAAATCTTTAGAAGAAAAAAAGTGATACATCAACAACTGGCAATCACAAAGAAGCTTACAAATCATCACTTAGCCTGGACTAATGGTCTTACAAATCAAGAAATTTATAGGATAGATACCTTTTATAATGTAGATACACACAAAATAAATATTTTCTAGAACTTTTAAAATAAAGATAATTTGAAAATTAAAAAGTATCTATATACAGTAACCCCTTGATATATCGCGCTACTTGGAAGATAAGAAAAAAGCGCAATATATCGTGGAGAGCGATATAACGGGCGGGGCGATAACATTGTTTTTAAATGAAAAATAAAGAGCCCTAAATTTAGCTACGAGTTTTCCGATTTAATACTTGTTCAAACAAGCTAAAAGTTCAACACAAGAGAGATGGTAAAATGTTAAGAAAATACAAAACCGTACATATGCAATGCACATTTTTACTTGCATTTTATTTTCTAAAAATAAGAATCCAGAGTTGTTTGTTTTTTATTTTCTTTGATTATTTGCTTGTCACTGGAAATTAAAGAGTGAAAATGAATTAATTGCATTTCAGTTATAAGCTTAGGTTTCGACGTTTTAAAAGTTTTATATGTTTTTTCAAGAAACTAAATTTATTGGGGGACAACTAAAAAAGAGCAAAATAGCCGAATGTGCGATATACCGAGGTGCGACATAACGAGGGGTTACTGTATCTCAAATACTCTATGTGTAAATAAGCTTCACTAAGCAATATTATTAGTGTATATTTTTAATATGTTCAGTGGAAGTGTGTTACAGTCACTTTAAAACAAAAAGCATTTTTGTTTAAAATTTTTCACTTTCTCGTCTAACTTGACCCAACTAAATATGCTTTGTGTGCTGCAGTTTGTCCACTACTAGTATGTATTGTATCATAAATAAATTTCACTCTCGCCCTCCCCCCCTACCTCTTCTCTTTATCATTTTTAATCTTTGTTTTCTTTTATAGATGAGTCGTTATCCACATTTAAGAGAAGAAACAGAGCGTATAATCATGTCTTTCATTAGAGAACGGGAACTAAGGACCAAGGAACAACTTATTCTTTTGGTTGAAGTTGAATTAGCCTACATGAATACCAATCATGAAGATTTTATTGGTTTTACAAAGTGAGTAATGTCCTAAATTTGTTACATATCTTGTCTATATAAAATTGTATGATAAAAACTATATTTTTCAATATTGTTTCAGTTCCATTACTAAGCTTATTTCAAAACAACTGTTTTTTTTTCATATCTTTTCCAAAATTTAACAAATCATTAGCACATATACTTCCTTTTAAGGTTATTTCTATTTAAATTTTAGTGTTAGCTTTGCATTTTAATGTGTAATCAATATTTATAATTCTAATTTAAGAAAAGAAAGTGTAATACAGACAGACAGCGCCCACCCTAGGGACCAGCTAATGGCCAGGACGAACCCCTAAGCCTAGGGAGGGAAAAGAAAGTGTAATACAGAGGAACTCCAGTTATATGTTTTGCCCGGGACCGGACAACAAAACGTACAACTCAAATAATGGTCTGCCGGCACCCTTTTTTTAAATATATCATGAAAACTTTGTTTGACTGAGGCAATCAATTACTTTTTATTTTGAAAACTGAAGTTTCCTAAGTATGACATAAATTTTCGGAAATGGAACAGAGTAGAAAAATGTACATAAGAAAAGTATACATGAAGTTATTTTTAACATAAAAGCTTTATTAAAAATATTTTTAATACATATAGAGTACTTAAAAGAAATCATTAGAATCGCCTTGGCATGTAAATCATTTATCAAAAGACATTTCAGTAGTTTAATGAATCTTGTTGAAATAATCACTAATCCCAGATTGCTTCTTTTCGGCAGAGCCGACATTGAACAGCAAACTTTGCATTTCTGTTAATAATGCAGCCGCTTTATCGTTACTGCTTTTACTACTGACGAACCGCTTTACTATGTCAAAAGCCCTCGGAGCAGCTCCAAAGTTTTAGTGGGATCTTTCAAATCAGACTCATCCGACATGTCATCAGTGTTACAAAATGTATAAATGAGACAAAATTTCATCCGGGGACACAAAAACGTAACGTATAACTGAAGGAAATGTATAACTGAAAATGTATAACTCAGCTAATTTTTAATGGCAAGCGGCCGGGACCTCTGTGTTGAAACATATAACTAAGGGAAACGTACAACTCAAGTAACGTATATCTGGAGTTCCACTGTAGTCTAAAAAATGTAATATTTATCACCAGTGCTTGACTTTTTCTCATATATTGAATTTTGCAAATTTTCTTCTGTGACTCTATTTTTTTCCAGTCAGTTGGACCTCTGATGTCTTGAGAAAATGTTTGTTGCTATTTTCTGAATGAAAATTTATATTATTTTCAATACAGGCATTAAATGTATGATAGTATTATGTATGTACATAACATTATAATTATTATTGTTATATACATTATAATATACATATTTAAAAAATACATTATAATTATTATAACATATGTACTATTCATGCTCTTTTTCATGAAGAAGCATATTAATTTCTTCTGTGCTTTCTACATATATGTTCAAAACATTTCCTTGACTAAGTGATCATATATTTTTGCACAGGGGAGGATCCATATATCCACAGCCAAGCAAAAGTTATTTAAATTCCTTGTGAATCAATGAAAAACAATGCACTATAAAGTTAATAATTTCCCTAAAAGTTTTAATTACACTAGTCAAGCATTGTAAGAAGATCTTCACTAGATAATTTAGAATTTAAACATTTAATAAAAGTCTAAAAATGAAATAAAATAAGTTATTTTACAGAAGAATAAAGTATCATTTGTTGTATCTCTATGACTTTCTTTGACTTTTCCTTGTTTTTATGGAACACACTTTGTACAATGTTATCTATTAGGAAGTGAAATTCTTTATCTGATTCTACTAAGATTTAAATATTGTAGAGTGATTTTAGGGAGTTATTCATTAGGATAATGGCAATTAGCATATAAGAATATTCAACTTATTATCCCTGGATGTTATTGTAATTAGACTATTGGAAACATGTACAATTGTAAAAGTTTAATCTTTTATCCATTTTAAATGTTAATTTTTTTTTTTGTTTCATTATTAATCTTTTATGTAATATTTAATTTCATTAATTTCCTAGTGCTCAACAAACTGCTGAAACTGCAACTACTGGAAAGAGAAAACTGGGCAACCAGGTAAAATTTACTTAAAAAAAAAAATGTAATTGTGTATCATCACTATGTTGCGGAACTATTGGATGTAAAATCTGTGCTTTTTGCAAGATCAAAAACTTGTTTTGATTGAGATGCAAAATTATTTTTTATGCTTTGTGAATTTTATTTAAAGTCTTTTGAATAATGCTTTGCATTTGAGGAGTATTTTACTTATCAAAAATAACTATTAAAAAAATTAAAGATTTTTTACATTCAATATTTCTGCATTGTATTGACAATATGATGTGAACTTACTTGAAATTTCTCATAAATTACGCTACATGATTTTTAAAAGGCCTATTTAGAATGAGAAGTGCTTTTTGAACCAGTGTAGCTGAGTTTTTCTTCAGATATTTCTTTTTAACTAACATTTAAAAAAAATCAATAATTATCAGCATTAAATTCACATTTTTTATTTTAAAAAAAATGTTTTAAATTACTAGTATCCTTAAGTTCTGAGGGTATCCCTAGTTTCTCACCCCTTAAGTTCTTATTTCAAGTTTAATTTTAATTATTTTTTCTAAGAATTAAACTAAAAGAAAACTTATGTTTTTCAACTTTAATTGTACAATGCTATTTTTAAAGAATCAAAAGTGATTTTTTTTGCAAATTCCTATTAGATTGTGTAAAAAAAATGACACTTTCAGTTATTGAACTTTTCAACCAAAATATTTTTAATACCATTATTTTTTAATTGAACATTGCATTGCTGTATGTTATTTTCAGGGAAATATTTCCATCTACTTATTTAGCATTATAGTTTTATTTTTCGTCTTTGCACAGAGAGATTTAAGACTGTTAAAAAGACAATGGGAAAGAGGGAAGTTTGCATGATTTTTTGCACTAATTCAAAATGGGGTGAAAAGCGATGGAAAATGCTCGCAATATCTACCATGCATTTAGCCAAGGGACATTTGTTGTGGAGATGAAGAGGGTTATGGACAAGATTCTGTCATTGACATTGAGAAATTGAAAGCTTGAATTAAAGCTAATCCACATACCACAGTCTGAGAGCTTGGTTCTAACCTTACTGTATGTCTCCAACCATCTAAAAGAAATTGTTTGAAAAGTTACATAACAGAAACTGCCATTTTTTTTTCACAATTTAATAACAATGGGTGGGATACCCTCTTGATAAGCATCACCATCTTGAAAAGAACAACCATTGCAGGCTTCCAAATGGTCTGTTTTCTGGCTTTAGTTCCAGAAAGTCCATTTATTACATACTAGGTCTGTTTTTATCACTTTTCAATTAAAAGGAAGTTTTAGTTTAAGTATGGCATTATCATTTTTATTTTGCCCAGTTCAGTCAGGCCATAAATATTTCTTTTTCAGCATTCAGCATTTTGGCAGATTTCTGCTTTTCTTTTCTTTTTTTTTTTTTTTTTTTCTAAACTTCATTTAAATTTTCCACTTTGTTACCCTGTTGTAACAGTAAATAATCCATCAAGTACGAGTTTTACTTGTGCACAGAGTTCCGAAAAGTAAGTTTATTGATTATTAACTGCAATATTATAAAAAATTGTTGCTAAAAGAAAAGTGATTGTTGTCTATATTTCACGTAATAGTAGACAATTTAAAAAAAAATTAAGGAAAATTTTGTGACTTATTTTTAGAAACATAAAAACATGATACATGAAGTAATGTTTATTCTAGAGATTTGTAATTGAAAGTTTTTTCATTATCAATGAATTACATATTGAGCTATAAGCGATTGTGGTCTCAAAACTACTCACTTTTAATGTCTTAGAATTATTCTATGAATTATTTTTCAATAATCTCCTTTGATAATTGAATTCAATTGGAATGAAAAATGTTGGCTATGATTCGCCTTACCTAAAACAAAGATCTTGTACAAAGTTTAAACTTGACATTATGCCAAGTACACTTCGAAAGGAGGTCACATAGTTGCAATTCCGCTTTGGTCTGTGCCGTGTTTTTCTAGATAGGTTTTTATCAGCTAATAACTGACAGATTTTTTTCAAAAATCACTATCAACAAAAATCACTATCTTGGATGATTCCACGTTGATAGGTACCTCGAGCACCCCTCATCACCTCTGCTGAACCCCACAAATATTAAAGTTTGTGTGTAATGTAAAAGTGCAGTTTTCTCAGAAACTATGTGATATAGAATAATCATTTTAGCTTTCCTGCAACGAAATAAATAATTAACTACTACTAAAATTAATAAACTACTACTAATTTATACTAATATACCCGTAATTTTTTCATAAGTTTTATTTCAGTAGATTTAGAAATAGGGGGAGGGGGGGAGAAGAGTATATTTTTGCAGTGAATTTTTTTGACAATATATCTGAAAATATATTATCTAAAATTAAAACACATATATTTTGGAGTTCAGTGTTAAAGGTCTTTTAAGTAATAACCCACACGATATACAAAAAATATTTTCTTTTCAAGTAACTTAATTAGCCTCCTAATTTTTTTTCTAAAAATATTTGTGAATGGCTAATATTCTATAAATGTGTGGGTCAATAATCGTTATAATTGTGCCAAGTTTGAACTTTCCATATTCCATAGTTTTCAAGAAAAACGGCTATGACAGACAGACACACGAGGGATCTTATAATGGTTCTGTTTTTTACTTATTAAGTGCGAAACCCCCCAAAAATAATAAATTTTCTAGCCCCTGAAATTTCTACAACTCTTTCATTTTTTACCTTATTTGTTACTCTAGTAACAATAAATAATCAGTTATCTAAATCATCCCATAAATAACACACCTTCATTCCATCTCTGTATAACCAGTTAATGCATCTTCTTGATTCTTTTTTTGCATGTATCCCACCCTGCATTCCTATTCTCCCTTCCATTCTGCTGGGAACCAGTATAATCTAGTTTTTGGAGCATAAAATTTGTAATTTCAACATTTTGAAAATCATAAAAGTAAACACTGCTTTGTACAACAAAAGACTAAAAGTAGAATTTCGTGTTAGGATGCTGAACAGATGTGTAATCTAATCTATAGGACAGTTTATATCTCTTAATTCTGCAAATGAAAATGAGACAAAGCTTTTCATTTCTTGACATTCTATATTCTATTAAAAAAAAAAATTTCAATTCTAGCTTTAAAATAACTTGGGCATTAACGAGTTAACCATAAGGCAGTCTGTGTTCTAATTGGTGAATTTCTAATTAGTGACATAGATCAATTGTGAGGGATCAAAATCAATCATGAGCAATGCGTTGGGTTCCTATATTAACCTCTTTATCGTCAAAGCATGTTGCTATGACTTTGGGAACAGTGTTCCTTCTTAAGTGACAGATAAGTGTTTTTGCCATTAACTTATGGCAGACTTTTAGTGTGTGTGGGGCTTGACGGAAAAAAAAATTGCAGTAATTATTTTCATTCTGCCTGTTTTAAAATTAAATAACTTGGATTTTGTTGTTGCAAACCAATTTTCTTAGACTTGGGCCAGTCAGAGGCTTACTTTTTCTCAGCAGACTCTGACCTTCTTTATTCTCATTATCAGAGATGTCGTTCAGAAAATAACAAAAAAAGAAAATTATGCATGAAGTAAAATTTATGATATTTTTCAGAACATTTAAGCATGAATTTTGTAAAGTATATTGTATTGGATATAAAATAAATGCATTGACAAATTTGTTGTGTTACAATGTTTTATAATATTTTTTGTAATAAATGTATTGCATTTTCATAGTTGAGTTCTGAATGAAATGACTACCTGACAACTTGTACAATTTTACACTACATTAAGTCTTTCACCCAAATGCAGAGTTTAATTTTCATGTATTCTAATCAGAAGCAAATAATGTAAGAATATTAAATAGTTAACTATCAATTCATATGTACAGAAAACCATAACTTTGATCAAATTCAATAGTAAGATATTTTTTAAATTGTTTTACTTACAATCTATCAGTATTCATATAAGTGCGTAACAACTAGAAAATCTTCAGATCAGGGGCCTCAGCGTCAATTTTGCAAGAAATAATGTTAGATTAAGCATATGAGATTTCCCAAAGATTCAGAAAATCTAACTTTTAAGAACTGTTATATTAAACACGATTTCATGCAGTGATGTTCTTCAACTCCTTATTCTTCAAATTCTTTAAAATAAAAATGTAGAACTCTTCGGAGGTATCTATTTTATTTTTTATTTTAACTTATTTTTTTTCTTCACATCTTTCATAATCAACAAAGTATTATTGTAAATGTATTATTTAAATAATTTTTTTTTTCCTGGCATGTTATGAAATACAGTTGCTATGCAACTGGTAAAGTAAGCGAAAAAATAAATACTTATGATAACAAAAATGTAAAATTGGAAAGTTAAAATGCTTTATATTTTTTCCATAATTTAACATTTAAATCAATTTTCCAAATGCAACCTTTTTTTTTTTTTTTTTTTTTCTTTCAATGAATGGTAAAATTTGAAAATCGTCTGAATTTCCCATAGAAAAGCACTATGACATAAAATAAAATGTTCTATATTTTTCGAAAGAATGGACCAAATTCAACCAAAAACTATACAACTAATTCCGGGTACCTCATCAGCATTCCTACTTAATTATAAATTAATCTAATGATTTTTACAGCAGTTATTGCAAGGCATACTCATAGACACCCAAAACTTTTTGTGTCTCCACAGTAAGCTTTCACTTGTTGTTTCGGCAATAAAAATGTCAGTGGTTTTTGACTCCTACTGTTTTTGTATATCCATTATTTCAATACATTTTTTCAGTAACTAAAAACCAAGAATTTTTTTCAATACATAATAGTTTTGGTACTTTTATGTTAGCCGGGCGCCAGAAATATATATATATTTCGGCAATAAAAATGTCAGCGGTTTTTGACTCTTACTGTTTTTGTATATCCAATATTTCAATACATTTTTTCAGTAACTAAAAACCATGATTTTTTTTCAATACATAATAGTTTTGGTACTTTTATGTTAGCCGGGCGCCAGTGATATATATATATATATATGCATAATATATATATACACATATAATAAAACTTTTGTTAATAATAACCATTAAACCACATAAGTAATCGACAATGGATAAACCGATGACTGTAATACAATACATATATATATCCAAAAATGTAAGATTCTCAATATATATATATATGTGTGTGTGTGTGTGTGGAGATGATGATATTATAATCCGCATGATATTTTTTAGGCTTATTGCAAAGATCCTAGATAGCGTTAGTCTAATTGAAAAATGACCATGCTTATTATTTAGAAATGACCAGCTGTTTGTCCAAATATTGTGTTGTGTCCGACTCAAACCTCAAAATTCCATTCAAAGCTAACCCACCCCAAACCTGACAAAAAATGCCAAAATCATCAGGACACAACATGACACAATCCGATCCGAAGATGACAAAATTGTTTCTGTCGACATGCAACCTGACATGAACTTGAAAATTGTAGTTAACCTGACCCAAACCCAACAAAAAAATCCATTGAACTATAACCCGATCCAAACCCAACAAAATAATTTCAGTTGTTTCGCAACCCAACTTGAACCTGAAAATTTAAGTTGACCTGAACCCAACAAAAAAATCCATCAAACTGCAGTCCGATCCAAAGATGACAAAATTGTTTCCGTCAACATGCAACCCGACTCAAACCTGAAAATTTGAGTTACTCCAAAACCCTACTTGAACCTGAAAATTTGAGTTACTCCGAAACCCTACTCGAACCTGAAAATTTGAGTTACTCTGGAACCCGACAAAAAAAATCCATCAAATAGTAACCCGATCCGAACCCGACAATTTAATTTCTATCGTCATGCAACCAGACTCGAATCTGAAATTAGGTTAACCTGAACCCCGACTCGAACTAGACAAGGTGATGAAGGAATTTATTTTGTTGGGTTACAGTTCAATGGATTTTTTTGTCAGGTTTCAGGTTAACTTAAATTTCTGGTTTGAGTCATGTTGCATGACAACAGAAATTATTTTGTTGAGTTTGGATCGGGTTGCAGTTTGATAATTTTTTTTTTTGTCGGGTTTCAGGTTAACTAGAATTTTTAAGTTTGGGTCGGATTGCGTGATGACTGAAATTATTTTGTCGTGTTTGGGTTGTGGTTCGATGGAATTTTTTGTCTGACTCTGGTCAGGTTTCAGGTTAACTTCAATTTTCAGGTTTGAATCGGGTTGCATGGCGATGGAAATTTTGTCAGGTTTGGGTCGAGTATTTCACGACAGAATTTATTTTATCGGGTTCGTATCACATTATGGTTCGATGGCTTTATTTTGTCGAGTTCCGGAAACTTTTCATAATTGCATTAAAAGATGAATTAATTCATTTTCATTTAGTGTTCTGGTTATAGCCTTTTTTGTTCAGTTTAAAATGTGTCAGGTTCGGATCAGCTTGCATGATGACGGAAATTATTTTGTCAGGTTCGGATCAAGTTATGGTTCGATGGAGTTTATTTTTTGTGTGAAGTTCGTGTCGGGTTTCAGGTTATTTTAAATTTTCAGGTTCAGGTTGGGTTGTGTGTCGACTAAAATTATTTTGTCATGTTTGGTTTTGGTTGCAGTTCAATTGAATTTTTTTGTCTGGTTCAGGTCAGGTTTTTTAGGTTAACTTAAATGTTCAGGTTTAGATTGGGTTACGTGACGACAGCAATTATTTTATCAGGTTTGGATTGGGTAACGGATCGTTGGATTTTTTTTCTTGTTCGGGCCGTGTTTCGGGTTAACTTAAATTTCAAGTTCGGGTTGGGTTGCATGATGATGGAAATTATTTTGTCGGGTTCAAATCAGGTTACAATCAGATTTTTTTTGTTGTTGTTGAGTTCTGGTTGGGTTTTACGTTAACTTAAATTTTCATGTTCGGGTCGGGTTGCGTGTCTGCTAAAATTATTTTGTCCTTTTCGGATCAGGTTACAGTTCAATGGAATTTTCAGGTTCAGGGTCGAGTAAAACACAGTATTTGGGCAAACAGCTGATAGTTTTCTAAATAACCTGAAACTTCATAGACTCATTTTCAAAAAGACTGAAAAACTCAGCTGATTGAGAAATAAATGACCATATTCCAAATAGCCTAACGGTCTCTAGGCTCTTTGCAGTAAGCCTGAAAAACATCAGGCTGATTGGAGAAAGGGAGATGATTCTCCAAGCCCGGCTCTTTGCAAAAAATCGAATTTCACAATTAGCTTATGACATATGTGTACACACACACACATATATGTGTGTGTGTGTGTCTCCCAATCACTGGTGCCAGGCTAACATAAAAGTACCATAGTTTTCTTTTAAAGTAATTATTATAGTTTGGTATAAGTCTATTTATGGATAGATAAAACTTAGAACACAGATACTAGAAACCAGGGTTCTCACTGGCTTTTGACTAACCTTAGCAATTTGACTAAACATTAAAAAAAAACTTTAGCGAAATTCAAATAATGTTAGTAATAGATTTGTCGTGAAACATCGATTCTAAAATCATACTTTAAATTCTCTAGCATACGCTCCTTTTCTTTTGTAATTGTATTCGATTATTTGTTATAGAAATTAATAATACAAGTGTATTATAGATATTTGCACTGTTAAGAAAAAAAAAATTCTAGCCCGATTTATTTGTATATAGTTTTATGAAAGAAAACCCGAGTTAACTCGAGATTCAGGCTAGCATCTTAGGTTAAATGAAAACAAATAAATAAATATATTTTTTAATGTGAACAAGTTCTGAAAAATAATAAATTAAACATAAGAAGTTTAATCACACAATAACATTACTGAGTGCCACCGGAAGAAAAAAAACTCGCAATTTGGAGATTTCAATCTTTCATTTTATCGCCAAATGAAACATTTTGTCGCAATGGGTATTGGCAGCGAGAATCCTGCTAGAAACTGATTGTCAAAAATCAATATACAACTTATGACTTTAATTTGGATTCAGGGCTAACATAAAATCTAACACAATTTTTTATGTGTATTATAATACACAAAACCACTTAAATGAGCCCCTGTGATTTTGACAAAAAGCATAATATCATTACAATGCAGTATTTACAAAATAGTTCCAGGAAAATGTAATTGAAAATTTCAGAGTGATTTTTAAATACATACATTTGTAATTATGCTAAATATTTTAAAAGAAATCCACCTCACAAACTTTAGAAATTCATAAAGATTTTTGCAATTTTACATAAAACAGAAGGACCGAGGTTGGATATCAAGACAAATTAAAAGCATTAACATTTTTCAACTAACTTAAAAAAAGAAAGAAATTAAACTTTTTTTATAAAAACTTTAAACACTTTTCCCCAAACTTGTTATTATCTGCACTTTTAATGCTGTTAATGCATTTCGTGATTGTTTGACAAAATTTACAATTTGTTTTCCTTCAATCTTGTGATGAAATTTGTATTTTCAGTCACGACGAATTGATGAAATCAGTGATTTTATTTTCTGCAACTGATTGATAAAATTCGTACTTTTTTTCTTTGACTGATTGAAGAAATTTGCTATTTTTTTCTGTTACCAATTGATGAATTCACAATTTTTTCTGCAATTGATTGATGAAGTTCACATTTTAACCATGAGCAATTGATAAAATTCATAGTTTTATTTTGCAAATGATTGACGAAATTCATGGTTTTACTTTGTGAAAGATTACCAAATTCGTGGTTTTATTTCGCGAGCAATCTATGAAATTTGTTGATTTTCCTGCGACTATTTCACAAAATTAGTAGGATGATAAATTTACACAATTTACACTCATCTCCTGTTCTCAAGTATCAAATTATTGTACTACATAGTAAAAAAAAAGAATAAAAATAGTTTTGTCAAAAAACACTCTTTTATAAACATTCAATGTTTATCTTTAAATCACACCTAATTTCATGACTGCAATTCATGTTTTTTCCCAAAAATTTCCATTACAATATATTAATTTGGCATGGGCACCGAACTCAATTATGCACTTTTTTTTTTTTTTACACCTGGTAGAAAGTGCAAACTAGTGAATTTATTAAATATATGATTTTTGCTCTGTTTCTTTTTTAAGATATGGCAGCAGGAAAGAAAACATTAAATATTATTTAAGCTATATTTTTAGGATTTCTAAATTGATTTTTCAATGTATAATCTTAAATTAATATTAACTATTAATCTATAAAAGAGTATTTTTTTTTTAATATTACTCTTTTTTATTTATAATTTAATTTTTACTTTTTAGACTTTAAAAGGTTTCGTTACTGCAGTTTTACGGTCATTTGGCATATTTTATGAGTGTGAATTAGCACATAATTGAATCCATTGTTGTTTCAACTCGTATACAATTTTACAAATTATAGAGAATATTTGGCGATTTATCATCTGTGGCGGGCTAACTGAAAAATGTCTTAAAATTAATGCATTAATTTATAATTAAGTTCTAAAAATATTAAAATATTCTATTGTTATTGAAAACACAGCTGAAAACAAATTACATTAATTCTAACATATCAAGAAGTAAGTTAAAAACTTTAAATAAGAGTCTGAAAATAATTTTTTTTTATCCTATTGTTGGGATCTTTATTACAATTAAGATAACAGAACTTTTAAACTTAGAACATATAAAATGAAAATTGGAAGAAATGAATGAATTAAATATTATTATAGTACACTGCTTCAAATGTGTGTTTTTTGTTAAAAATGACATCCTTTCCACCAGTTGAAGAATTTCTTTAAACTTTGGATATTAGAAGTGTTTGAAAAAGGAAGTGACACTTGGTGTTATTTTGCTTAAGTATATAACACAATGTTTAGATTACTAAATCTTGCATATCAGTTTCTGTAACATTCAGCTTAACATCGTCAGTGATATATTTGAAAGTGTTTGTGCCAATTGCAATTGGCATATTTTAGTGAGTATGGTTTGACATATTGTTATAACCAGATTTCTTTATTGTTTGCATGTAAGAAACATTTCATGGTATCCTTAAATGATCATTTGTTCCTCATCGTTGATGCCAAACTAAGCTGTGGAGCATAAGTTTACAAATTAAATGAAAATTGCTGAAAAATAACTGCAATATAACTGCACATTATAACCGTACTTAACCTGCAGGAAAAATCAAGTAAGTTAAAACATTGAATTGCTTAGAAAGAGAAGTTTATGAAAACAATTAAGAAGATGAACAAATCTAAAGCAAAATAATACTGAATACAACACAACTAAGATGAAAATTGAAAGGTGTAATGAACAAGACACGAACAACACACTGAGAACAACACATTTAGAATACTATTAAATGCTTTAAAAACTATTTTTTAAAAAAATTGTTAAAATAGTAAATTTATTTTTTTGACAAACTACACTCAATAAAATATGCCAATTGACTGTAAACCCAATTACAGAACTTTCGTGAATTAAAGCAATAAAATATTTCAAATAAACATTCAAATGATCAAAATATATCTAATTTACAGTTGCCATTGCTGTTCCTCCGGACTTATGCTTATCAGTTTTAAATGAATTATAAAAAATTGGAGCACAATATCAAAGTTTTGAGGAATTCTTAATGAAAGCTCTTCTCTAGACTTTTCAGAACAATGCTTGAAATTTCTTAAAAATGCAAAATATTTCATGTTTTTTCCTGTATGCTTATGGGAAATTAACATTGCCTATTCAACTTCATGTCATCAGCAGCCATTACTTCACATTATATTTCACTGGCATATAATAAAATAATAAAAGTTTTAAAGCAGGGCTGTCCAACGTGTGTTGTCCGTCGGCACCATGGCATCCTTTGAAGTTTTTCTTGGCACCCTTTCAAAAGTTTCCTGTTACTAGAAGTTTTTAAAATAAAAATCCATTTTAAAAGAGGCTTTAAAAAAATCATTTTTTATTATAAGTGCCATAAGAGTTTTGGCTCCTTTTTCCATTAAATTTTTTGAAGACCTCTCTCAATTCAATCGGTAGTTGTTGAAAGGAATTAAGTCCATATTTTGACATATCTCATTTTACAATGGTTTCAATGCTTTCTTCATGTTATTTAACCATTTCGTGTAAAAAGTGTACTATCTATGCATGTTTGGGAGGGTGAAATTTAAAAGTTGAGGGTTGAAAGGTATAAATAAGGTATAAAAACATAGTTTGGGAAATTTCAAAACTAGGACTTAATTCCATTCAATTGTAAATTTACTATAATTTGTTTTTTTTTCATCAATTATTTTTCACATTGCACCCAGTATAGTAGGGAGTCTTATGGCTAACAATTTGAGATGTCTGCATATATTTCAGGGTAGCCAGTTTCGCCTGCTTTTTTCCAAAAGTTCCGAATTCATACTATTAATTCCCAATAGTAATTTTTGCTGTATTTAACTATAGATATTTCTGGATTACTTAAAGTAAAAATTATTCGGTACTTACATGTTATCTGGGCCAGGAGATAGATTGCCAAAAATGGTTGCTAAGAACCAATCTTGTTTATCATTGCCCATGTTTATCATGTTCAAAACAGTAATTCATTATTATTAAATACATAACATTGTTAAAAAGGGTAAATAATGTAAAATAAATAAATGAAATGTTTGGTGCACAATGGGAGATTCAACTGTGCATGCCTGGGAATAATCTACATTTTTTGGCAAAGGTCATGACACAAGGGGAAATACACGAAATTTGTTAATGTGGTAATCAATGTACTGAATGTATGATCGCTTCGAACATTAAAACCAAACAAAAACATAACTGGATGCAGTAACCTTGTTGTGTTGGAATCCCACAAAATACAGGAAATACTTTAATGTGGCAATCACTGTACCGCATGTATGATCACTTTGCGAACATGAAACAAATAAAAAGAAAACTGCCCAGTTAAACTGAGGGCATTGAGCTCACAGGCTATTCACACTAATTGTATATTATACTCCTATTTCAAAGAATTTGAAATAAGCCTCTCGAAAAATAAAGAAATCGACAATATATTAAGGGGGGGTTATCCCCCCGTTACCCCCTCATAGTTAACTAATGAACCCTTTAACTAATCAGGGAAGCCTCTTATTACAATGAATATATATATATACAAAATTTGAAGAAAATCGGATAATGCTGCATGAAAAACCCATTAATCTAAATTAAGGGGGGGATTAGCCCCCCTTCCCCCTTTATACTTAACCAATGAACCCACAAAACTATTCAGAGAAGCGCATTATCACAATGAACCTATATACAAAATTTGAAGAAAATCTGGTAATTCTATATACAAAATTTGAAGAAAATCTGGTAATTCTGCTTGAAAAACCCACTTATATAAATTAATGGGGGTATTAGCCCCCATGTTCCTCCCCTTTATACTTAACCAATGAATCCCGAAAACTAATCAGGGAAGCGTCTTAACCCAATGAACCTATAAACAAATTTTGAAGAAAATGGGATAATTCTGCATGAAAAACCCATTTATATAAATTAAGGGGAGGATTAGCCCCCCCCCCCCCTTCCCCCCATTAAACCAATGAATCCCGAAAACTAATCAGGGAAGCGTCTTAACCCAATGAACCTATAAACAAATTTTGAAGAAAATGGGATAATTCTGCTTGAAAAACCCATTTATATAAATTAAGGGGGGGATTAGCCCCCCCGTTCCCCCCCATTATACTTCACCAATCAATCCCGAAAACTAATCAGGGAAGTGCCTTAACACAGTGAACCTATAAACAAAATTTGAAGGAAAACGGATATTCCTATGAAGAGTTATCGCGTTACGTACGTACATACATACGTACGTACGTACATACAGAACCAGCGGGCACATAAGCTCTCAGGCTTTGATAGCCTGTGAGCTAAAAACAAACAAAAAAACACCACTGAATTCAGCAACCTTGTTGTATTGGAATACCAAAAAATAAATGAAATTCATTAATGCCTCAATCACTGTACCGCATGTATGATCACTTTGCAAACATGGAACACAAAAAAAAAAAAAAAAAAAAAAAAAAACACTAGATGCAGTAACCTTGTTGTTTTAGAATCCCAAAAAATAAATGAAATTCGTTAATGCAGCAATCACTGTATCGCATGTATGATGACTTCGTGAACATGAAAACAAACAAACAAAAAAAAAATCACTGGATGCAGCAACCACATTGCATTGAAATCCCCCCAAAATAGAAGAAATTTGTTAATGCAGCGATCACTGAGAAATGGTATGAGTAATTCCAAGATCTGAAGAAGCATTAGCCATGGTCCGGTCCGAATCAGGTAAACAATAAATGGAAGGAAAACAAGCCATATGCGAGAAAATCAACTATCACAAAAAATACCAACCTACTAATATTCAAAACTCAAAGATAAATGAGCAGAAACACGTTCCGAGATAGGAGAAAGGCTAGACGTTGATTCTCTCCTCCCGATATCCTCTTTTCCCCCTATCCCCACCTTCTATATTGCAACTTCTAAATGGGTTAATCTGCTCCATTGTGCATCTTCAAAAGAGCTGCTAATTTCAGTTACCATTTAGAAAGGAAAAAAATAATAAGGGTTACTTTAAATAGTAATATTGGCGTCATGGCACAGTTGGCTTAAAACTGGCCTGGATAATACGTAAATACCAATTATTCTTTTGGAATTTCCTGTGTGAATTCGGAATTTGTAAATAGAAAAAGGAGACTAAACTGACAACTTTTCCCCCTATGATAGTGAGGTAATATTGTTCTATTTTTCTAGTCATGTGAATAATGGAACCCTTAAATGTTTGCCACTAGATGAGGTGCAACTCCGCTTACTGAAATGTTGGACAGCCCTGGTTTAAAGGAACCAGAAATGGAACCAACATTTCTGCTGTGACTTCATGATGCTACTCTACAGCTAATACTAAATGTTCAGGGAGCATGGAAATGACGAAATTTATCATATAATAGCATATGTTTAAATATAGTAATACTTATATTTTTAGTTAGCTGAGCGCTGCAGATAACCACGGGTAGACATCTAGTACAGTTATAAAATTAAATATAAAGAGTTTGCTAGGGGTTATTTTTCAATATAACCTCATGTAAGATTTTCATACATAAGAGGGCTAAACAAATTCCAGTTTTCTCAAAATTAAAAAAGAAATGTAATAACGACCTTCCGACATAAAATTGCAGCTACATTACAGCAACATATTGGTTCAGCTTGCAACAGTTATATGTGATGTTTTCTTGTTTAGTTTATTACTCAGTTTTGTAATGCAGATTTCTTTTCATTATTTTTTTAAACAGTGTGATATAATTTCAGTTATTGAAATACTGTATATTTAAATCAGTTGTATATGTCTTATACTGTAGATGTGTTACTTTACCTTTTTAAACAATGAGTAGGCTCCTATGCTAACCTTTTATTTCTCAAAAGTCCCTTTTAGTACCCTTTCTGTTTCACAAAAGACCCTTTTTTACCCTGCAAAAAGCCTATAAATATGTTGAGAAGCCTGACATTATCTACTTTAGATAGATTTTCCCCTGTGATGAACAAGCAAGATGTTTTTTAATTTGATCTTTTCTTTATTATTTCATGTCTTTGGTTCAGCGAGCAGGTGTGCAGACCAGCGAAATGCAGGTAAAATTTGCAGGTATTCTTATTCAGATTCAAAGTATCAAACAGCATTTCTCATTTTCATATAAAGGCCAAGGATCTTTTAGATGTGTCAAATTTGGTGTTTTAAACCAATTTTCAGAGACATGATAATCGCAAAAAGTTGTGAGGGAGTAATTGACTATAATTCAATATGTATCTCTTATATGAAAATGGAAAATGTTGTTCGATTCTTCAGCACACAAACAGTAATGTCTGCAAATTTCACGCATTTATGTAAATGTGTCAATAACATTCGCATTGTTGAAAGGGTGAAAAAAATATTAATATAAAGCATGTTTGCTGTTAAATGTTTTCTTATATGCCTAAATGTAAAATTTCATAAAAACTGTGTACTAAAGATTAACAGTTATTTCCATGCAAAAAGAAATTTAAAATGAGAAAATTAATCTTGAAAGAGTCTGAAAATGTTATCTACCATTTTTCTATTGCATACTTTTGGTATTGAACTTGGGCTCTGATCACACAAAATGTTTCATGCTGAAGCCTCTAAAAGAGGACAAATCCATCTCTGATGCATGATAAACCCAATGTTATTTTAAAATGTGAAGCAGTCAGCTGTACTATATATATATATATATATATATATGTGTATAAAAAAAAAAGTGGGGGGGGGGGGGGATAACATATTAAGCTCAAACGATAATTGTGTGAGCATAATGTCAGCCTTTAGGCATAAGGGTAGAATTGTATGGGCTTGTAGGCCTCGACCCCACCAATGATTTCTAAGATGGACTCTCACTTCTTCTAATTTATATAAAAAAGCTAGCTGATTTTTTGACTTTAATATTTTATAAAAATTTTTAATGTTCCTTTTTCAATAGATAATTTTTATTTTAAATGTTTCCTTTGTTTATTCTTTTGCTTTTGTTAGAGAGAAAAGACAAAACCACATCAAGGGTGGTGTAGGCAGTGTGCTGGCACAAGGTGCCAAGTTTGATAAGCATATCATTGGCATTGACAGTTAAAACTACTGATGCACAAATGATCAGTAGAAAAAGTAACAAAATGTTTTTGTACCAGGGGACAAATAAAGTTGCTGCAGCTCTGAAGGATAAAAAGAATCTTTGAAGTTAAAAAAAAGTTTGTAGTTAAAATACTAGAAGTTGTATGCACATAAAGCCCATATTGGGGGGGGGGGGGGAAATGTAGTTAAAAAAATCATATTATAAAAGAAAATATTATTCAGAGTTAAACTTGTTGGATTTCATTATAAATGATTTGTGAATAACAACAAGTGTATAATTTTTTATGAACAAGACTGTGCATTTGAATATTAACATTATTAATTTTTTTTTTCATTTATATCATTCAATTAGTTTTATTTAACTACTAACTGACCCGCCGTTGCCCGAACACATAATAATAACCTTAAACAAACCTCAAGTTTGATTTTATTTATATCTTTGGAAAATCTTTCAAATGAACGTAGTTTCGGGGACCTGTGTTTCAAATGAACTTAGTTTCCAGGGCCCTGCTGACTTTGTCGTATAATTAAACTATATAGGATTAGATTCCATTTAATTAAAAGAGAATTTAAAAGTAACATTAAATAGGTAATCGTTCTCTATTGCACACATACACCTGTATTCATACATACTTTTACATCACTTTATTTCTTGTGAGAATTTTTCAGTTTTTATTTCATCTCATTTTACCCCCTTCCTCCCAAACTTTAATTTTCAAATATTTTTTCTGCCTTGTTACTTTATAGTAACAAATAAATATTCTAAAAAACCCTCTCCCTTCAAAAATTTCATTTCTTCCCATTCACTTTCCCAACTTTCAAAATTTTAAATCTTTTAAAACTGTTTAGTTTGTAAAAAAAAAAAAAAAAAATTCTGCTATATTTGTTGCTTTAAATAATCATCTAACAAAATGTAACAATAAATAATCATCTAAAGTTCCTGCCCCCCCCCCCCCCCCAAACTTGTTGCATCCTCCCTTTTGCCTCTTTTTAGAGCAAACAATGCTTAAAAATTTTAAAACTCTTTATTTATTTTTTAATTTTTCTGTCCTATTTATTACGTTTTAGGAACAAGAAATAGTCAATCTTTTAAATAACTTGATGAATTATTTCCTGTCATCCTCCCCCCCCCCCCCCCCCCCCAAAAAAAAAAAAATAATGTAAAGGGGGAAATTTCAATTTAGAAGGCAGGGAGGAAGAAGCAAACATTTTTCTCTTTATTGTAGTTTTGCTATTTTCACCCTATTTTAGATGTGCATTGCTTAACACCACTTCACTTTAGCATCAGCCAAAGCTGTAGCAAGTGTTGTGTAGGCAGTATCCTGGCAACCGGTGCCAAGCCTAATTAAAAATTGGGGTTAAAGAACAATTTTAGAATTGATGTCTAAGGACAAACCTATTTGGTAACTTTTTTTTCATTTGGCTACAGTTTCTTTTTGCTGATTAGCCAAATTGTTAAGGTTAGCCAAATGTCAGCAAGCACTCTTGACAGTGACACATATGTATTTGTGTGTTGTAATATTAAAGTTGAACCCCACCAATAATTTTCAAAACTTTGCACGTAGGGTGAAAGCCGGGGTCGGAAGTAGCACGCTACAAGTAGTGAAACTTCAGTAGTCTCTACATTTTACTGTAGTTTGTAGTGTAGCGCACTACATTTTGAAAAATGTAGTGTTAGCGAGTAGCACGATACAAAAAATCCGTAGTTTGTAGCGAGAACGGACGCTACTTGTATCTCTACTTCAGGCGAAAAAAAAATGTGCCCTTCTTCAAATCACGAGGCCGAAACTTTTTTCTATTGTACAAAGTTTGTTCTGCTCAAAAACTTACAAATCTCAGATGCAAATCTCAGCTGCAATAAATAGCAACGCATCGCATGAAGTCCATTTTCCCATTCACACTTACTGCTAAAATCAAGTACTAACCCTCCAAAATAATTAATTTTCTTACTGGAAACATTTGTCTATTTACTCGTTATTAGGTCTTCATGTTTTAATGCAAAATGTCTTACTGTTCGGAATTGTTTTATTTACAGCTATATTTGTTTGCATTTAGAGTTGTTTTTCTGTAATTTTCTAGATTTTATTATCTCTCTTATTTTTGCTACGAAATTTATAATGTGCGTATAAACTATCATTTTGGAAACAAACACAAAACATTTTCTATCTTGGATGTTATCTTTCTTAATTGTTTAATGACTTCTGTTATGTCGCACTTATTTAATTGTATCCTGGCAGACGCGATATAACAAGGAGTCACTGTATTTTTCAACCTGTGTCTTCCATTTCGAGTGTAAATTGGATCCTTTGACAAAATCAGAAAGTAGCGAAGTAGTGACTACTTTTGAAAAGTAGTTTGTAGTCGCTACTTTTTAAAACAAGTAGTTGTAGTTGACTACATTTTCGATAAAGTAGTTGTAGTTCGCTACAATAAAAAAAGAATTTTTTCCGACCCCTGGGTGAAAGTATGCTTTATCCAGGTTATGTACTATCCGATTAATCTTCACTCTGCCCTTATGTGCACCAATAATCAAGGGAGGGGGATTTCAGAAAATCTTATCAGCTAACAAGATGCAACATACAGTCAAAAGTTGACATGACAAAATTTACACGACTGCAAAAATAATTCATTACTACAATGCAATTTCATAAAAATAATAAATAATATACAACAGAGGGAAGTTTAGTGTAGGATAGAACTTACTGTCATGTTTATGTAACAGCAATTAGGAGAAAAATGAAATATGGCCAATGAATAGCAACGCATGTGAATAAAAATGCAATGAATAAAAATATAAAAAGGTTTTGTTAGATTTTCTATAGCCTGTAGTTATTAAAAGACTGCCTAAAAATTCACTGCCCCATCAGAAAGTCCAGTGTCAAGTAGATTGATGGAATACCCCATCCCTACCACTACTCAAAGAACAGCTGTCTAGCGGAAATATGTATATATTTCCGCAGCTGTTTTTTGTTAGAATTCATTAGTAGTTGAAAAGCAGTATCTGAATGGAAAGGAAAGGGGAGAAAGAGCAGCTAAATAGTTTAAAAGGCACTTGTCATTGCTTAACCATCTATAGCTTTTACAACCTAATATTAAAAATGTCATTTAAATTAGATTACATAAAATAACATTTTTTCACAATTTTTTATCAACTTGTTTGAAAACAATATTAAACCTCTTATAATGTATGTGTTCTTTTTTATATTAAGCTTTAATAGTTAGAAACCTAATGATATGTATATGTATTTACTTTGTATTATTTTACAAAAAAAAAAAAAAAAAAAAAAAAAAAAATGAAAACTTTATAATCTTCTAAGGGGTGCACAACCTTTTTAAGCGAAGGGCCACTTACAAGAATAACCAGGTTGTCGAGGGCCACCATCAGTAGTACATAGAGAATTTTGTTTTGAGGAGGAGTGGTGGGGGTTGGGGGAAGAGGAATCTAAGTCTACAATCAGATTAAAAAAAACGTCAATTTCGTATGGGCAGTTTTAGCTCCCTAGGTTCCTTCCTTCCCAGTCAACATATCCAGTTCTGTTGGCAAGGATATATCAACAGTTTACGTTTGTATTTATAAAAGAGATATAGTTAAGATTATTTTCAAAGAGTGAAAATACTCCTTGACTTTATTTGAAGGAGTACATTCAGCTTTAAAGGTTGCCAGTGCCGAAAAAAAATTGTGCTTTCATGAATGAAGGTGGGGAAGAGGAAAAACCTATATTATTCTAAATTGTACTTCTTAACTTATTCAGTCATAAAATGTGGATATCTAGTAGGGGTTCACAACTTTTATAAGAAGAGGGCCAGTCACAAAAATGAGTGGATTGTCGAGAGCCAACATTTGTAGTGTAGACAAAATTTTGTTTCGGGGAAGGATTGCCCTAAAAGTTTATAAAAATGCTAATTTTAAAAGGAGGATTAGCCCCCTATACTCAACCACCTTCTTAGTCAGCATAACCCAAATCAATTGGCAAAGATGGGAAAAAAGTGATATTTTTTTCACGCCCGATCGGTGCAATGTGCGATTTTTCGCGCCCGATCGGCAAAATTCGCGATTTATATGCACTCAATCGACAAAATTCACGATTTTTACATGTCCGATCGGCGAAATTCACAATTTTTATGCAGACGATTGGCTAAATTTATGATTTATACTCACCTGATCGGCAAAATTCGCGATTTTTATGCACCCGATCGGCAAAATTCACTTTGGGATTTTTAGGCATCCGATCGGCGAAATTTACAATTTATCCGCACCCGGTCGGCAAAATTCGCGATTTTTAAGCATCCGATCGGTAAAATTAATGATTTTTACGCATCCGATCGGCGAAATTCATGATTTTTAGGCGCTCGATCGGCAGAATTTGCGATTTATACTCACCCGGTCGGCAAAATTCGCGTTTTTTACGTGCCCGATTGGCAAAATTTGCAATTTCTACATATCTGATCGGCGAAATTTACAATTTATACACACCCGATCGGCAAAATTCACAATTTTTATGCATCTGATTGGTAAAATTAATGATTTTTACGCGTCCGATCGGCAAAATTTGTGATTTTTACGTGCCCGATCAGCAAAATTCGCAATTTATACTCACCCGATCGGCAAAATTTGCAATTTCTACGCATTCCATCGGCAAAATTTGCAATTTCTACGCATTCAATAGGCAAAATTTACAATTTTTACGCACCCGATTGGCAAAATTTACAATTTTTACGCATCCGATCGGTAAAATTAATGATTTTTACGCATCCGATCGGCGAAATTCATGATTTTTATGCTTCTGATCTGCAAAATTCACGATCTATACTCACCCGATCGGCAAAATTCGTGATTTTTACGTTCTCGATTGGCAAAATTTGCAATTTCTACGCATCCGATCGGAGAAATTTACAATTTATACGCACTCGATCGGCAAAATTCGCAATTTTTCGCATCCGATCGGTAAAATTAATGATTTTTGCACGTCCGATCGCCAAAATTCGTGATTTTTATGCGCCCGATCGGCAAAATTCGTGATTTTTACATGTCCGATCGGCAAAATTCGCGATTTATACTCACCCAATCGGCAAAATTCGCAATTTCTATGCATCCGATCGACGAATTTTACAATTTATACGCACCCGATCGGCAAAAGTTGCAATTTTTACGCATCCAATCGGTAAAATTAATGATTTTTATGTGTCCGATTGGCGAAATTTGTGATTTTTACGCACCCAATCGGCGAAATTTGTGATTTTTACACGCCCAATTGGCAAAATTCGCAATTTATATGCACCCTATCGGCAAAATTTGCGCTTTTTACACACCCGATGAGCGAAATTCGCGTCCGATCGGCGAAATTTGGCAAAATTCGCGATTTTTACGCATTAGATCGGCGAAATTGATCCGCGGGCCACAGGTTGTGCATCCCTATTTTAAAAGTTCAATCAGTATTATAACATGGTGTCCACATCTTGGTAAATCAGGGAGTGAAAAATGGTCAGAGAAAATCATGAGAAGTAGCAATTTATTGGTGAAAATTGGCCTTTAGTGAGGGAGGAAAGAAATATTCTTTATTTTAACATAATTTTGTTATTCTGTTCATAGATGGGAGTACGAGCACTTTTTTAACAGCTGCTGTAGCGTACATAAATCGTATGCAAAGTCTTTATTTTGTTAGGCATTGTAGTTTTCAAATAGATAAAGAGATTGTTTGAGTATTAGTGTTGGTCTAATAACTCTTAAAGGGAGTGAAGGGGGGGGGGGGGGGCTTGTACGTTGTCTCTTTTTTTCTTACTTTTACAATTTTAATTATTTTATAAAATTCTTTAATAGTTTAAAACTCTTTTTTTTTTAATGTAAAACAATTTTTAGTTTCATGCTATTTTGAGCTTATCAATGTGAACTCATATTAAAAATATGCTATGACATTCTATTTAAACATTTATGTGCATGCTAATGCTAAGTCAGGGATATTTTGTCAAATTAGTCAGAGAAAGTCGGAGAAATCAGAAACAATTAAATCGGAATTTCTGTGGCCATCATGTATGTGATTTTATTGTTATTATTGAAATAAACATTTAGCTTAAAATTTGTTTCTTCCTAGGTTATACGTAAAGGATGGATGTGCATCCATAATCTAGGTATAATGAAAGGGGGCTCCAGAGATTATTGGTTTGTCCTGACATCTGAAACATTGTCATGGTACAAGGATGAAGAAGTAAGTTTTCTGACAGCCATATTTGATTTTGCATAGCTTGACCTCCAATAATATTTTAATATTGGAAGTGATTAATAATATTCCTTATCAAATATATAGACACAAAATTTTACTATAATCATATACAGGGTGTCCCAAAAATGACTGAGTTTGTCAATTTTTAAAAAACTGAACGCAATAGAAATGTATCATTTGCGGCCTTATGTTTGGGAAACCAGGGAATTTTATCTTACCAATTTACAAATTTAGTTAACATTTTTACCAAAAGATGGCACTGCAGGTATGCGAGAGCTGCAGAGAAATTGAATTCGTCACATCTTCATTTGCTACGCAATCTGTTAGTGAGTGCTTTTGAAAGAGTATATACTATTGAAAATGGTTTATTTGTTGGTACAGTGAATATTTCTTGTTTTCGAATATCACCGCTATTTTGCAGTGCCACCTTTTGGTGAAAATGTTAACTAAATTTGCAAATTGGGGGGATAAAATTCTCTAACATAAAAGTTCCTTCACAAGTTTCCTTAACATAAGGCCACAAACGATACATTTCTATCGCATTCTGTTTTTTTTAAAATTCACTTTCAAAATCCATCAGTCATTTTTTGGATCAGTCACTCTTTGATCTTGGATTCCAATCCGGAGGGATTGGCCACCGATGTGTGAGAGTTGCCTCCTCTTTATTATAAGTATTTTTCCATTGGATATGGATTTTCAATCAGTGTTTAGGCTATTGTTTTTTAATATTTTTTACATGATTGTTGGAGGAGAGGGAGGGCTGTGATTCCATAGCCATAAATCTAGTTGGAATGCCTTGTAAATTTGGCTGAAGGGTCTTAAATTTGTCTTTGTTGTCCAAAGTGGAGACAA
Organism: Maratus michaelseni; assembly: GCA_963931845.1. Lineage (NCBI taxonomy): Eukaryota > Metazoa > Arthropoda > Arachnida > Araneae > Salticidae > Maratus > Maratus michaelseni. The sequence continues at coordinate 260,854,331 of OZ007587.1, read as the reverse complement.
GATGTTTGCTGATAGCCTAGTTTTCAGTACTAGCCACATTGTGCAAAAGCTACTTAACAGTGCCTGTGCAGAAATCTATACAACAGCGCATTTACGTATTAAAAGTAATATGATTTTTGCTTCTTTTCATTAAATTTGCCCAAGTTCAAAATTATCTGATATTTAACTTATAAATTTAGTGTTATGGAATTTTGTAGATCTATTAAAATATTTGTTGACAGGATGTTTCCAATTTTTTAGCATCATTTGTGCAATACACCTGGTACATTTTATCATTAAGAATTAAAATATTTTTTAAAGTTTTACTGTTAGTTAGTTACGTTAGTTAGTTATGTTAGTTTGCTTTTCAGATAATTGTTCGGTCTCTAATTTATCATACTAATCAACATTCTTTCAAACACACATGCATATAAAATGCTATTTTTCCATCAAGCATACAGTTATTATCATAGTAGCTGCTTTTGTGCATGCTACTGTATGAAAATGCCCTTAGTTCATCAATACTCTGTTTGATGATCTTATAATTAAAAATAATTGTTATCAAACTAGAAAATTCAGTAATATTAACCAAAGCAAGTGACATTATTAGTAAAAGTAAAAATTATGTTAAATAGTATGAATTTTACACATGTCCCATCTCTTACAAAATATTAGTTTAAATATACACACAAAAATTTAACACAAAAAACAAATTAGTTTTTAATAAGAAAAACTTTGGAGAAAAAGAAAGGAAAAAAACTGTTCTTTCAACATGAAATTAATTTTCTAAAATCACAAACCCTATTTGGAATCATCATAACCAGTATATTACTAAACTGTTTTACACACTTTTATTTAACTTACTTTGTACTCTGTTTTTCATAGAAATCTCATATCTAATGACCTGATTTTGTTCAAATTTTGTACATAAGCTCATTGTTGGTGACAGTGCAATATTCATCTAGTTTTAGAACCATGCCAAGGCCGGTCCAGTGATAAAAATTTCTTTTATGTTTTTGATTGAAATCACATACCTAATAAATTGATTTTGCTCAAACTTTGTGCACAAGATCATTGATGATGACAACACATATTTAAACACTTTCAGGGACAGACTCCAGGAGCAAAGTTTTCTGTTACATTTTTGAAATAACATATCTAATGAACCAATTATGTTCAAATTCTACATAAGTCTTGACAATGCAAATTCAATGCATTATATTTTGGATTAAAAGTTTTTCTTATTTAAAAATTTAAATGTAGTGTATTTACTTGATTATTCATATATTATGTAGTACCACCTTTCACAGAAAATGAATATTGATTAATGAATTGCATGCTAGTATGATTAATGTAAAAAGGTGCAATTTAATATATTATATAAATGTGTTAGAAACCAAAGCCGCCTTTTTTTTTCTTTCTATTTAAAACTTATTGTGTTCAATACTGAATGCATCATCAATGAGTTTCGTTTTTTTTTTCTTATAGATATTAATTAAAAAATGTGGCATTGTATGTAGTTTGTTGTAAATATCATATGTTCCTTAAAATTATTTTTCATAAATACTAAAAATTTATTTGACTGCTGTTTAAAAATGATTATTTAATTTCCTGTAGGAAAAAGAAAAAAAATACATGTTGCAACTTGATGGATTACAAGTAAAAGATATCGAATCTGGCTTCATGTCAAAACGTCACACTTTTGCCTTGTTCAATCCTGAAAATAGGTAAATATAATATCATTATCAATGGCTTTTTACAGTGCTTTTGTGTATTCGATTAAAGATTGTGTTTAATCCTCTCTCTTTCATGAAACACATGTCTTATCATTTAGATTGATTATATATAGACATCAATATTTGTTTTTCCCTGTCACATTATATAGAATTTTTTATGTAGATAATAAAATTATACAAACTTCATTTCAAATTTTTTATTTTTATTTTTAGTTGGATAATAAATTATGCTTTGTGCTGTATGAAATTGATCTCCCTTCCCCATCCTCTTACAAGCAAATGTTATAAAATACAAAATGACCATTATTGCACCATACTCTTGATTAAATTATCTTTCCATTGATATGCAATTTTATGTCTTTACTTCGAAATTAAGTGTTGTTATGAAGCATCAAAGTTATAAATAGAATTTTTCCAAAAAGTTTCTACAATTTTGGCTACTACTGTGTGCGTAGTTACTTTGTTACTATGGTATGAATTACAATAGATTTAATTGAATATAAATTTTAAATGAGATACTCCATAAAAAGCTACTGTTTACAAGTTTTATTGCTTACTTTGTTAGAAGCTGAAGGAATTTTTTTAAGCTTCTTTCATTTATATAATAGGCAATATATTTAGAAATATTGCAAATTATATATTTTTTCTTATATTTTAATACTTTATTTTAATACTTTTTTACATCATTTTAAAAATTAGAAAAATTTAGGATTTTAATCTGATTTTTTAAAAAATAATCTTATTAATAAAGTCAGACGATTTTAAAAAAATCATCTGATTTTAATCACCTGATTAAAATTTGTTGCTTTAAATAACATTGACTTAAATAATAATAACAATAATAAAGTTTTATAGTCTAGCTTTAGTTCATTTAAACTATATATAAATCAAATTGCATATACCCTTCTTACTCATCCAACATGAGAGGGAACTGTGACTATCTTTGTAGATTTTCACGTCCTTCAAGTTTTGGTAGAGCAAGTGTGGGTCGGGAAAACCTGATTTAAGGCCTAGGACCTGGCTCCCTTTTGGGTGCCCAGCTCCAAAGCTGTTGGGGGACCAAAGCTCGTCCCCAAGTGTAATGTGGTGGCCTCCCAAGAGGGTGGGAGCCACCACAAATTGCAACGACCTATGTCATCCTTTCACTTGGGTTTAATGAGGGTGGTCAGCAGGTGGTGGTGCCCGACCGGCAGTAGAGCATGCAGGAGGTCGTGCTCGTTAAAAGTTCCTCAGAACTTGGGTACAACCTTTGACATACCTGACTGGCACCCTCAGACGCCTAGCGCCGCAGCTCAGTTTTTATACCCTTCTTACTCTAATCTATTTCTTTTACCTTCAAAATCAAACCCATTTAACTAGGTTTGCCATACACTCAAAAACAACCAGCAGTACTATAAAACTAGATGTGCATGATATACTAGCTGTTACCCGTGACTTCGTTCACGTAACATTAAAAGAAGAATAAATACATTAATCAAGCAAAATATTTCACCCCCAATAATTAAAAACGTAAATAATTAACTAACTCTTTATCACATTTCATAGGAGAAAATACGGTATTTCTTTGTTATAAGGGCCTTGACATAACTCAGTTTTAAAAAAGTACAATTTGTTAAAAAACAAATGTCAGTTTTACCTGATAAACCATTTTACTTTTAACGACTTTGAGAAACGTTTTAACAGCCATTATTTTAAAATAATTCATTGGAAATAGTATATGTTTTTTCTTTAAATTCAATTCTTGTGAATATGGAGAAATAATTCTACACCTAAATGCAAGGAGCTTCAATTGCAAAGTTTTTTGCCACCCAAAATTACATGCAAACGTAACATTTACATGTGTTACGTTTGCATGTAACAGTAACAGTTACATGCAAACGTAACATTTACAATTGCAAAGCTTTTTGCAAACCAAAATTATATGTAAACATTACTTTTGCATGTAATTTTCAGTGCAAATTAACATTTATTAGGGTTCAAATTAAAAATAATTTGGGTGCAAATTAGATGTAAATGTTACGTTTGCATGTAATTTGGGGTTGCAAAAAGCTTTGCAATTGCAAGTGTTACGTTTGCGTGTAACAGCAAATTTGCCTCCTTGGTTTAATCTATAGCTGAAACAATTCTTAATTTCTTGACAATATGCTGACAGACGATTTTTGTTCTGCAGAATAAATTAATTCATAAAGTTTGAATATGTGACAATATGTTTTTAATTTTCGGAAATTTTACTGTAATCAAGATTTTTTTTTTCACGAACTATTCAAATTGAAAATAAATTCTTTTTTTAGTTTTAATGAGAAAATGGCATAAAAATATATTAATCCGTTTTAGTTCTTCTTTTTTTATCCACAAAATTGGAGTAATTTAATTACCGTTTTTAGAGAAATTTCGTTAAAATTTACAAAAAAAAAAAAAAATTAATATCTCGGAATCTAATTCAAAATTTAAAATCTCAGAGTTTATATGACATCCTCGGATCAATGATGGTGTTAAGTAAATCACAATGCATTAAGAGTAGTAGTTGCGAAATACAAACAGACAGTCAGATTTTAAAATAATAGACTTGTGTTCAATTTTCTTTTCCTAATAATCTTACTGATGCTTGTATTATTAATCACAGAGTTTAGAGAATACATAGATATGAAATGTTTATGTTTGGCGTGATGCTGAAAATGCAACCCTACAGATGGCGCAAACAACTAGCGGTTTGCTTTGAAAACCTCTTTCCGTCCAATGAAGTCAGCCCTTGGGCATAATGATTTGAGCGATAACCAGCTTCAAGCCGATTTAACGGTTCACTGCCTCCCTATTCTTTCACTGTACTCTGTGATTATTAATGTATGAAATTGATTCACGCTCCATTTGAAACACATTTGAAAATTCCCGTTTTATTTGAAATATGACGTCACTTTGGTCCCAGAGAAATCTCTTTTCAATGATATAATTCTTGTTAATTTTCTTTTCCGGGCAACCATGACGGGAATTTTATCAGAAAACTCACATCTGTATGTAACTGATATTCAAACTTATTATTAATCAGTATAAAAAAAATATTTCAGTTATTCATCCTAAATATGACGTCTATTATGTATATACTTTGATAATACACTGATATTCATGCTCCTTGTAATATTACGAATATTTGAAAATACATGCTTTATTTATGACGTCATATTTGTTCATGCCAAGGAGGATCCTTTTCATTGTTCCATGGTCCAAGCGAAATCTTTTTTAATAATAAAGTTATTGTTCATTTTTCCTTCTAATTATTACGCAGTTTTTGACAGAAAATATCTTCTCAACGTAACCGATATTCATACTTCATGTATAATAAAAAATACTCCATATTTTTGTTTAAAATATCACGGAAATTCATCTTCTTTTGAATTCTTTTTAATTTTCATTTTTCATGTGAAAATCTTTCAATTGAAAATTAATTGTTGAGAAAAAATTATTTTTACGCGTTTTTATTTATTGGCAACGATTAAAGTACTAGCAACGATAAAGTAAAATGGTTAAATTTTATGGAAAAAATGTCCATTTATTCTCTATGAAAATAACGAAATTTTGAATTATTAAGAAATATATTTGAATAAAATAAACAAAAACCAGCCTATATTCATTTGAGGGTTATAATCAACCTGTATGCAAAGATACAGTATCATTAAATGCTCCATTTTTACGCTGGCTTCAGCCTAACATTTGCACACAATCGGATTTATAATATTATTAGGATATTGGGAAGCTTATTTATTTTTTCTTCATCTCTTCATATGGACAGTATGAACTCTGCCTTTTTTTTTAGTTTCTGACTTGCACATCAGCCTAACTTTCTGTGACTGTCTCTGTCTCTGATTTCATTATGATTTCATTTTTATATCATTTTCGTTCAAGGAGCATGTAACTGTTTCTGTGGAAATAGGCTGCAAGAAAACAAAATTGAATCTAGTTATGCCAAGGAGGAATGATTTTCTAATATCAAGCACTTGGTTATAGATAAATAGCTGTTTTAAAATAGCAATTTGTTCATGTTATGGATGATAGCTTACATTGTGAAAAAGAGAAAAACTGGATGGATTAAAAAAACATTCTTTCTCTGTAGTAGCACATTGATTTTAGATGCATGGAACATAATTCCTAATGATTTAGTCAATCTTTTCTCACATGAGATATTTTTAATGGCATGAATGAAATTGGTGATGACACTTTCTATGCCAGTGGCAGAAACACAGTCACGGACACACTTAGTCGCGAACAAAAAAAATCTCTTGCGGACAATTTTTGTCTGCACTAATGAAATTAATTTTTAAAAAACTGTCCCCAACTTGTGAGTTTCGGCAAAGGATCACGGTAAAAACACACGATTATCGTCAAAAGATCGCAATAAAAACACTCTATTTTCGTCAAAAGATCGCGGTAAAAATACTCTATTTCCGTCAAAGGACCACGGTAAAAACACGTGATTTTCGTCAAAGGATCGCGGTAAAAACACGCGATTATCGTCAAAAGATCGCGGTAAAAACACTCTATTTTCATCAAAAGATCGCGGTAAAAACACTTGATTTTCATCAAAAGATTGCGGTAAAAACACGTGATTTTCGTCAAAGGATCGCGGTAAAAACACCTGAATTGCGGAAAAGGATCGCGGTAAAAATACCTGAATTGTGGAAAAGGATCGCGGTAAAAACTCTGAATTTTGTCAAAAGATTGCGGTAGAAACACTCAAATTTCATCAAAAAATCACGGTAAAAATACGCAAATTTCGTCAAAAGATCGTGGTAAAAACACACTATTTTCGCCAAAGGATTGCAGTAAAAACACACGAATTTCGGCAAATGATCGTGGTAAAAACACTGAATTTCATCAAAAGATCGTGGTAAAAACACGTGAATTTCGTCAAAAGATCATGGTGAAAACATGCAAATTTCATCAAAGGATTGGGGTAAAAACACACGAATTTTGGCTGAATTTCGGCAAAGGATCGCGGTAAAAACACGCGAATTTCGGCAGAATATCACGGTTTAAAAAAAAAAAAAAAAAAAAAAAAAAGTGTTTATCAAGCGATTGTGGAAAAAAATAATCGTGAGTATCGTCAAAATTTACTGCATAAAAAGACTGCTAAAATATTGAAACCTAGTTCCTTTTACTAATGTCTGAAAATCGTCGCAAAACGAGAAAAAATGCTAAAAATTGCATAAAAAATTTCAAAAATAGATGGAATTCCAGATTCCTTTTGCTAATGTAGAAAATTCGCTGAAAAAAACCCATAAAAAATTAAGAAAACTAGTCCAAAAGCGGGCTTTGAGGTACATAACTTCAGACAAAACAACATTTCAGACTCCTCCTGCCATATCTTGCAGCTCTGCACTTAGCGGTCTCTTAAAAAAATAAGACAAACATCTATGTTTAATATATAAATTTTTAGATCTGAAACAATATACAGAACCAACTTTTAAAAAATTAGGTAAACCCGAATCCAACCTTCAGGAATCTAAACTCCTCGAACTGAAAACAGTGTTAACCTGATCTACAGCTGATGCAGGATTTTAATTAAGACATTTTTCTCCAGAAGGATTTTCTGTAGCTGCATCAGGGGAGGGAAATTTTTCCTCCCCCCCCCCCCCTAGCTTATCCTTCCCATTTTAGAAATCCCACAAGAAGTGAGATGATGAAACAATATGTAACATAAAAGTTATAAGCAAAATTAATGAGAATGCATCAAGCTTATCATATTTTAAATAAAATGATAAATTCCTAGTTTAATGTATTATTCATTCATTAAAATTACATGCAAAATTTGCAGACAGATTATGAAATTTTAAAAGCTTGTCGCAGACAGCTACAGAACTTTCTGCCACTGGGCTTTCTATAAACAATACAGCAACAAAGTCACATCCAAAAGCAGAAATGAAGATTCATGCAGTAAAATATCTGTGAATGTAAATGAAGATATGTTTAGAAGCAACGAATAGTTTATTGGGAAAATGTGTTTAAAAAAATGAAATCAAAACTCATAGTATTTAGTATATTTCATGATTATTTTTATTATTGCATGTTACATATGAAATTTTTAAGAAAAATCTGTATTTTCACAACTATGAAATAAAATGTATTTTAGATATAAGCAAATATGTAAATATTTTTGTATGCCCATGAATTATTCATTTACATTATATACTTATTAATGTATGCATGATTACTAATGAAAACTTTAAGGGAAAATAGTTAAAATTGCTTATGTGGCTTTTTTCGCCCAGAGTTTCTATTTTACTAAATGCTTTATTTGTTGTAGAAATGTTTACAAGGACTATAAGCAGTTAGAGTTGTCATGTGAAAGTTTAGAAGAAGTGGATAGTTGGAAAGCTTCTCTGCTTCGAGCTGGGGTTTATCCAGAAAGAACTTCTTCTGAAGCTCCCAATGGGGAAGAAGGCCAATCAGAAGGATCCACCTCTATGGACCCCCAGTTGGAACGCCAAGTGGAAACTATTCGCAACCTTGTGGATTCTTACATGAAAATTATTACTAAAACATTCCGTGACTTAGTTCCAAAAACCATCATGCATTTGACAATTAACAGTGTTAGTATATTATTTTAATTTCTTTCATATTTGGCATTCGCCGACCCACTTGCCATTGTCTAACCCAGTGGTTCTAAAATCTTGGTCTGCAGACCCCCTAGGCATCAATGGTGCATCTTTAGAGGATTTGTGAAGGTCTTACCTTCAATTTAAAGTTTTCACTTATCTGGAATTGAAAGAAATTTTGTAAGTAAACTGAACTGTAAAACTTAAAACATTACAAAATACAGTATTCTTAGTTTATATATCTTTATTAATTTATATATCTTGCATCGGATATTATGAGGATAAAATCCTGGGTGTTCACGAAGACTGACTTTGGAGCATTCCATGTCCTTTTTTTTTTGTGTATGTGTTGTAGGTTACTACTGTTTTATCAATTCTATTGTATCCTCAAACTAAAACAACCATGCTAAACCGAAAAAAAAAAAAAATTCCCTCATGTTTAATGCATAGTTTATATTTTAACAGCTTATAAGTTAAGACCAGAAGGACCCGTGCAAAGCTTTCGCACTGCAATCTTTGAGATAATTTCCTGGTACGTTTTAGCGCTAATTTTTAATTCTGATTTTTTTTAAAAATTCAATCACCGCATTTTAACGAAATATAGCTGTATTTTCTCAGAAACTTGTTCAAAAACTTTTCGAATACCTCATTCATCCTAGTATGTTTTGTATGTGTAAAGAAAAAAGGGTGTTGACAAATGAAATAATATATATAATGATTGCTTGTGCGAATAGATTGCCAGAAAATATTTTGCCAAATTTTCTTATCTCGCCAAGGTTATTTCTCCAGGTTGTCAAGACCCCTATACTGAAAAAAAAAAAAAAAGAATTATAAAAAAATTTAAACACTGAATCAGATGTTTGGGGAATTTATATGCCAGCATGGCACAGATGTCATATACTCACCACATTGGCAAGATTTTTTCTCCCGCCAATTTGGCGAAAATTTTGTTTTTGAATATTAGTTACAAATAGCATACAATAATAGCACGTGATATTTTATTTCAATATAAAAGTAAAATAACGTAATAAATGAAATAACTTCTATTATTTTAAAAAAGGAAATACAAATAAATAAATAATAGTTTGATATAAATAAATGTGGATATACATAATAACAATAATTTATAGAATTAAAATACGAAATAAAGTAAATAAACAACGTTTAAAAAGTAAATAAACGAAGTAAACAAACAAAAGTAAATAAAGTTTTCGCCAAATTAGCGGGGGGAAAATCGCACCAATGTGGTGCGTATATGACATCTGTGCAGAAAGCATTTCCTCAGATTTTGCAAAACTGTTAAAGAAATGTCTTAAATACGTAAATCAATATTTGGTACACCCCTTTTTTGAAAGCCTATGGGGACTTAAACATGGGGCGTTCAAACTTTGTGGTCCAGAAGCCATTTAAGTGACATCAGACTTCACTGGCATATTAACAGCTTAATGAAATATTAAAAAATAAATATTTACAATTTTTGTAAATTCTAATGAAATGTATATTTGGAAGTTAATCCTTAAATTACGTAATCTACTGGTGCTCCGATTACGATACAGTATGCATATAAACAGCCATGATTAAACAAAGAAAACAAATAAACAATAGGTGACGCACGCGTAAAAATTAAATTAAAAACCCGATTAAAAGCTCTATATTTTTTTCAAAAACCACGCGCAAGAAATAAATTAACAATCATATTTTAATTGCATTAGAGGATGATGTCATATGATAATGCAGTATTTTATTTTTGTGGCAACACTGATTTCAGAAAACCTTTCATTTCATTTATGAAATCAATGTCGATTTAATTTTTAATTAACAGCAATTTTTAATCGAAAAACATGTTTTAAAAAAATGTAAATGTCCTATGTCAGAAGCCGGTTCAAAAACCTTTCATATGGTATCTCATTCGTTGTTCTGCGTTTCATATTTTCTTAGAAAAAGGGATGTTGACAGGAGAAATAATATATATATGATAGAAGGATTTATGAGTCACATGTAGGACATTTTGTCCTTTTTTGTGGATTGCCACCTTTATTCAAAAAGGGGGTCCATGGTAACTGAGAGACTAAGAACTGCTGTCTAACTTAACTGTTTTTAAATAACAAACAAAAATTAAAAAAGTTTTGTGTTGTGGAAGATTATCAAATTTTGTAGATATCTGTAGGAAAAAAGAGGGCATACCATTTTTAAAATGAAATTATATAATGCATTTTATATTCAGTTATAATGCATTATATAACCGCATTTTTAAAATGCAGTTTATTTTTTATATATGATAGTGTGTTTTAAATTTTGTAGTCTTGCGCATTACAGCTATTGAGTTAGATTGCGAAAAGGTCAACTTTCCAAATCTCTCCCCTCACCCTACCCTCTTTTTTAAAAATTGTGTTTGCTTCTTTGGGGTTTAAATTTTTTTTTAAATTTTCTTTTTATGAAATTAGTATTTTTTAATTTGTTTATGGGGCTGGGCTATTCTTCACTTATGTGTTTAAATTTGAATAATTATCTCCATACTGCTTTCTGGTTCAAAGTTTTCTTCCATATTTTGAAATTGTAGCATAAAATTTTATGCAGACAATTTGATCAATTACATCGATTTGCTCTTTTTTCATTTATGAAAAATTTGTCATTAAATAAAGGAAATATTACCATTTAAAAAAAGTGATAGCAATCAGAATTAAAAAAATACCCAACTGGGCAACACTGCAACCTACTGGCACATTCCTGTTTGACCTTGAAGCATGTGATGTGCATATCAACCGATAATGTTTTTTTTTTTTTTTTTTTTTTTTCGATTAATCATGGGTGTAAGGTGTGATGATAGGTAGGCAAGTCAGCAAGTTCCTTTGATTTTAGCAAGGAAAATTTGAAATGCGCCAAAGAGGTTATAACATACAAGTTGTTCCTAAAATCTTGTAACACATTTTCAAGGGATATAATGTGGTCAAGACAAACATTTTTTGAACAAAAAACACCACAATCCACTTATTCCATCAAACATACAATAAAAAATATAGGGTATGTCACTACAAGCTGAAACTAAATTTTTGTTTCCAACTTTAACAATAACGAAGATATTTTAGTTAGATTTGCATCATATTAATTTTGCTTGTATGAAATGTGATGATATCATTGGAAGTTACTGAAAGTCGGTCAGTGACATAGTATAAGTATACTTTCATCTGCATTCTGAATAAAGGAACGTTTAACTCAGTGTTGTTTGGATATGAATGGTGGCAATTTCCAGCACTTCTCATCATTTTACAATATTTCACAGAAATAAAAGTAACTGTTAACAATAAAGTTACAATATCTTCCTTATTGTTAAAGTAACAATCAAAAATCCAAGATTGACCTAGAATAAGATATACTGTGTTTTTGACTGAATAAGTGAATTGTAATCTGGGTTTCCAGTACAAACATTGTCTGTCTTGATGTCCATTATCACTACTAAAAGTTTTTTCCTTTTTTAGAACCATTTTGTTTGCAAAAAAGCCAGAAACAGATTATTTACTAAATAATGTTCAGGAATTCCCATTTGTCCATCATTAAATTTCTTTGAAGGTTGTCATTAAATGGTGACACCTTTCAAATAGCAAATAAATGTAAAAGCATTCTCTTTTACATAAATAGAATTCTAATTGTTCTGAATATCTCTATTAAATGATTGTTAAAAGCAGAAGTTGTGTAAGGTTTTAAAAAATAGTTTTTAAAAGTTTTTGTTTTAAGTATTCAGTTTGGGAGAACCAAATGTTCGGCAGACCGAATACCGAACCGATACAGAATATTCGGTGCATCCCTGATGTAAATCATGCTCCTGTCGAGACACTCTAAAATGATTGTGTCGAAATATCAAAGTTTAGTTACTTTTAGCATAGAAAAAAGATAGTCTTCAGAAGGCACAAAATGACCTGCAGTCGCAATTTTTTTCAAAGTGGTTAAATTTCGTATTTTTCAAAACCAATTGCATGATCGAAGAGAAGATCTCAACTTTAAAGAGATATTTTTGTGAATCGCTACCTCTGAGATCAAACTCTAGAGGAGCATTACCAAAAGGAAGAAAAATCAAGCATGTAAATTACCCTTTTTGGAAAACAATTTTCAAAGGTTTAACAACAATATTTTTTCAAACTGATTGTGACGTTTAAGGTGTAAACGTATGAAATTTAAGAATGTCTTCTTTTTTGCTGTTTCCTGAACGGTTTGGTCAATGGATTTTATAATATTCAGCCAAAAAATAACAGCATTTGGTTCTTCCCTTGTACGTGTTCCAGAAAGCAGGGACTGAGCAAATTTTCAGAAAAAGGAATTAATTTTTTATGAGTTTTTGATTAATATCTTGACTGATTAATAAAAATTAAAAATTTGAGTCTCAAGTGCATCAGAACCTGCCTTAGACTGTCCCCACCTAAATTTTCAGACTTCTATTTGCGTTAAATTTTGCTAGCCATCTCTGACATACACACAGAGACAGAGCAAAACTTTCTTTTATTAGTATAGATATCTTAAAATACTTGACATCCTACTACAGATCCTACTTAATTTATTTATAATTTATTAATAATGATACTTGCATGGTAGTACTACTTTGTTCTTCTAAAATTTTGCTATTTTTTTTAGTTTACTTTCATAACTGTAATATTTCTTAAATTTATATCATTTTTCTATTTTAATTACATTTCCTTTTTCATTTGCATTTCAGACGAAGGATTTTATTTATTCTGAACTCTTAGCACATCTGTATTCAGCTGGAGATCAGGTATGTAATATTTGACACATTCTAAATTTTAAAATGATTTTATCTTTCCTATTTGTCATTGTTTTGATTTAAAAAAAAATCTGCATTATATAACTTTATAAATGACATTTGTAATTAACATAAAAGTCATTTCCTGGTATTAGTTTTGAAACTCTCTATTTAGTCTTACATGAAAATAGTCTCAAATTGAACTGAAATCCAGATATCCGTATTTCCATCTTGCTTGGTTCAAGTGCAGACCAAGGATGTCGAACCTATGGTGCACAACAGGATATTTTTGGCACAGCATTGATTGAGGCTCTAAATCATGATTGAATGAAATTACACAAGCTGAACTTGTCTAATTTTTAAATAAATAATGTAAAAAATTCTGAAATTTAAAAAAATTGAATTTTAATTTTATGAATTCCAATCAATTTCAATATAGGCATAAGAATTTATCAAATTAAGAGATTGGAAGAATATTGAAAAAAAGTATTATTAGGCATATTATAAAGCAAGAATGTACACGTGAGAATATTATGGTGACTTGGTATGAAATTTACCATTTTGCCATTTCCCTCTTCTACCTATGCCTGTAAGTCATTATTTTTTAAAATGAATGATATCAAAAACTCAAATAGAAACTATTTGTTAGATGACACCTGTTCAACTTGAATTTTGTTAAAAGTAACCAGTACCAGATATAAACCTGATATTAATTGTTTGGCATCAAAGATGCAATAATAAAAATTGCATTGACTTTTTTTATTGCTTTCTAAAAGATAATTCTTACTATAATTATTACTAGGGAATCTAACCCGGGCTTCCCGGTTTACTGAACATAGGCAAAAACCATTTTTTTCTAATTCTAATAGATTTTTCATATTTAATACATATTTTTTAAACTGATTCTTTAACAATGTAAAAAATAATTTTTATAAGAAAAATATCAATAATACATTCAAATAAAATTTCGAAATTTAATAAAGCGATACTTTTGTATTAGCCGCATGCCAGGTAAAGGTGAAAATAAGGAATTTTGCTTAGTAGCCACTGCCGGTAGGTTGAATTTTTTTAGTAGCCAGTTAGTGGTGAGTGAGAATAATTTCTTTAGTAGCCAGTAAGTACATTTGTCATTGAATAATTAATTTAAAACATATGCAATTAGTTTACAGTAAAGTAATTTATGTACTAAATAAAAATAATTTAGTTTATATTGCTTTGAATAAACTTGAAATACTAATTTCCAATCTATTTTAAATTTTAAAAAAGGTTAACAGCAAAGTTATACACAACATGCTTATGTAACTAACTACATAAGTCTCACTAATCTTAGGTACTTATGTAGCTAACTACATAAGTACTTAAATATATATATATATATATATATATATATATATATATATATATATATATATATATATATATATATAATTGTCTAGAATTAAGATCTGACAATAATAAAATAGGTATGTTTATACTAGGAATGCACAACCTGTGGTCGGCAGGCCAAAAGCGGCCCGCAGTGACCCTAAATGCCAACATCTCCAGAAATTGCAAATTTCACCAATTTGTCGCGAAAAAAAAAATGTAAATTTTGTCCATAGGTCAAATAAAAACATCATGAATTTAGCCGATCGGACGTGAAAAATCGTGAATTTCGTCGATCGGGCGCATAAAAATCGTGAATTTAGCCGATCGGGCACGTAAAAATCGTGAATTTAGCCGATCGGGCGAATAAAATTCATGAATTTAGCAGATCAGGCGAGTAAAAAACGCAAATTTAGTCAATGTGACGCATAAAAATCGTAAATTTAGCCGTTGGAATGGGTAAAAATCGTGAATTTAGTCGATGGGACGCGTAAAAATCGTAAATTTAGCCAATGGAACGAGTAAAAATCGCGAATTTAGCCGATCAGGCGCATAAAATTCGTGAATTTTGTCGATCGGGTGTGCAAAAATCATGAATGTCGCCGATCGAGCGTGCAAAAATCGTGAATTTCGCTGATCGGGCACGTAAAAATCGCGAATTTAGCCGATAAGGTGCGCAAAAACCACGAATTTTGTTGAAAGAGTCGGATTGTGGACATCGACAAGCCAGTAATTTTTGTGAGTGGCATCCCCTTATAAAAGTTGTGCACCCCTAGTTTATATAGTAAATAATAACCCACAACATGATATACATTACACATGCACAACCTGTGGCCCGCGGACCAAAAGTGGCCAACATCTTCAGAAATTGTGTATTTCGTCAATTAGTCCAGGAAAAATTGCAAACTTCGTCATTCTGAGCGTAAAAATCATGAATTTCCGTCGTTCGGGAGCGTAAAAATCATTAATTTCGGAGATCGGGCATGGAAAAGTCAAGAATTTCGTCGATCGGACGTGGAAAAATCAGAAATTTCGTCGATCGAACGCGAAAAAATCCTGAATTTCGTCGAACGGGAGCGAAAAAAACATGAATTTCGGCGATCGGGTACGGGAAAACTCAAGAATTTTAGAGAAAAAAGGATATCGGAAAATCCTGCATTTGGACGGCATATTTTTAATCGCCAGTTTTTCAAGTTTAATCGACGAGTGGCGACTGGCGAGTGCTTATTTTCACCTTTAATGCCAGGAGTTAACAGACAAAGGAATTGTCCAAGATTTCGCTGCTTACTGCAGGTGTTTTATTCTGAAAATTTCAACTGCTTAAGTGCATAGTTCGAGAACATGTCTGTTAAATTTGCATTTTAATTATTTTATATTATTATTAATATTTTGATGAAGTTTTAATTTCGTTCTGCAATATTAGCCGGGAATAAATGCGGAACCATTTATATTGTTTTAAATGGAAACGGATTAATCTTTCGCAATCGGACTGCACGTGATAGAGATAGATTTGAAATTAATTCATGCTTGGAAATTACTCCAAAAAAATTATGAAAAATCAGTAAATTCAAATACAGTTTTTAAAAAAAAATCATTTTTTTTTTTAATTCGACGGTGTAGAAATTGAAACTGTGCGATGTTTAGAGGTTTAAAAAGATGCAGTGAAAGCGAAATTTATTAGTCAGTTCGTTGCTACCATAAAAATGACTTCAGCAATAATCAGACATGTGTTGGTTTATAAATTTATAATATAGATTATTATCATTAAACCCTATTCTTGACAACATCATTTATGAGTAACTCTCCCTTGACATGGACCCGATTATGTAAGATTAGTCTCAAAATTTAATAAAAGAATTTTATTCTATATTTTTGAATCAAGGCAAAATTTGTCTGAAGTCGCCAGCAAATAAAACTACTATTCCAACAAATAGGGAATCATTGTTTTTTATGTCTTTAAGCATACGGTCTACACATTCAAATACTAATTTACACATCAAGGGTGCTTCATCCCAGACTATTAACTTCGTTTCTCTTATTAATTCGTTAAGGTCAGATTGCTTACTAAAGGCACATGTAGATGTTTCGTTAAAATTTAGCTGTATTTTGAATGTGCTATTCTACCTTTGTCTAATAACAAAGCTGCGATTTCAGACGATGCAACACTAACGCAACCATATTATATGATCTCATAATTTTAAAAACTGCATTAAGTAAAAATGTTTTCCCAGTCCTGGTGCGTCAATAAAATAAACCTTAAATTTTCATTTAAAGCAGCAAGCGAAACTTCATCATAAATTCATTTTTGAAAGTGATAATCCTGGCGCAAACGATAAATAGCCAAATATTGTTTTGAGTCATAATTTTTACATTGAAAAATATTTTTATGTATCACAAACATTCCTTTGATTTTTAAATTAAATTATTTTGATTTTTAAAATTATCGTTCATCAAAACGTTTATTATTACTATTATTATTATTATTTTGTATTTTACATAAAATATGTAAAAGTTTTTTCTTTTACTTTTCAAGGTGTCTGTATTAATTTCTAACTAATAATAGTAATTTTCAATTCTTTAATCAACGGCAATATGTGGTCACCAACAGGGGAATAAAATTACCAATGGCAACCATTAAACACAAAAAAAGTGAAAAATACAATTTTTTAAAAATTTTAAAAGCCATAATAAATCAGCGAATTAAGATACAGTTTTCAAACAAATTCCATTTCGAAGTAGATTTTTTTCCCTATATAACTGTGTAAAAATTAAAAATGTGAGATGTTTAGAAATTTAAAAAATTGCAATAGTAAAAATCACAAAACCGTAATTTCATCGTCAACTGTTGCCATTCGCAAAATGACGTCAGCATTACGCACGCACACGTTTGTCCTTTATAATATAGATAGTGTAATGCTTACATGTATATTATGCATATTTTTAAATTTTCATAAGCAAAAATTCAAGCACATTTGATTCATTAATTTTTATCCACTAATTTATTTATTTTGTTAAAGACACGTCATGCTCACATAGAATATTTTTTGGAAAAAAAGCAAAAAAAAAAAGCACATGGATGTGAAAAGGTTTGCTGTCCCTGTGCTACACCATATGCATAGTTATGCAAAAAAAAAAAAAAAAAAAGAAAGAAAGAAAACACCCATACATTTTAATCGCCAAATTTCCATAGAGAAAATCGAAACTAGCCCTGTTATTGAGAATTATGTCTTTTTTACAATGTATGTTCAAAAAAAAAATGCTGAGGGCCTTTTCCATATAAAAATTGTAACAAACTCATAAAACTTCAATTCACAACTTTTCCTCCCAGGATCATTTGATGCAATTTTTTTTTACTGAAATCATTTGACAAAATTAGCTATTTTTTTCTCGCTACCAATTGACAAAAATCGCGATTTTTTTTTTTGTAACCTATTGACATGCATTAAAAATGAAAATGCATTCTTCAGATGGTACTAAATCTATAATGTTTGTCTATTTACACAAAACATTTATGTGGCAGATGAAAATCGGCTCTCTTTTTTTTTAATCTCTTTTTAGTCTTTCTTTCTTTTTTTTTTTTTTTACATTCTAGTCCTTTTTTTTTATGATTTAGTCTTTTTTAAGAGTGACTCACCATTCCTAGGCCTGTAATTATAATTTAATTGTAGTCTATTGTTTCTACTGTACTTATCAGATTTCCTGAAAATTACGTTCAATTTGGTTGAAATCCCTGCATGCTATAAACAAGAAGCATGTGTAATTTTCTTGAATTTTTTAAAGGAATCTTTATATATTTTCATGAATATATATGCTATTCTTATACAAATGAAATAATCATGTGCTACAGCTACAGATCTTCTGTGCAGTTTATTTTACAGGGTGATCACGAATCATTTTTTATTCAAATCATTTGTTCATTGCCTAAAAACCCACAAAATAAAATTTTTGCTGAAAAATAGGAAGTCAAACATGTTCTTTACATTCCACGAAGTTCCAATAGAATTTGTCAAGATTTTTGTAGATATTCGACAAAACATACAAAATCAAAAGTGTGTGGTGACTTTTGGCCATATAGTGTACCTCTGATTAAATGCAAAGTTTTTCATCTTTGGTAATTTTAACATATATGAGTCATATTGGATCCTCTTTGTATTTTTACAATCTCATTGGGAAATGTTTTGTTTATCAATAAAATTTCTTTTCTCTGTTACTAAATTTTTCTTGCTTGAATCTTTTATATATATATATATATATATATATATATATATAGTGTTAAAACCAAAAGCTTTTTTATTAAGTAATTTATGTTCCTGATTATAGTTTTAAAAATAGCTAAACAGTTTATAGATATATTAATAAATATATTTTTTTTATTTGTGTACAAATTCTCTTTTTACCTAAGGGGAATGCATTTTTTGATTATTTTTTATTCTCACTCATGTTAATGTTCTTGGATTTATGTATATTTTATGTAATTATTTGAATAGCTGCTTGGTATATATATATATATATATATATATATATATATATATATTGAATTTCACATAATTTCAGTCTTCTCTGATGGAAGAATCAATGGAAGAAGCTCATAAGAGAGAAGAACTGTTAAGGATGTATCATGCCTGCAAAGAAGCCTTAACTATTATAGGGGATGTGTCCATGTATACTACCTATTCTCCTGTGCCACCTCCAGTCAAAGATGATTGGCTGAAGGTGTCAACTCCCGAATCACCCAGGTGATTACTATTAAAAAATATCAATATTTTATGTTTACTATTATCGTGTGTGTTTAATATTACTGCTTTCATTTTGTCTAATCAAGACAGATTTTCTAATGATTTTCTTTCTTTTTTTTCACTTCAAATCTGTATCTTTGCTTTCAAAATTATAGATACATTTGTATAATATAAGTGTTCTCTATGACCATGATTGTACAGTGATTGTTGGACTTGGGCCATGAAATTTGGCACCAAGATACTTTCAAACATTTATTTAACTACCTTGAAGTTCAATCTTTAAACTTGAAAAAAAAATTTTAATTATTCAGAAAAAAAATCTATATACAATCAATTCTATCTAGCAATCAATGAGCTAATAAAGATTATGGTTTAGATCAAGATAAGATGCTTTTTAGCATATAAGATGAATCTCAACTTTTATTTGACAGTTTAAAATTTCATTGTTGATAATTGCATGTTTCAAAGTTCATTGTTCTGAAAATATTTTTTTTTTGGATGAATATCCTTCTATATATAAAAAAAAGTAATGGTTAGGAAATGGACCAATGAAAATCTGCGTAGATACCGCGAAACGTATCTGATTGGTCAGAGCTTTATTACTTTTCTTAGGGGGAATTAACATGAAAGTAGAGAATTTAGATAGGATGGGCGCTATTAGGGGGTTTACCAAGGGGAAGGGACCCGGGTCTGTCGCCAAGTTTGGGAGCCAAAAGTGGCACCAACTTGGCGCTATTTCCAGTATTTCGCCAAATTTCCATAGACTCTCATTGAAATCCAATAGCGTTTACTCGCTTGCAAAAAATCAACAAATTGAGATATTGCAATGCAACAAAAATTAATATTAGCTTATGAATAGAGCTTAATTGAACTATTTACATTATTTTTAAGCACAAACACTAACTATTTATAATGCGACCGCAACAAGAAGGCGGGTGAGATCGCCGCTTGGAAGAAGAGTTCATTTTCTCAAAGGTTAGGACGGTGGAAGAGCAAGTATTTAGGGTTGTAATATATTCGAGCGTTCCTGTCTTTGGCGATATACATTCCCCTCTCTGTTTCTCGTCTGTCTCCTCCTCTCACTGATATAATTTCTTTTGTCCTAGAAGGTTGTTATATTCTCAGCTCTTGATTATTATTATCATTATTCTCTATTTAAACTGTTCTTTTCAGAAAAACACAAAATGTCTCGTACAGGGAAAACTTTGCGTTCTGATGAACGTAACATCGTTAATAATGTGCTTAAATTTTTGGAAAATGAAGCAAAATCTTCGTCTCTTTCCATTCCGATTCAGAAAGTACAGGAGCGTACGTCTGCTGCTACTGGCGTTCCTCTTTGAACTATCCAAAGAATTAAACGTGAGTCGAAATCTGCTCCTGATGGAAGGCTTTCAACGCCAGGAAAAAATCGCAGTCGCCCTGCAAAACGGAATGCAGTTTTGGATACTTTTGATTTATGCGTCGTTCGGAATACAGTAAATGAATTTTACGCAAACGCAAATAAAAAAGTTCCAACTATTTCATTATTGTTGCCAGTTTTGCAAAGTAAGATAAATTTCCGTAGTAAAGTAAGATAAAATCCCGGAAAAAAGTGTCTGAATTCAACACTGGCAGTAGGATTTAAAGAAGTTATTATTAAAAAATGCTTGGTTTGAATTTGAGTAGCTGGATTGCATGTTTCGTAACAAAATGTTATTTTCCACAAAGATGTAACAAATTTCACAAAATATATCACAAAAATAACTTATTTTTCACAAAATAACCCCCCTCCCCTCCAAAAAAAAATCTCTGCATCTATCCCTGAACCTATATGGTTTATGCAAAATCAATTTAAATTATATTGAAATACTCGTTTTGAGAATGTTTCTAGGTTGATTGGGTTGGTTATTTGTTACGGCCGATTATCTGCGCTAGGGATGTAGCCCGGTGAGGAGCATGCCCTCCGTGGAGGTCTTTCTAAGGGATCCTAACCCGTATTTACGCAAGGTTCGAAGAAAACCACGGAAAACTCCAAACGGTTAGGCTGACGAGCGCGACAGGGGTTTGAACGCAGCACCTCCTGTCTACCAGCTTTGAGAGCAGAACCTCTCAGCCACTGGTGGGGCAATGTTTTCAGGTATCGCATTTTTGTATTTTAATATAGGTGTATATAAAATCTAGTTAAAATATTCTGAGAAAATAATTTATAAAAACAATTTTTTAGGTAGATTTCGTAAGAAATACTACCTATTACATTTTCACCTAAGTTGGAATTTTCGAAAATTTTTTGCAGATCTATGCCGATCATGACTCCCAGAACCCAAAACCACCCCAGTTTAAAACTTTATCTATCTATCTATCAATCTATCTATGTCACTTGTTTATGGACACGATAACTCCCATAATTCTGCACAAATCTCTTCCAAACTGACACATAAAATCAAGGGGCATGAAAACCAATCGAACCAAGTGTGGGTGGGGGGGGGGGGTGCTTTTGGCGAAAACAGAAAAAAAACCATAACGTCTTAATTATGATACGTATCGAATCCGTTTAAAGTTATTATTACTTCTAGAAAAAAGGCCGAAATTTTTTATATGACAGATTTTTGATACCATTAAAAATGGCCCCAAGGGCGAGGGGAAAGAGTGAGGGGGGTTAGAAGAAAAAAATCCATAACTTCATCAATTCAGAAGATATCAAATCCGCTTAAATTTATTATAAATCCTCTTAATATTATCTAAAACTTTTATACTGACAAGTTTTTTATAGGACCAACCCTTATAGCAAAAAAAAAAAAAAAAAAAAAAAAAAAAAAAAAAAAAGTCCCTGCCGGCTCCGCCTGCAAACAAGTTAGGTTTCGAAGGGGGCGTTTCCAAATGCTGCACCATGGCAAAAAGATCATTTCTTCCACAATTCCCAACAAACAGGCGCCCCACGGTCTGCGTCTTCGAAATCTACCTCTGCCTGTATGTCGAGCCGTCAGGGATTTTTTTAGAATATGATTTAGCCGAGAGATCTTACTCTGACCAAAATATCATGAATATTTCATGTAACACCGGAACATTATACAAATATCTCCATCGCAACTTAATATTTAATAATACATAATGTTCAAATACTTTTAAAGTTTCGGTGTGTGAAAAAGTTTTCAAACTTTTATTTGAAAAAAAAAAAACAGAAAAAAAATATATATATGATATAACATTATGCGAAAAGTATCTTGGATAAAAAAGCACATTTTACTGAAATTTTTTATTTATTGCTTATGGATCAGCTTGTATATTTAATTCACAAGGTCTCTCACTGTGTAAAAACTGTCCTTACCTAAAATACCCTAACAAAAATTTTTCTCAACAATGAATTCACCCAATAAAAATTCACTACTTCATATTTTCCAAGCATTTTTTGCCATATCACGATAGTAAAGAATTTCGAATTTGTATTCTTGTATAACACATATAAATGTAATCTTATTTTCATTCTACATCAAAAGGCGCTAACTAGCCAGATATGGTAATCCGAGTTCAAATAACTTAGTCCTGAAGTTTCTTCTTTCAATCCTCCTTCTTTCGCTAAATCAGTCAAATAGACCCGTCTGGCACCACGTGACTTTGACGTCTCACCCGCCTTCTGTTCGTGGTCGAAGATTACAGTATTCGTTCCTGTCGACCAAATTACTGTCGCTAAATTCTTATATATTAAACGTCAAGATTTTCATTAAGTATGGTCAGAAGTTGGAGAACATTGTTTACAAGGAAGTATTGTAGGAATGCAATAAAAGTTCTATGATGCATTGTCAAGATGTGTATCAGCTAAAAATATGAAGATTTTCATTAAGAATGATCAGAACTTGGAGAACATTGTTTACAACAAAGTATTGTACAAATCCAGTACTATTCAAGATATTGAAATCGAATCATAAAGAAAAATATTTGAAACTTATTTTGGAAATAAATTTGTTTTATTTCACTTTTTTTTATCTTTTTCTTTCACAAATAAGTGAGGTGATAGGCTGGATTTGTTTGGTGATGGATGACGCTGATTTTTATAATAAATTTAGGTTTCATTTAAATTACAACAACAATTACGAAGTGGAATCTAAAAATTGAATGCATAGAAAATAAGCGATCGCGAGGCGATCCAGAATGGAAACGCGAAACGATTACGTCTGGGGTTGGCTAGGGCGCGATTACGCGGGGGATTGGTGAGCGTAGCAAGCAGGTGGGCCGAGCCCCCCTAGTATCTTAAATTTTAAAGAGATTAATTTCTATTTAAAGCACTCTTCTGTTAGTGAGTGTTTAATATTATTATGTATAATTTTGTATATTTTAGATCTCCTTTTCCCTCTTTTTGAAAGATAAAATAAGAAAATCACACTCTCTACAAAAATAATAAATAAGCCATAGGTATATTTTCTATTAAATTTAAAACTAAAAATCAAATTGCTTATTTTTTTTTTAATTAAAAAATTTTAAAGTATGTTTCAAATTCTCATTTCTATTTTATTTATGTATTTATATTTAGTTTCCCTCATATTAAAATTAGCTTTTTAAGCTTGCATAAATTGGAAATTTAACTAAATACATAGTTCTTCTTTCTTTTTTTTTTTTTTTTACTTTTTTCCTTTCATAACTTAATTTTTTATGTAAAGTTATTTATCAGTGACTTTTGGGCTACATATTTTGTTCACATAAGATCTTCTAGCTTTATATGCTCGATGGGACCATATCCTAATTGGGATATGCATCAAAACTAACCAAGCAACTTTTTTAATTTTAAAGTACAGGGTGTCCGTAAATGATTGTCCTGGTTTCCTTACCTCATAACTTTTGATTTAAGAACATGACAATAAATATTATTACATATTCGTGAATTACAACTCTAAAGTTTTTTTAATAACACAAACAAAATATATGAGTAAAGTTGCAACTCAAAACGCTATTAATCAAATAATGATTATAATCAAATAACTAATACAGTCGGACCTCGATATCTCAATCCTCCTTATCTTGAAACCCTTGATATCTCAAAAAAAGAAATTTTCCCTGCATTTTTATCAATATTTTTACGTATTTTCCATAGTTATCTCGAAATATATTTTTCAAAACCCTTGATATATTGAAATTTTTTCCACAGAAATTAGTTTTAATTGTCTGCTGCAGAAACAGTTTGATCTAGATGCCGGTTTCACATTCTTTTATCCCTTTGTTGATACAAAGACTTAAAGGATGAGAATGGAAGGCTTTATAAACCGCAACTAACAAAACTACACTGGAAAGTACGTTGAAAGGAGCGATCCAGTCACATGCTTGCTGCATTGCATCCGCCAAATTATTTTGTGGTAAACCTAAAATAACACCAAAGGAGGGGGAGGATATATCCTTGTCACTGGCTAGAAGGAGCATTCCTCGCACCATTCATCTGTTTTGAAACAGGTGCACTTTTTTGACGATAAGGGGTTTGTTTCTTTCTTTATTTCTTAACCGATCAGCAAACATGTTTTCCTAAACATTCATAGATTCATTTATCCAATTTCTGGAAAATGGCTGGTGAAAAGCGTAAATAAAACGTGCTATCGATTGAAGATAAAATTAAAATCTTGAGGTTTGTGGATGAAAACAAGCTATAAAAAAAAAAATCAAAATTGCTGCTTATTTTAAAATCCCTTGCAGCACTCTTTCAACATTAATAAAAAACCGTGAAACAATTGAAAAAAACTATGATGGTAGAAATAGGAAAAAAATGAAAATTCAGAATTCAGCCTATCCTGAAGTTGAAGAATGTGTTCGGAAATGGTTTGTTCAATGCCGTGATCAAAACATTCCTTTGAGTGGATTGATGTTACAGCAAAAAACAGAGGATTTTGCAAAAGAACTCGATGTGAACAGTGAATTTAAAGCAAGCAACGGTTGGCTGGAAAATTTAAAAAAAAGGCATAACATCGTTTTTCGGAAACTTTGCGGTGAAAGTGCATCGGTTGATGTAACTACCTGTGAAGAGTGGCTTACAGAACTTTCTTCTCTTTTAAAGGACTACAAAGCAGATGATATTTTTAACGCAGACAAAACTGGATTATTCTACCAATGTTTGCCCAACAAAATGACTGTGTTTAAAGGTGAAGAATGCCGAGGTGGCAAACAGAGTAAGCTTTGCGTAACTGTGCTTTTGGCAGCAAATCAAAGTGGTAAAGAAAAGATTCCTCCCCTTATGATAAGATGATCTAAAAAACCGAGGTGCTTTGATAAAATTAAGTCATTTCCAATGCTCTACAGGTCAAATATAAAAACTTGGATGACAAGCGTAATTTTTGCTGATTGGCTCATAGAAATCGATAAAAAAATGGCTAAAAGTAAAAGACTCATTCTCCTCTTCATAGACAATTTTACAATTGTCTATGAAGAGGAGAATGTACTCACTCTAATCGTCTGATGCTAAAAAATATCACTGTTAAATTTTTGCCGCCAAACACGACTTCAAAGTTACAACCACTCGACCAGGGAATAATCCATAGCTTCAAGTTTGGTTATCGAGCACAAATTGTGAGAAGACTCCTGGATAACATTGGTGAAGGTAAACCTTCTAACACACTTATCAACATCTTACAGTCAATGCGAATCGCTAACTATGCATGGAGAAATGTTACAGAAACAACGATAAGAAATTGTTTCATCAAAGCAGGATTTTTAGAAAATGTAAATTCCAGTGAAACAGAGAAAGTTGATACCATTAAGCAAGCAACTGAAGAGGGAGAACTGAATCTAGAACAGTGGGAATCAATACTAAAGGCATATCACACTGAAATTTCATTCAAAGAATTTTTGAATGTAGACAATGAGCTTGAAGTGTGCGGCCCGATGACAGATGAAGAGATTTTTTCAAGCATTAAAGCAGAAGTTTCTGATGAAGAAATCTAAGAACTACTCTATCAACAAAAGCACGAAAAAATTACCGTGAAGGAAGCCGAGAAGGCAGCTGATCTGCTGCAGGGATTTCTCGAAACAAACGAAAATAGAAATTATATTAAAACATTGAAAATAGTAATTTTTTAATTATTAGTAGATTGTACATATAGCTTTTAATGAATCTTATTTTTTACAGCAAAACACAATTTCTAAGATTTAGATTTTTTAATTTTGTCAAAACCTTGATAACTCAAAACCTCTATATATCTCTCTATATCTCGAATTTTTTCTCTTCCCCAGAGATTCGAGATATCGAGGTTATACTGTATTAAAATTTTATCACAAAAGCTGTTAATGAATTATGAATACAAAGTTAGATAGATAGATACAGGGGTAGTACTTGTCCTGAAATTCCTGATATTCCTGAAAAAAATAAAAACGTCCTGAAATGTCCTGAAATTTGGTAGTCTGTCCTAATATTCCTGAAATGTTGCGAGTTTTGTGCTTATCGGCATTTGAAATCATCAAATAGGGGGTAGGTGTACCTTTTTACTGATGCAAAACAATCACGAAAGTCACAATTTTCTTGAATCTATCGTTAAAAATAGTGATTTTCCTCAATTTGAAAAAAAAAAAAAAAAAATTTTTTTTTTGGTGATGAGTTACCAAAATTTGCAATTTTTATTGATTAGTCATTTAAAAATTTTGCTATTTTTGTCTCAGTCACAAAAAAAAAAAAAAAAAAAAAAAAAAAAAAATCCCAATTTTTACCAATTGGTTATAAAAAAGAAAATCTTTTGCAATTTTCGTCAATCAGTGAAGAAAAAAATCCAGATTTTCATCCTTCAGTAATGCAAAAATTGCAATTTTTTAGCAGCTTGGTCAAAGGGCTCTGGTAAAATTACTTTTCTTTTAAATGTATACTTTTACAACAACAACAAAAAAAATGTGTATGTAGTGTACTATTTATGATAATAAAATGTATTGAAGAGGGAGTTAAGGGTTTTTTTTGGTTAGTATGCCTTGCAAATGTGTCCTGAAATTGTCCTGAAATATCGAAAAAAGTATGTCCTGAAATATCATCTAGGGCTAGTACTACCCCTGTAGATATTACATAATTCATTAATAATTTTTTGATAAATTCGATAAAATTTTAATATTAATTGTTATTTAATTATAATCGTTATTTGCTTAATGTTGGTTTGAGTTGCAACTTCACCCGTATGTAACTTTGTATATGTTATTAAAAAAAACTTTTTAAGTTGTAATTTATGAATATGAAAAAAAAAATAATTCGTAATGTTCTTAAATCAAAAGCTATGAGGTAAGGAAACCAGAACAATCATTTTTGGACACCATGTATTATGAACAAAATTATATAGAAAGAGTAGTTCATACTATTGCTTTCATACATTTTATTATTTTTAATTTTACTATTTTATATTTTGTTTATTTATGTACAATTTTTTATCGCACCCTTTCTTGTCTTTGTCTCAAAAGAAAATGCTAATTCATCTATTGTCCTAATAATTATTTTATCTAACTCGTCAAAGAAGATGCTTTTAAAACTGAAATATTAAGGTTAATTGCAATTTTTTTAAGGCCCTCTTCTCCATCTCCTGGAAGTCGTGGGAGAAATACTGGTAGTAGTCGAGCTCCACCTCCTCCTCCTCTCAGCAGTCGACAACCTCCTGCTCCACCTGCAGGTGGCAATCGTATGCCTCCACCTCCAGCTCCTTCACGACCTCTCAGTGGAACAGGTTTGCCTCCACCTCTTCTACCATCGTAAGTATCTATGCTGTCATTAAATTTATCTAATCAGTCTTTTTTTATTATTATTATTTAATTTTATATTTTGGACTCTATACTAAAGATAAGATTGGTTCAGTCCAAAATAAGCTTAGGCTCTTATTTTTATACCTGACTCAAGGTTTGGTGGTTTTCGACTCAAAGTAAAGATTTCATTTATTCACACATTAAAAAAGAAAAATACTTACCAGATGCTATTTGAGAAGAAAGAATGTAGTCTTCTTACATTGTTTTGTGTAGTCTTCTTATAGTAGTATCTTACATTGTTTTACAATCCTTT
This sequence comes from Maratus michaelseni, assembly GCA_963931845.1. Classification (NCBI taxonomy): domain Eukaryota; kingdom Metazoa; phylum Arthropoda; class Arachnida; order Araneae; family Salticidae; genus Maratus; species Maratus michaelseni. Next base: position 260,826,207 of record OZ007587.1, on the reverse strand, counting down.
AAAAATCAGTTTGAAAGGGGATTGAATTATTTATTGAGGGCATATAAAGAGAAATATTCTGATTCTGAAACCGTGCAAGATTTTTGGGGGTTTTCTTTGTATGAAAATAATAATTTGGGTCACTTTCCTTTCAAAAGTCCTTGCTGAAAGAAACTCTCCTACAGCAATATGGCCAAAAACTGGCTGATGCTTAACAAAATCACTATCTTATGCTTATGTTTGAAGTCCTATCTCAGAATTATTGAAAAACAGAACAAATATTTTTCTGCATAGTTGTACAATGATATTTAAAAAAAAAATAAGAATTGTGATTTTTGCAGATTTCTGCTAGTGGTTGGGTGTCTCTCTATTCTACAAAAAGTTATTAACGCTGCCATTGCCATAGTTGAATTTGTGTTCGTATCACTTTCTCAGCTGAACCTGCAAAAACTTTTGCATATAAAAACATGAAAACTGGTAGTCTTATAGAGAAATGTATGACAAACGCACTGAAGAAGACAGTTTTTATATCTTCTTTAATCTATTTTAAGTGCTGTTTAATGCTGAAAATATGTCAAGATAGACCCCTTTTCAGTTGATACTTGCTGATCTCCCACTATTCTTCTGTAAAAACTGAGTATTAATTTAAGTCAAATATGTTTTGAACCAGAATTTTTTTTAAATAAATATATTCAAAATTTTCCACATAGAAAATGGAATAAAATAATTTTTCTGATTCAAAATGTCTTTGATTAAATTAATCCAGTTTTTAGAGAATAGTGGAAGGTTGGCAAGTATGTCAGTGAAATATAAGTTTTATAAGACCAAAAACAATCATAGCAATTTAACCATATTTTGCAGGCATATATTTGACTGTGCTCTATGCAATTCCAATTGACTTCTCAAGGACATCCATCCTTCCCACTTCATCCCTTCATTATCATGGGAAAAAGTAGAGTGATCAATCAGCCAAGCGTGATTACCATAATTACTGAAATAAGATAAGGACTGGTAAATTGACCTTGAGAAGTCAATTGAAATTACATATAATATAGATTGTGATGTGCTATGTCCAATATTTTTTTAATTTATCTAATTAAAATTTTTTTACACATTTCATTATCTGAATAGATTTAATTCATATTTTGAAATAATAATTTTTTATTTACAGTTACCAGATTTTAAAAAACCCGTATAATATTTCCAAACACTGTATTTTCAATTGAAATACACATTTATGCACGAATATAAAAAAAAAAAAGAAAACTTTAAATTAATTGAATTTTTATGTGGAAAAAGCACTTGATGGTGAAAGTTACGTCTCATTTAAAACTACATTATAGTAATTATAGGATTTTTATATGTGAAGGTCGTGACCAGGGCTTTACAAATTTGATAAAATCTGGTAGCCAGCAAAAATTTCTTGTCGCCAGTAAAAAAATATACCCCCCCCCCCCCCCCCACCATTGTTTAAAAAAAAAAACACAAAAGTTTTCTATGGATTAAAAAAAATTTAAAGAATAACAAGCAGAGGTTAGAATTGTTAGTTACATAGTTTAGAACAGTATATAATTATACTAACATATAAACTAAGAACACACTAACATTTAACACCTATAAACCAAGTTTTCTAATGTAACTTAACAAAATTACATATCTCTGAAAAATGATACTATAAAGGCTGAATTAACCGGCTGGTTCTTGAAATGCTGATTGCCGAATGCTTCAAATGTCTGGATAGTTGAGTACTCCAAAATCCATACTGATGAGGGGAGCATTAATGAAATATTGAAACAGGAAAATAATTTTTTTCTTATTTTCCGAGCAATATAATTCTCATTTTGTTATTTTAAAATGTACATTTGATGAACTTATTTTTGCCAAATTCGAAATAAAAGTTACAAATGATTTTTGTTTTAATATAATTTCTAAGTTTATTTTTTAGTATTTTGGAACTTTGCAACATCTATAATGAAACATTTTATGAGAATTTTAAGTTAAGATTGTAATTAAGATAAGTAACAGATGCTGCTCTTGATAGAAATTGTAAGCAACTATAATTGTAAAAAAATAGACTTTTTTATATACATAAACCGGCTCTAATAATAAAAAACTTTACGTGCTTGTAAAATAAATACATATATGAGAATTATCAAAACTGATTAAGCTTGCAAAATAACTCAAAAATCGTATTACGTAATCTAAATTAGCCGGCTGAGGGGAGGAGGAAGGTTTATTTGGATCCAACAATCTATGATAAAAATTGGAGGATAAAGAAAATAATGATAATAAAAAAAACTTACCCTTCTGAAGTGCAACGAATGATTTGTTCTGGTTCATTTGGTTTTGATTGTTTGCCACCATTTTACGCCTTATTACCACTTTTATAAATTCCAAATGATTAAAAAAAAAAAAAAAAAAAACAAGAAAGAATATTTTTTTTGTTTTTTACTTTCCATAATAAAAAATAAGTCTCCAGACAGCAGTATTATAACATAAAAATAAAAAAACGAAGATTCAAATGCAAAAAGATTCTAGGGCTCCATGGAGCGAGGCATCGCAATAGATTTCATTAGCGAAATAAATTGTTACAAAAAAAAACAAGGATGCTTAATATTTGTTGAATTATTTTTTTTTTCTTTTTTCAAAAGCAGCCAATCTTTGCAAACACGCTGTACCTTCAATCTTTTATGTCATATAGACTAGACAACCGTGCTGCAAACCAGGGTGACGCCAAAGAATGGTGACGCCTACGTATTGTGACGCCTACGTATTGTGCAAAGTGTGTGGTGTGCATGTGCAGATAATAAAGGAGCCATGCATTTTTACGCGAGGGAGAAATATTTAAAAATTCACATTTTTATTAAAATTAGTTATTCTTCAAATTTCAATTAAATTTTATAGTATACTTCAAATGAATTACTTATAATCACTTAATTTAGATGTTATTATTCTTTAAAATGAATGGGATAGATTAATCAGTTTTAATTCTGAAATACAAAAATCTGATTTGAAACAAAAAAATACCTTGAGCATTTTGTAGCATTGTATCAAATTTTAGATGCCGTCAGAGAGGCTAGATTATCTTGATTGCTTACATTTTTATTGAAACCTCCCTCTTTACCCCCACTCTTCCCACATTGTAATCACGTGGCATGCTATAACGGAAAAGAATGACGTTTTCTGTGCATGAGATGGGAAATAAATGCCTTTTAAATTCGTCTCTTTTGTTAAATAGACGATAGAAGAGAAAAATCATTGGTTTCCGCAGACAAGTAAGGGTGTGTGTGTGTGTATGGAGGGGGGGGGGGGGGGGGGGACCGCTTACGTTAATTTCTTATGTCAATTTTTATTTAAAAAAATAAATAAATAAATAAATAAATAAAAAGCCAGATTAAAAAACTTTTAACCTGGATAGAAAAATCTGGTCGCCAGATAGAAAAACCTAGTCGCCAGTGGCGACCTGGCGACCGCATTTGTTAAGCCCTGTTGACATATTGTTGCGTCATCGTACATTGCCTCTGTATTAATACAATTAAATTAATTCCCAAAATTCAAATTAATTCCCATTTAGCTAAAATTAATATTCATTTTTCAATAATTGCAATTTTCTTTCTAAAATTCAAATATTCTGTTTAAATTATTTATATTCCGTTATTAATAACTAATCATGAAATTATTTTTAGAAACTTTTATTCCATGATTCTTTAGTTAAATATTCCGTAAATTAATTTAAGCGAAATCTTCGTATTTCGCGTAACAAAAATGTGTCAGTAAAAATTTTCTAAGTAGAAAAATGAAAAATCAAATTTATTAATTATTTTATTTCAAAATTATATTTATTGAATAGAAATACTTATTTACTATCAGAATCTGTTTACGGTTTGAAAATCCATTAAAAACTTTGGAACTTATGCGAAAAAGAAGAAATAATCTTTTTTATTCTTTCAAACATCGCGCAGTGAATGTATTGGAATCTAGCCATGTTTCTCAGTTCTTCCCTTTTCAAAACAACATCTTTTGGATCACGTGATTTGTTCTGGTCGGACATTTTGAGTTTCGTTGAGAAACATTTGCTCTAGAATCTTCCGATGTTCATTGACTCTGTCTGAAACGCAGACTTTCAACTCAGAGCATTAACCTCGCGCTTCACAAACTGTTGCCATTCATGCGTAATTCTAGCTCAAAACATCTAAACTCTGGCAGGCGTCGGTGAAGCAATGAGTCTGCCAGTGACATTGTATCATCGTGTAGGTGTAGCGTGCTCTTGCCAACTGGCTAATAGTTGCGATCTTTAATTCAAATGGACCTTTCTGACATCTGGTTCACATTCAGTTTTTCAACAGGAGAGGGATTAAGTAGATCAAGAAGTAAACGTCCCTCGGGTAGCAGGGCCTTGCCGCTCTCGGCAATTGCGCTATGAGGAGTTCAAAAGTAATATCATAATTTTTCATCAGATTCTGTGTGAGTGTCTTCATAAAAGATTACTTATCTTCTACAATATCCTTTGCATGTTCGATTATAAGAAACTTCGTTGCTAACTTTCTTCATAAATTTTCTATTCTGCTACATTTTTCTTCAAAGTAATTGATATGCCACTATCATTGTGATATGATAAATTCTCACATTGTTGTTTTGCCGTGCTTTTAATTTTTTATCGGCATTTTTGTACGATATGCTTTACGATGCTTCGATGTTTATCTTTCTCCCAACCCCCTTGCTTTTATCAATTATAGCTTCATTTAGCCTTTGCCGCGGTAGTTTGTATGCGTTTGTTTTTGCCTTCGTTGCGATGCAAAGTTTTTGCCTACATCATTGACTCTCTTGTGCTTTTGTTTCTCCTCTTACTATTTCAGCGCCTTCCTGTGCATGCTCTGTATTGTTATAAATCACCCTAAGGTAATTTATGATTAATAGAGATTATCAGAGCATTAGCACATGTGGTGCGTAAATCTGTCGTTCACCAAAATTTAAAATGTTGAAAGGCAATTTAAAATATCTGTAACTGAAAAGATTCTAATATATTGATTGATGAAAGAATAACAGACAAAAAGGATTTAAACTCAACCAAGATTTTATTCACATATAAAACAAATTAAAACAAGTTTAAAATAAGATATCTCCAATAATCTTGAACTCATATGATGTGACATTAACTTTAACTTGGAAAACATATTTGCATCAGTTAAAAATAGAAGCTCATAATCTTACACCAATTACACCAAATCCTTATATCAACATCTCATAGTTCAATTAGACAAACTGGAGCACAAAAAGAATTTAGAAAATATTTAAATGTGAAAAGTATATTTAATAAATTACTTTAACAAATTAAGCTTTACATTTAAATGAAACATGAGCTTTAACCTTAAATCAAATGAAAAACAAATTACTTTTAATTAAATGTTTAACACAATCAATTAACATAAAGAAACATTTAATTTACTTTAAGATTTCTGTAAAGATGCAAAATGATATTAACTTTAAAATGAACTCTATAAACGAAAAAATAAATTAAACTTATATTTAATCAAAGAATAATACATCTCCCCATTACCTCACTCAAAACTTCCAATATATTAACCAGAACTCCCACTTTACAACTTGTCCGGTAACAGCCATTGATACGATGCTCGAACCCGAAACTAAGGTATGCTAAACTGCTGGACAAAACATGCCACTCCAGGGTTAACTATGCATACAAAAGCAATAGTCCCAATGACATACAGTATACTGATGTATAGTACTATTCTTAGTGACCCAAAACGAACAACCGAATTTGGTGTCAACAATGGAGAAAACAGAGACGAATAATCGGTAAACGAAGCACAGAAAAAGCTAAGTTCATAAATTATCGATGCAAGAAAACACACGTAGAGTAAACATTGAAATTAACTCCCATTCTAGTATGACAACAATCGGTACCCTTTTATCAAGTAAATCAAAATCTAAAATCATAAGATCTGGTAAAAGAGAAACATCATTACTTACTTCAAATGAAAAACTATTTCAATCAAAAGAAAAAGAAACAAATGAAAATTAAACATGTCATTTGCTGCCCTTAATGAAGATGAGGAGTTCCTTTTTATATTCATTATGATGTAATCTTTTAAAAGCTTCTTGACCAGCAAGATAAATATCAAACGTCATTTAAAAACAAAGCTGAGATATTTTATATTGTATTATCCTGTATGCAGCTTCACCTCTGGACCAAAGTCATCTGTTTAATCTGCTTTAACGTAAGACTGAATAACATCACTGAAATACACATGGCTTCTTTAAAACAAATCTAAACAAAACATCTAACGGCCACAATCATTCAAAAACCACAGGAGAATAAAACAGTCGAAACTAGCCAGCCAGATGCCTAACACACGACGAACACTCCTATGAATACCTCTTGCCTCGTATAATCTCCCATAATACAATCCCCTCATCCCACAGTAAAAACGTCACTACCGGCATCTAGAATGTTTTGTGACTATCTTTCATGGTCACAAAGAAGTATGCAGGTGAAGGCAAACTATCAATGACACCTGCTGTCAACTGCCATAATCTCTCAATCTGTGACGTAATCGATATGCCGATACCGCGAGGATGAAGAGCTAGCCAAAACGTAAACAGAACCGTAATGATGTCTGTAAAAGCCAATATGTGATGCAATGGAAGAGACAAGTAAATGGAAAAAGCCTAGGGAGTTGAAATAACCAATACGGCCAAATAGTAAGTTGAAATAAAAAATATTTAATTTAAAAACCTATTCAAATTCTTTAAATAAAATATACTTTTATAAATAAAACGTAAGTTATTGTATTAGAAGACTCAAAACTATTGAAAACTAGATATGAATGAAACTAAAGATTAAATAACTGAGAATGACTGAATAAGTTAAGTAAGTTATATGATTTGAATGAGTAATAAGAACTACATGGAGCTGACTGAGGAAAATGTATATTTTTCCTAACATGTATCTGTGGCGCTGCCCTTGAAATCATCTCTTACAAAGCATCAGTTAGAGCGGCATTTTGAACTTAGTTTCTCCATACGTTCGATTTACAGAATTGTCTGCACATACTTATGTTTGACTAATAGGAATAGTTCTGGTTTTGTTTTATGCCACTTATTCATTTGTTTAATTACCATTGGCTTTAAATTCTAATCAATTAAATTGAATGGCACATGTTTTCACTTTGGTCTTTCCCGTAGTTTTCGTGTATATACTTTGACCGTTACCTTTTTAGTCAGTTTTTTCTGTTGGGAGCTTGTGAGAAGGTTCTGCCGATCTTTTTTTAATTTTTTGCCATCTTCATTCAGTTAAAAAAATTTTAAGTATCTATTTCTGGATGGGCTTACGATATCTTCCTGTTATAACTTGAACATGTTGTTTCAAGTATTTTAATTAGTGGCCAAAGGGGGTCTTATTTTCTTCACTTCATAAATTATGAATAAAGAACTTTTTATTTAATTTAAAGAAATGTAGTAGTTTCTGTTTCATCCTCAACATGCTTCAATTAGGTGAGATCTTTTATTTTCTCCTTCCAGTGATCATAAAGAATAAACTTAAATTATTAATTTAAGGGGTTATTGCCTCTCTAATTGTAAAGTTTAGAGTTATGATTTTTCCACAACTGCAATAGAATTTTTCATGTACGATCATGCAAAATAATTCAACCAACTTTTAAAAGTAATAGCACAATCATAGTTAAAGTTTACATCAAACTTGACATCACTACTGCATCACTATATGAATCAAATTTAAATTTCAACATTAATATTCTGATACCACAAAATAATCGCTTTGGGCTAAAGAATTCTGCTAACTAAACAGTACATCAGTATCAAGATTTTCTAACTTCATTCCAGCCATTTTGTTGGGAAAAACAGACATTTTCCTCAACTCTAACTCCAAGTATTCTTATCACTCATTTTACTTATTCAGTTCATTCAACCTTTCAACCTGTTTACTTTTAATTTCATTCATTTGCATTCATAGATAAGTATATATAATTTCAGTCACATATTTATTTCCAATAGTTAAGCTTTCAGCACAATAACTTAGTTTTATTTATGGCTGTATATTTATTTGAAGTATTTGAATATGTTTTAAATTTAATATCTTTATTTCTACTGACTATTCAACCATATTAATTGTTTAAATCTCCAGGCTTTTCCACTCTCCTTCTTTCCACCGCATCACGTTTTTCTTACAAAAGAATCATAACAGCTTGTTTACATTTTGCCAACTCTCTATCCCAAAGCAGCAGTCTAATTGTTACGTCACAGATCGAGGGAGATTACGCATTACAGCAGCTGACGGCCATTGGTAATCTGTCTTCACCTGCGTTTTTCTCCGTGACCATGACAGATTGTCACTGAACTTTCCAGATGCCGGTAGTGACGTCTTTGCTGTGGGATGGAAGATTGCATAATGATAGCTTTCACGAAGCAGGGTGTATTTATAGTGGCTTGTCGCTCATTCAGTTGCTTCGTATTGTGTGTTGTCTCACTTTTGGTCTAGTAGCGTTTTTATCGATATGTATGTCAGCGATGTTTTTATAAAGAGCTATACCTTGTAGAATTATGTATTAGACCTTTTATTATGTATCATTCATAGTTTTCTTGTGTGGCTATAATTAACAAGTTCATATGTATACTTATGATTAGCAATAAACATGTTAATTTGCATTGATTTATAAAGATGTAAGCATGCTTGTGCATTTTTTTAAGGTTTTTTTTAAGATCTAAAAATTTGCTACATTAACATTTTTTATTTTTTCTGTAAATTTTGAAGCATTCTCCGTAAATCTGTTAAAAGAAAAAGAGCATTGTACTCAGTGGTGGGATTCAAATAACTTAACAACCGGTTTGCTACCCTAGCTCTCCCAACACATTTTAGTCTCCCGAAAGAGGAACATATATATATATATATATATATATATATATATATATATCAGACCCGAGAAAGAGGAAGAAGTTAAAAAAAAAAAAAAAAAAAGACATTTTCCAATTTTTGTGTGATTTTGGGTCTTGTGCACTCAAATAAACGTCCATAATTTTGCAATTTATGTGTCCCGCAGGCCCGAAAAATCCGTGGAAAAGAAGCGAAAATTTTATGATTTTGGCGGCATTTCAGATCCTGGAGTCTGAGGAAAAAAGGAGCAACATTTTTACTATTTTGATTTTACTTTAGGTCCCACAAACCAGAAAAAATGTGAGGGAAAGGAAGGAAAAATGCTGAAATTTTACTTTTAGCTTTCAGTGTATACGGAAAAAGAAAAGAAAAGTCATTCCATAAAGCAGTCATTTAACAATGGCTGCTTTATTTTCGCACCGTACGGATGCTGAGAAAAAATAACAAAAATTTCACAATTTTGACGTCAATTTAGATCGCACAGGCCAGAAAAATCTAAGGGAAAAGAAGGGAGGAGAGAATGAAGTTTTATTATTTCTGCATTACATCGGGTCCGTGGATTCAAGGAAAGAAAGGTGCAAATTTACAATTTCCACATATTATTTCGGGTCCTGGATATTCGAAAGATAACACCAAAATTTTACAATTTCTGCGTTACTTAGTGTTAAACAGACCGAAAAAAATTGAATAAAAGGAAGGAGGAAAAAAATGAAAATTTTACTATTTCCACGCTATTTCGAGTCCTGTTGCCACGCTCACACACAAAGCAGAATTTTACAATCTCTGGCGTTTCTTTGGATCCCGCTGATCCAAAAATATCCGGGAGGGCAGAAAAAAAGCGACAATTATATAATTTTTGTATTATTTTGAGTCCTGAGTACTTAAAAAAAAAGGAAAAATTTGTTTCCCAACATCTGTTTTTCAACATGTGTGTGGTTAAAATGTTCAACATGTGTGTGTAAAAGTTAATGGTGAAAATGGTCATTTTTTGCCGTTTTTGTATCCCAATATATAGATATTTTGCATTTTGCCATCGTATGAGATTTCCGAGACCCTGGTGCGAAACACGCTCATTATGTATGTGCAAGTTAAAAAATAGGGTGCGGGTACAGACAAGTGGAAAAATTTGCGGTTTTTGTCAAAAATCATAATATTGGGCAGATTTTCATAACACCATAGAAACTAAGAATTTTATTATTTTTCTTTTTTGTAATGGTTTTCAGTTTTGATTTACACATTAAGGAAGCACGCACAATTAGCATACATAACAATTTTGCTGTTTTCAAAAATAATTTTAAAAAAGATTTTTAAAATGAAATTCTTTGAAAATTTTTTCGTTACTGAAAACGGACCAAAACACATAAAAACGGACTTTAAGGAGAAAAGGGGATAGTTTGGGAGCGCTGCTATCTTAATGACTTTTTCAAGCTTAAACATTAAAGAAAAATGATGCTTCACACAAGATTAGGAGACACTTTCCAAATTGAAAGAAAATTGTTATGAAATGTTGATCTAAAGGGAAAAAACTGTCCCTGTCACAAGCTTTTCGAACTTGACAGATAACTAAATTCATAATTTAATACTCGCGGACCACTAACAAGAATCTTTTTAAAACATACGTAGTACATTTGTTCCATAACGGTCAAAGAATTTCCAATGTTATTAATATATAAAATGCATTTTTTAATGTAACAAAATTATAAATGCTTATTTAATTAAAAGAAACTTGGAATCTGAACAATCTCTTTGAGCGTCTGTCACTATTCTTTTATGAAGATAATCTACAGAAATCCAGTGCATTTATCTTGTCGGAATCCAAGATGTAACACAAATGAGAAAATGTCAATGTGTTAGAGGATACAATATCGAGCAAATGAATATTTTAAGGAATGTAAATTTGTGATTTCAACATTACCAGTACCATTTTAACAACCAATTCGCTGAACTCAACAAATTTTAAGTAACTGTTCTACCGAACCGGCTGAATCCCACCACTGATTGTACTTCTTAAAATAAAGAATAATATGATACAATATTCAAGTTTGTGAAGAAAATATGACTAAAATTAAATTAAATAACTCATTATATTAAACAAAGGTCTCTGATAAGATATTTCCAATCATGGATCATATGTGTTTCCTTAGTAATAAAAGAATTGGTTTTAAAAAGTTTTTAAAATAAATTTAAATACTGTTGAAGTCATAGTTGTGTAATTATTTTATTATAATTTCAGTAAAATCCGCTGAGATAGAATCACAAGGGAACAACAACTAATAATAATAAAAATATTTCTTTTAAACAAGTTTCTATTTTAGTTTCTATTTTCCATCGAGTCTGTCATTTTTCTGTTATAGACAGATTCCATTTTAACAGGTTTTACTGTATATGTAATTTTATTTTCCTTCAAATTTTTAAAATCATAGTAATAGTATCATAAAAATGATAAAATCTTAGTTTAGTATTACTTGAGAAGGAATTGAGCAAAAAAAAAAACTTCTTTATGAAACTTTGTTTTTCCTCTTAGCTTTATCCTATACTTGTTATTTTGAAGACTAACATTAATATATATTTTTTCTTTTTTGTCTTGCCCTGCATTTATGTTTCTTGTGTTTCTTTTTCTGTATGTTCGATCCTAACATACTTTTTCCTTTTGCTTTTCTGCATTCTCTTTTCTCGGATTAAGCAGTCGTAGCCCAAGTGGAAATGCACCTTCCATTCCTCCAAGAGCCTAAATCTGAGTCCTCTTCAGGTGCACCTGGTAGGATGAATCCTGCCATTGCCGACTTCTTCAGCACTTCCATATATAGCTTCTATCTGTATGTGTGCGTGTGTGTTTTGCTCGCTTGCTTGTCACACAGTATCAGGGCTCTTTGTTCAAGCTTTCCTTTTTACTAATAATTTAAATTTTTGATTTCCTTTTTGGTTCATTCTTAAATAATAATCATTATTATTATTTTAAGTTTCACAAGTTACCACTAACTTAAATTTTATTATTACTTTTTTTTTTGTGCGTTTAAGTTCTAATTCATTATTGTAGATAATTGATCCTATTGTGCAGTTTAGTTTAAATTTATAAAGAATTACCAAATGTTCTGAATTATTGTGTAAAAAGATTGAATTTAGACAAAACTAAATAAATAATTGCTGAAGGACTAATAAAAAATTGCTCTATTTTTTTTTCTATATTGCTGATACTGCATTTCAAAACTGAACAGTGTCAATTTTCCTGCAGTACCAGCACATTAAATTAATGCTCTAGAATAATTTTCATCTGGTTAGCTTTGTATTTATAAGAAAATGTATATTTTTTCCCCAAGTGTAATGGGTTATTGCCCTTTGCAATGGGTTATTGCTATCTGTAACTGGAATTATAAATGCAAAATTATAATTTTGCTATTCTTTGAAATGTGTTTATGGTAGCATTTGTTGTCAATTTAATGTTAACAGCTTATTGTGAATGCTTGTAAAACATGAGAATATGGTATTTCTATGTGTTTTATAAACATTTAATGTTGAACTGTTTGAATATTTTTTTCATGAAAATGTAATTATGTAATGCTAGAAGAATTTTCTTAATTTATTATTCTGCGAGAGAAATTTTTTTTTTAGAAAATAAGAAAAAGAAAACTTGATTTTTCAAATAAAATGTTAGAACTAAATTTAGAAATATTTAAGTTATATGTTAATTTGTTAAAGTGAATTAATATATAAATTAATTAATGTTTTAATTGTAATTTTCATGCAAGCATTCTAAATTTGGATTATTATTATTACTTTTTTTTCACACTTTGTGTCCTATAAAAATTGAGATTATTTTATTGTATTTACTTGAAAAGTAGGTATTGATTACTGAAGAATTTTCTTTAATTGATTTTCTCAATGTTAAAAAAAAAAAAAAAAAAAAAAAAAACTGCAATGTTTCATTAATTTATTTTTCTGTGAGGTAGAGAATTAATTTTTACAATGAAATGAACAACAACAACAAAAAAAAAAATATATATTTTTTTTTTTCAAGACTTAATAAATTATTTTAGAATGGAATTTTAAGTATTATTTAAGATTGATGTTAATTTGCTAGAGTGGATTATTACATACAATTTTTTTGTTGTTTTATGTTTTAATTATAGTTTTTATGCAAACATTCCAAACTTGTTTTAACTTTGTGTCCTATGAGAAATAGGTGCTATAAAGTAATTGGGAATTTAAAAATATATATTATTTAACATTTGTTTTAATTGAACCACTAATTTTTTTTCATTTTACTCATTTGCATAATCATTGATGATATGAAAAATCTGTACTACATTGATTTAAAGGGTCCTGATGTGCTATAAAAAGTATATCTGAATGTAATAAAAAATCTAATTTTTCAACTATTTCTGTTAGTTGCTATAGAGGCATTGCTTATAGGTATTTTGAGTATGAAAATCCATGTGTTGGTGGGATTATTAAAATGAGCAGTTAACAGAAAACTACTAATACATATCGTTTAATTTTGTATTTTTAGATAATTTAACAGAGATGACTTTATAAATAAGCATTTTAAAAGTATTGTCCTCAATTTTTAATGTTTTTAGAAATGTTCATTCATAGAATTTTGGCTGAACATTATCTCATTATTCTTTCTAGAATATATTTATGTATATATAGTGCAATTATATTGACATAACATAATATTATATGTAGTAAAGCTTTGTTTTTTAAAAATGTTGTGAATATATAAGAGAAACTGGAAAGTGTTAGAATATTATTTATATTTAGTGTTATAGATGCAACCTGCAAGTCTTTCATTTTTCGCTTGTTTTAAAATTACATTTTGGGTGTACTTGCACAAAACTTGGTGTCATTTGAAATGTGTGATAAACTTGTATCTTAGTCATCTGTGTAGATCAATGTTGTCGACTTTAAAGAAGTATCTAATAATTTATTCACTGAAAGAATTTAGGAAATTTTCTGTATAGAAATATATATATATATATACATAAAGATATAAGATAGCTAATAGATGTAAAAATAATGAAAATCTATATTTGTGAAGTTGTGAAGGTATTAGCTTAAATTAGCTATTTATTTCAGGGTTGTAGTGGGTAGCTGCCGGGTACCTGCCCAGCTACCTGCCCAGGCTGGGTTTTTTACAACCATAAGGGTTGTAGTGGGTAGCTGTCCGGGTACCTGCCCAGCTACCTGCCCAAGCTGGGTTTTTTACAACCCTAAAGACTGATACAGGTGTGTGGAAAGGAAGTACAAAATTGCTAAAATGTAAAATTTTTCTTTGGACAATCTTGTTTGGTTGGTGTTAATATGTTTTAAAAGAAAACAATATTTCTAAAGTTCAGATTACTATAAATTCTTTTTAAACCTATGATCTGAATTAAAATTCAAAAAATCTTTGCCATATTTACTCCAAAATTTTAGATATATAGAGAAAAAACCCTATGTATATCTATGTCTTTGTAATAAGTGTTACTGTTTATATGCAAATGATCTAGTCATTTTTATTTGTTTGAAGGGCAATATCCTTAGTGTATTTATATTTTTACTTGAGCCTGCATTAGTTGGGGACCAATTATTAAAAATCTATACACATATATTTTATTTCCGTGAAGTTTGAGATTTTATCTGTTACATGACAAGTGAATTTTAACAGATAGGACATCCCCTCCCTCTCATCTAATCCACAGATTGTGACAATCTATTTTAATCCTTCACTCAATTTCTTTAGTATGTATAAAATTCTTGTCTTCTGTTTTTAAATTTCCATAGTGGTATTAAAAATTATGTATTTTTCAATAATTTAAGTATAACATGTTTACACACTATATATTTTTTCATGCACATACTTAATAAATAGATTATTTAAATATGTGATATGTTAAAGGGCTGCATTCATGTCTATACAGCTGGTAGTTATCTTCCCTGCTTTTAGTTGCTTTAAATTCATTTTGCTCTTAACTTTGAAGTCATTTGAAAGACCTGAATTTCTTGATTTTCTATTTTGTAAATAAAAAATATTTTTTAAAATCATGTAAAATAACTTTGTGTTTTAAATAACTTTCAATTGTTGAAATATCATTCTTTTATAGAAGCTAAAGATTAAATCCATGAACAATAGTTTTTGATCGAAAATAAAGTACAGTCGGGCCCGGTTAATACGCAGATTTTCTCCTGTCCCTTGAACACTGCCCATAAGACTAATGTAAAAAATCACGTTTAATACACGAACAGTTACTACGCGATCCCGCTTAATACGCGATAAAGTTTAGATCCCTTGAGGTAAAAAATCTTGCTTAATATGCGAATTCATAGACCAATATGCTAATTTTCTCTCTCTTCTCTAATGTTGCCAATTTAGCGAGTTCTTTTATTCGGATATCTGCCACTATTTCCAAACAATAATATTTGCCTTTTGTAATGACAGATTAATTAAGGTGAATATTACTTACTAATTGGAAACAGCAGTAGAAATATGAATAAAAAAATCTTGCTAAATTAGCAACACTGCCACTCTTCTTTGATTCCACGTCCTGATATTCTTTGTCTCTTCAACATTTTGCTCAGATATATTATAAGCATTATTATGGTTAGAGATGATTATATTAACTGTTAGTGAAGTTTTTTAATGTATATTAAATCATTAGTATGTTTTATAATGAATGTTATAACAATCGCGATGTGTGTCGATCACAATAGGTCGCATTTTATTAGTCAGGTGTTGAACATTGACCAGAGAAATAAAAAAAAAAACTCCTGAAGACTGAGCAAATGCGACTGCAGTTGCATATTTCTGTTGTTTTTTATGTTTTGTTTACTTTTTGCCATGTAAACAGTATTTATTAAAAGAAAGATTAACAACTTTTCTTATTACATAAAAAAAAATTAAGGACTGATTATAAGGTTACTCATTATTACAAGTTCTAAATAGGATTTCAGTAACTGGGTTGTTCAGCAAATATTTATTATTTTTTGGTATGTGTTAAAAATAATAAGCTTGCAGAAAAATAATTTTTGATTTATTTTTGTTGTAACATATTAATTGACAATTAAGTCATCTTTGAATCAATCCACATTTCTAGTTATTATTTCAGTTGATTCTATAAAAACAGTGAGTTAAATTTGAATACAGATAAATTTTAATCTAAATATACATAAGACACAATTTTTGACATAAAGTTCAGTTCCTACAATATTATGCAAATCCCATTTAATAGGCGATCCTGCTTAATACGTGACTTTTATCCAGTCCCTTGAAATATATCTTAACCGGGTTTGACTGTATAATAAGTAAATAATGAAGTTTATAGTTCATGCAATTGTGAGAAAAGTATTTTTTTCTCATAGATACTACATTTAGCGCTTTTTAACTTACGGCAGCTTCTTCTTGGATTTATGTGTGAATGAATTTGACTCATTATCTCTGAATAATAATAAATTGTGTCTAACACAATCCATTCTCACATTTAAGCATATGCTCCAGAGTGTGGATGTAGTTTAAAAGAGGATAGAAAGAGAGGGTATAAACAGATTATCATCCTTATTTTTCAACAGTTTTTTATATGCTTAAGATTTAAATATTTAATCATTTCCCAGTACATCAACTGGATATTGATATAATTTTATTGTCAGATATATTTGAGTCTTCCTAAATGAGCTAAAAAAAATCTAAAAAGTACAAATTCTTAAAAATAAATAAATGAAATCCCATCAGTATGTACTTAGTAAAATACTTTAATATTGGATAGTCTTATTTTTTTATAAAGCTGTGTTTAATCATATTTTTTAGGAAAGTTTTTTTTCAGTCCAGAAAAAATATATAAAATAAAAATTTTATTTAAGAACAATAAATGATTTATTTCTGCAGAAATTCTTATCTAAGAACTTAGTTTTCTTAAAGCAATGTTAAATTAAAGGTTAGTTTAGTCATTTTTTATTTGAATATAAAGAATATTTGACTTGTTATTCATTATGTTGTTAAATCAGAAATATCTTGTATAAAGTTTTGTTAATATTGTGAAAGTTTTTTATGATTGACTCTTTTTGTAATATTTAACATTCCACTCAACAAGAACATAATAAACAGCCATTTTTTATGAAAAATAAACAGAGTACTTATAGTTCTAATAGGTAGATATGTATATTTTTTACTTATTATATTGGTGGTGGTATTACAATGGTCATTATGTTTATCAAAATACTAAGCAGTAACTGTAATTATAAATTTAAGATGATTTTGTGAATCAGAATCTAATACAACCACTGGGACCAACTTTGAATAATACTGATAAAATAAAATATCAAATTAAGGTGACTGACTTTGTTATGAGACCATTTTTTTATTCCTTTAAAAAAACTATCTTTTAATTATTTTTAGATAAAGTATATCAAATGAAATTTAACAAAAGACTAATTATCAATACCATACTTTTTAAATAATTGAGTGATTCAAAAAATCTTTTGGCTAAGTTATCAGAATAACAGGATTCTTTAATTAGAAAAAGATAGCAAGGTAGTCGAAAATTGGATGTTTGAACATAAGCAGTCGCTTTAAAGGCAGTATTGTTGATGCCAGCACACTTCCATTGTTGACTTCAACATTTATCCACTTATCAATATCAATACTTCAGTGTTCTCTCTAGAATAATTTCACTAGGCAGACAGCCTGGTAATTTTAGCTAACTACCCAGCTAGGATTTTATTGTGCTTATTCTCAAGATGTATTTTTATATGTTTGGCTATTGGAAATTTTTCAATATCATTCTCTATACATAAGCTCCCACCCAGATATTTCTTCTTAATACCTGACTAAAAAAAAAAAAAAAAAAAAAAAAAGAGAGAGAAGAAAGAAATTTGAGAGAATACTGAATATCATACTAGCAGGTTTCAGAATACAGCCATTAGTATATTTTAAAAAGTTTCTTAAATATTTTTTTGGAACTTTTTTTTTTCTGACAAAGAAAAGTGTATTTGCTTCTAAGATAATTTTTAGCTGTGTAGTTAAAAACGTTTTGTGCTTTTCAACTTGGATACTTTTTCATTATAAATAATATTTTTTCATACAGGCGACCTGTTCCTCTCATCCCACCTCGCATTCCTGATCGACCACAGGTGCAAGCAAAGCATAATTATTAGACATCTCATCATCAGTTACTTGTTTTTCTTTACCCTTTGACATATACTCATAAGGTAATCGATCATGTTAGAAAATGTGATGAATCCTGGTGAACTATATGCATTGTTTACATCAGTATTTTTTTTTTTTTTAATTCCTATGTATATATTTTGTTGAGAATTATTTTTGACTGAGGAAAAAAAGTCTGCTGGTGGATTTTTTTTTTTTTTTTTTCTTTTAACGAAATTATTCTTGTCAAAACAATGCTCAAAATGTTTGAAGGCATGGCTCAAACTGTCAAGTCTTTCATGTTTGTTATGTTTTGCCTGTTTGTTCCAAAGAATACTGGTGAAAATACAAAATTTTTTATGAATAAATAAATTATGAACTTTTACACAAAATGACTGTCTAATTTGTTTTTAATGTAGTATTATTTTATATTTTGTGTTTGTCTTTATTGCAGTGCATGTTTTTCATCCCCCCCTCCTGTTCTTCCTATGTGCCAAATGTGGTGTTGTAGTTGGCATTACAGTAGCTTTAAATCATAAGAAAGCTGCAGCTCTTGCATATCATTCTGAATAAAATTTTCATGTTAAGTTTCAAACTATTTTAATGCTAAAATCAAAATGGAATTGTTTTGATCACTAAAGCAGTTGAATTATTTTCTATTAAAAAATGCATGCTTTGTGACAATCAAATTTAAAATCTGTTGCTCATACTGGGGAATACTAATAAGGTATTTATCATTTTATAATTTATAGTCTTTCCTTACTGTATTCAGTAATATTCAAAATATTATAAGATTAATTATTTTGTTTAGTCAAGTCATGATATTGGGTTAGTGGAAATTAAGATTAGGGAAATAAATTTCATTTTAGGATTGTGTTTAAATCCAAGTCTACATGGTTTAGAAAAATTTAGGTAATCATTCTGTTTTCAAAATACAGTAACATCCTGCTATATTGCTCATTCATATACAGTACAGGAGCTCAAATCCGGACTGGCCTGTGCCGCGATCATTGTAGATTTCAGGTCCTCAACCAAAACAATAAAAACAGATGCAGTATATACCCGTAGCAACATTTCGCATGCCGCGAAGCAATCTATATCGCAAATTGCCATGTTAGGCTTAGTATAAATAGACAAAAGCATAAATTATAAAAAATAATTACAAATAAGGATAAGAAACATTTTTTTAAATCCTTCACATTATTAACATGTTCAGCAGGTTCTCTTAAAACTGCAAAGCCTAATTTCCTATCCAAATTATCCCATCCCAATGAAACTTATTTTCTTTTTAGATTTTTTAATGCTTCCCAATACTGTTTTAAAGTGTTTATCAGTTTTATAGGGCAAATATTGCCTGTTTTCCATCCCTTCCCATTTATAGTATTTTCTAGACTCGCTATCTTCGTTTCGTAATTTTTTTTCCATGTTTCTTACTTGTTTAGCTTATCTGCCTCGCGTTTCAGCCATTTGTTTTGTTTGTGTAGTTGCACAGGTGATGCAGCTTGTATTCAGCCAATTTCTTTGTGATCACAACTTGCAATTTTCAAAATTGATCTTTAGTAATTTTTATGTTTCATCTATTTAATTTTAAAAGTAAGATTTTTAGTTGTCTAGCCACCGCTTGACATTTAATCTTAAAATTATTTATGTATTCAAAAATGTTGAGTGTAGTTGTTTAGTCTAGCTTAGCTGGAAACTGTGTTATGGCACATGTAGTGCTCATCTATGTGCGTTTTCAGAAATTTATTCTGCATCTATTGCAGAATTTCAGATTTCCTTATTCATTCTGGATTTGAGGTCCCGTACTGTATATTGCTGTTTTTTCAGGTCTTCAGAAAAATAAATAAAATATAAAAAAATTATTCAACCTTACTGCACTTTTTTATATATGTAAGATATAAAAAATAAATAAATCATAATTACCAAACCTTCAGATTTTTAAATACCACTATTTCTGAATAGAAATACGTGCTTTATTTAATGACAGAAATTTGAGATTAAATAAAATGAAGATTACTGTTTGAAAATAGTGGTAATCAAACATTGAAATGTTTGATAGGTATGATAGTAATGTTATCGTATTCTGTCATAAATTTTATTAGGAATGTTATAATATACATATAAACTGAGGTTTGGGAGACAAATATAAAATATTTACTAGTAAGTTATAATCTTTATTTTTTTATTACTTTCGGTTATATTTTGCTTTTGGGTATATTGCTATTTCCTCTTTTCTCCCAGCATGGGCAATGTAACTAGAGACTACTGTACATGTAAATCAATATACCCATGACATAAATATTCAGGTTCTGATTCACAAAAAAATGCCATCAACAAATAGCTTTCTAACCAGTATCTATGATGATGTTGTGAAGCTACTCTCAATTTATCCCTTTATTTTGTCCTGACTAGAAATTCACTCAGTTCCTGAAATACCTAGACCTAAAAATTCCATTTGATATATATATATATATATATATATATATATATATATATATATATATATATATATATATATATAGGTTAATTTTTGCAATAAGTTTATATATATATATATATATATATATAGGTAATTTGGGTTGTTGATTTATCAACATAATATAGCTAATTTTAGAGGTATGATAGTATCATAAAACTACTGCTTAATTCATTCTTTGAAAGACTTGGATATTAATTTAATTTCCAAAAGATCTTTATGTAGATGTTCCTTCCACAGCATGAATTGAATCAGTGAGTGGAAAAGTGAATAGCATGTGGAATCTTTCTTTTATAAAATCATAAATATTATCTTACTTTCAAAAAACTTACATTACCTCCCTTTTTAATCATGATAAAGATTAAAATTTTGGACTGTAAAATATCGACAGCCAACTTCCATTGCCATGAGACCATAAAGAAGTTGCCTTATCTATGAAGAAAACTTAAAAGGCCAATGATAAAACTAAAGCATTATCAAAGTGAATCTGTTTCAGTTGTTTTTTCACAAAGATACAATTAAATTGCTATTATTTTTAGCTTTTATATAAATTTGTTTTGTATTTTTTTTTCTCTTTTAAAAAACTGCAAGTATATAGCACCCCCTCTCCCTATTATTATATATGTATTTTAATAAAATGCATTTGATTACATTCAATTGTAACAATTGATTTGATTCATTCTTAGCGAATTTTGAACTGGATTTCTTTATTGTAGTATATTTCAACCAATCGTAGATTTAAGGGGAAGTTTTAACTAAGCAAGTTTTTCTGTTATCAGATGTGAAATCTCATGTTAATCTATGAGCATGCCTGCCAAGTCTCCATTATTTTTAGTGTCACTATTACTGAATAATGCTCAAATTTCCTGTATTTAATGACAGAAAATTCTGATTAAATAAGATGAAAGATTACTACTCAGAAATAGTTGTATTAAAAATACAGGAGGCTTGGCAGGTATGTATGAGGAAACATAAACACAGGATTTCTCATTATCTAATATAATTATCAAAACTTGTCTTTAACTATCAGAATGTTGATATCTGATACCAACATACTGTGTTTTCAAAATTGTTTTCAGCAATTTTAAGTATTTTTAAATACACAATAAACTGAAATTTTTATTTGAGCAAAGATTTTCATTTTTAAAAACATTAAGGAGACAATTTTTTTAAATCCAGTCCGCCGGTGTCAAACATCTACTTTCTGGTAGTGAAAGTAGAATTTTGATAATTATATTAGATGTTCAGTAATCCTGTATTTAATTTTCTCTATAGATTAACATGAGATTTTGCAATCAGCTAGGATCACTGAAGCATCTCCTTAATCTTATCTCATTCAATTGCAAAATTTCACTCAGTTGTGTAATTTTACTTCTGTGTTAATTTGTTTAGTGCACTTTGTAAGTAGATGAACATTTTGTTGAATATATTTTCTGTCATTTATAAGCAAAAGTATTTTGTTTCTCATTCCATTAAAATAATTCCAAGCCAGTTTTTTTTAGAACTCATACTGTTATAGGCGGATCAGTTTTAAATTGTATATATATACGATTAAATTATCAATCTTTATAAGAGTTATTTTTGTACAAATGATCTCAAAACTATTAACAAACATTCCTATGAAATACTCATTTGTTAGTTTTTCCAATCATCAGTACAGACATTTACAAAATTGTATGTGTGTATAAACATGACATGTGCTCTTGTTGATTGATGTTTGTTGTTTAGAAATAAATTATTTATCTTTGCTGTTGATCTTATTTATTTTAGAAATTGTTATTAGTTTTTGTTATGACTTGATCAGTGTTTTCTACTTCCTGTTAATATGTGAAAAAAAAAAAAATAAAAGTTCATTACACATTTTGTACCATTTAGTATAACTGATTTCTCATATTATTTAAAGTTTCAGATAAAATTAAATTCAAAAACTAAAAATTGCTTAAAATCATTTATCCACTGAAAGGTAATATATAATACTGGAATTAATACTAATAATTATCAACAAAATTTGTTCACTATTATTTTTAGTTAAAAAAAAAAAAAAAAATTAAACAAAATATTTTTTTATTATTACATTATTTAAAAGTTGTATAGATAATTTAAAATAATTTATTATCTATGTGAAACAAAATTTTCTTAATATATTTTTAATGAAGAGAAAACATATAAAACTACTTCCTAGTATATACTTAGTAAAAGAGGAAGAAATGTAGATGGAATGCTTAAGCTCTGCTGAAGTCCAGTTAGAAAACATTGATCTAGTATATGTATAGTATTCCATGTTCCATTTTGTTAAATTTTTGCTGTCCTAGTGATGTACAACTGTGTGCTGGTGCTAAATTTCTTAATATTTTAAAAATAGTAAAAGTATTTACTGTGACACTTTTCTGAATTTAGTAATATCTACAGATTATGAAAATGAATCGTTACTTAAATTAACTCAGGAGAAATGCCTTTAGTTTAAAGAATAACTTTTCATGAACTTTTGAAATAATGACCAATATTATATTCCTTAAAGAATTATTTTCTTTGTTATGTATTGAGAAAGAAAAGTTATTTTGCAGATATTTTGAATTTTTTAATAAGATCATTTATATTGCATTTTGTGTAACCATGTAAGTACATCTGTTCCATGTTTACAGATAAAACTATGTGCTGCTGTAAAGAAAATCTAATTTGATTTGTATGTTAATATGTCCAAAAAATTTTCGAGTAAATATTTTAATTGAATGAGTTACTTCCTCCCTTTCCTTGGGCTTGCTTTAAAAATCAATGTTCTGTACAGAAATTTGTAAATGAGTAAATGAATATATATATATAAACATATATATATAGCGAATGTGTTACATGTTATACCTAGTGCAATAAATTATTTTTAATTTTAATGTTTGTTGAGAGTATGTAATCTAAAGTTAAATTAAAATGTAAATATTATTAAAAACTTGTAGTTTCTTTTTTTTCTGAATATATTTGTTACAAGATAAAAGTTATTGATGAAAATGTAGAATGGTTTTATAATTTAAAACAGTGATTGCACATATAAGATCATTGCCAGATTCTTCTCTTAACCCTTTCACTGGTATGTCTGTGTTAATAGGTTCGCTAAACTCCATGTTTCACTGTAATACAAGCATTATTTAAATTAACATTAATTCTACGGATATAATGCAGTTTTAATACATTGAGTAATGATTAATACTCACAAGGATTACATTCATATATATAATTAAGTTTTTTTATGTAATTTTCGAATAATTGTCATCATTGTTTAAAATAAAATACAAAGAAAACAACGCTACAATTTTAACCTTTTGGTGAACAATCAGAGGATTAAATCGCATTCACTACCACCAGGTTATTACGCATTATGCAAATTGGGCCCTAGCAAATCACTTGGTGGGACCCAATGTCTCTGACTGCCATACTGGACTAAAAAAAATGATTTTTAAATTGTATAGTACATCATAGAATAATACATAACTTAGATTATAAAATGTATGAAAAATACCATGCAACTTCTTTCACATGTAATGTGCATAATCAGGGCTTTACAAATTTGAAAAAAATCCGGTAGCCAATTATAAATTCTAGTCACCAGTAAAGGGAAAAAAAAAAAAAAAAAATCCCCCCCCCCCCCCCCCCCCCCCCGAATTTGATTTCCAAAAGCACAAATGTTTTTTTGTGAATTAAGTGAGAAAAAATAACAACATAGTTTAGAATTATTAGTTTCATAGCTCAGAATAACACTTAATTAAAATAGACAATAACACTAAGTTTTATCAGGAAACTTATCTCTATGAAAAAAAATCAAAAAGGAAATATTGTAAGCTCTGAATAACCGACATGTTCAGGAAATGCTGATTGCCAAATGCTTCAAAAGTCGGAATAGTTGAGTGCTACAAAATCTATATCTGATAAGCGAGCATCGATAAAATAGTGAAACCGGAAAACGATTGTTTGCCCATTTAGTCTAACGAATTCTGCCAAATAATTCTGATTTTATTATTTTGAAATTTGCATTTAATTATATATATGAATTATATATATACTCTCTTAGTTTTGCCAAATTAAAAATAAAAGTTAATTTTTTTTAATGTGTGTGTGTGAATATAATTTCAAGTTTATTTCTTAATATTTTGAAACTTTGCAGCATCTATAATGAGACATCTTAACAAGAAATTTAATTAAACATTGTGACGTTTGCAGTAATATACATTGCTAAACCGAAAAAAAAAAAATACATTTTCCCGCGCTGAGATTACATAACAGAATGAGCAGCCAGATAAGATTTATTTTGAAAAAAAAAAGAAAAGAAAAACATTTTTCCAATGTTCCAACAATAGGAATGTAAGAATAAATAAATTTTAAAAAATACCTCACCCTTCTGAAGTGCAATCAATGTTTTTTTATTTCCATTTACTGCAAATAATAATCCAAACAATGTAATTATAAAATATTCTTGAGTAACAACCCAGTATCAGACAACTGTCTCCAAGACAGAGTGAAAAAGTCGGAATAGCCGAGTGCTACAAAATCTATATCTGATAAGTGAGCATCGATAAAATAGTGAAACTGGAAAACTATTTTTTGCCTGTTTAGCCTAACAAATTCAGTCAAATAATTCTGATTTTATTATTTCGAAATTTGCATTTAATGAACTCTCTTAGTTTTGCCAAATTAAAAATAAAAGTTAATTTTTTTTAATGTGTGTGTGTGAATATAATTTCAAGTACATGTGTGATGCAAACAGGCCTTAGGCGCCAAAATTTTAAGTGGGGAAGAAATATTTAAAAGATTCATATTTTTATTATTATTAAAAAGAATTATTATTGAAAGTTTAAGTTCTATGGATTTACTTCGAATGAATTGCTTATAATCACTTATATGTTATTGTTCTTTTAAAAGAAAGTGATAGATTCATAAATTTTAATTCTGAACACAAAAATCTGATTGGAAAGTTACAAAAAAGCATTAAGCCTTTTTAATCATTGCATCCGATTTTTAGATGTCACAGATTGGATTGACAATATTTCTTATTGAAACTTTCCCCCCTCTCCCCACATTCCCAATTCTCATCACGTGACATGCTAAGCCGACTAGAACGGAAAAGAATGGCGCTTTGTGTGCATAAAATGGAAAATGCCTTTTTCCATTAAAAGTACGAGAGAAGAGGGAGATTACTGCACTTGCTGCCCGCATGAGTAGGGCTGGGCTGTTGGAGAGACAAAATATCATTTGTGCTCATTTTTTAGTTCAATTTTTGTAAAAAAGAAAATAAATAAATAACAAAGTCAGATTAAAAAACTTAGTGGCCAGATAGAAAAAGTTGGTCACCCGTGGCGACCGCCCTGTGCATAATTATTTTTTATTTTTAAAAATTTATATTTTGCATTTGAGGTTAATATTTTTGTTTTTTTTTTCTCACAAAAAATTTTTTAAAAGCAAATTTAGAGCAAAAATATTGTAATTTTACACAGAGGCAACATTATTTCGAATTTTATAGAGAGGCTCGGAGCCCCTAACAAGACAACTGGCAGAGTGAAAAAGTGACTTATCTTAAGGGCCCTGGGCCTTTGTCCGATGGTTGTGTCGGCCACACCAAATTTTGCTTGTATTTTTATTTTAAAATGACAATAAAAATTTGGCGTGAACTTCATACATGGATTTTTATACATTTTAAGACTTAAAAATTGGGGAGGGGGGGGGGAATGTAGTTTGCAGCAAACTTAGCCTGATGATAACTTATTATTAGTTTGAAACAGCATCAGGTATGTAAACTTTAGAGCCAAGGTCTCTTTGAGCATAGGTCTCTCTCTCTTTTTTTTTTTTTCCCCTTCACTTCAGAAAATACTTGGCACTTCTCTTTGTTGGTCAACAAGAAATTCACAGAATATTTGTTTTTGTTTCTTTCTATAAAAACAAATAGAACTTGAAATGAAAATAAGCTTTAGTTATTTAATCATCCATAAAAATGTAAACTTTTAAAATATTTTTTTAGGAGCAACTTAAATAATAATTTTAATTTAAAAAAAGGAATCTCTTTTGTTTAAGTACATGGACTAGTATGTGGTTTTTAAAATGGAAGATATACGATGTCCAAACTTAATAACAGGAGATAGAATGTATATTCTTGTTTGCATGAAAGTTTTGCTAACAATCTGTGCAAAGTTGAACGTGTATCTAGCATTTGATTTTAGAATTTTATGGTGACAGGCTAGTTCTTTAATGGTGCATGATACCTAAAATAAATAAATATGAACTAGTGATTAAGTTTTTAGTTACTCAAATACTGAGGAACACCATTACAAAAGATTCAGTCCATAGAGAATCATTGAAATTAAGATTATGAAATTGAGTCATTTATGAAAAAAATCTATTTGCTGAAAGTATTTTCATTACATCATTATCTTAAAATATCCCAAACTTTTTTTTATTATTATTAAAAGTTTAAATTTTAAGGATAGCTAAAAAACTAAAAATATTTTAATCTGTTTCTTTTTTATGTAACAAAAATTATATTTATTCTGAACAGCACTAAGTACTTTTAAGTGAAGTAGTAAAAACTTCACACAAGGTTCGAACTTGCTTAGATTGGAACTGGAGGCCTCTGATTTACTGCTCCGACTAGCAGTCAGTTGTAATCTCATCAAAAACGTCACCTGTAAAAAATGCAGCCAAGTCTCGTGACTCTTTTTCCCGTAAAAAGTTCTGAGATCGTGTAAAGCCAAGTTTAGCTATCTTACAGGGTGACAATTATTGAACTATATGAAATAAAACGTAAATTATTTCAAAACTACTGAGTGCACAAACTTTATTCAACATGCAAACGTCACTACAGATATTCGGATTTAGGTTATGACATGTTCGATATGGCTGCGATCATTGGCTATGATGTGGCGCAGACGAATAGCAAAATTCTGCATGACCCGCTGAAGTGTTTGAACATCAATGCTGCTGATGACCTCCTGAATTGGCTATTTTCAGCTCAGTAATGGTTTTGGGGTTATTTCTGTATACATTATTTTTAATGTAGCCCCACAAAAATAAGTCAGATGTGTTCAGATCCGGAGAATATGGCGACCAAGCGAGTCCCATTCCAGTGGCCTCTGGGTACCCCGGTGTCAGAATGCGATCTCCAAAGTGCTCCTCCAGGACATCAAACACTTTCTTGGTCCAAAGGGATCGAGCTCCGTCTTGCATGAACCATTTCTTGTCGAAATCAGGATTACTTTGAATAATGGGGATTAAACCATTTTCCAAAACCTTCACGTATCGTTCAGTAGTCACCGTGCCATCAACGAATATCAGACCAATTATTCTGTGACGACACTGCACACCACACAAGTCACCCGTTGAAGGTGGAGAGACTTCTTGATCGCGAAATGCGCTCAGGCACGCTGTACCGTGACATTTTCACTTGCAAATGGTCGACAACAACAAATTGCGTGCACATGCGCATACTAATTCCCATCATGCCCTGTGGCCAACCACGAAGTTTGAACTTCACCAGGCAAACCGCTTAGGAGTTATGACGGTTTAATTTCATATAGTTTAATAATTGTCACCCTGTATTAACTCTGAAATTTTGCATCACAAATCACTCCTAGTCTCTACATCTTTAGTTAAATATTATTTTGTGACATGGCAATTACGCAGCACAGGAAAGTTATTACACCTTACTATGTTATGGGATGGGATGAGATAATATGATTAAGGCTAATTATATACGCACAGGGAAGTTATTACACCTTAATATGTTATGGGATGGCTTGGTATTATTTGATTAAGACTAATTATATACATCATATTCTCGTGCTACATAATTGCCAAGTCAGAAAATAATATTTAACTAAAGATGTAGAGACTAGGAGTGATTTGTGAATGAAAATTTCAGAGTTAATAAGATAGCTAAACTTAGCTTTATACGATCTCTGAACTTTTTACGGAAAAAGAGTCACGAGACTTGGCTGCATTTTTTACAGGTGACGTTTTTGATGAGATTTCACTTCTTTTTGTAAGTAATCCTCCTTTTCTTGATTTTGGGTTCTTTTTGGAGATCATCCACTGATTTTCAATAAGCCCACACTCTGTCCCTATTATTTACAGGTATAAAAAATTTGAAGCTCAAGTTTTGTTTGCAAAGTACTGTAGATAAAAAGAAATTTCAGGTTCCTAGGCAAGCGCTAAGTTATGGGAGGGGGGAAGTCAAAAGTACTCTCAATTGCTTTCAGGAAAGGTGCTATCCATCTGAGATATTACTCGCAGCCCTAGATACTTCATATTTAGCATAAAAGTACTTTTTAATATAAAAAGAAAGCCAAAATTTCCAGAAATTTCCAATAAATCAAACTATATTCATTTTTTCGACCTTTTTTTTTTCAGTTTTTTTTTTTTTTTCATTTACAGATTTTTAAATTTTTCCTTACTTTGTATACTAAACCCTACCTTTCTGCCAAATGTCAAGCTTCTAGGACTACACAATCGAATTATTTTCAAACTTTCGACTTATTATAAATTTAGTGATTTTTCAATTTTAAGTTACCTGATTATAGTAATATAGCCAATATAGTAATTCTTTGATCCATCTTCTTAGGATCATTTAGGTTCAATTTAGAGATAAATCAAGATAATTTTAGAGCACCATGATTTTATTTAGACAGGACTATCAAGCCATAACCAGACAGTAATGTCGGGAGGGGAGGGGGAGCTGGAGCTGTGAAAATTTTTGTGGGGTTAACATCATTTAACAATCTGCATTTCAAATGCAAATTAAATAGAGTATAACCTGTAAAAGAAAACAAACTTGTGTATAAAGAAATCAAGTATAACATAGCCAGTCTATAGCGGAACTTTTCTATAACGAAAGAAAAGAAAACCATAATCTGGGGGAAACAACATAAAACAATTAGGGGCGGTGTACTAGCTAATAGGACAATTATCTTAAAACTAATGTTTCTAGCACTACAAAATCAAATTGTTTTCGAATTTTCGATTTTTTAAAAAGATATTTTGATTTTTTGATTTTATTTTCGAATTTAACGAATTTTTTAATTATTTTTTTTATTGAATAGTAAATACTACCTTTACACCAAATTTTAAGTTTCTAAGACTACAAGATCAAATTATTTTCCATTTTTGATTTTTTTCGAATTTTTTTTCTAATTTTCTGGATTTTTAAATTTTTTCGAGTTTATGTTTCAATTTTTCCTTTTTCTGTATAATAAACAATAAGTTAAAGTTCTAAAGCTACAAAACCGAATTTTTTTCGAATTTTCCATTTTTTTTTATTTTTTTTTTTTGTATTCTAAATACTACCTTTATTCCAAATTTAAAGTTTCTAGCTCTACAAAATCGATTTTTTTTTCAAATTTTCATTTTTTTTTTTTTTAATTTTTTTATTTTATTTTTTTTTCGATTTTTGTTGTTTTTAATTTTTTCTTTTTCTGAATCCTAAACACCTTTACACCAAATTTTCAGTTTCTAAGACTACGAGATCTTATTATTTTCAATTTCTCATTTTTTCTTTTCTTTTACATTTTTTAAATTTTAAAGATTTTTTTTTTTTTAATTATCCATATTTTTTAATTTTTCCTTATTTAGTATCTTAAATATTACCTTTATTCTAAATTTCAAGTTTCTAGTGCTATGAAATCTAATTATTTTCCCCTTTTCCTTATTTTTTTATTTTATTTTCGAATTTTATTGTGTTTTTTATTTTAACTTATTCTGAATCCTAAACACTATCTTTACCGCAAATTTTAAGCTTCTAAGGCTAAAAGATTAAATTATTTTAATTTTTTCACTTTTTTTCGAATTTTTTCTTATTTTGCATCCTAAATACTAACCTTTATTCCGAATTCAAAGTTTCTAGCACAACAAAATCTGAATATTTAAAAGTTTTCGATTTTTATTTGTGTTTTTGATGTTTTCTTTTTCTGAATTCTAAACACTACCTTCCCACGAAATTTTAAGTTTTTAAGACTACAAGATCGTGTTATTTTCAACTTTCAATTTTGTTCGAATTCATTGAATTTTCGAATGTTTTTTTTTTGTAATTTGCCAGATTTTATAATTTTTTCTTTCTTTGTATCCGAAACACTAGCTTTATTCCAAATTTTAAGTTTCTATGGCTGCAGGATCTACCCAATCTTTTTGATGATGTGAGAGTGAGTGACAAAAAATCGAAACTTTGAGTTCATATATCGTCTGCACTAGAAGAGACAGAATCGAGAAATTTCAAATTTTGGTCCCATTTGCCACATATTCTATATAAACCAAGTTTCAAATTTTTGGGATACTCCAGCGCAGCGATATGGGGGGGGGGGGGGGGGGGGTTCAAAAGTGCCCTGAGTCGCTTCCAGAAAAGGATGCTTACGGCTGTGCTTTCTCGACTTGGCGGAGGCACTTCCGTGCCTCCAGAAATTTGTAAATAACTTATTATGTAAACTTAACTTTCCTGCTCTAAAATTTACTTTTATTAACTGTCTGAGTAACCATCATACAAAGTTTGTCTTCCCCTTATTAGTTAAAATGAGATTGCATATGGTATTCAAACATTTTGTAAATATTAAAAATCAAAAGCAGTTCAGTAATGATTCAGACTACTTCTTAAAGAGTAGTGCTGATTCAGGTCAAACATTCAGATTTCAAGAGGTACAAAGACTCATTTGGTAGAACCATTGCATGGGATGTCGTACTTTTTTTTTTTTTATGATACACAAATCTTTTTTTATTTATCCAAGGGAAGTTCTGTCTGATTAGAGAAAATCCAAGAAAAAAAGAGTTTATGAAGATTCTATACTTTTCATTCAGATTGATTATATTTTTTAAAGAAGTATGTATATTTATAACTAAGGGTATATATATATATATTTCATCATTTGAATAATAGGACATTTTCTAACTTAATTTCAAAATCCTTTTCATTACTGCATAAAAGATATTCTTATTAAAGATTTTAGATATTCTTATTAAAGTGCTGAAATGTCAGGCATCCTTAACCAAAAAAAAAACTATAAATGATTCTTTAATTATTTTCTCTCGATCATATTCTTGAAAGTGTCTGGTTCTGAAAAAATAGTTTTGATGATTTTGACAATTTGTTTTGAACATTTACTTTTATAAAAAACATATTCTTGCGAGCTTGAATAATGTCTGAAAATTTCTTCATGCTAGTAGAGATAAAATTGATTTTGCAATTGTCACAAAGTAGTGAATTTTCATTTGAAAATAGTCTTCAATAAAACTAATTACACAAATTATATTTTATTATTTAAACTTCATGTAATGATATCAAATTTTATTTATTACAAAGGTGTGCAATGCTGGGAAATGCTTGAATTTTGTGTATGGCAGACACCTGTGTGATACATCTTTAAATATATTTCTTTTGTTCCATTTGCGAACATTGAATCACTGACATACAAGATTGTTTATTCCAAGGACTCTCTAAGCTTAATTCTCACTATGTACTTAAAAGGATGTTTACATAAATTTAATATGGCAGTTAATTAAATATATTCAGTGAGAAGGGGCACACCTCAGCTTGTGACCAACAATGAAGTGTACCATTATTTACATGACTAGAAACAGGCAACAATATTAGCTCATTATATAAGTGGAAGTGATAGCAAAATGCATGTCTAAAAGATACATACACGTCTCCTAGTAGTAGACATAAGGAACGTACGATGCAGGGACACCATGCAAAAAGAAATCACATAAAAAACAAACCATAGTAAAGTTAGCATTTTGTTTTCTGAGAGGGAAAACATAATGCTTTCGTATCAAAAATGTTTGCAGAACAAAGAGCCAACTACCTGCATAAAAAATGTTAATATTTTAGCACCATTATTACGAAATAGAAATCTTTGCCCAATTTAATCACAGAACTTATGCGATTAAATAAGACTAAAATTTATTTGAAAATACTGATAGGGAAAAAAGAATTGTATGCATTATGTATATGTGATACTTGTTCTGAACTGGTTACACCTACATTAGATGGAAACCTAGTATCTTAAACTTCCTCGAAATACCTTGATAACAGCCATAATATTAGTGACACTGTGCATTAATGAAATTTCCACTAGAATTATCATGGCTGTTGTAGTTGTTGCCAAAGCAATTACTCTAAACATTCTTAATAAGTTTAAAGATGTATGTAAATCACTACAGCTTAAATATGATATACCTAAAACAATTATGTGGATTATCAGTAGTGACACTACTTGTTAACAATGCAGAATATAGCTGGTAATATCAAGCAAAGTTATTAAATGTTCATAATCTTTTTCTGATGACAATGGTTATCTCAGACAGTTTGCAAATAAAGTGTTCATGGGAGCCATAAGATTTTGACATGTTTCAAACTCTTAAAATGTCCTTGATTTTTCTTGCATACATCCCAAATATGACATAAAATGTTTCCTGCATACTTTTCCGATATGATAGAAGATGTTGCCGTTGGTACCAAACAATTTTAGTTTCAACGCATTGACAGTGAAATAATGTATCCGTAATAATCTTAGCAAAATGCTTGGTGGGTGGTAAAGTTATCAAAAGTTCAATTCTTATGTGATAGTAAAATTGCTGTTAAAACCACTCTATTTTTTTACTCACTGTATTGACAGTAATAACATATCTGCAATAGCTTTAGTAAAGTTCTAAACTGTCAATAACTGCGACCGACAGTAGGCAAATCGGAATCATTGGTGGCCATCATCTTTCCTGCTGACTCCTCAGTCTACAAATCTTGAAAGGTATTTAAAGTGTGAAAAAACTTAAATTGCCACCCACGTACATTTTAACTTTAAGTCTATGATGGTCCTTAAACAGGGTCAGCCGGTGCATAATCTAAAATACTAACTTCTAAAATAATCTAAAATTGGAAACAGAGTAGCTCGGGTTATTAAAGTAAGTGAGAAATAACTAAACAGGTTTTGAAGTAACAAATGTTTATTAACTTGAAACATTAATGAATACATAATGAGCAATGACAAAATGAAGTAGGAAAAGTAAAATTGGCAGTTAGATTCCTGCATCAGGTCGGATTACCCACTTTTACATGCACCTGACCTGACCCTCGGGAGGGGGGGGGGGGGGCAGACCCTGAAACTTAATAATGAAGTAACTATATAAAGTTTTCTATAAAATTATAATTATTTTATTTTTTAAGGTCTTTAGAAAATGTTTAAAACCTTTGTATCTCATTTCATCTTTATTCTCAAATCGTTTTCGACATGCGTTAAGCGTAAAGACTTATAGCGGTACTCTGATTCTCTCAGTTCTAAGTACACATTCATCATCCATATTTTTAGCACGGTCAAGCGGATTCAAGTCCAAACGAGGGTGGTGTTTCGTCTACGTTGTACATCTGTGTAATGGACAATACGACCCATTCAAGGTCGATAAATGATTGGCACTATCCATTTTGCAAATCATTGAAGTGGGAGGGCTGGAGAAATGGCAGCCCCACACTAAAACCTTTTTATTACTCTAGTACAAATGAGGTGCAAACGAAAAGATTGTTGGTACAAACGAGGTATAAACGATTGGCACTGTCCATTTTGTAAAACATTGAAGGAGGGGGAGCAGGAGAAATGGCAACCCCACACTAAAATCTTTGTATTACTCTGGTACAAATGAGGTGCATACAAGCGAGGTATAAACACGATTGGCCCTTGAAGTGGGGGAGGGGGGGCTGGAGAAATGTTGTCGAAAAGATTGTTGGTACAAACGAGGTATAAACGACTGGCACTATCCATTTCGTAAAACATTGAGTTGGGGAGCTGCCTTTTCTCCAGCCTCCCCCTACTAAAAACCTTTTATTACCCTAGTACAAATGAGGTACAAACAAAATGATTGTTGGTACAAACGAGGTATAAACGTTTGGCACTATCCGCTTTGTTTAATATTGAGGTGGGGGGGGACTGGTGGTTTCTCCAGCCCCCATCATCTAAGATTAGAATAATTCACCAGCACTTCATCACTAGACTGGTAAGCATACATATTAATTTCTTTCTAAGGATAATTACACTAGTATATTCGTAAGCATAATGTTTCAAATTTATTAATAGCCAAAAGAGTGCATATTCCGCGGTCTGCCCCTCCCTCCTGTCCCGAACAAGGCACTAATTTACTGAATCATGGACACAAACAAAAATTAAAAATGCTAAGACAAAATTGCAATGAATCGGTGAAGAATTCCATTTTATACAGGTTTTTGCTTTAGCAGGTAAACTGTCAAGGTGTTTCTTTTGCTGAGACCATGGAATGTTTGCGATCAAGACAATATTACATTATAGACAAGTTTCATTTACACAAGATAAACAGTATGGGGTTATTTACACAAGTTTTACGTATACAGTTTAACCAGTGTAAATGAAACCTGTCTATAATGGAATATTATCTTAATCGCAAACATTCCATGGTCCCATCAAAAGAAACACCTTTACAGTTTACCAGCTAAGACAAAAACCTGTCTAAAGCGGAATTTCTCACAGATTTATTGCAATTCCGTCTTAGCATTTTTTACTGTTTTTGTATCCATTGTATCCAAGCCAAAGAAGACTCCATATTATGAAATTGACTTGCTTTCCTATTCACAATAGATGTAAATTGTCATGTTAACGGTTTTTAGCTCACAGGCTATCAAAGCCTGAGAGCTAATGGCCGCCGGTTCTGTATGTACGTAACGCGATAACTCTTGATAGAACTAACCGCTTTGCTTCAAATTTTGTTTATAGGTTCATTGTGATAAGGCGCTTCCCTGATTAGTTTTGGGGGTTCATTAGTTAATTATAAGGGAGTACGGGGGATGATCCCCCTGTTAATATATTGTCAATTTCTTTATTTTTCGAGGGTTTATTTCAAATTCTTTGAAATAAGAGTATAATATACAATTAGTGTGAATAGCCTGTGAGCTCAATGCCCTGTTTAACTGGGCAGTTTTCTCTTTATTTATTAGCTCACAAGCGATCAAAGCCTGAGAGCTAATGTGCTCACAGGTTCTGTATGTACGTAACGCGATAACTCTTGATAGAAATATCGGATTTGCTTCAAATTTTGAATATAGGTTTATTCTGATAAGGCGCTTTCCTGATTAGTTTTGGGAGTTCATTGGTTAAGTATAAAGGGGGAGGGAACAGGGACTAATCACTCCCCCTTAATTTATATAAATGGATTTTTCATGCAGAATTATCAGATTTGCTGCAAATTTGGCATACCTGTTTATTCTGATATTAGATTTGGAAGTTCATTGGTTAAGTATAAAGGGTGGGAATTAGGGAGATAATCCTCCCCTTAATTTAGCTAAAAGGGAATATCATGCAGAATTATTTTTTGAAATAAGAGTTTAATATACGCAATCAGTGTGAATAGCCCCGCGAGATGAATGCCATCAGTTTGTTTAACAGGGCACTTTTCTTTTCTTTTTTTTCATTAAAAAAAGTTTTAAAAATAGATTGAATGTTCATAACATTAATCAATTAATATAAGAATAGTTTCCCCCCTGTAAATACAGAGCGGCAAAAAACCGTTGAAACTGAAAAATAAATAAGTAGAAACATTTTCTGTCATTCATATCAAAGTTCTATTTATAGTAACAGGCTAACTATTTTATTATAAAATTATATTCCTGTTTTCTTCACAAAATGTTTCATTCTGTTCATTTATGATAAATAATATACGTTTTAGCATATGTTCAAATTCAAACGATATCGATTTACTGATGATAAAGCAGAGACGCACAAGAGCAATCATCGTAATTTCATTACGTTGCTGCACTACAACGAATACCGTACTATTACATTACATAAAATATTATATTACAGAATATGTCAGCTTTATATAGTAAAATAAAGCATTTTTGTAACATTTTTCAGTAATCGTAAAGTATAAAGGAAAAAATCTGCACATATCCATAAATAATTAACAAATTTTGTATCACTGATGGATATCAGAAGTGATTATAGTAAATTTCAGCTACTGTTGCAGTGCGCAAATGCAGATGGTCACTTGATCACCGACTCGTGAGTGTCATGCAAATGCATTAGAGGTCTGCACAGGCCAGAATTTCGAGGCCAGGCCCGAACGAAATCTATCTTGCCCGTTGCAAAAGTTAAAAGTTTGGCCCGGCAAGTACAAAAATCAAGGAAAACAGGGTCCAGGCCCTACCCGGCCAGTGACAAAATCAGTTAAATCATAGCCTATCCAGTCCGCTCAATTTGTATTAAAAAAAATTCCGAATTTACTCAACATAAAATTAAGACTCTTTTAAAGAATATTGCATACATATTTTTGGAGAAATTTTCCAATATTTTAATTTATTATATGTTTACAAGACAGAAAAAACAGAATAGCAACATTAATGATTACTCAGATTTTTCAGCCTTCAAATAAAGATTCAATCTAAGAATTAATGTAGTTTAGAATAAAAGAGAAAAAGAGGGTTAAAAAATCATAACTTTTAAGCTGTATAAAAAAAGTAAATTTTTGAAAATATTTCTTTGTAATTTATTAAGGCTCTTCTCAAATCGAATGGCGCTACTTTCTGACACATTTATGAAATCAATTTTCTTCAACAATGCATAAAATTGACAGGTGTTCTTATTCAGAAACTATGTAATCGAATAGAGTTTTCCTTTTTCTGATAAATGCAAAAAATCTTTCAGAAAATACTATCAGAATTGGCGTTTTGAATTAAATTTCCAGACGCGATAGCACGGTAAAGAAGAAAAACGTATCGTCACAAGAAAGGAATACTTATATCTCAATAGGTTATTTATTTATCAAAAAATGGAAAACAGTACTCGATTCCAAATCGCTTCAAAAGTCAGACCTGTCAATTTTATGGCTTTACAGTTAAAAATAAAAGTCAAAAAATGTT
Source organism: Maratus michaelseni (assembly GCA_963931845.1). Lineage (NCBI taxonomy): Eukaryota > Metazoa > Arthropoda > Arachnida > Araneae > Salticidae > Maratus > Maratus michaelseni. The sequence continues at coordinate 260,788,838 of OZ007587.1, read as the reverse complement.
TCGGTGAGTTTCATGTTGTTATACTGGGAATTTGAGAATCACTTAAGGCATATTTTCACTGAATCCATTAACAGCAACTTATTATTTCTATTACTATTTTGACAAAACAAACTGTTTTGGCACAATTAAGTCCAGTTCCGACCCGGCTCGACTGTATATAAAAGAATTTAAGCCTGATCTCGGCTCGGCCCGAGTCTGCTAAAACAATAAAACTTGGACTCAGACATGATGTAAACATCCGATGTCGATCTCTACGCTTGACATGCTATATTACTCTATTGATGATGTTGCTAAACTAGCGTCACTTCATGAAGCAGATTTATACTTATTCTCGCGAACGTTATCATCACATTTTACCGCCGTCATTTAAATTTTTATATCGAGCCGCTTAAACGTAAAATTAATTTTTAAATAGGTAGTGATAGTGACAGTGATGAACTGATTTTTATTCAAAGATGAAAAAAAGAGTGTGAAATGTACTATATCTTTCAAATATTCTGATTCTGACGATGCATGAAAACAACTGAAGTTGCAACAAGTAAAAATCTACAAGTCATCACGGGTCCGAGGAACTTATCCGAACCCATTAAATTTTTTTGTTAGCCCGTTTATTTTGTCAGTCGGCCCGGCACGGCCTATCAAAAATCTTCTAATTCTGGCGGACCGGCCTGTTTTAAAGTTTACCTTCATTTTGCCGGTTACGGGCCAAGCCGGGCCTGTGCAGACCTCTAAAATGCATTAGCCTCCCCCCAAAGCGAAATCCTGGGTGCGCCACTGTTCAGGTTAGCATTATATTTTTCTGTTGCAGTTCGGGTTGACTTCTACTTTTTGCTGAAAGTCAGGACGGGTTCGGATTGACCCACTTTTCAAAAGAATGTCCACAATATATTTTTTTCAGATTGAAAAAATATATATACAATTAGACCTCCATAATGGACTCTCTCGAAAAGCGGACACCTCTATTTAGCGAATACTTATATATTTGTATGCTTATAACTTTTATTAGTGGGCACCTCCAAATCTATACCCACACAGCATGTATATGTGGGCATAATAAACGAAATGTTGGCAATATTTTTCATATTCTAAGAAAATTAAAAAACTGTTCTTAACTGCACCGTAAAGAAAGAATAATTTATGATTACATTTCTTATATACATTTTACTCTTTCTCATGCAATAAATTAAATGTGTACTCATTCATATTCAAATGCGTATTTATTTTCATCTGAAACATAGTTCTGTTCAAACTTTTTGTGAAAATCTCACAACTTCCAAAACACCTAAATATGACCTGGAGTAATTACTCTAGGGTGAACCGAGACACAGAAAGAAAATTAGAGTCATCCCGACCAGGGCTTGACTAATGTGGTCACCACTGGCGACCAACTTCTTTTATCTGGCCACTAAGTTTTTTAATGTGAATTTTTGTTATTTATTTTCTTTTTTTACAAAAAATGAACGTAGACCCCCTACTCGTGTGGGCAGCAAGCGCTTTAATCTGCCTCTTCTCTCGTACTTTTAATGGAAAAGCCAAGTTTAAAAGGCATTTTTTATTTCATGCACATAAAACGCCATTCTTTTCCGTTCTAGTCGGCTTAGCATGTGATATGATTAGAATGTGGGGAGAGGGGGGAGTTTCAATACAAAATATTGTCAATCCAATCAGAGCCGTCCTTAGGGATGTGTGACAGGTGCGGCTGCACAGGACCTCGCGCCCAAAAAACAAATTAATGCAAAATAGCTAAATATATATTTTTTATTTTGTTGTGAGTTGTTTATTTCATAATAAAATTAAATTTAGAGTACATGACAGTTCGGTTCCGTCGATGCCATTTTAGTATAGTGCAAATTTTAGGGCTCGATAACCTCAAACACTTATAACTCGGATACAAATTTTCGCATCCCATGCAAATTTTGTATGGCAAACATAATCATTTTAAGGGGGGAGTGGGGTTTAGTCGATTTTTTTTATCAAAGACAGCCATATTTTAGTGTATTGTAAATATAAGATATACTGACAACTTAAAACACTAGTAAATCGAGCTGCAATTACACTAGTCAGCAAAAAAATAAAAAATTCTCCTCCCTGCAAAACAAATATGTAAACTAAACAGATTTAATATTCCTAAATCTAAATAGGACATCCAAATTTCCCAGCACGTATCATTTTTCCGAGAAATAGTTTTATAAAATAACAAATAGTGAAGGATTATCATACTAAAATTTAGAGACTTCAGTTAAAAAAACCAACAAAGTCCCTCCTTTATAAAGATTATATTTATCATACAAAATATGAAAATATTCTATAATAATTACGGATCGCGTTATAAGGCTTTTAAATTATCAGCCCTTTATATTTATGATACATAAAAATATAGGGATGGCTTCAATAAAAAATTGACAGAGTCAGGTAGCTGACAGTTGGTTGATGTAAAGATTTTAATTTCTAAGTCTATACAATTTTTAATATGTAGATGTCTCCTCCTTCAAATTTTGTACTCAAATTTGAAAAATAGATACAATTCACAGTCGAACAGTACTTTTTGCATCACTCTGCAGTAATTTGACTATTAATCTTCTCACCGCCGCAACCTGATATATCCATTCACTATGCTGTAGGTATCACAGCAATACAAGGTTTGTTTAAATTAATATAATTCTACAAATATAATGCATTTTTAAAACACCAAGTAATGATTGATACTCTCAAGGATTATACTTATATACGTAATTAAGTTTTTTATCTCAAGTTTGAAAATTCAGATTTTTTAAGCATTTTATAAAAATTACAGAGAAAACAACATTACAAATTTGCCCTTTTGCTCGGCGGTCAGGGGCTAAAAAGTATGAGGATGGTCTATCTTTCTCTCTCTCTTTTTTTTTTTAACGACTGTACAATATTATTAATTTACCCACCCCCCTCAGAAAAAAAGAAAGAAATATCTGCCCCGACATGACAAGGCCAGAATGAATTCTCCATTCGTTCCAAATCTGCTGAAAAAAGAATAGACTGAGACCAGTACAAGTATTAAGGAAATTGGTCAGAGTCTCTATAAACCTCTACTAAAACATACTACCTCCCACACACACCCCTAAAAAAAGCGTAATCCTTGACGCGCCACTGTATGTCATTTGAATGTGTTTTTTTTTTTAAAAGCCAGTTACGTTGTGAGAAGTAATATTGCCAATTTAGAGGATTTTTTTATTCAAAATATCTACCAGAATTTTTTAATAGTTACCTTCCCTTTATTTAATAACATAATATCTGTCATTAAATAATGCAAAAATTACTATTAACAATTTCTGGTAGATGAATAAAAAGACAGCTAAATTGGCAGCATTGGTCGGAATGGAAGGGCCTTGCAAAAGTTCTTGCACCCGGCCTCGCTTTCTCTAAGGACAGCTCTGAATCCAATCTGTGTGACATATAAAAATTGGATGCAATGCTAAAAAAGGCTTAATGCTTTTTTGTAACTTCCAAATCAGATTTTTGTGTTCAGAATTAAAACGGATTAATCTATCACATTCATTTTAAGTAAATCAACAAAATTCCAGGTATCGAGATTTTATGATATTACACATAAAAAAATCATAAAAGTTGCGAATTTGAGAGTGGAACTTTCACAGCTGATTCTGAGGCACAAATTACTAATTTACTACATAATTTTTTGCAAAATTTGCAAATTGTTGAACATTTTACATGCTAAACAATAAACATTTTGCAGATACACACTTTTAGCATCAGATTCTATCCATTTTGTCATATCAGGATGAAATTCTTTGTCACGTCAGTCACTGTTAAATACATATTGCTTTGACATATTTTAATACAAATAATAAATATTCAATAAATTAAGCTAACAAATGTTCAGTTCCCAAACAAAGATAAATAAGCAGAGTGAAACATCTAATCAATTTTACAATATTCAGTAGAAAGTTTCTGTGAAGCTGAAATGAAAATCTCTAAGTTACAAAGGAGGACTGAAAGGGGGTAGACAAAATAGTTTGCATGAAAGAGGGTAGACAAAATAATTTGCATGAAAGGGGGTAGACAAAATAATTTACAGTACTTATGAAGAGCAAAGTTTGATTTTAATGGCGCTGCAATTTCAAATCCTTAGTTTTACAAGAAACATTTTCCTTTTTTTTTCTTTAAAGTTTAAAATTTTCTAACTTTTTCTCAGAATTTTAAAGACCTTTCCTCAGAAATTGAAAAATTCTCTGACTTTTCCAGTCCATATAAATTTCCCTGACTTTTCCAGGTTTTCCAGGCAGCTAGACACAGTGTTATAATTACATTGTTTGGATTATTATCTGCAGTAAATGGAAATAAAAAATCATTGATTGCACTTCAGAAGGGTCAGGTTTTTTTCTTTTATTATTATTCTTACATTTCTATCGTAGATTGTTGGATCAAAATAAACCTCAGGTGGCTGCTCATTCTAATTATGTAATCCCAGTGCGGCAAAATGTTTTTTTTTTCCTTTTCTTTTTTTTTCATTTTAGCAATGTTTATTACTACGAACATCACAATGTTTAATTAAATTTCTTGTAAGATGTCTCATTATAGATGCTGCAAAGCTACAAAATATTAAGAAATAAACTTGACATTATATTCACACAAACAAAAAAAAAATTAACTTTTAATTAGTTTTGCAAAACTAAGAGAGTTCATTAAATGAAAATTGTGAAATAATAAAATCAGAATTATTTGACTGAATTTGATAAGCTAAATAGGCAAAAAATCGTTTTCCGGTTTCACTATTTTATCGGTGCTCTCTTATCAGATCTTTGAGATCTTAGAAGATTTAGTAGTACTCAACTATTCAGACTTTTAAAGCATTCGGCAATCAGCATTTCCCAAGCATGTTGGTTATTTAGAGTTCACAATATTTCCTTTTTGTTTTTTTCAGCGATATATAATTTTGATAAGTTTCCTTAGAAAAATTAGTTTTATTATCTTTTTTAATTAAGTACTATTCTGAGCTATGTAACTAATAATTGTAAACTATGTTTGTTATTTTTTTTTTCACTTAATTCACAAAAACTAGCGACTAGAATTTATACCTGGCTACCAGATTTTTTCAAATTTGTAAAGCCCTAATCCCCCTCCCCACCCCCCACAAAAAAAAAATTAAAAACAACCCAACCTGATGCAGGACTATTCAACGATCTTGAGGTGTCCACTATTCAGAGGTTTCGCTATATTTGAATATTAAGGAATATAGATTTTTCCATTTTTCTATATAAAATTTGTATTAGAGATATATTTGTCCATTACTTTTCATATCATGTTTTATTGTCCTGTCATTGTGGGTTTGAGTCAGGTTGCCGAAAATTATTTTTGCGGGTCAAGGAAACCTTTTTGTCAGGGTTGTGGGTTGACTTCAAATAGAATTTGCAGGTTCGGATCAAGGTCAGGTACAATCCGACCCATGCAGGACTCTATTGGCAGTACGATATTATAATAGCTTTTCTTAACATTCATTTCCCAAATATGCTTCAGCATATTATTAGAGTTATTTCACAAGATGCCATATGTTGGCATTTATCCAATACTTCTAAAAAACTTCTATAAACACCATTTCTTTAATATAAATGAAGCATGAACTTATGTAAGAACAAAGAGTAAATGCATTTGAAAACTGATGAATTAATCCAAAGGTATAAAGACAGTATGCAGAGTTGAAAGAAAAGAACCGATATTCAATAACGATAAACACTACTTAAAATATACAGGGTGTCCAAGAAGTCTGGAAATGGTCGAATAACTCGAGAAATATACATCAGATTGAAAAATGCATTTTCAATATTTTTGAAAAATCTATTTAGGGGCCGTCCATAAATGATGTCACGCTTGGAGGGGGGAGGGGGGGTCATGAAATTGTGACAGTTTGTGACAAGGGGGTGGGAGGGGGTAAGAAGAAGTGTGACATCACACATTTTGATTTAAATAAAATCATTTAAAATCAGCAGACTAAATTTTGAAGTTATTTTAAAATTACCAGAATTTGAGGGTATTTTTTAATCGAGGCTAAAACAACTTTCATGTGATTTGTTTTAACTTATATTCCTTTCTTTAAAAAAAAATCAGTTGCTCCTTCATATTAATATTTTATTACTATTGTACATTAATTATATTTTTTATTGTAAATCTTAATCTTATTTCATACAAAATAAGTGCACGAATCATTTTTATTGTTATGCTCACAAATGTCATTAAAACACGTAGTTAAAGTTTAAAAATAAAGTTTGAAATATGATCTATAATGTAGTGCTTTGTTTCTGAACTGCAAGTATATGTTTATGTAATATAGTGTGACATGTGACAAGAGGGGGGGGGAGGGGGTATGGTGAAGTGTGACACTTTGTGACAAAGGGTGGGAGGGGAGTCAAAAATATTGAAAAAATGTGTGAAATCATTTATGGACAGCCCCTTAGGGATATCAAAGTTGCCCCCTGGGGGTAAAAGGGGGAGCAACTTTGAAATCTTAAAGGATAACCGCCTTTTTTTATTGCAGATTCGGATTCTATGGGAAAAAATACATAACTTTTGTATCTAACATTTTCTTCGGAAAACCGTAGATGTCGCTGTAATTGAGTAAAATGCGTTGAGAATAGTTTCCATTGAAAAGTCTGGAAACGGTGGTCGAATAACTCGAGAAATATACATTGGCAGTGTTGAATTTAGGGGGTGGATATCCCCCCCCCCTCTCCAGAAGATTTGATGCTTTTAATGATTAAAAAGTGCAATTTCCCGCCCAGAACTCTACAATATCCAATAGATGTATCCCCTGAGTCACAGAAATCCCTCCAGGAAAAAATATCTGAATTCAACACTGTACATTGGATTGGAAAATGGAACGCACTTGCTAACTTGCACACTGTTTGACTAATAGGAATAGTTCTGGTTTTGCTTTACGCCACTTATTCATTTGTTTAATTAATGTTGGCTATAAATTCTAATCAATTAAATTGCCGTTTTCACTTTGGTCTTTCCCGTATTTTTCGTATATATACTTTGACCATTACCTTTTTAGTCAGTTTTTTCTGTTGGGAGCTCGGGAGAAGGTTGTGCCAATCTTTTTTTAATTTTTAATTTTTTGCCATTTTCTTTCAGTTAAAAAATTTTTAAGTATCAAATTCTGGATGGGCTTACGATGTCTTCCTGTAATAACTTGAATATGTTGTTTAAAGTATTTTAATTAGTGGCCAAAGGGGAAGTCTTATTTTCTTCACTTCATAAATTATGAATGCAGAACTTTTTATTTAATTTCAAGAAATGTAGTAATTCCTGTCTTATATCCTCAACATGCTTCAATTTGGTGAGATCTTTTATTTTCTCCTTACAGTGACCTTAAAGAATAAACTTAACTAATTAATTTAAGGGGTTATTGCCTGTCTAATTTACAAAATTTAGAGTTATGATTTTTACACAACTTCAATAGAACATGTTCATATATGATCATGCAAAATAAAAATATTTCAATAACCTGTAAAAATAACACCACATTTGGTGCTCTTAGGAGAAAACTTTTGTGAAAATAACTTATTTTTGCACCTTTAAAAAAAAAAAAAAAATAATAAATGAAAATTCTAGTAAATGGTTTTAAATAAATTATGATCGTTACAAATATGTTGTTAATTTATTAGAAGACTAGGGAATCGAACCCGGGCTTCCCGGGTTACAAAACGTCGCTTGAAAACTATTTTTTTATTTAAAATTCTAACAGATTTTTTACATTTAATATATATATATATGCGAAAAAGAAATGGCAGATCTAGTATTTGTCGAGAACTGAATAAAAATCATGCACTCGTGACATAATTCAGTTGTATATTTTAACAGAATAATAAAGCTACTATAATTTGTCTTGTGGCCAGTGTATCATTATCTGTTTACATGTGAAGGTTTCGCTATTGTACTTCATTGTGAAATTTGGTAATATTTGAAATTCAATATTTAAAAGATGGCATAATCATTAGATTTGAAATTTATATCAAGAAAAATACAATTTTTTACCTTTCTAATGCAGTTTGTCTAACAATATTCTGACAAATACTTTTCGAGATATTAATCTGTGGCAACGATTAGCAAAAAACCAGTCGTCAGCAACACATAGCTTTTTATTAAAGAGGATTATTATTTATTATTGCACTTTTTTAGAATTTATTTAGAAAATTTTTAGATCTTGTTGAAAAATTATGATTTATTTGAAGAAAGATTATTCATATATTTGATATTTCATAGATTGTGAGAAATTTTTTTGTTCTTGGAATACATTGTAGTGATTATCTCTTTATATTTGAAGAACATATATTTTTTTCAGTTTTATGAAAGGTATATTTATAGCATATGACAAATAAGAGACATTCTATAAATTTGATTAAATCAATTGATATATTTATTTTTAAATTATTATTATTTATTTGAAGTAGACATATTTATATATTTATTTAACTGTTGCTTGAAATATATTTTTGCTGTTATGTCTCAAAAAAAGAAAGCCCTAAAAGTAGTTGCAACACCTGGAGAGATCCTGAACTTTTAGATTTTTTTCAGAGAACAATGTAATGCTGTCATTTTTTATTCAAAATGGGATAATGATCAAGCCCTTATATTCCTAAAATCTAAGCTTGTAGATCAAGCATTAAAATTCTATATTTCTTCCACTGCTTGCAAAAATTCTTCTACTCTTAAAGAATTATTTAACTTTCTCAAAAAACACTTAAAAAGTGATTCAACTAATACAATAGCTATTAAATATAATAGTATTAAAATTCAGCCCTCAGAATCTATTCATGCATTTGCAACCAGACTAGACAATATTGTACGTAAACAGTTTCCAACCTTACCAGATTCCTCCATTGACACAATTATGTCTAATTTTATTTTGGTCTATTACCTATTCTATTTCTATTGATCTATTATCATTTAAAGATCCATATTACTGATCATTTAACGATCCATATTCTTACCCAACATCTGGCCAGTTTGGATAAAATGGTAGAAGCTGCTGAATCTGTATAAGATAAATGATATAAAAGTACAAAATGAAAGGTACTATAATAAAGATACTATATAATGAAAGGATTATGATATTAAAGTACAAATGATTACAATATGCAAGATATAAGGCTGTCGCTGCCGAATGAAACTGAAAATAGTAGCTTTAGTAGCCTTCAACAACAAAAATAAAGTATGCAAAACAGTACCATTTTTACAAAAATAGTAGCCAAAATAGTCGTATACCTACTTTAAAAAGAGGAAGAAAAAATATAACCATGAAAACTGAAACGATTTTAGTCCACATCTTATTTTAGAGTTTGTTTCTATTCAAATCACTCAATAAAAAATATGGTGGTTTCTTCAAATCAGAAAATAATTTATATGGAAAATAAGGCTTCAGTTTTTAAATAAGTAAGCTTTGTTCTTTCAAGATGAAAATTATCAGGTACAGGAAACATAGGAGTAAAAAGTTCTTGCAGATCATCCCTTACACTACTTTTCATCAGGCCTTCTCATTTCAAGAGTTTCTTGAGGAAATAAGGAGAGGGGGGGGGAGTAAAGTTTTCTTTGAGGGGCATGGTTAGAAATAATGTGCAATGTCGCAAATCCTGCACAAAATAGGAAAATACCACATAATACAAAATTTTGCCAGGTATCAGAATTTTGCGTCAAAAGATCTCTGAAACAAATAACAAATTTGATCAATCGGTCGTGGAAAAACATATATCACGAATTTTGACAAATAGTTGCGAAATTATCAATTTCATCAATAGAAAACTTTCACGAAATTTAGCAAAGGATCGAGGGAAAAAAAACGTTAATTCCGTAAAACGATCAGCAGAAAAAAAAAAATCACAAAATTTGCAATTGGTCACGGGAAAAATCAAATTCTCCTCCAACAATTGTAGCAAAATATCATAAATTTCATGAAACGTCGGGAAAAGTCCCCTTATTTCGTCAATCTATCAGGGGGAAAAATCACTAATTTTACCAATTTATCGCGGAAAAAAATCAAGAATCTCCTCAAGCAACTGTGGAAAGAAATCTCTAATTTTATGAAAAATCGTGGAAGAAATGGCTATTTTCATCATTTGGTTGTGGAAAAATCATTGCAAATGTTGTCAAAAGAACGCACAAAAAACTGCAAATTTCATCTAACGATCCTGGACAAAAAATCGTGAATTTAGTAAAAAAAAAATTGCACAAAAAAATTGAGAATTTTAATGAAATGATCGTGCAAAAAATCAAGAATTTCATCAGCCGACCGTGAAAAGAAAATCACCAATTTCGGCAACAATTGCGGAAAGAATAGCGCAGTATTTCGTCAAAAGATCTCTGAAACAAACAGTGAATTTCAATAATCTGTCGCAGGAAATATATATAACGTAAATTTCGACAAATGGTTGGGGAAAAAACTATCAACTTAGTTAATCCGTTGCAGAAAATATTAGCAAAACTTGGCAAAGGATCGCAGAAAAAAGGTGAATTCCGTGAAACGATTGGCGGACAATAATCCCAAAAATTGCAATTGGTTGATGGAAAAAATTGCAAAATCTCCTCCAACAATCGAAGAAAAATATTGCGAATTTCATCAAAGATCCTGGAAAGAAATCGCTACTTTCCCCACTCGATCTCGGAAAAAAAATTATAGAATTTTACGAAATCGTCATGGAAAAATTTGCAAATATCCTCAAATGACCATGGAAAAAAAGTCGCATTTTTTTGCATTTTCATTAAAATAGTCGCTTTTTTACTGGTTTTCAGCCTAAAATATTCACCATAGTCGTCTGAAGCTGAAAATAGTCGCTTTTAGTCGTAAATGGCAGCACTGAAGATAAGATAAATGTGAGAAACGAAGAATGATGCATAGTATTTTATTAGACAGCAACATCTCAACTAAAAATATGCATTTTTTCCTAACTAATTTACACAGATTAGTGGCTTAGTTTGGCTGCTAAAATCTGCAATTTTTTAAGTTTGATCTCAGAACCTATAAAAATTAAGTGTATATGTGATTAAGGATACTGAGTAGTAATGACGATCATATTACATCAGCAAAATTGTATTCATATATCTCAATTATCGTCTTAGATACAGGCGGTCGAAAATGGCTTTTTGTAAATATAATATATGGCATGCTATATGAACTTGGTCTGTGTACTGCAATGCACTATGATATAAATATTAATAAGCATGAGACAGATAAAAGTACAAAGTTTTTATATAAATGAAGAACTTTAATGAATTCCAGTATTCTAAAGGAACTGTACATAATGCAACTAAAAAAAATTGACATAAAATATGTTCTAAATATCTCAGAAGTCTTCCTGGTAAAATAATGTCTACTTTGAACATTAAGTAGATTCTATAAAACAAATCTAGGCACTTATCACTTGGACAGAAGCATTTATTAACCAGGCACATATATATGATTCTTTGATTCTTTTTGCTTAGTAACTTTATGATATTGAGCATGTCCAGCTGAAATTAGATGTTGGGCAATAGTTTTGTGATCATTACGAGTTGTTTTTCTAAGAGAAATCTGGTAGGCTTGACCAAACCTATTGACAAAAATATCAAACAATAAATAAATGCTATAGCATTGATATATTATGCATTTCAATGCTAAGAATATTATAAAGAATGCTGCTGTAATACTAATAACAAACAGTTGAATTCTATCTCTATTTTTTAAATTTATAATTCCAATAGATATTTTATAAATAACCATTAGTGAACGACTGTAAAAAGTTGACAGATTGATTACAGGTTTTTTAAAACCTGTAATCAAAAGCATATTTATTTAATAAATATTTATTTATCATTAACTATGTGGTTATTCATACAGTTTCACAGAGTTTTAAAATGAATAAAATTTTGCTTTTGATTTGATTGAAAAAAGTATTTAAAAAATGATACTTTGAGAGAGTAATAGTGCTTCTTGGAGGGAGGGTGGGGGGGAATCTGTTTACTATTTACAATTTTTATTAATTTAGTAGAAATTTAAAAACATATCTAACTGTTTAAGCCCATTTTTATACTAAAATGATTAAAATATTTCATATGCTATTGATGTTTATAATGTAATGACTTCTCATTCATGCATGGCTAAATTATTTAAACAGCACATAACAAAGAGCGACATATAAGAAAGAGGCTGTTGTGTTTTAATTCATTAAACATCTATTTTACATAAAAGTAAAAAAAAAATTAATAATTTACTTTTAAAATACAAAAGTATGCATAAAAAGTCACATAAGTTATAAAACAGTAACAGCATTCTAAAAGAAATAACATTTAGAATTTGCAATTTTTTTAACTGTACAAAATTTAGTATTATATTATACCAGTAGTCCCATGCGAAAACCTTGCACATCAATCTTTGAGATTATTTGTGGATACTTTTTTCATTAATATTTAATAAACTGCAATTTTTAACCGAACAATGTGTTTTAATAACATGTGAGTACTATGTCAAATGCAGGGGTGGAAAATCGAAAATCCATTTTTGTAGCAGGTTTGGAGGAGGTCAAATTGCAATTTTGGAGCAGTAAATGCCAGTTTTGGAGCACGTCAATTACAGTTTTGGAGCACGTCAATTACAGTTTTGGAGCAGTAAATGCCAGTTTTTGAGCACGTCAATTACAGTTTTGGAGCACATCAATTACAATTTTGGAGTGGGTTAATTACATTTTGTAGCAGATCCAAATTAAAAGCAAATATGCTTTGTTAATGAACTTTTCTTTAACATAGTGCATATATACAATTTCAACAGTATAAAATGTAATAAATGTTAAAACAAGAAAAAAAAATATATACTTAGAGAGTTTCAAAATTTGTAGTAATATGACTATATCAGATGAATTAACTTTCCACATTCCAATAATACAAAATAAATATACCATATTCTGACAACAAATATTTTACACCCTTTTAGAAATTAAAAAATAATTCGACTTATCTAACACATTTAAAAAAGATTTAAGAAAGGATTTAAATTTAAAACAGAATGTAACAAGTTAAATATGTTTACTTACAATAGTTATTGTATATTTTTGGCAAATGACAAACATTTGATATGCAAATTTAAATAACCCAGTACCCAGGTGATACCTGTAACTGTGAGTAATCACTAGACTGCACAGTGGTTTTCTTTTAAAAAAGTCAATAAGACACATTTTAAAATCGTGGCCAAATGCATTGTGGACTTTGTGAAGAATGCATGCTTCTATATCAACAGTATTATTGTTGATTTCATGCAATTTGTTTTTTACAATCTTCGTGACATTCAGTCCCCTGCTAAAGAACGACAGCAACCAATCTTTTGGCTAATTGGCTAAAGCACACTTTATAATAATAACAAATCTTCTGATTTGGAGTCTCATAATACAAGAGTAGAAAATGAAAAAATTGTTTTGTACCAGAATAAATTACAGTTCTGTATCAGAATTTAATGGTTTTGTAGTAGAACAAACTTATGTTTTAGCATTGAAATCAAATAGCATTTTCTATTTTTCAATAAAAACAAAGATTATTTTTTATAATGTTATGAAAGTGGGCATTTTTAACTGAATTTTAGGACGCTACAGTTCTGTAAAGGTCTTTATGCCTCGAAAATCACTTATAGCATAAGATGTGACATTTATCAAAAACTGCTATTCAATTTCAAATTACTTCAGTAGTCATGCCTTACCAATTTCATGCTTTTACATCTAAAAATAGTTTGCGGATGTGTCAGAAATTTCTGCGTTGTTGAGGGGGTAAAAATATTTTGTTTGAGAACAGTCTTAATGCTGGATATCTTTTCAATAATGCTTATTTTTGATAGATGGTACATCAGCTGTGTTTTGGAGTAATCATCCTCTTTGGATTAAGATATGTTATATTATAAAAACTGAAATGTAAGACAATGATTATGTAGTATAATCCATTATTCAGTTAGGGATAATTTTTAAACTTAAATGATGCTGCATATATGAGCTACATGCATCATAGCAGTGCGTTGCCAAAGCTAATAAAGGTTTTTTTTTTTTTCCTTTCTAATTTTTTAGATTGAGAAATTTCTATTTTTGGAGCAGATTGGAGCAGAATTTTAAAAAATTGCTATTTTTGGAGCAGAATGTAGCAGGAAATCAAAATTGGAGCAGTTCGGAGCAATTGGAGCAGATTTTCCACCCCTGCAAATGTCTCTACAAAAACCTTTTGAACTGTACCTCATTCGTTGTTGCAAGTTTTGTATGTGTATAGTTGACATCAGAAATAATATATGATATTGCAATTTTATTTTTCAAAATATTACCTTTAATTTTTAAAGCAGCAATCAAATTTCACACCATATTTTTTCCAAAATAAATATTAGATTATTGATGGCAATACAATTTATTTATTTAAATAATGCCCAATTATTTTACCAATTATTTTCTATTGCTATGGCAGCATATTAAATTTCTTTCATTTATTTAAGTACTAGAAAACCTGCTCAGTCTGAGTCTGCCGAGAAAAATTAGGACCAGGCTTGAGCTCAGTTCCAGTCTAAACATAATACTAGTAAATCTGCAGATTAGGAGGCTCAATGTCAGCTTTGAAAATCATTGATTTTAATCTCACTTTTCATATTATTTAGCATCTTACAATTCGCAATCTAATTTTTTTTATATTGCATACATATTTATAGGCATATAAAATACTTTGTTGGTTTCAGAAATTAGAAGCGTTAAATTAAACATAGTTTATGTAATGATATTCTGAAATTCTTATGAACTTCTTATTCTTGTAATTTTTTAGATAAAACAATTCATTTCTTCAGGAGGGTGGAGCCTCCCTGAACACCCCGTAATCTTATTAAATTTATATCCGTGACTTCCTATTGATTGTGTGAATAATTCTAGTATATCTTGGATTTTGTTCTACACAGTGGTTTTATTAGGATAAGCAACAATTTCAAAAATAATTTCATGTTATCCTAATACTCAAGTAGTAATATTTACTTACCTGCCAACCACAAAACACCTGAATTCTGGTGGATAAGTTGAATAATATATCATGTACAAAAGCAACTTATAAAATGTAAACTGAATCTACTATTTTCGCTTATATCTATTTTAGAAATCTAGCATTATTACAATTTTTGTTTCGAAAAAACAGTTTTGATGGTCATTCTATAATATTTATTTTATCTAAGTGCATCCTGGCAATAGCATACTAAAATCTCCCCAGAATAGGCATATTTGGAAACTTTTAAACCTATTGGATTCATTCATAATTGTGTCCACTGCCAATTCACTAAATAGTAAACGCAATTTGGCACTATAAAGTATTTTTTGTGATAGCTTTTATGTTCTCAATTTGTAATATTTCAGGATCTTTTTACTACTCTAATTTCTTTAGAATAACCATGTTGTTGTACGAGTGATTTTATCCTATTTTTTAAATTATATTAACTTAACGACAAAACATCCACAACTGTTCTAGAAAATGAATAATATCTCATGCAAGATATAATATACATATACAAATGTTAACTCATACTACGAGACTTGAATCCATATTACATGTTCAATGTTTTTGTTATTTTCGTTTGGAAAAAAATATTTTGGTAATCATTCTATAATAGTTAAATGGCAACTTGTATCAAAATAAATTCTCTTTTATGTCAATAGAATACGAAAATCACCTGAAAATAATGTATTTTGCTAATAAAGTATTGCACTAAAATACTGTGAGTTACTTCAATTTTATTATTTTGATATTCTTTGAAATATGGTTGCTAAGCAACTGATAAATTAAAGAGAAAAGTAAAAAGAAAAGCATTTTTAAATTTGTAAAAGATATGAAAATAAAAGTTTTATATTTCCTGAACAGATGTAAAAAATTTTCCAATAATTTAAACAATTCATTTCTCAATTCTAATGAATTGTATCAGCAAATTTTCAGAACTATTGGATATATTTAAAACCTCCATATCGAAAATTTAGCACTAGTAATTTTATATTTAAATCCATTATTCAAATATGCGATTTTCATTTCAGTTAAAAATGAAATTTGAAAATAGTCTGCATTCCCATGGGAAAGCATTAGGACCTAAAAAAAAATGTTCCATATTTTTCGAATGAATGAACCAAATGTAACTAAATACTATACAGCTAATTCTGGGTACCTCATCAACATACCCACCAAAAATAATGGTAATCTTTCTTTTGTAGTTAAAATAAATTCTTATCTATTTCATTAAAGAAGCATATTAAAAACTTAAATCACCGAAAAATTAGCTATTTTGTTAATAAAATTTTGCGTCAAAATAATGAGATTCACTTGAATTTTCCTTAGTTGATATTCTTTGAAATATAGTTGCTTAGCAACCATTTAGTGAAAGAAAGAAAAAAAATGCATTGGAAATTTTTGTAAAAAATGAGAAATTAAAATGTTTCATATCTTTCAAATTAATGCATAAAATGTTCCAATAATTTATGCAATTTTGAAACTTTAATAAATATATTGGCAAATTTTCAAAGTGATTGGATTAAATTAAGATCTCCATTTCATAAATTTAGCATCCATAATTTAGCATTTACAATTATCTCAATTCAACATATTTTTTTCGGTGAATGTTAAAATAAAAAAAAACAGCCTGACTTCCCATTGAAAAGCATTAAGACCTAAAAATAAATGTTCTATATTTTTTGAACGAATGAACTATATGTATCTAAAAACTATACAGCTAATTCCAGGTACTTCGCCAACATACCTACCAAAAATCAACCTAATCGGATCATTTTTTATGGCATTTTGTGGCAACAGACAGACAAACAGATTTTCGGATTCTAAAAATGCAAATTTTGTGAAAATCAGATGGTAACTTTTTTAAAAAATTTGACTAAAAACTGACCCATTTTGAATCAAATGACGACATTTGAGAGGTGGTATTGAATTTACTTCCGCTTCGGTGGTTGTCTTTCTATTTAATTTCTGAAAGACAAAAGGGTTACCAGAGGAATAGCTTTATGAATAGATTTTTAGAGTTATTTCACATTTTGTATTATTTTTTACAAGACCATGTAACATCGGCAGATCAGCTAGTATACCTATATATGGATTTTTTTTCTCCACATATCTTAAAATACTTTTTCCCACTTATTTTAATTTTGAGAATTTTACATTTTTGGATATATATATATATATATATATATATATATATATATATATATGTATTGTATTATAATTATCGGTTTATCTATTGTCGATTATTGATGGGATTTAATAGTTATTATTAAGAAAAGTTTTATTATATATATGGTAAAATGGACAATGTGGGGACTTTAAAAAATGTTGAATTAACCAAGTGTCTGTTTTAGTGAGGGGCAGGGGTGAGAAAATACATCATTTTACTCACCACTGGCGAGTGGATTTTCTGACAGGACAGGTGAATTTTTAGGCACTCTTTGAAAAACTGCACGCTATAGAAGGCCAAAAACTTAATTTTTTTAACTAGTTAACTATAAATAAAAACACACAGGGCGAAATGACGTAGGGCATAAGATGTCAGTCAGTAAGAATTTTCGGCAGTAGCCGGCCGAAAGTACTAGGACAGTTTTTAAACATTTTGTAACATCTATTTGTGTCTTTTAAATTGTCTTGGCTTGTTACCTGTTAAGTAAACAGTGGGATCTGTCGGGTCTCATATTGGAATTTTAGTTAACTATATTTTGTAACTTTCCAAATTATCGCGCTGTAAACATGGTACTAAGTTCTATACTAAACTTT
Source organism: Maratus michaelseni (assembly GCA_963931845.1). Classification (NCBI taxonomy): domain Eukaryota; kingdom Metazoa; phylum Arthropoda; class Arachnida; order Araneae; family Salticidae; genus Maratus; species Maratus michaelseni. The sequence goes on along the minus strand of OZ007587.1, from coordinate 260,771,066 downwards.
CCTCCATTGTTTATATTTCTTAATTTTATACAAAAAAAATATGAAAATCCATTGTAGTAATAGTAATTAACTATTTTTGCAGTTGCATACATTTTGTCATAGCAACTTAAAACTGTACACTGCATCTTGCTGGCTGGTAAAAAAAAATCATTGGCTGGTAAGATTTTCTGAAAATTTCCCAACCCTGTTGTACAATGGTTTATCAGTGGTCAGGGAAACAGAAAATTGTCTGAAAATTAAGGATCCAGTTTAAAAGAGTGTCCATAAAAGCAAGGTTTCATTGTGTTATGTGATAACACAAACACAGATTGTAAAAAAGCATAGTATAAGACACAGATAAAAACTTGCTCTTAATTGTGAAAAGCTTTAATGTTTTTCATTCTTCTTTTCTCGTCGCTCCCCATCCCACCATTTCTCTTACTTTTCAAACAATTACTTTAATTTTATTAGTCTGAATTTTACTCAGTTGATTAAATAGTTTTTTATTGTTATTCATATATACATGCACTGTATATACCTGAAAAATAAAGTTTTTAATTAGTAGCCAGTTATACTTTTAATTTAGTAGTCACTTTTCTACCAATTGAATCTTGATGAAGGTAAAATAAAAAACAAATAAAAGTGGCTGCCTGTTTAGTTTATTTAGTTGTTATGTGGCCAATGGACATTTTCAAGTATAATATTGCATGTACATATGTGAGTAAATTATTCATATTAAAATGAATGGGTCTCTTAGAAGATGGATGTTGCTTCAGAGATTCCCAAATGTTGGGAACACTGTTGCATTTTACAAATAATTCAAAAACATTTTAAGCTATTTTCACATCACATAAATCTAGAACATTATACAGAAAAATAAAACAAATACCTCTGAATTATTTCAGCAAGCAGTATTTCTCCAGAAACAATATTTCTAAAAAAGGTGCTGAATTAAAAAGAAAAATGCATTATTCCAACAATTTAAAATTCTTATTAAAAGAAAAACATCAGGAAGAGGGAGATAAGAATTGATTTAAACTTAGTGAGGGACACATTCTTACACTGCATCTGGACTCCAAGATGATCCATTTTCAAATCCAGTAGGTTCAATTCCGTGTAAACTGCACTCAACAGCTTGAAATGGTGTATGAAGAAATTTAGGTAAAATAGTTCGAATAAACTTTCGAGGCACCCATTCTTGATCTCCTGAATCAACAAAAAATATCTATAAAAATGAAAACAAAATTATTTTGAGATATCAATGAAAATAAATCACAATTTAAGCAGCAAATGAGATTAAAGCATGGGGAAAAATACAATAATTACATGATCAGATATTTTTGAAGCATTAAAAAAACTTTTTTATGCCTAAATGATATTTGCACATTGTAACCACAAGAAAATACCTCAAATAATAATTATTAGCAAATGAAATTCAATTTAAATGTAATTTTGTGTAAATTTAACCACACATATGAAAAATAGACAAACTCTGTTGAAAATAAACAGTCGTGGGGTTTAGAAAAAACAACAACAACAAAAAAATACCCCTCGACTAATTTTGCTACTATTCATCATAAAAACGTGACTGGTACCAACTAGAGTACTGCATCGGGCTGGGTAACCCAATTTTACGTGAACCAGGTCAGGTCATGTCAGGTTGACACTAAGTTATTTTGTTACAAATTAGGTAGACTTCTAATTTTTGCTGAAGTTCGGGTTTCGGCCATGTTGTCTTATAAAACAAATAATGCATGTTTTGACAAATATACATTTTAAAATTAATATTTGGAAAAAAAAAGTAATTGTAACTTATACATTTTTTAAATAGAAATAGAGTTCTAAAAGCTATCAAATATGGGAATCTGTAATTACAGCTCATTCTGTCAAGTAGTGTTTGAGTTATGCTTAAAAAACTATCTGCATTGCAATCTATTTTGCAATGATTAAAAATGAATTTTACATATTCAAAACTTTACATTAGCATAATTCCTAAACTACTTGAGCAAATGACTTCCCATTTAGTTTTCTAAAGTAAAATTTATAAAAGAATCCAAATGTGACATAAAATTAGGCATTCATATTGAAAATTTTGAGGTTTGTTACAATTTCAATATGTAGATTATCTCTGAAGCATAATTTAAGTATAGCATTAATTAGTAGATGTTAATACAAATAAGTTTGTACCAGCCATATTTTTATACGATGATTTTCAGCAGAGTTAGTGGGAGGTATTTTTCCCCCCCACAGTTGTACAACAATGAGAATATTACAAAAACTGAAATGCCAATTCCAGGGCTCCTAACATATTTTAGCCCAAACAAGAACAAAAAATCATGCGTCAAGCATAGATTATGAAACACTTTCCAACACATCCAGAAAACTATAATGAAACTTCACTGTTAAAGAAGATGAAAGCAGATATGTAGGAAACAGTTTAAGAAACGTATTTTAAATTTTAAAATCCAATTTTAGCAATTACCTTAGTAAAAAAAGTAGTCGAATTATTTTGTGCAGACTTGTATATGGTCTATAGATTTGGATACATACTACATAGGACGATAAATTTGAGTTCAGATAGAAAACTCACAATTAGCAATTTTCGCCAATCGATCGAAATGCACTTGAAATCTTTTGTACATCTCTGTATATTATTTAAAGACTTGTACACACAACATATTAAGCTAAAAAACAAATAAGCCAACTTAAAACTCACTTCTACCAATTAAGACCATAAACAACAATGTATCTTGTTCTTTACGTAGCCCTGTATATAAATTTATATTCCACAAACTTATATCAGTCTACTAAATATAGTTCAGCAGGAAAATGCGTAACGCAATTAAAAATATCATTAAGCTATTCATTCCCATAGTCAGTAATATTAGGAATTCCTTTGTGTAGCCCTGTATATGATCAACAGAATTTATACACACTACATAGTATGCAAAAAATTAAACTTATAAATGCAAATCAAAGTTGAAAACAAACTTATCATACATAGACTGTAATTATCACACTAAGACTATAAACGAATTATTTTGTGTGTCCCTGTAAATCAGGCATGTCAAACACGTGGCCCGCGGGCCACAACTTATCTGTGGCCCGTGAAGCTTTTGGAAATTTACATGTGTTTAATTTAATTGTTAGAACACGGATGCTGAAAGTACACTTTGCACGAACACACTAGCACAAATTGTGGTATCAGAGATGCAACATAAAGATATGTATATCAGTGTTACCAGGTTGACGGTCTTTTTTTTATTATTCAGAATGCTACCACTATTTATGAATAGTAATATTTGTCTTATTTATTATGTCATTAAATAGAGGAAGTATTTGTCTTCAGTATGCTCGACAGAAAAATTCCTGCTCATCTGGCAACAGTGATGTATAGACAGATATAACTCAATTTTACATTTTAGCACAAACAAATTGTGGATACAAAGATTACCAATCGAACTGTAACAAAGCGCGGGATCTTGAGTCTGAAAATTTAAAGATTCATAAAAATTTAAAAGTATTTTACTTATAATTCTTATTTGTTTATGTTGAAAACTAATACTTTATTTTACTACTCTCTTAGATTTTACACTACTTTACAAAATAATATACTGTATTTTTTAAATACTAAGAAATGTATTATAAAATTAATAAAATTCAGTGCTAATTAAGACCAAGTTAAAATTTTTAAAAATCAAAATATAAAATTAAATAGCTTTAAATGAGTTGCTTTGAAAGTGGCATAAATTATTACTTTTGTGCTTGACACAAAAAACCCGAATATGCCAACCAGATTCTTCACTTGGGCTTTAGTCGAACATATAAATTTTGGAATTTAGCTCTTTAACAATTTTCATTACTTAGATTCGTAATTGTGTGTGATCTTTCTGGAATCCTACATGACCTTTTTTTTCTTTCTTTCATTTTTTATTGATATACACACATTTTATTGACATACTCTCATACAACCCTGGACTTATAAAAAATATATGTTAAAGCTCTTTACCCTATGAATAAATATGATAAATTGAAGATAGACATCATATTTTTTTTAAAGGTGATTTACAACACAATTATATTAAAAGGAAAATTGAAATTTTATGTTCGATATGTAGACACTGTTGGAGTTTGGAAATAATGTAACATTAAGATGTACTACAGCACAAAGTATAAAGAAAACTCACAAAAATCTGGCTAAACATCGAAAACATAAACTACCAGAATTGAAACTGATACTTCTTAAAAGAGAATCAAAATGCTTTCACCAAGCTTATTGAATGAAATACATTTTCTTTAAAAAACACTAATTATTGTCTTTATTCCATTAAATGTCCCGCGAGTCGAAATCACTCAAAACGAAATTGAAGAAATGATGTCTAGCGCAGTTAAGGAAATTTTAAAATACTATAAGCATAAGTACCACAGCTAAGTGATTGATATCTAAAAAACCCGATATGTACTTAAAAACTTAAAGCTTGTAAACTTATATTCGTATTCACATTCTTAATAATCGTCAATCTAGAAAATATCTTGGAAATATGAGTGTGAAGATAAACAGATCTACCTTCTTATATGGAATTTGATGGCTTTCCATTAGGGGAAAGTTGGGTAGCCGCGGACATTTCAATTTCTAAGAAATTCCAAGTGTTGCGTAAATAAAGAGTTATTGTAAATGAACGCCCTCTTGAGTCGAAACAAATACAGTTTGATTGCAACGTGGGCGCCGAGTAAGTTAGTCGTGAGTGAGTGTTTTGTTTTCGTCAATAAATTTTCGAAAAAACGAGACAGAATGCATCATATGCGGAGAAACATTTGAAGAAGACTGGATTCAGTGCCAGCAATGCAGACTGGGCCCATGAAGATTGTGTTTATATAGATGCATCGGATTTTTATTATAATTGTGATGTTTGTAAGGCCAAAAAATGGTTGGGACACCATTGATTAATATGTCCGGGGCTACCCGCCGTTTCTTGTGACGCCAAAAAAATAAGGCCAAACTATTTTCAGTATATTTCGTTAAATAATTCGATATTATTAGCAATGTTTAATTAAAATCATTAAAGAAGTTCGTAATTTTATTTTAAGTATAAAATAAAATTAGACATTTCATCATTTGTTTTTTATTTGCAATTCATCCAAGTGTCTGGGGCTACCCGATCTTCCCCTATAAAGTTTTAATTGTAATTTTCAAACAGTTAAAAAATGGTACAATTTTCAAGTTAAATCGACAAATTATGAATGTGGATTATTAAAAGTCCACCACTAGACAAAGTACTTGAGTTTTCATTTAAAATTACAAAGCACCTGAGTAAACTTCAACTTCAAGGCAAATTTCATAATGCTATCTTGTTATTTGATAGTATTAGCGTTTTCAAATAGAATTTATTATTTTGATAAAACAATTTTCAAAAAGAAAATGTATTTCAATTTAAATATTGCCAGGGATTACTTCAAAAATAATCAAAGTGGAAAGAGAGAGAGAGAGAGAGAGAGAGAGAGAGAGAGAGAAAGAGAGATTTTTGAATTTCCAGAAATATGAAAAACAGTTTAATCTATTTACTTCAACTTGAATGATAAATATTGAAGTTATTCTTCAGAATTCATTACTGCACGGTTAATCAAAATTCAGTGCCATTTCATATTAAAGCAAAAATATGTGGATATAGGACGATTGTCACCACTAAATTTTTAGTATTCTTTGCCTAATAAGATTACTAGTAAAATTGAAGCGAAATGTACTAATAAAATGTAGGTGAAATGTACTACTAAAATGTAGGCGAAGAATGCTAACAAAATTTAGGGGTGACAATTGGCCCATTGGCACCCAGTTTTACACCCCTGGATATGAGGTTACCAAATTTCTATAATTATTCATCAATCGACAGATTTTTTAAACTATAGCATGCAATTAGCACTTTTATACATCTTTGCATAGCAGCCAACTTTTTTTTCTAAATCAAATAAACAAAATTTGATCCAGAAAATATATTTAATAAATCAAATTAAATAAGTAGCTCATGGGTACAAGACATGTTTTATTAAATAACTTTTCTGTTTCAAAATATGCTTATTTTTATTTTTTTTTACTCTAAGGAAAACGGAAGATTAGCAGCTATGTTTTTGATCAGATCATAGGAATAACAAACCAGCATGTACAATCAATTTTTGAAAAAAATACAATTTAGCAAATTCAATTAAATTTTATAGATTTCGTTAATGAAAAGAAAATTTGAGTATTTTTTTCGAAAAATAAGATAAAATAAACTATGTATAGTAATAACTTTGAAACGTGTGAATATTTCTTTAACATGGCTGTGTTTTGTACTTACAAATTTTATCCTGTGCAATGGTATTATCTACATTTTTTTTTTTTTTAATGTGGCCCGCGGCTTTGTATATAATGCTTAATTTGGCCTGCGGTGGTAAACGAGTTTGACATGCCTGCTGTAAATGAATGATAAAGCAATGCACACCATACTTTTCAGTGCGCAATTTATAGTGCACCTCAGTAATGCATATAAATATCATTATGTTTGAAATACTGAAACACCATTAAATTATACTGCAAATGATTCCCCCCCCCCCCCCCCGGTAGAACATTGTGTAACAGAATTCTTTTGTGTGACCCTGTAAATAAATGCTTTGCACCCCATACTTTACAAAAAGCATGTTTTAGTGCACTTCATAAATGTGTATCAATTTCATCATGTTCCAAATGGCATAACATCATCAAAATGCACTTGAAACAATTTTTTCCCATTGACTGTAATGTAACAGAATACTTTTGACTTTCCCTGTAAATAAACTATGAATGCTACACACATCATTTTCAATAGGGATCACGCTATAGTAAATGTCAATAACATACAAAAATTTCAGGGCAATTGGAGTATATTTCTAGGGAGTTAGAGCACGGACAGACAAACTAAAGTCAAACACTTTTCAACTAGATTGGAAAGTGTTAAAAAGGGAGAAAAGGAACCATTTATTTTTAAAAAGAGGACTGGACTTCGAGAGAATATTTATATTTTAAACAAGAATGAAAAATCATGCATCAAGCATAGCTTATGTAACACTTTCCAACACTTCAAAATAATTTTACAAATCTTTACCGTTTAATAAGGTTAAATATGATATTTAAGTAGTCAAAGTCAAACCGAGCGGGGAGGCCTACCTTTCAGCTTACGCTCAACTAGTCCCACCCAATCTAAGTAAACAATTTGGAAAATGCATAACATATTTTAAAAACCCAATTTCAGAAATTACCAACAATATTCTGAAAAATATCAGATTTCTTTTGTTCAGCCCTGTATATGATCTATAGTTTTGTATATATATTACATAGAATACTAAATTTTAGTTCGGTTACGAAATGCACAGCAGAATTTAAAATTTTCCTTCTGGAATGTCTGTCAATAAACGGAAATGTACTCGAGAACTTTTGTGCTGCCTGTGTAGAATTGATACATAACAAGTAACAGACAAAAAATCGCTGACGGCTCAGCCTACAGGCACAGGTAGATTTCGAAGACGCAGACCGTGAGGCGCCTGTTTGTCGGGAATTGCGGAAGAAATGACCTTTTTACGATGATGCGGCAGTTGGAACCGCCTACTTCGAAACCTAACTTGTTTGCAGGCGGAGCCAGGAGGGATATTTTTGTTTTTAATTTTTTTTTTTTTTTTTTGCTATAACGGTTGGTCCTATAAAAAACGTGTCAATATAAAAGTTTTAGATAATATTAAGAGGATTAATAATAAATTTAAGCGGATTTGAAATCTTGAGAATTGGCGAAGTTATAAATTTTTTTCTTCTAAACCCCCTTCCCCCCCCCCTTAACGCAGTTTTTAATTATATCAAAAATCTGTCATACATAAATTTTCGGCCCTTCTCCTAGAAGTAATAATAACTTCAAACGGATTCGATACGTATCATAATTAAGAAATTATGGGTTTTTTTCTGTTTTCACAAAAAGCCCCCCCCCCACCCCCCTTGGTTCGATTTTGCCCATTAACGAACTTGACCGAGATTTTATGCCCCTTGATTTTATGTATCAATTTCGAAAAGATGCGGGAGTTGGAACCACCTACTTCGAAAAATAACTTGTTTGCAGGCGGAGCCGGCAGGGATTTTTTTGTTTTTATTATTTTTATTTTTTGCTATAACGGTTGGTCCTATAAAAAACTTGTCAATATAAAAGTTTTAGATAATATTAAGAGGATTAATAATAAATTCACGTGGATTTGATATCTTGTGAATTGACGAAGCTATGATTTTTTTTCTTCTAAACCCCCCCCCCCTTTTTTCCCCCCTTGGGGCCATTTTTAATTATATCAAAAATCTGTCATACATAAATTTTCGGCCCTTTTCCTAGAAGTAATAATAACTTTAAACGAATTCGATACGTATAATAATTAAGAAATTATGGGGGATTTTTTTGTTTTCACAAAAAGATTCGATTTTGCCCATTAACGAACTTGACCGAGATTTTATGCCTTTTGATTTTATGTATCAGTTTGTAAAAGATTAATGCAGAATTTTTCCAGTTATTGTAGTCAGAAAAAAGTGACACATATATATATATATATATATATAAAGTTTTGAACTGGGGGTGGTTTTGGGTTCTGGGAGTCATGATCGGCGTAGATCTGCAAAAATTTTTCAAAATTTCCAACTTAGGTGAGAATGTAATAGGTAGTATTTCTTACGAAATCTACCTAAAAATTAGTTATATTTAGAAATGCGTTCAGCAACTGAAAACACACGTCAAGAAATTATTGCTAACAGACAGTACTGAATTCTTTTGTGTGTCCCTGTAAATGAACGATGAATGCTGTACATACAATATTCTATAGTAAGCCTCTTGTAATGCACCTTAGTGATACATATCAATTTCAATATGTTTAAAATAGTGAAACATTATTAAAATAAACCACAAACGATTTTTTTCCATAGACTGTAGTATAACAAAATTCCTTTGAGTGTCCATGTAAAGATTAAACTATAAGTACTATGCACACCATATTCTATAATAAGCTTCTTGTAGTGCATCTCAGGGATATATATTAATTTCATTATATTTGTAATAATGTAACATCATTAAAATAAACCGCAAATTATTTTCCCCAATAGACCGTAATCAACAGAATTCTTTTGAGTGTCCCTGTAAAAAAACTTTTAAATGCTACATACTTCATTTTTAAAACCGAACATGCTATACTAAACCTTAATAACATGCATCAATTGCATGACAATCCAAATACATTTATGCGAGTTAGAGCACGGACAGACATGTTATGTTGACAATTTGAGTTTTTCTAAATAAATAAACGATTAAATAAGTGAAAAAAAAGTTATCTTTAAGCTGTTTTATTTAAGTAGTTGTTTTTTTAACTTTAGGATGTTTCTTTTTTTTGTCAGGCAATAGTTACAAATTACTCCATATTATATTTAAGACAAGCCAAATTCATCAACACTTTTCAACTATGTTGGAAAGTGTTAAAAAGGATCACATGTCTAAAAGATACTGCACTAAGGTTGCCTAAATATGCAAGCAAATTTTTCAGGAAATAAGTTAGCTGGTCATCTGAATAGAAAGATTTTTTTTTTTTTTTTTTTTTTTTTTAACACTTAGAAAATGATGATATTTTCTGTAGTATGTAGTTCTGGCAGCAAGGAAATTAACATCTGCCTTAATTATCTCTAAATCTGAGATTAAATAAAGCTATTATTCAATATTCCACATTATATACTGTGGTTTTTAAATGACTGAATATTGCAATAAATCCCTAATCTTTTTTTCTTAATATTTTCATTAAATCTTTTATTGCAGGGATTGCCAATCACTCATTCATGGGCGCACATGCACCCACAGACTCCTTTTCTGGCTCCCACAAAGGATCTACAAATTTATACGTATAAGCACATATCTTGCATTGATGCTTAATAAATACTGGTTTTGATGAAAAAAGTAAAAGGTTCTGAATCCAGAGCCCGATTAAGGTGATCTGGGGCCCAAGGCCCTGCAACTTTTTAGGGCCTCATCGAATTAAAATAATAGCTAGAAAATTTTTCGATGGTTAGTATCAGATATTATGATACAGTTGCCAAGTTAAGCAAAATATTTTGTTCAGTTTTTGGAGAAAACAATTGTAGAAAATTTCATTTTTAAGGAACTTTTTTCTAAATCATTTTATTTTGGGCTTCTCAGCAGCAGTGGGCCCAAGGCCGTGGCCTAGTTGGCCTGTGCGTCAATCAGGCCCTGTCTGAATCTACAGTTTTTCTTAAAATCTGCTGTGAACAAAATGAGAGCTTCATTTAGTGAATTTAGACATTGGTTTGTAACCTTTATAGTTGTAAAGTAGCTTTGTTACCTTTTAAAAATAAAAATTTTCATAAACATACATTACTTTTATACCAAAACACACACACACAAACATATAGCCCAAGAGATAGCAGGCAAGGCAATTTGGAGCAGGTATTTGATAAAAGCTAAAAATTGGTAGAATAGTATTTCTACCTTACCACATTATGAAATCGTTGGGTCTGCCAACTAGCTGGTGGGAGATGCGCGACTTACACAAATCCCAACTTGCAATTTTTCAATGAACAAAAAAGGTTTTTGATAAAAGCTACAATTTACATATATGAAAATATATATTTTTTTAAATGTAAAAATATAATTGGCAGACGAATCTGCCATGACTAAGTACCTGGCAGAAATCTTCAAAGTTGATAAAAAAATAGGTGAAAAAACATTTTTGATAAGAATAGTTAAGAATAAAAACAATTATCTTTAAATCTTTTTTACTTTTATTAAAAAATCAGTTTTTATATATAAAAAATGAAAAAGCACAAAAGATAATGAGAGCACTTTCTAGCGGAGAAGATGAGAACTAAAATAAATTGAAGAAATATGCTTAATCAATTACGAAAATGCAAGAAGCACTAGCAATAGGAAACTAGTTGCCAGTAAAATAATAAAAAGGAAGAGCTCCCCCAAGCGGAGAAGTCTGGTACGAAAACGAATTGGAAGAGGAAATGATTACAAATACTATGGTAAAACCTGAAAATCAGATAATTAGAAGACAAGAAAACTAAGAAAAACGTGACCTCTCACTTATACGACCCTCTCGGTTATACGCCGATTTCTCTTGGTCCCGTCCACGCTTTATGGGAAATAATGCTAAACTTCTCTCAGTTATACGACTGCTTCTCTCACTTATACGACTCTTTAAACGGTTCAGGTGGTTTTACATTTCCCACTCAAGAATCATTTTTATAATCTTTAAAGTACAAATCATTCATGTTTTCTTAGCTTTATCCTTTCACAATTGTTAAAGTGTTTATCAATAATGAATAACATTTCTTATCTACCTTCGTGTGTTATTAACGATGAAATCTATGGCGGGAGGGTGGCTCTATGGAATTTCCTTGTGCCTGCCATTTAACAAAAGCCAAATGACCACCTGGAAGAATGTGACATCGCAGACAATTAAGGAATGTTTTAGGAAATGTTGTTTCTCACAAGACCAAACTGCTAGTTCAATGAATGAACTCAATTTTGAGAGAATATGGAAATCCTTTAATGACGAAGACTGGAATGAAATGTTTATGGACGAAGGTATTAATTTCAAAGATTATGTAGAATGTGATGAAAACTTCTTCTGTCTGAACTGAGAACTGCCGAAGAAATCTTTGAGGATATCAACAAGGAAGACTTGAGCGAGGGGGATGACGAAGATGAGAGCAATGTTATTGCTCGCATAAATTTTTTTCAGAAACACGCGCCGTTTTAAATACATTAAAGAATTATGTCGATCAAAATGATTGTTCCCAAAATAGCTTAAAATTTTTTTAGACTTAAAAAATACATTTATCTTTTCGTCGACGACAGAAACAAACTAATATCACTACATTTTTTGAGAAAATCTGTTTTGTAAATCTTTAAAATAAACATAGTGATAAGTGAACTTTTTTGTGAACTTTTTTTAATATACTTTACGTTTTATTTTTTAATATGTTTTATAAATTTTGTTAAAATATATTCTCATTACTAAAAACTTATTGTTTTTAATATAGGTAAAATAATTAATGCATGTAAAATGTGAAACTTATATAATAAGACGGTCTCTCACTTATGCGACTCTCTCAGTTATACGACTTTTTTCTACGGTCCCCTGAAAGTCGTATAAGTGAGAGGTCACTGTATGTGTATAGTAACAAAAGTGCGACATGGTGGTGGGAGCAAAAATCTGCTAAAGCTTATAAAAGTCAACTTTAACAGAAGATTAGGGGAAAATAGGGCATACGCCCAGAAGCCTAAAAAAAAAAAATCAAAACAAAGAAAAGAAAACTATATAAAGTGGGAAAGATGAGAACAATTCAAAATAACTATAAGCCCTAAATATCTCTGAAATTAAGGCCCCAATATATATTATATATAAAAAAAAGGCCAGGTTTAAGGACAATGACCTAATGTTACTAGTTTGGGATACTCCACAAGCAAAGTCGAATGAAGGGTAAAGAAAGTGTTAAAATATGGATAAGGGTAGGAGCAACAGGAAATAATGTATGGAGGGAAACTGACGGGGAGTGATATAGGAATTAAAGGAAAGAGAAGGGGGGAGAGGTGAAAAAGAAAAATATATAGAGAGGAAGGAGATTGGACAACTGAAAAACAACTGGGAGAAACGGGACAAACACAGGAAAATGAAAGGGACTTCCTACTGAAAATGCATATGCATGCAACATAAGGATAAATCCACTGTGGGCAGTGACCCCTGGTGATAAAACCAGAATAAACTAGACAGAAAATAAAGATAATAAAAGATCCTAAACCTAAAACAGTATCCCAAATAAAAAAGCATAACAAATGATTTTCAAATATTTTATTTCTCTATTTCCTGGTAGGTGGCGTTAGCAACGTAAAAGCTCATTTCGTTGAATCTGTCATTAATTACTTATATCTTTGATTCATTTGCCATTCCAGAAAACATAAAAAATCAATTTCAATACATTTAGTTTCTTTTTTCCCACTAGAAGGGGAAAATTTGGGTTGAACAGTTTCTTCCTGTTTGTAGCTTGAATATGGTGTATATATATAAAAAAAAAAGTGTACAATTCTTCATACTTCATATGTACTCAAAATCAATTTTATTGTAGATAATTTAATTACAATTAATTTAACTGAAATTAATTTAATTGCAAAATGTAACTAAATGAAATTAATTGCAAATTAGTTTCAATTCTTGTACCTATTTGGATTTATTTTCAACTAGCTGACCCGCCCGGCATTTCCAGAGCCTGTGTAATATACTTAAATCTCTTAAAAAACAAAACTCTGGCCATGGTGTCTGATGGCTTCAGCACCGTATACCTAGCATGCTTGTATGCACCGGAAAATCTTTTATTTCCCCCTTCCATCACCAGGGGAGCATTATGTTCCAAACAAACCTTTTTCTGAACGAACCTCTGTGACAGGTCCCCACTGCCTACAATACTGTATAGTGGGCGTGCTACAAAATTGAGCTGTTTCAAGAAGATGAGAACATTATTATTAGTGATGGGCGATTCTGAAAAATTTGATAATCGATCAACATCGATACTGTATAAAACAACATCGATTAAAAAAATAATCGATTAACAAAATCTAGTATCAATGTCTTAGAATCGATTCTTACACAGATAGCTTAAAAAGAGTAACTCCTAGATTTAATCGATCAAATGGCAGGAAATTTGATCATACATCGTGATAATGGGAATTAGCAGATAATAATCCATATTTCTGGCGCTCATTTCTTTAGCATAGCAGTATATAATATATTAGCAAAGGTCAAATTTTGTTTCAAGGCAGGTTTTTTGTTTCTTTCCAGGTAAAATTGTTATCTTTTCAGTTTAGAGGTAGGGGGTACTAAGAGTGAATCCAGAAAAGAAATAATATTCAAAATATACGCGTAGGGAAGGGAAACAAGGAATGAAGGGGGAAGAGGGCAGTGTTGAATTCAGGGGGTGGCTTGGGGAGGGGGGACATTTCACTCCCGGATCATTGAAATGCCCCCCCCCACCCCCGAAAGATTTGAAATTTTAAGCTTTTAATGGTTAAAAAGTGCAATTTCGCCCCGGAACTCAATGCCCCCACCACCCCGGAGCCACAGAAATGCCTCCCGGAAAAAAATGTCTGAATTCAACACTGAAGAGGGCTAACTATATTTTAGCTAGAATTTCTTGTACGAATTTAATAAAAATTTAGAAAGAAGTAGGGCTGATGCCCAAGCCGCCGAAGATAAAAGATCCTGAATGTGAGATAAAAATTAAGGGAGGGGGCAGTCTCCTTCCCCCCGAAATCCTAACTTTTATAATTATGATCAGATTTCAACGGGACCTTTCCTGACATTCTTCCCAAGTCATTTGGTTAATAACTAAACATTTGTATTATATCTGCAACTGTTTGTCACCACTATTTAAGAACAAAGGGGGGGGGGAGCGCGTTTTGCCCACATGGGGGACACTTTTCTAAATTTTGCACACACCCCTCATGTGATATATCGTTGGAAAGGTCTGTAACCGCTTAATCATATTATACATCTCCCGTGTCCATTTCCCCCCTGCTTTGCCCCCCCAAGGGGGGGTACTTATCTAAATTTTTCACATACCCCTCATGTGCTATATCGTTGGAAAGGTGTGTGACCGCTTAATCATATTATGCATCTCCGGTGTCCATCCCCCACAAGGAGGGTACTTTTGGAAATTTTGCACGCACCCCTCATGTGATATATCATTGGAAAGGTCTGTGAACGTTTAATAACGCTTATTCATATTATGACCGGTATACGGTGCCGACTCGACATCTATATAGCCTTAACGATTTCAGTGCCCAAATTTCGTGTAGAACAGATTGCGCCACCTGGTGGTGAAACGTGGAGCTAATGCATATTGCGGTATATTGGTATATAAAGACTGCTATACGGTGCCGGAGGCAACGGGGACCCGAGCCGGAGGTTCGTTCAGTTAGAGGTTTGTACTATTCCATGTACAAATTAAGGGATTATCCGGTGCCGAAGGAAGCGGGGACCCGGGTCGGAGGTTTGTTCAGTTAGAGGTTTACACTATTCAATGTGCAAATTATCGGATTATCCGGTGCCAAGGCAGCGGGTACCCGATCCAGAGTTTCGTTCGGTTCGAGGTTTTACAAAATTCGAGGCCCCGATGTAAATTAAGGGCCTGCTAGCGGGCAAAGCCAGTTAGTTAGTTCATTAAGTTGTATTTTTCAAGTTCGTTTTCCTTTCTGCTCCCCCTGCCCCCCCCCCCTATAATCATAACTTTCTTAGTTATGCACAGGTTTGAACGGGACCTTTTGTGACATTCTTTCTAAGTCATTTGGTTAATAAATAAACATTGGTATTATATCTGAAACTGTTTGTCACCCCTATTTATGAACAATAATAAAAATTTTCGGCCTTTTCTCCAGTTAAAACACTTTTTTCTTGGATTAGAGTCACATTACTGAGGGTTATCGCTAGCTAAGTTGTGTCGCTCAAGTTTATCAAAATGTTTGTAGAAGTTATATTTTAAAAAATTCTCCGTGCTCGGTCAAATAAAACAGTAAAAATTCCAGTCGTTTACCAAACCCGCTGAGTTATGATAGTTTGAATTTTATGAAATATCGGAACTTTATGACACTAAATAATCATCTGCTTGTTTTTAATTTTTTCAAGAGTACACGTATGATAATACTTTAAAACTTATTTTTTAAATTTATGTATCAAATAATTTAAACAAAATGACCCAGAGAATTTTGTACATTTGAAAATTTTGTTGTTTTATTTCTTATATACAATACACTATACAGGAAAAAGACTAAACTTGTGGATATTCCAATTAAATATTAAGCTTGTATTGTATATAAGAACATCATAAAACAAAATAAAGTCTTTACAAAATCAATCATTTTAAATGGTTTAGAAAATAACATTATATGAAAAACATATACGAAAAACATTATGCAAAAAACATATATATTACATATATATTCTGAAAAAATATTTGAGGTAATGCTGTTTATGTCTTAAAACGTGGATTTTTTTTTTTCAAATAAAATTTCTTCTAATAGTTACTAGTTGTAATGTTAGAGCAAGACATTTTTATAATTAAATTTCCCCTCGTATTAGGACTATGAGCTCTTAAGGGTCCTCTTCACGCACTTGAAAACACTCGCTCGCTCGCTAATATTAGTCCTACGGGGCATTATTGTTCTAATATCTCGTTTGCATATGAATATTTTTAAACGATTTTTTTTGCATTGGATAGTAGATATCAATCTCTATTTACGCCGTTGATTACTTTTATGATTTTCTTTGCGATTTTTTTTTTTAGGAAGATACTTTTACTTTCGAAACCGGTTCCGAAAGTAAAAGTATCTTCGTTAAAAGTTCTGTTACAGTTTTTGCATTCTACTGATATAACTCTATCGTTTTCATATTTTTTTTATTAAAAAACTCCCAAACTGCTGATTTTGAAAAACATCCCATTTTCTATTAAAAAAAAAAACTCATTACAAATACTTCGAAACACGCGACTTCCAATGAATCAACATACTATGAAATGAAACAGCATTAAAAGAATTCTCCATTCTGGTCTGTGGTTTTGTATTTATTTTTTATTTTACAAGATGACGTGTGCGATGCTTTGACGCCTTTCTAAATCTGCTTATCCAACTTTTCTTCCAAATAATGAATCACTTGCAAAGCAGTAAAAGTTTATATACTTATTAGCTGACTTTAATAAACAAAGTTTTTCTACATCTGTGATAAAAAGACGCAAGCAAGTAGATTCCCCCCCCCCCCTCCAAGAGTGGCGCAGGCAAAAATCATCTTAACACTTAACAGTAGAAAATGAATTTCGTATATATCTTTATCCGTTTTTAAGCGTTTTGAAAAATTACATAAAACATTAATCAATAATAGAGTTCTGCAACGAGTCGTATCATCAACATTTACCCAAAATAGAAAACAAGACACGTGATTATGCGCTATAGTTCTTCATTAAGTGCTGGGCTGTCAAGCTGACATCTACTTTTTTCCTGCGGGTCGGGTTAGGAGTTAGGGTCAGGTTAGCTTTCAAAGTTTCGGGTTCGAAATCGATTTCGGATTGTGTTTTGTTTTGACTTTTGCGGGTCGGTGTCAGGCCAAGTTGACCAGATATTTTAAAAGAATGTACAAAATATCTTTCACCATTTATGTGAAAAATTTATAGACAATAAAACCGAAAAGTGGGGAGAACAGAAGACAAACTTACTTAAAATGTGTACCGTGTACCCTTGAAAAACATAAATAACAAACAGACGATTATTTAGTGTTGGAAAGCTTCGATATTAAAATTCAAAGTATCATAACTTAAAATGTTTGGTTCTAAACTATAACAGACTGGAATTTTCGCTGTTTTATTTGTCTGAGCACAGAGAAATTTTTCAAATATAACTTATACTTTGACAAAGTTGAGAGATACAACTTAACTAACGAGAATTCTATGTAAAGTGGCTCTAAATCAAGAATTGGGTGTTTAAACAGGAAAAAAAGCCGAAATTTTTTATTATTGTTCGTAAATAGTGGTGACAAACAGTTGCAGATATAATTCCAATGTTTAGTTATTATAACCTAATGACTTGGGAAGAATAATGTCAGAAAAAGTCCCGGTCAAATCTGACCATAATTAAAAAAGTTATGATTTCGGGCGAGGGGGAGGGCAAGGAAAGGGGGCGGGGGGGGGAAGGAGGCAATATTGACAGATACAACTTAACTAAGTAGCATCCGGAGTAAAGTGGCTCTAAACCAAGGATAGTGCGTTTTAACTAGGAAAAAAACTGAAAATTTTGATTATTGTTCATAAATAGTGGTGACAAACAGTTTCAGATATAATACCAATGTTTAGTTACTAACCAAATGACTTGGGAAGAATGTCAGAAAAAGTCCCGTACAAATCTGACCATAATTAAAAAAGTTATGATTTCGGGGGAGGGGGAGGGCAAGAAAGGGGGGCGGGGAGGTAGGAGGCAATATTGACAGATACAACTTAACTAACTAGCATCCGGAGTAAAGTGGCTCTAAACCAAGGATAGTGTGTTTTAACTAGGAAAAAAACCGGAAAATTTTGATTATTGTTCATAAATAGTGGTGACAAGCAGTTGCAGATATAATACCAATGTTTAGTTACTAACCAAATGACTTGGGAAGAATGTCAGAAAAAGTCCCGTACAAATCTGACCATAATTAAAAAAGTTATGATTTCGGGCGAGGGGGAGGGCAAGGAAGAGGGGCGGAAAGGGGGGGTGGAGGAGGCAATATTGACAGATACAACTTAACTAACTAGCATCCGGAGTAAAGTGGCTCTAAACCAAGGATAGTGTGTTTTAACTAGGAAAAAACCCGGCAAATTTTGATTATTGTTCATAAATAGTGGTGACAAACAGTTGCAAATATAATACCAATGTTTATTTATTAACCAAATGATTTGAGAAGAATGTCAGAAAAGGTCCCGTTCAAATCTGTGCATAACTAGGAAAGTTAGGATTTGGGGGGCAGGGGGAGGAGAAAGGTGACGAACTTGAAAAATACAACTTAATAAACTAACTAGCTGGCTTCGCCCGCTAGCGAGCACCTAATTTACATCGGGGCTTCGAATCTTATAAAACCTCGAATATGATAAACCTCGAACCGAACGAAATTCCGGATCGGGTCCCCGCTGCCGTCGGCACTGTATACCGGTCGTGCTACGCACGCACCGGATAATCCCATAATTTGCACATCGAATAGTGTAAACCACTAACTGAACGAACCTCCGACCCGTGTCCCCGCTGCCTGCGGCACCAGATAATGCCTTAATTTGCATATCAAATAGTATAAACCTCTAACTGAACGATCCTCTGGCTCGGGTGCTCCTCCCGTTTGGGCAAAACGCCCCCCCCCCCCCCCCCCCCATAATTTTTTATGCGCCTCATTTTTAAAATTTATGTTATGCGTTATAAATTATAGTAAACTTTCAAACAGATCGTCTTATTAAATTTCCTAATTTTGTTCGCGCCCCTCCTCCTCCCCCGCACCCGAAATGTGACGCGAATCCTTTATTTATACGAAATTTGAGAGCAACAGCTGCTCATCTCTGCCGCTAAAATAATCAAAGTGAAAGAATAAATACATGGAATTTAGTGCTAGAGAGATCGATCTATAATCTATTAGATTTCCGTAAGGCGCTATCCTCTGATGGTGATAAGATCGATCTGCAGTGACGATTTCAAAAGAAAATAAACGAACGATAATATTCGTAGAGACATCGATAAAAAATATGATAAAACTATCCTGCGCCGTCAGGCGCCCACGGGGGTCGCCGACGCGCGTAAACGACCATCGCACCCAAGCCTCTGAAGGGCTTTTAACGCACCAGGGCTTTGTCTCGCCCGGCGCTGCGATCGGCCTGAGGCCGCTCCCCACTGCGGACCCCCAGGTCATTTTACCAAGGTATGGTGACGTAGTCGTCACGGCAGTAACCCCACATCTCAGAGGAAACTTCCGCAGAGACGGAACCTTGATGAACCGCCATGGAACCCCCGACGACTTCGTTCGCGAGACCCCATAGGGGGAGACGGTCGCTAGGTCATATGTCGAGCTACCACGACGGCTCTTGCTATACCACGGCTCGAGGGGTGTGGGCAACCTACAGAGGATGGGCCATAGTATTGATTAAAAAGATCGACATCGATCTGGTCATAGTATCGATTAAAAAGATCGACATCGATCTGGTCATAGTATCGATTAAAAAGATCGACATAGATATAAATTTGATAACATCGATTA
Source organism: Maratus michaelseni (assembly GCA_963931845.1). Classification (NCBI taxonomy): domain Eukaryota; kingdom Metazoa; phylum Arthropoda; class Arachnida; order Araneae; family Salticidae; genus Maratus; species Maratus michaelseni. The sequence goes on along the minus strand of OZ007587.1, from coordinate 260,751,239 downwards.
AATCGATCTGGCCATAGTATCGATTAAAAAGATCGATGTCGCCCATCACTAATTATTATCCAAGTTATTGAAATAAGGCAAAGTTAGAGAAAATAACCTTGAGTGAGGTGCCGGTGTTCAAGTGTCCTTCAGAAAATGACTAATTAGGAGGACCACTATGCATCTTTAAAAATTCGTTCGTTTGACCGCTACTCATAAATTTAGTTTAATGTTATAAAGGGTGACTATCAAGTTAATTATAATGTTTGGAATCACTTGTGTTGAAATCGGAAAGATAGTTGCTGAGATATGGAAACAGGGCATAGTTAAGAGAAAAAAATCTTGAAGGCGGTGCCAGGGGGGGGGGAGATGTTCAAGTGCCCTTCAGCAAATGACTAATTAGGAGGACCACTATGCCCCTTTCAAAATTTGTTCATTTGCTTAAGCTAGGAACTTAATTACAAATATGGCTTAAACTATTATTTGGAAATAGTGGTAACCACTACTCATAAATTTAGTTTAATGTTATAGAAGGTAACTATTAAGTTAATTATAATGTTTGGAGTTGTATTGAAACATAGTTGCTGTGATATGGAAATGGGACATAGTTAGAGAAAGACTGTGAAGGAGGGGCCAGGGGAGAAGGGGAGGGGGGGGGGATGTTCAAGTGCCCTTCAGCAAATCACTAATTAAGAGGATCACTATACATCTTTAAAGATGGCTTAATTTGAAATTTGGCTTAGACTATTATACTGAAATACTGGTAACTGCTTTCTAGAAATACACCTTGAAGCTATAAATGCTGATTTTTACAATAATTTAATAAAAATGGAATTGGGTTGTAGAAGTTCGGAACATTATTAGCTCAAATTTAAAATAGCGGTATTCTCTATATAAAACAGCAATTAAAGGACTTTAGTTTCTGAGATAGTAAGTCACTTTTACCACTCATTTTGAATTTCTCTCCTCTTTGAATCAGTATTTTGTTTTTCTATTCTGCATTTAACCTTCTTAGGTTTCTGGGCCTATGTTGTGTCGTACCTAAAACTTCCTTAGGCAGACACAAACACGTGGTAGAAAAAAAAACAATCTACCAAAAATCAAATCTTTTATATATAATGAATTTAATGGTGAATAAAGAAAGCCTTGATCGTATAGAATTTTGAACTTATTCACACAGAAAAACCTAAAAACAGAACGGAACACATCTTTTGCTGCTGTATGAAAAATAGAAAAGAAAATAGAGATTTTTCTTTGTAAAACAAATAGTAAGATTTATTAAAAGTTAAAGAAACATTAGATTAAAGAACAAATAAAAAAAATTACATCGTGGAATATTATTACCAACATATTTCCTTTTAACATGAATGGTTTGATTAATGACTATTGAAATAAATTATCAGCAAAATATTACATGGAGAAATATTTATAATTGGTCGATTACTTTTAAGCATGCTTAGTTTATTTAATGGAAACATTTTTTTCTCCGGAGAAAATAAAAAAAAGGGGAATATTCTCACCACGTGGTCGACCACAACTCTAACTTAATGAAATATCTGTCTTGTAATTAATAACATATTTCGGCGATTCTTTCTCTTTCCTTCCATCATAACTGAACCTCTGAGTCTCATTTCCGAATTCACTCTCCTTCTCTAGCTCTAGAAATCAAAACACTCCATTTCAGACAGCCATCGTTCTTCCTGCCGCCTCCGTTCGGCGAAAAAACGATGTCCCGATAACCAGCCGGATTCCGCTCGTACTTTTCTCCACCCTTCTGATGGTCCAAGAACCGTCCAAAAAACCTCGTCTCCGTGAATCGCCGGTCCTTTTATCCACTTGCCGTCGCGCACCTTCGCTTCATGCCACGGCAAATAATCCGATGGCGCGCCAAAGATGATGATCTTTCAGTTTGTTGATTAACTTAAAAACATTCCAAAATTTGCTTATCGATGTACAGTTTATATTTTACATATTTTCTTTTACAATAATTTCTCATTTTAAAATGGAGTAAAAACACACATAAAAACGTGGTCCGATTGCCGTGGAAGAATACACAAAACATCGTTACATCGGCACCACGTGCTTCGTAAAAAAAGAAATGAAATTATAGATATACAATTTTTAACAAAACATCTCTAAAAACCTTTAAAATAATAATATTTTTACATTTAAATACGTATTTTGAAAGATAAATTATGAACCAAAATTAACTTTAGCTATTTTTTTTTATATACATTTGAAGTATTATTAACTTGAATTTTTATTCATTATATTCATAATTATTCGAGGAAAAGGTCTTTACATCGGCGGGCGCCGAGCCAATGCAAAAAAAATCTCCTCAAAACATTATTAAACACAACAAAAATTTAAATGATATAATATGGAGCAATTTGCAATAAATTGTCTGACAGAAAATTTAGAGACATCCTAAAGTTAGAAAAAGTAATAATGTAAATAAAACAACCTAAAGAAATCATAACCCCATTTATTTATTAATTTAATTAATTACCTTTTAATATTTAATTATTTATTTAAAACAAACCCAAATTATCAACATTTTTTTTAAAACTTAATTAGCAAAATTCAAATTATCAACATAACACATTACATATCCATCCCCTCAAAAAAAATTTATTGCTAAAGAAAATTTTTTGTAAGCAAGCGAAAAAGAACCAGGCCCTCACTAAAAAACTACATGTTGCATGGGAAAAACTTGTAACTAAGATTGAAAATTATCTCCCAACCTCCACTGTCACCAAAACCTATGAAATCAGGATTCAGACAACCCTACAAAGCATTATTAATAACAATTCATTATGGTTTTTTCGTTGCCAGTTGCAATGTTAAGATGTATACAATTAATATCACATATTCATACAATAAATAGTAAGTTTGTTTGATATGATTAACATAAAGTTTGATCCTGATTACACCACACTTTGCAATATTTTACACAAATTATACAATACAATACAAAAATGGAAAGCAAAAAATATATACAACACAATGAAACATGTATTCGACATAAATGAAAAAAAATTTATTGTTTCACAACAAAACCGTGAGTGTCTCTGGGACGCAACTGATAATCACTGACCACTGTGGACCTATTCTGACCAGAATTTTGCCCAGATCCCGACTGTGAAGGTAAGTCCATATTTATGTCAACAATATCAGTATTAACATTAGTATTTTGTATATGATTATCATTGTTACTAATATCACTGTTATATATCAAATCAAAAACTGGATGTTCAATAGTAACCTCTTCTACCTGAGAATCCCCAACATCCCTAACATCCATATCATCTGTGTTTTGATTTGTGTCCTGTTCCCTGTTATTAATCTCTTCCTCAAAAAGTGCAGGAAATATAATTCTTTCAGTGATTTTAGACAATCTATCTACATGTACTGATTGTTCATCTTTGGGGTTTTGTATGTGTACAATTTTGAAATTGACTGTATTAGTCTGTTGAGTGATACGGTAAGGCCCTTTATTAAACTGTGAAAGCTTTTTGCTAGCCCCTGGTTTAACTACTGGCGTGTATAAAAGTACCAAGTCCCCCCACTTGTAAATTTTTATCTGTGGCAAACTTTAATCTATACTCCTCCTGTTTTTCTGCAGCTTTAGTTAAATTTTGCTTAACAGTGCGAAAAACTTTGCCCAATCTTAAATGTAAGTCTTCACTAAGCTCACGGGTATCTGCATAAGATCGTTGAATGGGTTTGGTTATGAGGTCAACAGGTAAAAGTAAATCCCTACCGTAAACTAAATGTGCTGGGGTATCACCTATAGCAGCGTGATAAGCTGTTCTGTAAGCCAATAGTGCAAAATGTAAAACTTTGTCCCAATCTTCATTTGAACTGCCTACTAAGTGTTTCAACATATTAACTATAGTGCCATTGGCCCGTTCCACCACCCCATTAGCACTCGGGTGATAACTAGTCGTTGTATGCTTTTTGATGTGAAGCTTCTCATATACTTTTGAGATTGCTTCAGATAGGAATGATTTTCCTTTGTCAGATGTGAAGTGTTCCGGAATCCCATGAGTAGAAATGAATTTTTCTAGCACAGATATTATAGTTTCAGATAATAAATTGGGTACAGGATATGCCTCAGCCCATCTTGTGAAATAATCTGTCATTACAATAATGTGTCTGTTTCCCTCTGCTGTAGTACTTAATGGACCTACTGCATCAATTGCTATTTTTTCAAAAGGACGCGAAGTAATTTCAACTCTCTGTAAAGGAGCTTTTTGTTTAGATTTGTATCCTTTTCTGATAGCACATTGAACACAAGATTTAACGTAATTGAGTGTATGTTTATACTGTCCCCACCAAAAATAATTTTTCTTTGTTTTAATTAGTGTTCTTTTAAATCCAGGATGTGCTGAAGTGACTGAGTCATGAGCTAAATTTAAGATATGAGAAATTAGGGTTTTAGGTATAACTAATTTAGTGTGATTGTCATTATATGAATCTCTTTTGTTAATGCAATATAGTAATTTATCCTTTAAAAAGAAAGTTAAGTCATTTACTTGTACCTCTTGCACATCGTGCAATTGGTCAATTATGTCTCTACACTTAGCATCTTCATTTTGTGAAGATCTAATAAATTCTGTTGAAAAATTTGAATTAGCATTTACTTCTTGTATCACATTTACATTTCTGGACAGTACATCAGCTGGTACGTTGCATTTTCCTGGAGTGTGACAATATTTTATATTATAATTTTGTAGTGCAAGAGCCCAACGGGAAACCCGACTACTGTCTTGGATTCTCAATATCTGTGAAATTGCCTGCTGGTCACAATATAGTGTAAATTCCCTCCCATAAAGATAATGTCTAAAATTACTAATTCCCCAAACTACACCTAGCAGTTCTCTTTCAAAAGTACTATATCTCGTCTCGGCATCCTTTAAGGTCCTGCTAGCATATGCGACTGGATGTAAATCCCCTGACTCATCTTTTTGGCTAAGGACTGCACCTAATGCAAAACCAGATGCATCTGTGTGTAAAAAGAAGGGTTGCTCAACATCAGGCAGTAATAAACAAGGGTAAGAAGTCAAACACTGCTTTAACTTGTTAAACGCTGAATTTGCTTCCTGACTCCATACGAAAGGAGTTTTCAATTTAGTTAACTCTGTTAAAGGTTTTGCAATGTCAGCAAAATGATCAATAAATTTTCTGTAAAAATTACATATACCTATAAAACTACGTACAGCTTTTTTGTTTTTTGGAATGGGAAAGTTTTCAACAGCTTTTACATTTCTTTCATCTGGAGAGACTGCCCCATCTTTAATTTGGAACCCCAGGTAAGTGATTGACTTTTTTGCTATTTGACATTTTTCAGGATTAATTTTCAGGTTGTGAGAATTGAGTCTTTTAAACACCATATCTAATTTTTGAATGTGCTCTTCGAAAGTAGTAGAACCAATAATTATGTCATCGATATAAGTATTAGTATCTAAACCTAATAAAATCGTAGCAACTAGCCTTTGAAAAGAAGCGGCGGCATTAACTAGGCCCTGTGGCAATCTCGTCCACTCGAATAAACCAAATTCTGTACAAAAGGCAGTTTTATATCTGTCTTCAGGATGTAATTCCATCTGCCAATATCCTGAGCACAAATCTAACGATGTATAAAAATGTGCACCATTTAATTTATCTAATAAATCAGAAATATGGGGAAGTGGAAACGGTAAAGGCTTAGTTTTTAGATTTAACTTTCTGTAGTCGCAAACTAATCTATATGAACCATTTTTCTTTTTTACCAAAATTACTGGGGATGTGTAAGGAGAATCAGAGGGTGTAATTATGTTTGCTTCAAGTAAATCATCAATTTGTTGTTTGAGTTCATTTCTTAGGGCATATGGAGTTCTATACGGTTTAGAGCGAACAGGTATATCATCCGTAAGGTAGATTCGATGATTGGTTGTGTTACAACCTGTTAAGTCTTTGACCGACTGTGCAAAAATTGCTTTATTTTTGTTTATTACTTCCATGACTGCTTGTTTTTGTGATTCATTTAAATGGTCTAAATCAAATTTTTTTCCACAAGGATTAAATTCAGTTATTTCATTCTCTACTTCCAAATTGTTTACAGTCGTCTTCTGTACATGGACTGCTTCCACAAACTCAATTTTGGCTATTTGACAATTTTTGTTGATATGAATTTTCCTATCTGTAACATTTGCTATCTTAATCCATAAGTCCTTGTTTCCCTCATAGTTATAGATCCCATTAGCCACTAACCAAGAATTATTTAAAGATTTATCTGATGGTTGAATAAAAATTAAGTTTTGAGATTGTGGTAGGCAGTTTATTTTAATTTTGATGAATTGTTCGGTTCTAGGCTCAATAACATTTTTATGTATCGTGCTTCCTATACCTTTGAATTTATGTAAATTAATTGAATTAATTTCTGTGTTTTTTAGATTGTTCAAAGTATTGTGTGATTTAAATATTTTAGAGTTTCATTTCTATAATCAATTATAATATTATAGGACTTTAAAAATTCTGATCCTAGAATTGCACTATAACCTGCTTTTAAGCTGTGACTAATGAAAAAGGTTACATCGAATTTAACTTCTTGATCAGTTAAGGAGAGTTTAATTTTCTTATCTAAACCCATGACATCGTTGTTGACACCAACAACTTGCAATGCGCACGGCTCACATTTATTTACCCAATCTTGTAAATTTTTCTCCAAAAATTCATGAGAAATCAAATTTATTGCAGCTCCCGAATCAACAAGACAATTTATTTTCCTTTTGTTAAATTGGAGTGCAATTATCGGCAGTTGGCCAACATCTGCATCAATGGTGTCGATGCGTACCGTTTGCGGGGGAGAATCCAAAGCCGGTGGTACATTTCCGGTTTGCCCCCTTACTTGTTTAAAGTCTCTCGATTTGAATTTTGTGTCTCTTCTTTTAACAAGGGACAATGTCTTTTTACATGTCCAGGTTGATTGCAAAGAAAGCAGGTGATATTTCTCCTAGGGCGATTGTACCTACCCCCATAGTTTGAAAAACCGGCATTGAAATTTTGGAAACCATGTCCTTGTGATTGAGACTGTGTGACTTGTAATAAGGTTTGTACTTGATTACTCAATTCCGCAATTTTTTTGTCACTGTCATTGACCACTTGTTTTATTAGCCCCTTTATTTCCTGTAATTCATTTGATGAATTACTAGTGGCCTGGGCCACATTTATTGATGTCTGTGTGTGATCGTATTCAACACACTTCTCATGGCATAATGCCAAATCCCATATTTGTTGATAAGTGTTTGGGGAGTGAGGCATAACAAATTTTCGCACTTCTGGTTGTAATCCCTGAAGACATTTTTGTACTAGCATCTTTTCTCTGAGAATTTCTTGGTCTGCGAAACATTTGTACGACAGTCCCAAAACCCGAGATAAAAATGCCCTATTAGACTCCCTGGGTGATTGCCTCGCCATTGTAAACTCTTCTAAATGGTGTGCTTCGTCTACCATTTTACCGAAAACGACTCACCAGGGCTTCTCTCAAAATTTGGAAATTTTGTGTTGCTTTTAGGTGAGGTTGAGATTTAATAAACTTTTGAGCCTCACCTATGCACTTCATTTTAATGGCGAAACCGCATTGCGTTTCCTGCCATCCAGCAAAATCCCTAATTTCGATAATTTTGTCTATGAAGTCTGTAACGGTTATGTCGGGATTCTCTCCTGAAAAATTTGGAATGTTAGAAAGAAATTGGTTAAAATTAAAAGTTAAGTTTGGGACCAGAGACACTTGCCCTTGTACATTTCTTATTTGATGGTCTGAATCCCTGATTGGTGACAAAACTGGCGGGGATAACATATCATTAAGTGACATATTTGTGCTTTTATTATTAGAAGACTCTTTCTCATTTTTCTCATTATTCCCAATCCCTACAACTTGCTCAGTATTCTGGGTAACCCCCGACCCATCCTGGCTGACCTCTTTTTCTGGTACCTCAGAATCATTAGTCATGATTATACACAAATTATAAAAACCTCTTCCAAAATAATATATGCTATCACAAACAATTACCAAATATCAAAGAAAAAAAATTTACAATAAAATCCTCATGCAACATGTGAGAGAAAAAGTAATAAAAGAAAAATATTTATAAAAATCATATTAAAGTTCACATTTCCTCTATTCAATAATCATGTAAAAAAAATTTCTAAACAAATTAGCTCCATGTACAATAATTTCTATCATCCACAGCAGCAAAAGGACGCTAAAAAAAAAAAAAAAAAAAAAAAAAAAAAAAACAGGTGAAGGCGCCGAAATTGGCACAAAATCGCGGTACCGAAAAAAAAATGCCACGACCCCAAAACGGCAAAGGTCACTAGGCACCAAAAATGGTCCACGGCACCAAAAATGTGTTGTGTCGTACCTAAAACTTCCTTAGGCAGACACAAACACGTGGTAGAAAAAAAAACAATCTACCAAAAATCAAATCTTTTATATATAATGAATTTAATGGTGAATAAAGAAAGCCTTGATCGTATAGAATTTTGAACTTATTCACACAGAAAAACTTAAAAACAGAACGGAACATCTTTTGCTGCTGTATGAAAAATAGAAAAGAAAATAGAGATTTTTCTTTGTAAAACAAATAGTAAGATTTATTAAAAATTAAAGAAACATTAGATTAAAGAACAAATAAAAAAAATTACATCGTGGAATATTATTACCAACATATTTCCTTTTAACATGAATGGTTTGATTAATGACTATTGAAATAAATTATCAGCAAAATATTACATGGAGAAATATTTATAATTGGTCGATTACTTTTAAGCATGCTTAGTTTATTTAATGGAAACATTTTTTTCTCCGGAGAAAATAAAAAAAAGGGGAATATTCTCACCACGTGGTCGACCACAACTCTAACTTAATGAAATATCTGTCTTGTAATTAGTAACATATTTCGGCGATTCTTTCTCTTTCCTTCCATCATAACTGAACCTCTGAGTCTCATTTCCGAATTCACTCACCTTCTCTAGCTCTAGAAATCAAAACACTCCATTTCAGACACCCATCGTTCTTCCTGCCGCCTCCGTTCGGCGGAAAAACGATGTCCCGATAACCAGCCGGATTCCGCTCGTACTTTTCTCCACCCTTCCGATGGTCCAAGAACCGTCCAAAAAACCTCGTCTCCGTGAATCGCCGGTCCTTTTATCTATCCACTTGCCGTCGAGCACCTTCGCTTCATGCCACGGCAAATAATCCGATGGCGCGCCAAAGATGATGATCTTTCAGTTTGTTGATTAACTTAAAAACATTCCAAAATTTGCTTATCGATGTACAGTTTATATTTTACATATTTTCTTTTACAATAATTTCTCATTTTAAAATGGAGTAAAAACACACATAAAAACGTGGTCCGATTGCCGCGGAAGAATACACAAAACATCGTTACATCGGCACCACGTGCTTCGTAAAAAAAGAAATGAAATTATAGATATACAATTTTTAACAGAACATCTCTAAAAACCTTTAAAATAATAATATTTTTACATTTAAATACGTATTTTCAAAGATAAATTATGAACCAAAATTAAGTTTAGCTATTTTTTTTTATATACATTTGAAGTATTATTAACTTGAATTTTTATTCATTATATTCATAATTATTCGAGGAAAAGGTCTTTACATCGGCGGGCGCCGAGCCAATGCAAAAAAAATCTCCTCAAAACATTATTAAACACAACAAAAATTTAAATGATATAATATGGAGCAATTTGTAATAAATTGTCTGACAGAAAATTTAGAGACATCCTAAAGTTAGAAAAAGTAACAATGTAAATAAAACAAACTAAAGAAATCATAACCCCATTTATTTATTAATTTAATTAATTACCTTTTAATATTTATTTAATTATTTATTTAAAAAAAACCCAAATTATCAACATTTTTTTTTTTTTTTAAACTTAATTAGCAAAATTCAAATTATCAACATAACACCTATGCCATATCCTTCCATAAATTCCAGTTTCATTCGAACAACCTTTATAAGCTTTAGCAGATATTTGTTCCCATCACCATCTGGTGCTTTTGTTACTATACACATAGTTTTTCTTAGTTTTCTTGTCTTCTAATTATCTGATTTTCATGCAGGTTTTACCACTGTATTTGTAATCTCCAATTTGTTTTAGTTCCAAATTTCTCCGCTTGGGAGAGCTCTTCCTGTTCTTTATTATTTTACTGGCATCTAGTTTTTTTTTGCTAGTGCTTCTTGCATTTTACACAATTGATTAACCATATTTTTTTCCATTAATTTTAATTCTCATTATCTCTGCTAGAGGCCGATCTCATATTTCTTGCGATTTTTCAATTTTTATGTATAAAAACGGTTTTCTAATAAAAATAAAAATGATTTTAAAATAATTGTTTTTGTAACTATTGTTATAAAAAGACGTTTTTTTCAATTACTTTTTTATCAACTTTGAAGATGTCTTCCAGGTATTTAGTGATGCCAGATTAGTCTGCGAATTATATTTTTACATGTCTTTTCATATATGTAAATTGTAGCTTTTATCAAGAACCTTTTTTGTTCATCCAAAAATCGCAAGTTGCGAATCTCCCACCAGCTCTGGCAGATCAATGATTTCATAATGCAGTAAGGTAGAAATATTATTCTACCAATTTTCAGTTTTTATCAAATACCTGCTCAAATTGCCTGTTAGCTCTTGGGTCAATATATATACTAGCTGACCTGCTCGGCTTTGCTCGAGCCCTGATAATAAAATTAAACAAACCTAAAGTTTGTATGATTTTATATCTTTAACCTGATTGTGTATAAAATTATTTATTTAAAAGTGCTTTGCACGGCGACTGAAAATCCTTTATTTCCACTTTCTGCCGATACAGGCACATTCTGATAAAAACGAACCTCCAACACGTGTTCCCGCTGCCTGCAGCACCGTATAGTATGCATGCAGCATACGCGCTGCAAACTCCTTTAATTCCACCTTCCGCTGCCAGGGGGCACACCCTGTTCAAAACTTTCCAAACACAACTCCAAATCGTGTCCCCGCTGGCTCCGGCACCATATAGCAAGCGTGCCGGGCATGCGTTCAAAATCCTTTAGTTCTGCTTTCCACCGCCAAGGGGCACAATTTGTTCCATACGAACATCCAACACGGGTACCCGTTGTATAAAGGGAGTTGAATGAACCAATTTCCGTCGAAATCAGGCCCATAGAACTCTAGAAAATAATGCACCCGCTGGCGTTGGAACTAAAAATTGTAACACGAACAAAAACCACGTCGAATTATTCAAAGGCCATAGTGATCAGGCCCATAGAACCCGAGATAAGAATGCACAGTTAGATAAAGAAACTTGTCGGTATGCCGGCCAGGGGACACTTGGTCAAGTACTCAACAACAATTCATTTACTTTGATTGTTGGTACCATCAGATATATACTGGTTGTGTACTTTTATTAGGAACATAAATTTAATTTTTACGAAAATCGTTATTTGAAATTTCTTGTATTCTCTATACATAGTATTTATAAAATGCTACATTAGAAGCTAAAAATGTTAAATTTCTTAAATGGAATTTGTTTTGTGCAAATCAGAGCAAGGCATTAACCCCCTCCCTCCCCATACCTGCAAATATAACGAATGATTTGTTCAAGAAAACCACTTTCATCTACATTAATGTGATCATTAAAAAAATAATTAAATTTTTATGATAATTAGAACATAACGAAGACGCTACGCTAAAATAGCCGGCAGATGACACCTCTTCCCATCCTCAATTTCAAATCTATATCTTAATTAGTTATCTAAATTTTTGTTCATTAGTAAAAATTGGCAATTATTTCCTTTCATTTTCGCATATTAAATGGAGGAATCGGCCAAGGAAACAGATCTCTTTGTAGTTCAGTTTTTAATGAAAACAGATTCTCGGATTTTTTTCACTAGCGCCGGCAGATTTTTGTATAAATTAAGAAAAATTATCGGCTCAATTTTTCAAAAATCACATAGTCGGATGCAGAATTTTTTTTTACATATGCTCAGAAGTTTTCGAATAGATACCTTAATTAGTTTTCTTAAAATTCGCTAAATTAGTAAAATAATTTCGAATTCGTTCATTTCCGCTTGCAAATCCAGAACAGCAGTTCTTTTCTTTAGCCATTTTAATTTAAAAGATGGCATTTTCAAAACGCTATTTAATGAGAATATAATTAATATGTTGAGTAATTATCATTCTGAGACTTAGGTGCACATGGCCAGACCTTGGACTATCCACACTTAAATTTTCAGACTTCTAGGTGGGCTAGATTTTGCTAGTCATCGCCAACAGACACATACAAACACACACGCAGAGCGAAACTTTATTTTACTACTAGTATAGATATATACCTTTAAAATAAAAAAAAGTTCGTACAACAAAAGTTCTAATTTAAAGATGGCATCAAATAATATTCTACATTAATTGTTATAATAGTATACCGTAAAATTCTGACTGTAAAACCCCACCCATCTTTAAAAAACTTTGATTTTCGTTTACATTTCAAAATATAAGTCTGCCGCCCACTCCAAAAAATTAAAAGGAAAAAAAAAATCTTTTTGGCACAGAAAATTAATTAAACAAATTAAAAGGTGAGAATCTTCCACCTTTTGATAGATTTAATCTCTCTCTCTTTTTTTTTTTTTTTTTTTTTTTATAATTTCAGTGAAATATTTCTTCTTTCTCCCAATACACGAAATGTCTGCTTCCCTTCGCTGCATCCTCCCCAGAAAAAAAAAAAAAAAAAAAAAAACAAGAACGAAAAATCATGCATTAAGCATAGATTATGTAACACTTTCCAACGCTTCCAAAATAATTTTACAAATCATACCATTTAATAAGCTGAAAGATAACATCTAAGTAAACAATTTGGAAAACCCATAACATATTTAAAAACATAATTTCAGGAATTTCCAACATATACAATATTCGGAAAAATATACGAACACTTTTATTCAGCCATGTATATGATCTATAGATTTGTATATATACTACATAGGATGCTAAATTTTAGTTCAGTTAGGAAACACGTAGCACAGTTTAAAATTCTCCTTCTGGAGTTTCTGTCAATAAACAGAAATGTGTTCGCGAACTTTTGTGCTTCCCTGTATACTGTATTAATGGGGGGGGAGGCTCGAAAGCCAAAGCACCGCGACCAGGTCTATTGTACTATCCCCCCAGGTCTCCTAATTTTGAACCAATTCCAGATGAGAGACCTGCATCTGGATTGGCACCCCCAGAGGTAGCGCTTATACAGAACTTGGAGGACTTTGGAGCCACGAACAGATTTAACGTGCACCAGCTCCCATTAACGTACACGGTCCCACAGCAGAGGCAGACGAGATAGGATAGACGATGCACCCTCCTAAGCATTGACCATGGTCGATGCTGCTTGGCTTTCGGCGATCTTACGAGAGCCGAGCTTTACCGTCTGCGCCACTGCGGGACTTTCCCTGTATAAGATCTACAGAATTTATACACACCACGTAATAGACAAAAAGTGAGTTAAATTTTAAATCGCGTTCAGTAACTTAAAACGCACTTACAGGAATTATTGTTAACAGACAGTAGAGAATTCTTTTGTGTGTCCCTGTAAATGAACGATGACTGCTATACACACAATATTCTGTAGTAAGCCTCTTGCAATGCACCTTAGTGATATATATAAATTTCAATGCATTTAAAATAGTGAAACATTATTTAAATAAACCGCAGACGATTTTTCTCCATAGACGTAATGTAACGGAATTCTTTTGACTGTACCTGTAAAGTAACTATAAGTTCTATGCACACTCTATTCCATATTAAGCTTCTTGCAGTGCACCTTAGTGATATATATAAATTTCAATGCGTTTAAAATACTGAAACATTTCTTAAATAAACCGCAAATGATTTTTCTACATAGACCGCAATGTAACGGAATGCTTTTGAGTGTCTCTGTAAAAAAAAACTGTAAGTGCTACGCACTTCCGTTGAAATAGGGAACATGCTATAGATAGCGACAATAACATATAAAAATTGCAGAGCAATCCGAGCATATTTACGGGAGTTAAAGCACGGACAGACGGACAGACAAACTGAAGTCATAAACACTTTTCAACTAGGTTGGAAAGTGTTAAAAACCAATTGGATATGCTAAAGCCAAAACTTTCTTCTATCTTATACATGTTAATGCTCAAAATTTGTTATCACACCACAAAAAAACAAAAAAAACAATCAATATTTTTTTGTCATTTTGTTGTACGTCAGCTGCTTGTGAAGACATATACAAAAAATTTGGTTCAATTATCTGCATAATTTCATGCACTTTTCGATGATACAATAATAAAAATGGAACAAAAATCAAGATCACAGTGTCCCCCTTTTGTTGAAATATACCCGAATTCAACTGGGACCTGCAGGCCATAGTCAAAAACATAAACAAAAAATTTGGTTCAATTATCTGCATAGCATCATACACTTTTCGATGATACAATAATGAAAATGGAACAAAAATCGCAATCACAGTGCCCTCTTATGTTGAAATATCCCTAAAATCAAGTGGAACATGCTGGCCATAGCCAAAAACATAAAAAAAAAAATTGTTCAATTTGAAGCATAATTTCGTACACTTTTTGATGATACAATGAGGACAGACAGACATTTTGTAAAAACATGTTTTTCAGAATATCTGAACCCTAAAACGTGTAAATCTGTCGAAAACCGGAAGTCGGAAAAAATTTCAATTACAATACTTCCTTCTATTATAGATAGAAGAAAGTAAAAATTAAATATTGAGAATCTTAAGAAATTCTTCTGTTCTACTTATTGCTCTCTAGTAACAATAAATAAAATCAATCATCTAAATTATAAGCTCTTTCCCTCAAAAAGTTATGCATCCCTCTCCCTCCTTTCCCCTCCCCAGCATACAAAGTAAAATCTTTAAAACTATTAACAAAAATTATGCTGTATTTGTTGCTCTCTAGTAACAATAAATAAACAAACAGCTATTTAAATTATTTTTTACATCTCAAATATCTGCCCCCTTTGTCATGCAATCCCTCAACAGTTTGTGAAATTAGTGACTTTTTTCCTGCAACTTGTGGACAAAATTAGAGTTTTTTTTTTTTTTTTTTTTTTTTTTTTTTCACGAGCAATTGATAAAATTCATGAGATTTTTCATCACAATTTAAAAAAATTTCGACAGAAAAAAAAAACATTTTTCAAATGAATAAAATTTCTTTCAAAAGTCACTGAAAATAGACCAACATTTATAAAAACAGACAATTTTAAAAAACAGGAAAGGAGGCCGTTTGGATTCTCTGAAATTCTGAGCATTTATTTTTACTTCCTACTAAATGCAATGCTAAAACAAACAACAAAAAGCTTAATTCAGTCATTTACATCAACTTTGAATAAGTAAAACAAAGCTTTCTTATTCTACTCATAATTTATTAGTTCCTTGTGAAATATAAACTAGTCAGATATGCCAATCCCAAAACTTTCTTCTATTTCATACCATGTTAATATGCTTCAAAATTCGCTATCTCAGAGCAAAAAAAAAAAATCAATATTTTTCATCATTCTGTTGTATACATCAGCTGCTTGCGAATCGTCAAGTTACCTAGATGCGAGCAGCCGATGTAACTAGAAAACTAATACTGAACTACGAAAAGTCCTTCTGGGACCAACTAGAATTGGCATTCTGAAAAACATGTTTTTACAAAATTGTCTGTCTGTCCTCATTGTATCATCGAAAAATGTATGAAGTTATGCTTCAAATTGAACAGATTTTTTTTTTATATTCAACTGGGACATGCAGGCTATAGTCAAAAACCAATCCAAAAAATTTCGTTCAATTAACTGCATAACTTCATACACTTTTCGATGATACAATAAAGAAAATGGAACAAAAATCGCGAACACAGCGCCCTCTTTGATCGAAATATCCCCAAATTCAACTGAGACCTGCAAGCTATAGTCAAAAACATAGAAAAAATTTTTTGGTTCAATTATCTGCATAACTTCATACACTTTTCAATGATACAATAGTGAAAATGGAACAAAAATCGCAATCACAGCACTGCCTTTCGTCAAAATATCCCAAAATTGAAGCTGGACCTGCTTGCCATAGCCAAAAACATAGAAAAAAAATTTGGTTCAATATGAAGCATAACTTCATACACTTTTCGATGATACAATGAGGACACACAGACAGACATTTTGTAAAAACATGTTTTTGGGAATTTCTGATCCCTAAAACATGTAAATCTGTCGAAAACCAGAAGTCGAAAAAAATTTTGATTACAATACTTTCTTCTATTATAGTAAAAATGATTATCTACATTTGCATCAAATATTTAATAGCAAGAGCAATGTTGTTCCAGCTGCATAATTTTAAAGCTAGAAAACTGAATAAGGAAACTAAAATTATTTGAAATTTTAGAGAAACGTACTCTCACTCTGTACATACTTTAAATTAATGTGAACTTAATAAAAATATTTATTTAACAATGTTAATATACATCAAGCAAAAGTAATAATAAATAATACTGATAAATATTTTTCAAAACTTTAATTTCACTGAGGAGAGAGAGGCTGAGTCATTAAACTATCAAAGTAAGAAAAATTCTTCATAATTAAAAAGAAAAAACAAAAAGAAAAAAAATGATATAAAGGGACTAATATAAATAAAAAAATTAATAACAATGTATTTATTTTAACAAATATTTTGCAGTATGGTGCACAAATAAAGACAGATTTTTAAACTGACAATTAAAACAGAAAAAAAAAAAAAACACCTTCATAAACAATCTTAAACTTAAAATGATGAATTACATAATAATTAATGGCCTCTTTTTTTTTTTTTTTTTTTTATTTATTTATTTTTTTTTTTTTTCACTCTGACTGCTGTCTGAAAGAAATAGTTGTCACCACTTTGTTTCAAATAAAACATCAGCTTTATAATAGTAAAATATACAGTGTAAAGGGAATAGCTATTGCAATATCTTGATAAATACTGCATATATTATGACAGAATACGCTTGATATACGCTTGAATTAAGAAGCCTGACAGCCTGATCTTTGTTTGGCAAAAATTTCTGTTTAGAACAACTCCAGCTAATGAAATTAAAACTAATTTTACATATAGTAATTTCACAAGTCAAATCTAACTGCAGTACACTTTTTAACATTAATTATACATTATTTTATATTTTACTAAAAAACCCAAATAACAGTAACAATTTAGTAAAATTAAACAACTTATAGACTAGTAATAAGAAACTTTATTTCCATATCATAAAAGTTGAATTAAATCACAATATGCTTTATTTATTATTATTATTATTATTTTTTTTTTTACGTTTTCTTTAGGTGAAAATATATTTACAAATTAGACACTATTTTTACACATCTTTTTTAAGTATTTGCATATTTAATTAAAATCACATTGATTTTAATTAAATCTGAGGCTAATTAGTATTATTTATTTATTTATTTATTACTATGTACTTTTTAAAATGTTTATTTGGATAACATAATAAAATTATGTAAAAGACTAAAGATAATATTACAGACTTACCTTAGCTGGCTTATTTATATCAACAACATCTACAACCCTCCCTCTGTGCCATTTCTCATCCCATTTACGTTTAGCAGCTACTATAGTTCCAGTAGTCAATGCAATAGTTGTAGTTTCTTGGAAAGGTGTGTTAGCATAGTGCTTGCTAAAATCATTAAATAAGTAATTAGTAAACAGTACATAAAAAACAAAAAAATGCATAAATAAAAAAGGCTTGACAGTAAAGAACAAAAATAATGAATATATATATATTTTTTTTAATTAAAAACTGTTTTTGAGATGAACTGAGAGATGCAAACAATTAAGTTTATAATCTCAGTGAAAAGTACTATTTAAAATGATATTAAGGTTTTGGTAATAACAATAATTTGAAGACTTGAAAGCATGATGGCCAAAACATAATTAAAAATATAAAAAAACCGTACAGTGGTAATAATTCATTAATCAACGTAATTATATTTAAAAACTTGGAAAAAATACACATTCCAGTAACATGCTGCAAGATAAAATGTAAAAATATAAAACATGTAGCAAGATAAAATGTCTTAACTTTCTGAGCCATATATAATACCTATAGATCATGATTACTATAACTAGTTTTTAAAGAATGATTTCAGAGTGATAATTAATTCAACTGCTAGTTTATAAATAAATAATTGCAACTTACTCTATTTCATAAAATAAGGCTTTAGCTTCAGAATTAATGATTTCACCGTAAGAAGCTCCTAGGGGAAAAAAAACAGTTTTAATAAATAATGACTAAAACCCATCAAAAATAAAATAAAATAGATTCACAAAACTTTTTTTTTTTTAAGAAAAAGTAAATTTTACATTAACCCTCTAAGCGTGTGAAACGTAATATTCCGTTCACTAAGCTCCAGGTTTCACTGCAATATTTTCAATGTTTAAGATAATATAATTCTATAGATTTAATGAATTTTCAAAACATTGACGAATGATTAATACTCTCAAGGGTTACATTCATATATGTAATTAAGTTTTATTTATAATGCTGAAAGAATCATATTTTTTTAGTATTTAAAACAAAATACAGAGAAAACAACATTACAATTTTACCCTTTTTCAAAACGCCCAGAGGGTTAAAATTACCATTATTCCCAAAGCACAATTCTCAATCACACCTATATTTTTTCTCATTTGATTCATTAATTACAAATTATAAATAACCAAAACATTCTTAATAAAATATTTTATTAAGAATGTTTACAAAAGAGCAAAATGTTAAAATTTCTTTGGTTCTAAAAAGTACTATTAAGGTTACTTTTAAAACAACCATGGACAATAACATATTATTAACGCAAGTTCACACCACTTTTCAAACTCTTGAAATAATATACTGATTTCTTTATAAGTTAGAAAAGACTAATTACTTTTAAAAGAATTCATAAAATAATCATGTATGTTTTATATATAATTTATATTAAAAGAGGTTTTAAAAAATAAAATTGACTGCAGAAATAATATTTAAATTTCCAATAAGAAACTTTCTAGAAACCACTTACTTCTGCATGAAGTATTATCAATGTAAAGTTAATGTACTTTCTTTTTCTTTTCTTTTCTTTTGTTTAAGAAAATTTTTCTTTATAGTCTACAAAAATTATATTCATTTTTGAGAGAGAAATCCTTGAGGCTACCTTAAAAATAATTAATTTTATTCAAGGATTTTGATTAAGTCTGCACGCATGTAGACTAAGAGTCCTTCCTGCATCAGTTGAGTTATGTTGGGTTATACCCGATCCAAACCTGAAAATTCTATTTCAAGTTAACCTGAAATCTAATTAAAATTCAATTTTTACTATTAATTAAGCCTTGCGCGGTAGCGCAAGGCTTATTTATTTCTAGTGTGACATCCTAATGTTAATTTAACACAGGAAATCCCATTGAACGAGTTAATTTACTAGAGTTTTTCCCACTTTTTGTACGCGCTTCCACAAATTTTCTTCAAAACACCTAATTCTGTAAAAAAATAAATCCTCCAATCAAAAAACTCTAAATGTAGTAAACGTGGAGTCTGTAAATTAAAGTCCAAATACTGCTTAAAGTGATAAAAACATAACACGGAATATTTAAAATAATTAGCTAAAATTTGGCACGCGATGATCGATAGATTGAAGAAGCAATAAAAATAAAAACAAATAATAATTTTTCACGTTTCCCAGTTTTGGCCAATTTAAGCACCTGCTAGCCTTGGACATGCGATCTCGTGGTATATGTTTACTATTTCAAAAATATGCGAGAATATTGTATTTATCTTAAAGATCCGAAGATGTCACCAATAGTTGTGAACGATCTACATTAAAAAGGTATTTTAAATATTCCGTGTTATGTTTTTATCACTTTAAGCAGTATTTGGACTTTAATTTAGATGTTACTGTCTTTATCAAAATTGGATGAATGTTCGATATTTACTTATCTAGTGATCCTGTGATGTTACGAAATGCGTTTTTAAATTTCTCTCTTAATCGATGATTACTAAAATTCAACATGGTGAAAAAATGCAAATTTTCTGGTTGCAAGAGTGATGCACGATACTTTTACAAAGACTATATGCTGGGAGTTTTGTTTTTCCCTTTTCCTAAACCACAGAAAAACTTGAGTAAATGTAACGAATGGCTTTCTGCTTGTGGTATAACAAATACAGAAACGGTGACTAGAGACTGGTATGTTTGCTCTCGGCATTTCATTGATTTAAATGGCCCAACTGAAGAGTGTCCTAACTCTATACAAAGAGTATCTCTGTCTGAACCGTTAAGTGATACATCAAATAAATTTCACGATATTATCGAGGAAATCGTGAAATTATCAAAAATAAAAGAGCCGCATACTATAAAAAATGTAAAAGCCAGATACAGAAGCGTAATACTTCATATTTTTTGCGAAATAAATCAAAGGCTAATAAATATAAGCTAAAATACTGGAACAAAAAAATACTCAAATCATAATAGGATTCTCACCTCTAAGAAAATTAATCCTTCAAGATATCGACAGCTTGCTTTAGTGAAAAATCTGCTAAAGAGTTATAAATCAAACATAGCTCAGCAAAGCAGAAGAACAAATATTCAATTTGTAAAAACTCAAATAAAAGCTCAATTACTTGCGCGTAAAGCTATTCATACTAAAAATGTTTTGTATGCAAAAAGTTTATCGGCTTCAGAAAAATTTTCAAACAAATTTCAACAGATGTTATCAAAATCAACTCAAAATATCACTGCAGAAAATTTATGTGAAATAATTGGTGGCGAAAGAATTCACAACTCCAATGAAGAACCCTATTTTTGGGAAATAGCATATCACCCATTAGTTCACATACATTTAGATCATAATTATAGTAGTCATTCCAATTCTAAAATAGAACATATTCCTTTAGATGATTTACATTTCGAGAAAAACATTGATGGTCATCATCCCAAAACTCTAATGTGGAAAT
The DNA here is from genome assembly GCA_963931845.1 of Maratus michaelseni. Lineage (NCBI taxonomy): Eukaryota > Metazoa > Arthropoda > Arachnida > Araneae > Salticidae > Maratus > Maratus michaelseni. The sequence goes on along the minus strand of OZ007587.1, from coordinate 260,730,213 downwards.
TTGGACCTCTCTGTAACATTCAAGAGAATTCAGTTCGAAGGTTATTGCATATTCTTCATATATTTGCTTCTTCTCAGGGCAGTTCTACAAAGGAATTATTTTCAAACATAGATTGTTGTGAGTATAAATCGTATTACATAAAAGAAGATCAAATGTGTGCTGTTAAGTTGGGTCATCCAGTTCATTGCTTAGACAATTACAAATGTAAAAGCATTTTGAGAGTCATGACTGGTCACCTCACTATAGTGGCTTGAGAACTCTTCTTAGACATGTGAATGGAATAAAAAAACTTTTTGATGCATACAATTTAATTGATAAAGCCATTCTAAATGCCGATTTTATTGATTTAAAAGTGGTAGTCGAAGAATTGGGAGGTCTCATAGAAAAAAAAAGAAAGACAATTGTGAAACAAATTCAAATACATCTGTCATAAGACCTATTTGGAAAGAAGCTGAATTGTTAGAACAATTTGAAAAGCCCTTGGCACACTGATTTCGAGAAATACATGAATTTCATGACACACCTTGCTATTCCTGTGAAAAATTGTACCAAAAAAGGAAACTTACACCAGTGTCTAAACTGGTTTCCAAGCATGACTTAGAAAATACACAAAATATTGCATTCAATATATTAAGAACAGCTTGGCTTTTGCAAAAACCAGGCTCTGATATAGAACTGTTTGAGGAATTAAATCTTTGTGATTACTGCTACAAGAGAATTAAATTAGTTAAAAAAATTCAGGAAAGCGTTATTGATCCTGGTCCTACAACAAAGGCTTTGAAACAAATATTCACTACTTTGCAAAATCCACAGATTGAAACCGTAGATGCACTTGAACTCAGAAAAACACTTCATGTAAAGTTTCATGATGGTACTGATCAAAACCCGTTAGAATTTCTTGATTACCTACTGGAAAATTTGTCAAAAGAAAATGTCAATGCCATAGATCTTTTTCAACTGAAGCAAGATCTTTGGGAGAAATGTAGTAATTGCCCAAGTTATCGAGATATATGTATAGTATTAGTACAGAACCATTTAATGCATTTATTGTGAGATTTCCACATGACTTTAATAATAGGGAAGATGCAGTTGATTTCAATGATCTCCTAAACACGATGGCAGACTGAAAACATTGCCTGTGTTCATTGCAAAAACAGAACTAAAATGTGTCAAACTCGATTAAATTCTTGTGGAAAATATTTGTTTGTGCAACTAGCCAGATTTTCTTCAACAAATGTCTCTATGGGTCCGAATAGAACTTTTAAAATTACGTGTCCTATAACAGGATTTTCAAACCAAAAGGTTTTAATAAATAATATAACCTTTCAAACAAAATCTGCTATTTTGCATAAAGGAAAGTTCATTGATTAAGGCCATTATATAACAATGGTGCATTCAAATGAAAACGAGATCAATAAATGGACTGTTTGTGACGATATGAAAATAACAGATCGTACACGTTTTGTAAAAAATTTTGCAGATGTTTACATTTTGCTTCTACAGAAATGTTAAATGAAGAAATTGTCAATATAAGGTAAAATATTTATTCAGCTACACAAAGAAATATTTTGCTGAAAATTTCATCCTCCATAACTACACATTTTATAACAAAATCAGAATACAGTTGTTTCATATATGCTTATTATTATTTTTATGCTTCTTATGTGATAAAACAGCATAAGATTTTATTAATAGCTTTCACACCCGCTAACTAGTGTCTCTTTCCAAAGTGGTTGCAAATGTATTTGGATGGAACACGATGGAATAAAATTATTTGCAAAAATGAACATGATTCGTTTATTATTATCATTATGAAGATGAGAAACAATCCGTTAAAGTCCGTTAAATACATTTTTTGTTAAAAATTACTTTTATTATTTTAATTGTTTACAGAATAATCAATGTTTGAACTGTATATTTCATATTATCAATACTGATTTTGATATGTGCAGTCTTTTACATACTTGCCTCGTTTGAATCTTATCTGCTTCATATTAAATTGTTAATAAAAAACTTGAGATATTAAAAAAAAAAGGAACTTGCAAAGCAAATTAAAAAAATTAATTTATTTCCATATTGTTAAGCCCGAGAAGGGACAGATATTAAAATTATTTTATTTAGTCAATGCTACAATAATGTTGCATTTTTATATTAAATCTTGCTCAGTCTATTTAATCTTAAAAAATTAAATTTAAATTTGAAACATGATATTAAAACAACTTTAAAACATTTCATTTAGAAATCTAAATAAATCTTCAACTTTTTTTCCAGTTTTACATGCATTACGGAAAATTTGTATTGTAGCAAATTCTAACAGACAAGAAACTTGAGAAGTTCAAATAATTTAAAAAGTTAAAGATTTATTTAGATTTCTAAATGAAATGTTTTAAAGTTGTTTTAATATCATGTTTCAAATTTAAATTTAATTTTTTAAGATTAAATAGACTGAGCAAGATTTAATATAAAAATGCAACATTATTGTAGCATTGACTAAATAAAATAATTTTAATATCTGTCCCTTCTCGGGCTTAACAATATGGAAATAAATTAATTTTTTTAATTTGCTTTGCAAGTTCCTTTTTTTTTTAATATGTATAATTGCTCTTATAACATGTATTTTAATACTGTTATGAAACATTTTTAACTTGTAAAATTGTAACTACTAAGCATAAAAAATGTGACATATGACAGATCGTGCAAAAATTTAAAGCATGCCTGCTGAAAGGTTAAATTCTAAATTATATAAGCATGAAAAATTTTAAAAGATGTTCATAGGATACATGTTCACAAATAGTTCAACTACTTTTTTAAATAAAAAAATTAACATATTACAAACTGATACATAAGAGACATTGAAGTAACATGCCTACTTACCTCTAAAAACAAGATTATCTAAATCAGCTACTGTTTTACAACCAAATGGCAGGACAACATAAAAATCCAATGGACTTATAATAGCAGAAACCTGAACAAGAATATTATTAACATTCTCCATTATTGGTGTCGTATTTAAACAATACACTTCTTCCTGGTCTCGTGTAAGACCTAATGAGAATATAAATCAATGACAACCTTAATGGATAATTTTTGCAACAGATAATTGTTTATATTAAATGTCTATAGCCAGCAAAAAAGTTTTAGTATAAAGCTATTCATATAAAAGGCAGAAGCTTCTCTATATTTCATAGATTTTTTTTTAGTACTTTTCTATTAAAAATGCATATACATATTTTGGGGGAAGGAATAATAAAAACTAGAGAAATAGTATAAGATTTCTTAAGATTACTTAAAAATAGAAATTTCAAGAGCAAAATATGAAATATTTTCATATTTTAAAAACCAAACACACAATGCTGATTTAACTCCTTAACAATGTTTCATGTTCTTCCTCAATGTCTGGCCCCAATATTCATGAATTTGAGAGTATATTAAAAATAGTTTCATAAATTTTTTTTTGTAAACTTCTGAAATTTTACACCCTGACATTATGAGAGATTAAAAAGGAAGTTTTGATAAATTCAAAGGTTAAGGTATCTCTCTATATTAAAAAAAAAGTAACCACCGGCATAGCAACCGCTGTCATTGAAGATTTTGTCTTGAAGTCTTTCTGGACTAATATCCAGAAAACTATTGCATATAAAAATATGAAAATGGGTAGGTTTATAAAGAAATGTACGATAAACAGACTGAAGCAGACAGTTTTCAAATCAAAGAATTATTTTAAGAGATATTTAATATTAAATTTGGTCAAAATAGTTCTCTTAAAAAAGTTTTATAGGAACGAAAACTATCCACAGGAATTTAACCATAATTTAAAAGGATATACAGTAGATCTTTATAACGCTAACCTAAAAACACGAGGTTGTGCATTATATAGAATTTTGCATTATATAGATCATATTTCACACATCATTAAACTTACCTTGTAAACATGGCAAAATATGCCTGAAACATAGCAATACACAGTAGAGGATTTTTATATTGCATTCTTTGGAGCCAGAAGTTGTGTAGATTGTAAATTTTTGCATAACATAGATCATTTCACACATTGTTAAATTTACTTTATAAACATGGTCCAAATATTTTTGAACTAAATCATTCATTAAATTACTCATTTTCAAAAATAATTATTGTAATAATAACAATTTTTTTATTAAAAAGCTCTGAATTGAAGATATAAAGATGAAATAATGTATTAAATTTAGTCCTCTAGAGAGTAGTGATTTTTTTTACAATGTGGAATGCAGGCGTGTTATAACTGCAAAATCTTTGTTTACATCTGAGAAGTTGTGCGTTATATAGAGAATTGCATTATATAGAATTGCGTTATAAAGATCTTCTACTGTAGTTGACGAACTTGCTGTGTGCAGAGTGCAATTATTTTTTTTATTTGACTAATTTTTTGAGGTTATATTTTAATTTTTTATTCAACTTTCATTATTTTCATGGAGATTTTATTTCATATTTCAAAAAGTCCATTATTTGAATTGTTGCCAATTTGTAAAATAGCACACATAATAATATTCTCTTTCAATCAGGGATGAGATTTCTCTGCTTTTTTGCCTACCAGTATAATCTTAGAGAAAACCTTATCTTAAATCGCAGAATGTTCCGATTAAATCAAAAAATATTTTCTGTAAGATTATACTGGTATGCAAAAAAGCAGAGAAATCTCATCCCTGCTTTCAATTAAAAAATGTATTTACATGTGACTATCAAAAACAGAAATAAAACTTTAAAAAATTTATTAATTGATAACATATTAAAAGCAGTAATTGTAGAAAATTACGTACAGCGATCTCTCACTTATGCAAAGGCACAGGGGACAGTGAAAAAAAGTGCATAAGTGAAAAATCACAAAAGCGAGCTTAAAATTGAATCATCAATGCAGCATACATATATTGTTAATTAATACTATGTATATACTACTGAAAAATGTAAATAGGTTTAGTTTCAAAATTTAAATACATGTATAATTTCCTTTAATTATTTTTTAAGAACATTAAGAAAATGGAAATGCTTACATACCAAAATTTCGTGTTACTCATATTACTTTCTCACAAAATAATTTACAATCGACGATGGTTTTTGCTTACATGATTTTCAAAAAGAGTTTTTTCAAGTTCAAGACGTGAAAAAATTCCTTTACTTCCGGAATTGAACTGAAAATAGTCACGCACAGTTGCTAATGCTTCTAACGCTGCTGTGCGAGTTGGAGAAACTTTTGCTGCATCTTCTTCATCATTGTCGCCGTCCTCCTCTTCATCTTTGTCGCCACCATTTATTTCAGCTGCAATGTCTCCAATTTCCCACAATTGAGCTGTGATTAAATTTTCATATGCATCAATGAATTTGTTGAAAGTACACGTAGCGAGTCCACCAGATACTGTATGCCAATCTTCCTTGTTTTTGTCATTTTTACTTTCATTTTCTTGCTCCTCACATTCATTTTCTGCTGGAAACAGAAATACTGCTTTCTTAAAACAGCTTTTAATACACTTGTCAGTGAAGTTCCTCCATGATGAGCACAACATATGAATTGCATCAAGGACAATAACTTGCTTTAATTAGTTTTTCATTGCACATTTTGTTTCTGACGCAGCCAGAAGTCGACGGATTAAAGTTTTTCTGTAGTGCACTTTCACACAACGAATGGCACTCAGATCCAATGGTTGAATCTTGCTTGTGCAATTCGCAGGAAAAAACACAACTTTCGTACTGTTGAAAGTTGGAAGATCTTGTGGGCGAGCAGGACACTGATCTATGAATAAGAGAACTTTTCGTTTTTCATTTTCCTGTCGAATTTATGAAGAAAATCCAAGAAAATGTGCGACGTCATCCACGCCGTTTGGTTGCTAGTGTAGTCGCAAGGAAGTTTCTTAACGTTCTTAAAACAGCGAGGCTTGTTTGACCTGCCAATGACCAATGGTTGGAATTTTTCCGAACCATCGGCGTAGGCGTTGCAACACACCGAGACAGTTCATCTTTCTTTACCTTTTTTTACCCCCATGGCATGGTTCTCCTTTGAATGTTAAGGTTCTATCTGACAACATTTTATAAAAAAGTACAGTTTTGTCACAATAGTAAATGTTTTCCAATTCATATCCGTTTACCAAAGTAGCCAACTCTTCTTTCCATTTTCTACAGTTCTTTCATTAACACTCATACTTTCCCCAGAAAGAACACGAGTTGCCAAGCCATGCCTGTTTTTGAATTTTTCAATCCATCCATGTGATGCAGAAAAGTTTTCCATTTCAAAACTCTTTGACAACTGTACGGGCTTTCCCTTAGAATCTCAACATTAACAGGAATGTCCGAGGCATGAGTTTCTTTAAACCATAGTAACAAAACTTTCTCAAATTCTTCGAACTTTCCACCTTGAATTCTTCTTTTTTTTCTTCGACTGAATTGCACATTCTCAATAAGTTACTATTATCGCTTCCTGATCTTTTAAAATCCCTCTCAATATAGATTCTGGGACATTAAAATGCTCTGCTAAAGCTTTTTTCATAGTGCAAGGATTTTCTTCCATTTTATAAAAATCACATCCATTTTAAAAGAAAGCGATAATTTTCTTCTTTTTGCCCCTTTAAAATGTAACAATCTAATCAAAACACCAAAGAAATTTCTTCCTGTTAGCGATCAATACAATGTCCCGTACTAACCTCTCTAATTGGCTGTGAATTTTACTGACATAAATCACAACAAGGTGCCAATCGAATGTCAATTAAATGTGATGCCACGGTAACACACTTTTGGCGTTAAATCCTATATTTTGGAAACAGTTTTTCTTCTTTTTTGGATAGTAGTCAACGGGATAACAGATAAGTACCCAATTTTTTATAACATCATTATAAAATTCCCTGATGCAGCAACATTGTTTACTTAGCCATTTTACACAAGTTGATTTTCAAGTGTTTAATTGATCTTATTTTATCAATCATGAAAACAGTTGTTAGCTCTTTCGACAGCAGTTGATTCAGCCTTAAAATCCCTCAGTGAAAGGAAAATGAATGGAAACCTGATTACAGCAGATTGCCACTGGTCACTTAATTATAATTCAATATTCTGTAATCATTTTAGAGTTTGCGGTCTCAGAATGGGGGTTGGCGAGCATAGCTCGTATGGGGCAGAGCCCCCTAATTGTCTGAAAAATAAATCCATTACAGAAACTTTTTTTTTTTGACAGGGGGAGGGGGGCAAAACTTGTTGAGGATAAAGCTTTGATATGAGCATACCACCCACTTCTCCCCTCTTAAAAAAAATAAACAGACTGAGCTATTTCAATGGATAATCATAAATATGTCAAATAAACTATTAAATAAGATTGCTTTGAGTTAAGAAACTGTTGCCATTTAACTGCTTTAAATAATACTTAATTATGATAATGTGCTTCCTGATAAATAAGGAAATATTTAAAAGGGAAATTGATGAAGTAATGGTAATAAGACAATTTTACAAATATGCAAACAGTAGGGGGGGGGACCTGACACTCTTGAATAGCGAACATCTGTATTTAACGGACCATTTTTCAACCCCCATGCCTAAATCTGTTGTGTTGTAAAACACAACTAAATTTAAAATATAAATTAAATTAATTCATATCAATTCGTATAATTAATAACTTTTAAAATTTAAAGTAATTATGGGATGTTTTGTTTATTTGATACATTTTGTTGTTATTCATGGTTAAAGTTACAGTTACGGTTTGCAGGTTGGTTAAAGGCTAAAGTTATTTCAAAATTAAATTATTTTCTGGCACAGAATTTTTATTTAAAACTAGCTAACTCGCCCTGCGTTGCCCGGGACGAGATAATAAAAATATGTTCTATATGAATATGACTGAAATCTGCAAGGGTATCGAAATCAAGTCTAATGAGGCAAACCCCATCTTAAACGGGCTCATAGAACCCACGATTGGAAAGCGCACCCTGGCGGTCGAAAGTGCAACTAAAATATTTAAGGCTATAGATATCAAGTCAAATGAGCCAAACCCCATCGTAATCGGCCCATAGAACCAGAGATACTCCTCTAGTTCCACCTTCCACCGCCAGGAGGCGCAATCTGTTCTGGAAGAGGCCTTTTCAGAACACCCGACCCAACCAAATTTCCTAGTATAATTGAAATTTAACCATGGGTAAACATTGACAAAATAGCGGAAATCGTGAAAGTGGGTTATGTAAACGATCGGTTTCGAAAGGGTTAATGTAGATATTTTTTTTAATCCAACGGTGTGTTTTGAAGAAAATGAACGTGTCTATGATCTGGAGTCTACTGTTTGTCCATATTCACATTTCCTGAGTCGATGACGATTTTTAAACCTGGGCCGAAAAATGAAAATCGCATGAGTGAGTTTTGGAAAGGATTTTTTTTCGGAGGGTTTAAATTAAAATTTTTCAAAACGGATACCAGATTGAAAAAAGCAAAGGGATGTAGATTAGGCAAGGTATTTTTAGTTTTTCATATTTTGTTTATAAACGGCAATTCGAATTTTTAAAGATAAGAGAAATAGTTAAAAAAGCGAAATTGACTTACGGTAAAAAACGTTTTCGAAAGAATTAACGTGAATTTTTTAAACTAAAGGTTTCTGCCTGAACCCGATAGAACATAGATGTCTTTAGGTGTGTTTGTTTTTTGTTTGGTTATTTTAGACAGCTGATGCCAGATTTTATCTATCACAGAAAATCCAAATTATCAAAAGTGAGTTTTGCGTGCGAATTGTTTTCGAAGGGTTTCAAAAACAAATACAGAGATCGAAAAAGGAATAAATGTAGATATTGTTTGGTATTTTTAGTTTTTCATACCTTTCTCTGAACCGCCGATGCAAATTTTTAAATATTGCCAAAATCCCAAAAAACGCAAAACGGCATACAGAAAATATACTTTTTCAAAGGGTTAACTTTTGTATTTTTTAAAACCAAAGGTGGCTTTGAAAAGGGCAAAGTCAGCTGTTTAATTTGGCGACCTTCGTTTTTCTGTATCTCTGGCAGTGCAGTGGATGCAAGGCTCAGAAAACGGGAGAAAATAAAAAACATGAATTCGATGCTTCTTGATTATTTATTTTTTTTTTAAAGGTTAAATGTGAATTTTTTTTCAAACCAACCGGACCATTCGAGACGTAAAAGTACATTCTTCGAGAATATGTAAACAGTTTTTCCGTATTTTTAGCCGTTCGCCCATGGCAAATTTAGAAAAACTAAAAAAAAAAAAAAAAAAAAAAAAAACTAAGCGGGAACTTCCTTTCTTTTATTCCCAATTATTTTTTATTTGTGATCTTTGATCAGTTTGTAATTACTAACTACTCTAATTTTCAAAATATTAAAATTCTGAGGCTCAGGTGCACCAGGAGAGGGTTTGGACTACCTAAATCTAAATTTTCAGGCTTCTAGGTGGGCTAGATTTTCCTAGCCATCACCAACACACACACACACACACACACACACACACACAGAGCGAAACTTTCTTTTATTAGTATAGATTCTCACACTGTACACCAAAACTGATGAATTAAATATACACTGACCATTTGGTTTAAATAATAAAACGATTGTATTGGTGAAATTAATATTGTATTAATTGGCTCTTGGGAAGATGAAAAATGCACGTTTCTTCTTCTCAATTGTGAATTTCTCAAGTATTTATATTTGACTAATTAAATTGTGATTTTATTTTCTAATGTGTATTTTATTAAAATATTTATGCAATAATTTAGAAGCCATTTGAGTCAAATTATCAATTATGGAGCTAATAGAGGTTAATTAGTATTTTTAGAGTCTGCTGGAATTTAATTAATATTTTTGGAGTCTATTGGCATTTTAATTAATGTTTTCTTTATTACTATTTTTATTTTCTATCATGCTTTCAATGTTTTCTTGTTCTTGCACCATTAACTGTGACTGCAACTATATCAATGGTGTACAGAGGTGTTTTTCCCACCGAGTGAGACGCAGGAGGCAAGATAGTGTCGTCACAGGATCACGCCGCGTGCATGAATATTATGAATTCAAATTTCGCAGAGTTGAAACATCATTTTTAAATAATAAAATAGTAAATTTCCAGAATGCCCACAGTTTGTTTTACCGTAAATTAAAACAGAAAATAGTTTGTAATCAAGTGACAATCGATTACACAAGAAATAATAAAGATCTTTTTACTTGCGCGCAGGTGTGGAAAGTTCTGAGATGATCTGAGTCGGCGGGAAGCAAATAAAAATTGGACGAGTTAAGTTGGGCCCATCATCACCAGGTTTTTTATAACTCCTTTCTGTATTTTCTTATAATTTTCCTTGCATGCAACTAACTTTAAGAATTCCTTTTTATTTTTGTTTTTTATTTTTATTTTATTTTAGTAATTCTGGATTGGAAATTACAATCCACCTTTAACGTAAATTTTTAATGACTCAAGCCAGTAGCTCCAATTAAGTTTCTTTCATATTAAATAAAATTTTTACAGGAATTTAATTAAACTAAACTAATTATTACTTGTTAATTGAATCGAAGAAAAATGATTGTTTTTACTTATGGAAGTAAATTCATGGATAAGATAAATTGTAATACAACTGATATTGATGATATTAATTATTACTTGTTGAATTTAATTGAGAAGTAATGAATGTTGTTTATTGTAGAAGGATAGTCTGTGCAACAAAAGTATTAATTCCTGTACAACAATCTTCATTTATCCTGCAGTGCATACCTTTTTTGGGAAAGTTGACATCCAACTTCAATTATTTTTCAGGGAAACAGACAACTCTTGCAAGAGCTAAATCTTGCTAAATAGTAAAATTTAGTATTGGTAATGTGGAATTTAAGATATCTGTTATGAATTAAATTTTGCGTAATTTTTCATTTGTGGAGTTGTCTGTGTTCAGTAAATCTAATGAGGAGAATAACCTGTTGGAACTGGTTGGTCTGGGATAAAAGATCAAAATTGGCAAACAGAGTTAAAGTAAATTGGGTTTTTACAGTTTATAAAATTTTGTAAGGGATTTTGGTGATGAGATGAAATTGATTTTGGAAATTAAGTTTGCTTTTGGTAATTAAAGTTGTAGATTGACTAGTTTCATCATGTTATGTGTATTGAAGATTCAGATATGAATTAATGGAAGATATGAAGAAGTTAAGAAACAGAATTGAGTTTACCAAAGAAATGAGACCATTGAAGTTTGTTTAGAGATTAAATTGAGTTTTGGATTTATTATAAGTTTGATTTGAATTCTTGTTTAATTAGTTAGTCTAAATTATTGATTTTTAAGTATGTAATTCATAAAACTGAAATTGTCTCATTTCTCAGTAGTTATGAATATTATATATCAGATGAGAGAGAACTTCGATTTTAAATAGTTTCAGATTAAGATATGTAAAAGGCAATATTTTATTACAGATTTTTATGATAAGAAAGGAATCATATACATAATAATTAAAGATTACAAGGAAAAGATTTTATTACAAATGATTCACAGATCACGCACTTGGTGTTATTGTTGGGTATACAAAAATTTACATTAACTTAATTATGGGAGACTGAACACAACGCACTTCCATATATTTTTAATTAAGATTTATTATGAAATTTTGTAATTTTGATTAAACATAAATTATTTTTAAATGTAAAGTTACAAAGTAAATAATCTAAAATTCTAATATAAAATGAAAAGATAAATTTTAATGATTGAGTAAATCAGGTAGATTTCAGAAGACAGTTTTTAAATATATTAATTCTTTATGAATTGGATTGCTTAAATAATTGAGTAAAGTTATATTTAGGGTAATAACAGTAAGTATTTATCTTGTTGTGTGTGAGTTAAGAGATAGATAAGACAACAGATTATCTTCTTTGGTGCCGTGCTGATCTACCAGATCATTATAATTAATCATATATTCTAATACGAGCAAATCTCATGTGTGTGTGGTTATATATATATATATATTAATGCAAATTTTATCTTAAAAATGGCTCTAATGATTTTGACGAAATTTTGTATCCTACTATTTTGGGGCATCCAGAAAACCATTGGGCTAGGTCACATGTTCGAGAAAATTCGATTAGTGGGTCATTTTGGGTCAGGGTCAAGCTAATTTTATCTAAAAAAATGGCTCAAACGACTGATTAAATTTTTTATCCTACCATTTTGGATTACGAGAAAAGAATTGCGCTAAGTCCCATGTCTGAGCAAATTCAATTAGTAGGTCATTTTTGGGTCATTATTGGTCAAGATAATTATATCTAAAAAACGACTCTAACGATTTAGACTAAATGTTGTATCCCAAGAGTTTCGGACATGAGAAAATCATTGGGCTAGGTCACATGTCCGAGAAAATTAGATTAGTGGGTCATTTTTTTGGGTCACTGTGGGTCAAGCTAATTTTATCTAAAAAACAGCTCAAACTAATTAGACTAAATTTTGCATCCTACAGTTTTCGAGCACAATAATACTGTTGGGCTAGATCACACATTCGAAAAAATTCCATTAGTGGGCCATTTTGGTCATGGGTCATTATTGGTAGAGATCGACTGAAACAGGTTTTTAAGACCGAAACCAAAATTTGGTGATCTTCCCACTTTCGACCGAAACCGAAAGTGTAAAAAAAAATTTTAAACTCATTAATACATACATAACTGCATATAATTAATTAATTAATAACAAATATTTAATAATTACTTAATAATAACTAATTACGTTACTAATTAATTTATTATTTATACATGTATTGAACCACATTTTTAACAAATGTAAACAAAACGTATATATATATATATGTGTGTGTATAAGTTTCAAATAAAAATGAAACAAAAATAATACAACTTTTATATTTTATTATTTTATAACAACCATGCAAACTTTATTTTCCCATTCAATTTTCTCAAAGTGAGACATGTTTAACATTATTTTGTACTTTAGCTAATTTTAAATATATATGTAAAATAAAAATGTAACAGTTATCAATTTTCTTTTAGGATGTGCACAATAAGATAAAAATAAATTTTTGCTCACCCACCTCCCCCCCCCCCCCCCTCAAAAAAAAAAAAAAAAAAAAAAAAAAAAAAAAAAAAAAAAAAAAAAAAAGGTTTGCCTCTCCCTGCCTCCCTAAGAAAGCATTGAAATGGCACACCTGTTTGAAAATTTCATCTCCAGTGCCAAGTTGACTCTGTGCCTCTAAAACTATTTATTTTCATAAAAATAAAAGGTAATTAATTTATCAATAAGACAGTTATAGTTTCCAATTATACGAATTTCATCTAATAAAAAAATATTTTAAGTATACATACCTCGATATATCTTTGGTAAAAAATTTCGTAAATCTTCATATGTTTTAACAACACCTTTCTCATAAAGCATGAAAATTTTCTATTACTGTTGAGTTAAGTTTTAAAGATCATGTGATAAGCGTCTTTTAAGTTTAGTCATAATGCATTGCTTGCTTTATAATTTACACTCGCATTATGATAGCGTTCTGTACGGGTCGGGTCGTACCCGACCCAAACCCGCAAATTCCATTTGAAGTCAACTCACAACCTGACCCGAACGACAAAAAAAATGTCCTCGCCCCGCAACCTGACCCGAACCCGGAATGAAAGGACAATAAATCATGTTTTAATGCTATTATGAAAATTATGTACTATTATATCTCTAATACCAATTTTAAATTTTATATAGATAAATAGACAAACTATCTATATATTTAAAACAGAAAGTGCATTTTGTCAAAATTTCACACGAATATCGTCTCTTTACGCATACGTCAACTTTTTTTTGAAGGATTCTGCCCTCAGAAACGATAAGACTGATTGATTAACCTGTTTAGTCTAGGGGGATTGAAAAGGGTTTATTGAAAACGGATGGAAATATACACTATATTGCCAAAGGTGACCGGTCACTTGCGATTTTAGACGTTTTGTTAACTATGCAGAAAAATACATGAGGAATTAACCTGAAACTGCAGGCTTGTAAACAGTATAGTATAGGTTATATATTTCCGCGAAGATTTTTTCCCGAAACCCCATAGGGGACTGTCAACAAATTGAAAAAGAACGAATATCTTTTGAATTACCCTGTAAAAACTAATGTAGCAAAAGTGCTCAAACTCGAGATTATTAATAAGTGGCTTATTGTAATATACTGTGTTCATTTTTATGAGGATAGCATGTATAATCGTAGAAAAATTAAGGTTTTTATAAAAACAGTCCCAAATTTCGCCAAGTTTTTTGCTTATAATTTGCAGAGTTCTTAGTAGTAAAGAAAGTTATTGAGAAAATATGTCAAACATTGTACATAATACTCTGCAATAACAATTAAAAAATAATATAAATTGGATGAAAAATGAGCAGGTTTACTAAAAAATGTTTCACTGCGCATGCGCAAATGCAATCACAATATAACATGCATAATGTATTAGCTAAGTATATAGAGCAAGTTTTGTGAAAGTCTCAAAATCATATCTTGAAAATTCTGAAAATTATCGTCGATAAAATAAGCTCGAAATCCGTTGTTCCCAAAAAGAAGCAAAAAGATGAGGGGTTGTATCAAATATCTGTTTATTAGTGCCAAGATAGCGTACACAATATTGCACGTACTACTACATTTGGATACAACCCTCATCTTTTTGCTTCCTTTTGGGAACAACGGATTTCGAGCTTATTCTATCGACGATAATTTTCAGAATTTTCAAGCTATGATTTTGAGACTTTCACAAAAGTTGCTCTATATACCTAGCTAATACATTATGCACGTTATATTTTGATTGCATTCGCGCATGCGCAGTGAAACATTTTTTAGTAAACCTGCTCATTTTTCATCCAATTTTTATTATTTTTTAATTTTGATTGCAGAGTATTATGTACAATGTTGTTTGACATATTTTCTCAAAATAATATTTTTTTATATTAAGAACTCTGCAAATTATAAGCAAAAAAATTGGCGAAATTTGGGACTGTTTTTATAAAAACCTTAATTTCTCTACGAGTGTACATGTTATCCTCATAAAAATGAACACAGTATATTACAATAAGCCACTTATTAATAATCTCGAGTTTGAACGCTTTTGCTACATTAGTTTTTACAGGGTAATCCAAAAGATATTCATTCTTTTTCAATTTGTTGACAGTCCCCTATGGGGTTTCGGGGAAAAATATTCATAGAAATATATAACCTATACTATACTGTTTACACACCTGCAGTTTCAGGTTAATACCTCATGTATTTTTCTAGATAGTTAACAAAACATCTAAAATCGCAAGTGACCGGTCACCTTTGGCAATATAGTGTATTTTTGCTCTGAGGTTGAAAGCTAAAGCTTTTTTTTTTTAAAAGAACTAATGTTTTCACTACTAAATATACATATTTTTCGCAAAATTTTAAAGAGAGCTTGGAGATGGTTGTATTTATTGGTCAGCACAAATGTACTGACTGGGGTTTAGAGAAATAGCAGATGAAATTTGCAGTAAAAGCGTATTAGCTGATTTTAATAACCCCAAAAAGTTAATTTAAACTATTAAATTAAGATTCAATTTTTAACATGAAATATATGTCCAACTAAACTAACTATTAAAGTAAATGTATGAATTCCATGAAGGTTAGAATTAAAGACAACTATATTTAAAACAATCAATATATTTATTCAAAACTTAACACATGTAAAAATGCAAATATAGTAAACTTAAATATATATATAATCACTTACTTAACAATAGAAATAAACTCATTTAAATAAACGATAAACAGACATCATTAAATACACAAATCATATTTTTCCGGAACTCAAAGTAAATAAGCCAAGAACATTCATTTTTAACTTTATGTGGACTTGTGAAAAACTCGAATAAATGAAACCTGTTCTAATATTAAATAAACGGCAAATAGGTATCCAGCACATCTTTAGTTTGAAAAACATTACATGAAAAGGAAAACCACTTGAAGCATTCAAGCACTTCCTCCGTTCGTCAACATCAGATCTCTATGCAGCCATGGCGATACTTTAGAACGATGAGCACGTCGACTAACACAAAGTTAACACCTTGATGAGAAAGATATCCAGCCAGGTTAATCACACGTATTTCATCTTTAAAACATACGGGGAAAAACCATCAGGCTTGACCACTATCGATCATCGTTAAAGATATCGAAATACTCAGAGTTCCAAAGAAATCAAACACAGCACTACGATATTAATCTGAACAATTATATTCCTTTCATATGTAAAACTAAACCAATGCTTTATAAACGAAACTCCATTCAATTGCATTATACCGGCAAGATTAAAACAACAGCCTTCCCATTTCTCCAGACGCCACACGAGGATAAAAACAAAACAACTAAAAGGATGCAAGACAGCTACGAATGTCAATGGGCAGAACTATTTATACTTGCAACACCCTAAAAGAAAAGCTTCCACGCATGTCCGATCGCTTCTTCTATCAGCTTCTCAAATGCCGTATTCAAATCTGACAACATCGGCACGAGGCAAGGAACGAACCGCGACTGCGTTGAATCACACCGCCATCTATGAGCGTTTGGAAGAACTACTCAGATAAACAAGAGATACGGTCGATGTGTCGATACGATGCTATCCAGAAATGTCGTGAGCAAGGGATTGAAATGTGAAGTAAAAGGGCTTTAAACATTATAAAATAAGAAACGGTAGTTTAAAAGAAAGTTTATTAAAAAGTGACTTAATGTTATTTTTAATAAAAACATTTATTACAGATATCACTGAAAGATATTTATCAAGTATATTTCTTAAGGATAAAATAAATAAAAGGTAAGTTTTAAAGTAATTATATTTAGTATATTTAAAGTATCGTATTATATTTAATGATTAAATAAAAAATATTATATCATGAAAGTATATTATATAATGTATTATAAATGACTTTAATGAAATGTAAATGAGGTAAGTGAAAGAATAAGCATGGTGATAAGAACTGGGGACTGCTTTTTCCTAACAGTATTTATAACCGATTGAAATGTCAAAGAGTTCGGAAGATGAGGACTCTTTTTTTATTGCTATGTTAAAGGAGCCGACGCAAAAACAAACAAAAAAGCGAGAAGAAAACATCTCTTTTACAACTGGATAACAATATTTTTTCCCGAAATTTGTACTAGCGGATACCTCAAGATCGTTGAATAAAGTCCTGCATCGGGTCGTTTTTTTTTTTTTTTTTTTTTTTTTTTTTTTTTTTGGGGGGGGGCGGATGACTAATTTTCTTTCTGTGCGTCGGGTTCACGCTAAAATAATTCTTCTGGGTCATATTTAGATTTTTTGCATGTCGGATTGTTGGGATTTTCACAAAAAATTTGAAAAGAACTAACTTTGAGATGAAAATAAATACGTATTTGAATATGAATTAGTATATATTCAATTTACTGCACGAGAAAAAATAAAATGTATATAAGAAATGTAATCATAGATTATTCTTTCTTTACGGTGCAGTTAAAAACCATTTTTTCTTTTCTCAGAATCTGAAAAACATTTCCAACATTTTGTTTATGATACACACAAAAACACACGTATCGCATTTGTCCTATTTTTAGCTTAAAATGGCTCAGAGGATTGAACTAAATTTAGTATCCTACAGTTTTTGGGAACAAGAAGACTATTGGGCTAGGTCCCATATTCAAGAAAATTCAATTAGTGAGTCATTTTTGGTCATAGGTCATTATGGGTCAAGCTATTTTTATCTTAAAAACGGCTCAGACGATTTGAACTAAATTTTGTATCCTACAGTATTTAGGCACAAGAAAATCATTGGTATAGGTCACAAGCTTGAGAAAATTCAATTAGTGGGTCATTTTTGGGTCACTCTGGGTCAAGCTAATTTTATCTAAAAAACGGCTCAAACTATTTTGACTAAATTTTATATCCTACGAGTTTCGGACACGAGAAGACAATTGGGCTTGGTCACATGTTCGAGAAAATTCGATTAGTGGGTAATTTTGACAATGGGTCAAGCTGGGGGATGACTAATTTTCTTTCTGTGCGTCGGGTTCACGCTAAAATAATTCTTCTGGGTCATATTTAGATTTTTTGCATGTCGGATTGTTGGGATTTTCACAAAAAATTTGAAAAGAACTAACTTTGAGATGAAAATAAATACGTATTTGAATATGAATTAGTATATATTCAATTTACTGCACGAGAAAAAATAAAATGTATATAAGAAATGTAATCATAGATTATTCTTTCTTTACGGTGCAGTTAAAAACCATTTTTTCTTTTCTCAGAATCTGAAAAACATTTCCAACATTTTGTTTATGATACACACAAAAACACACGTATCGCATTTGTCCTATTTTTAGCTTAAAATGGCTCAGAGGATTGAACTAAATTTAGTATCCTACAGTTTTTGGGAACAAGAAGACTATTGGGCTAGGTCCCATATTCAAGAAAATTCAATTAGTGAGTCATTTTTGGTCATAGGTCATTATGGGTCAAGCTATTTTTATCTTAAAAACGGCTCAGACGATTTGAACTAAATTTTGTATCCTACAGTATTTAGGCACAAGAAAATCATTGGTATAGGTCACAAGCTTGAGAAAATTCAATTAGTGGGTCATTTTTGGGTCACTCTGGGTCAAGCTAATTTTATCTAAAAAACGGCTCAAACTATTTTGACTAAATTTTATATCCTACGAGTTTCGGACACGAGAAGACAATTGGGCTTGGTCACATGTTCGAGAAAATTCGATTAGTGGGTAATTTTGACAATGGGTCAAGCTATTTTTTATCTGAAAAATGGCTCAGACGATTTGAACTAAATTTAATATCCTATGATTTTCGGGAACGAGAAGACTATTGGGCTAACTCACAAGTTTGAGAAATTTCGATTAGTAAGTCATTTTTGGGTCACTGCAGGTCAAACTTATTTAATCAAAAAAGGCTCTAACTATTTAATTGAATTTTGTACCTTACAGTTTTGAGACACTAGAAGGTCATTGGGCTGTCACATTTTTGAAAAAAAAAATTGATTAATGGGTCATTTTGGTGTCACTGTGGATCAAGCTAATTTTATCTAAAAAAAACGAATCTAACGATTTTGAATAAATTTTTTATCCTACCATTTTAGATTACGGGAACATCATTAGGTTAGATCACATTTTCGAGAAAATTTGATTAGTGGATCATTTTGGTATCATGCGTAATGCATTTCAATGGAAATGAAGAATGCAACAGTTATTAAGTTGTTGAATAGTTGGCAGTAAACTAATACAGAAAGTTGTCATCATTTTGCCAAATTTGGAGAAATATTGGCAACATTAGGCTGGAAAATTGACTTTCAAGATTACCAATGACAAAGCACATACTTAGCGCAAATTGAAAGATATTTCGTGATATTTGAACTCAAAGCTAATGTTGACCGAGCATAGCTTGGTGTTCCCTGCTTGTATTTAAGTACTTATGCACTGCAGGTGGGTTGATGAAATTGTTATAATGTTTGTTTGATTATTTTCACCAGTTTATTATTTTATGTGAAAGTTCAGGGGCAGTGTGAACATGAAATTGTTTTATTGTTTTAATTTTTTATATATTTACTGATAAAATTTTTATGTTTTACCGTTAAGATTTTTACTGCATATTTATTTTGAAATATATAAATTTTGAAGAGGACAGTATGTAGGGAAGCATAATTTATGTACTGTTAATTGATTAAGTTTTATAATGTGCTTAAAAAGGGCTAACTTAAATTGTTTTGAAGTTGATTTTCTGTAAATAGTTTAACTTAATTTATCACCAGTCATTGTAACTTACTGATGAGAATGCATTTTTGTTTATAAATTTTGAAGACAATATTTGTTTAAATTAATTATATAAATAGTTAAGAACTTTTTTTTTATAAACTTTTGTGTAGGCCATAATTAATTTTTAAAATTTTATTTTTGTAATGAGAGATTTTAAAGATTTACATATATTCAAAATTTTAAATTTTAGTTCTTGAAATTTGTTTTTGGTTTTGCCAAAAGTTGATTTTTGAAGGTTTTAAATTTTTTTAATTTACTTGAACAGACCTCCAAAATATTGATTATGAGGCAAATTATAATTTAATTTGAGAATTGTACTTCCACAGAATTCATATATTAAAATTTTAAGCCTATTTTCATGCTAAATTTGGCATGAATCAATCTCTGAATTAATTAAATGTATTAAAAAAAGAATTATCACATGTACATGACTTTTCTTGTATGGAATCTTCAAGAAAAACTCACTCTGTTAAATATAAAATAGATATTCACAGTTTCAATGCTCCTGGGGTATCTGCTGCTTCAAGGTTTTACTATACATATTTTAAAAATTAAATAAAAACTAGAGAAACAGTAACATTTTTTAAGATTATTTGAAAATGATAAGTTTGGGAGGAAAACATGAAATAAAATTTTTATACTTAAAAATAAGATTAAAAAAAAAAAAAAAAAAAACAATGCAGATTTAACCCCTGAACAATGTCAAGTATAATAAGTAGTAAGTATATAAGTATAATAAGTGTATATTAAGAATAATAATAATAGTAGTATAATAAGAATAATATGAAAGTATAAGTCCCCCAAGTATAATAAGAATAATATGAAAATAGTTAATTATATATTTTAAGTCTATTTAGAAGAAAAATTAACTCAGTTTGACCTTCATGTAAAAAAATTAAATATTGCATAAATGAAATTTTAGTTCAATAATTACAAATATTGCACATTTGAGCTGTCCAAACTGTGTTTGAGCTACACTAGCAAGGGCTTAAATACACAATTATTTTTTGTTTTATTTTCAAAAGAAAAATATGCATTATTCGTGAAATGCATATTTTAAACAAATTTATTTAAATTAATTTATTTGCAGTGCAACTTATCCTGACAGAAAAATTACATCTTTAATACAAGGAAAACATCTAAAAAAAAAAAAAAAATGCTTACCACTTTCTTGCAATGGCAAGTGTTTATAAGGACAATTTAAACCTCGAGGGCAATGACCTCTCAGAGAGAAGTATTGACATGTGTATTGTTCATCTTTAGCATCTAAAAAAAAAAAAACATTTTTTTTAAAGTACAGCTAATTATGTTAGAAAAACAATAAGATTATAAAAATAGATAACCTATTTTAGTATGTCACTCCATAAGTAGTCATTTTAATGCAGTGCCACCATAACATTTTTCCATGGTTCACTACTATTTTAAAAAATCACAAAAATAAAAATGACAATATCTAGTTTGTATTACAAATTTTGGTACTTTCTTTTTATAGGAGCCTTAGCATAATGCAGTGAAAGTCTCATTTCTTGGAAAAAATACTATAAACAGTCACGAAAATAAAACTGTAACCAATGAAAACATTTCTAATCTTCTCTATGGTTTATTTGAATAGTCATATGTAATATTTCTATTATATTATTATATAGCTTATCTTACTTATTAATAAAATCCGAAGGCAAGAAAGTGTCTGTAACGGCTCCGGGCTCGACCACTCTGATCTGCGAATCGAAAATAGTTTAAACGCCATGTTAGGCTTAATGAAAAAGCATCCGATTCTGCTATTAAAATATTTGTAAAAGCATATTAGAGCTTTTAAATATTTTAATTTTGTTTAAAACCTTCAAAAACTATTTCATATAAAACACTTATATCAACATTTCTGTATACATTTTTTACTGTAAACACTTTTCTTTTCAGAAATAGCGGTGAATTCTTTCGTACGGAGGATTTGAGTGATCAATCCAGTACATTGGCGCCAAGGTTACTATATCATAAGGTTGAGCCATTTCCCTCTGCAGCCAATAGGGACCCACTCGCTGTTTGACGTCACTCAGCATGCTCTGATCCGTTTTCCAATTGATTTGAATTAGAAACGCGCTGTTTTTAATTGAAAAATATCAGTCGAAATTTTCATGTGAAAAGAAATTTAAAAATTAAAATATATTCTTTATACATAGGACTTACATCACATCTAAAATTTAAACTATTATCTCTTTTAAATTTGCCGAAATTTGATTGTTAAATTGGCTATCTTTATCATTACATTTCGTTTGCGCCTCAATATGCAAAGTTCATTTTCACAAACATATAAATGCAAAATAGTAATTTTTGTAAATAAAATCTTAAAGACCTACAAGAGCATCAAATTTGATGTTTATATGACTGCAGTTAATAATTTTTAGTATAGTATATTTATAATATTTGATTGGTATTTAATTTGAAATCTATAATAATTCTAATATTATTGTAATTTTGACATGTCTTTCATAAAAAAAAGTAAAAAAAATAAAATAATAATAAACACTCAGATTTCAACCTCACACACAGATACACAATATTGAGTTTTGAATGATTAGATTAAAAAGACAAATAAAATAGAAACTTTAATAGGTAAACAGCTGAATATTTAATATTTTTAAACTAAAATATTCATACGATATAATTATAAGATTTAGTGGAAATAAAATTTGAAACTCTGAGTAATATATTTTATAAACACATTCCGAAAAGTTTATATTTAAAATACTATTTTAATACCATATAATAAACATAAATGCACATGCATAATTTAACAAAAATAATAAGGTAAATTATTGCGTGAAAGAGAGTTTTACGTTATTTTTTTTTTCAAATAATATTTAAAATTACATCTTTTTTGAGCGTTTAAAATTTAATTTTAAAATTTAATGTTGTTTCTTCAGATTCCATTCAGATAGTTGATGTGATTGAATATCAAATTGATAAATATATATATATATATATATATATATATATATATATATATATATATATATATATATTAGAATAAAAAGGAGCAGTATTTATAAGGAAGATTTAAAATACAAATAAAAATAGAAACTTTCATTTTTAAATCGCATATTTGCTTAAAACTCACAGATTTATGCGATATAGAAAAATTATATTTGAAATTCAGAATAATATACTTTTATAAACAACTTCCAAAAGTGTTACTTCCATAATATTTTAATGCTGTATGATAAAATTATATAAAAATATTTTAGGTTTTTACCCTCAGAATAGGCTTTCATTTCAAGCATTTTATTTCATCACAGGGTGCATTTTGAAGACTTATCTTATATGTGCGCTCCATTATTTGCTATTTTTCATTTTACTGTGCAATCAAAGTTGATTGGCTCCACATTTTTGATTTTCTGGCAGCGTATCTCTTTTTTATTTCTGATGAATATATTTGATTACTATGTCTCAATCGAATGAAAGTTCTTGTTTTCACAAATGTTTTTATTATATTTTTGTGCATATTTGGAAAAACCAGTTAAAGAGCTAAAACCAAGAGATGTTGCACTAACAAAAGCTGGGAAATATCTGCTACTATCTAGCAAAACTGACCGGAAGTCCCTCTTTCTGAGAAGCAATTAAAGCTTCGTGTGAGGCAAAACTGCCCTGGCTGTCACAGAAAATGACAATAAATGTTTACTTCACACTCCCATCTCTTTCAAAGATCAACTAAAGATAACAAGCAATAATAACTCCCTATCTTAGCAAAAAAGATACAGGACTATTTCATTTGAAGGAAAAAAAAATCCCTCTAAATCGCTTTATTCCTAGAAAAAAATACTTTCGCTAATGAAAAATGTTTTATTTTGAAGAAATATGCTCTCATATGACCAAAGAAACGATTTTTTTAAAGCAGAAATACTATTTTAAATGAGAAAATGCGTACTTTCCCATTGAAAGAATCCTACTTAGCACGCGCAGTGACGTCAGAAAAACCGAAAACTTGATACAAGAACTAAAGGGAAATGGCACCCTCCTGCATTGGCGCAATCTACTGGCGTATTTTGAAATTTGCTTCCATCTTAAATACAGTACAAGACCTATTATGCGAAATCCTCTGGACCAAAGGCTTTCCGAGTTTTGGAATTTTCCGGATTTTGCGTCCTCCCGAAGTTCACGATTATTTGACAAAATTCATGTTTTTTTTTTTTCACGATTCTTTGACAAAATTTGCATTTTTTTCTGCTATTCTTTGACAAAATTTGCGTTTTACTTCTACGATCCTGTGACGAAATATAATTTTTTCGTGGTCCTTTGAAGAAATTTGCGTTTTCTTTTTGGGATCCTTTGAAGAAATTTGCATTTTTCTGCTATTCTTTGAGGAAATTTGTGTTTTTTGCTATTCTTTGACGAAATTTACCTTTTATTTATGATCCTTTGACAAAATTAGAGTTTTTTTCTGAGATTCTTTGACGAAATTAGCGGGGTTTTTTTTTTTTCGCGATCCTTTGACGGAATTCGCATTTTTTCTGTGATCTTTTGACAAAATTTGTTTTTTTTCCGTCGATCCTTTGACGAAATTCCACTTTTTTCGCGATCCCTTAACGAAATTAGAAATTTTTTTGCAGTGCTTTGAAGAAATTTGCGTTTTTTTTCGCGATCCTTTGGAGAAATTCATGTTTTTCCGTGATTATTTGACGAAATTCACGTTTTTTTTTCCCCCGATCCTTTAACCAAATTTGTGTTTTTTTGTGATCCCTTGAAGAAATTTTACATTTTTTCAGAGTCCTTGGAAGAAATTTGCGTTTTCTTCGCAAGCCTTTGTCGGAAATCGCGTATTTTCTGCGATTTGTTAACAAAATTAGCGTTTTTTCGCAATTCTGCGACGAAAGTTGCGTTTTTTTTTTCAATCCTTTGACAAAATTCAAGTTGTTTCCTCAATCCTTTGAAGAAATTGTCTACTTTTTCTTCGAACAATAGACATAATTGTTTATTTCGGCGACGATCGTTCAAAATTCGAGATTTTGTTATGTTCGAATCTTTGGACTGAAGACTAAAATATTCGAAACCGAATGCCTTAAATTTTTAGGAGAATTCGGAACAGAATCACCCTTGATGAAATAAATATATAACTATTTTTTTGTTTCAAACGAATCGTAATATAAATTAATTTTAAACTAAAATTTGAGAGAAAAATAATTTGTTTCTAATTTCGGGAAGAAGGGGGGGGGGGGGGGGGGCGTGAAGTAACAATATTTTAGTGATTACACACTGAAACATAGACTGAAAAAAAAAATTAAAAATCGGTAAAATTTTCGAAAATTTTCAAAAATTCTAAAATTTTAGTAAAAATTTAGAAATGTAGAAAATTTTCGAAATTTTTTTTGCTGACTTCGGGTTTTTCCGGATTTTGAAATTCCGGATAAGGGGTCATATACTGTAAAATGATTCTTTTTTATCAAACGTAATTAAAATATAAGGAATACACAGTACAGCGTAATTTGCATTTAATTTCCTTATGTAATCAAACAATGAGTTATGTGGTGAGTCAATCTGCTTAGAAACTCATTGATAACACTTTTTTACAAAAACTTTTGCACATGGATTATTTGTTAATATTTAATTTGAATGTTTTGTTCAATCGTTGAACTACTTCCGAAATTTAATACTGAGTAATATATATATATATATATATATATATATATATATATCCTCATCATTTTTATTTGTAGAAATCATTTGTCATTTTTAAAAAGTACTTTTTTACAGTAGAAACCTTTCAATAATAAAATCTTCATGCTGTTTGCTTGTATGAAGTCTTTTGAAAAAGAAATGCAGATCAACAATCTGTCATTTTTGACGGGGTTATATACTAGTTTATTAAATAAATTGCATCTAATAGTATGTATTAAATGGTGTAAATATTGAACAACTTACTTGTGTGTTTGATATATTAATAGTTATTGTATAAAGATATAACAATCTGATGAAATTTTTAAAATTTAAAGAAAGGTTGCCAGAAAGTGCTTTTGAAAATTTTGATTTTGCCGTCACATTTAATCTTGCTGTTTACTTCATTGTGCCAAGGCTCTTATAAACAGGAAGTATCCAAATTCCTTTTACTTTTCGATTTTCCTGTCCGAAGCTGAAAACAGCTTCATCACAAATATTATAAACACTCTGTAATCTGGAGTTGTATGTCAATGTAATTTATCAGATGCTTTATCAGAAACTTATAATTTATCAGTTACCGTATTTTTGGGAACACCTGCCATACCCATCATAAGCGCCGCACCAATGAAAATGTGTTGTTAAAGAAAAGTATATCTACGTATGCACCGCATCTATGGAAATCTATTTTTTAAAGTATATCCACATAAGCGCTGCACCCAAGAAACTCAAATTTATTTATAAATATTTTCACTTAAATGCCACAAAAAAATGAATTAAACTAGTAATTAAATATAAAGAAATATTGTATTATTATTAATATATGCATATAAATATTTTCACTTGTGCCGGAAAAATAAATATATAAAAGAATATCATATAGTGACTTTGCCGAAACCACGTCAGCATAACTAGTAGCATTCCTGTTTTTTTTTTTTTTTTTTAGATCCCGTTTGACAAAAGACACGTTAAAATTGCTAAGACATTTGCATATGAACCATGAAACGAACAGTTAGTTATCCTGACGAATCACGGTGCAGCATATGTCATAAAGAGTAAGGCATCACCCAACCGGGGAACACCAGCGCTACCTATACGCCCTGCAAACACAACTTATCAGACGATGAAATAATTGTGAGACAACTAAACCTAGAAAAAGTGTTGGCGAAAAAGGTGCAATGGTGCTGAAACAAAAGTACGTTCTCTGAAAGGGTGGACGAACACATAGTTTAAGAGGACAATATTTGAGAAAATGGTAAGCTTAACTTACCGCTAAAACAAAATATTTCCAACATCAGCGAAAAAGGTCATGACGGCTCTATATCCATTCTAATATCCCGAGGATACAGTGCTTATTGATGGGTGCAAGGAAAACATAATCATTTTTAACTTGAGAGCTGCTGAGACGAACATTTTTCATCCCACTGATTACTCAAAAATGAACAAATAACCTTTCACGGACATCCTAGGTTGGGAGACGTTTTCTAATGTTTTGGTACAAATTTTGAGAGCATGTGACAGTTGATCAAAGAGGTAAACATGGCAACAAAAGATATCGGTATGGGGGAAAAAAAAAAAACAGGTATTATAAGACATCCCTATGAAAAAAAAAAACACTGTACCTGCCGCCCTGGCGTAAGAGTCGCACTTTGAATATTTTATGCTTTTAAACTTGTATGTGCCGCGGCTCAAACGCCCGAAAATACGGAATAAGCTTCAGGCAGCCAAATCTTGCAGCATTTAAAATTTAAAAATGTAAATTTACTCAAAAATGTTATTAATTCAGCTACTTGAAGTGCATGACTATTTTTCATTAAAAAATGTATTTATTGCAAATGTCAAATGAAATTTTTGCTTTATTAAGTTACAATCTGTTTATCAACAGAAAACTTATTTATCTAAAGCTAATAGAGCTAACTGCTTCACCACCAGACATTCCAGATACAGTTTTTTTCCCCCTTATAATTTGTACTAGACATTTCAGTATTGATATATGAGGCGTTCAGAAGCCAGCCCGACTAAATCCATCAAATAAAAATGCTCGGTATAAGAAGTTAAAGTTAAGTATCTATATAAAAAAAAACTTATTTTTTCAGTATATTTTGATTCAGTATATATATGTTCCTTAATTTTTTTTTAAATCAAGGGTAATTTTTCAACACTGCATAAATATACAGAAAAATTTCAACCCAATCATGTTATTACCCGAACTTCTGAAAAAATGGAGTTAGTCGGATTGACTTCTGAACGACTCATATATTCTCACTCATCCTTGTTAATATACACATAAAACTTTAGGATAGAACAGTCAATTAAAAAAAAAATGTCTGCAAGGGTACATTTTCCAGATAGCTTAATGAATATTTTTATGCATGCTACGATGCATTTAGAGAATGATTTAACTAGCCTAAACATCTGGAGATGTGTTATATTTCAAACAGGAATGTTCAATTTGCTGTGCTTATTTTTCACTTTTTTTTAAACTAGGGACATGCATAAATATTTATTTAAACCAGATAATGAACAGGGTTCATGCTACAGTATGGGTTTTGCACAAAATTTTAAAGATTATTCTAACTTAAAATAGCACAATTTTTCAAACAACCCACTTAAAATTTTGGTTAGGATCTGAAAATCCCATCTTATTTCATTTTTTTAATGCACAGACCCTGAGCAATCCTTTGAAATCTAACAATGTTTAACTACATATGACTTTAAGAAAGACAGAATTGTTAAATGTAAATGTACACAGTACTTTTTACAGAATAAAAGGATTACCAGTAAATTTATTGTGAAACATATAAGACCAATTGCAGAGCTATTTGAGGTACTCTTGAGAATATTATTATTTGATAAGAAATTTAGAGCACAGTAAAATCAATCTTAAAAATAATAATAATAATTAAAAGAAAAAAAATCGAATAGTATTTTTTTAAAACTGTAGAATTATTTTGTGAAGCTCAGTATATGGCCTACAGATTTGTATATATACCATATATATGATATGAGAATCATATATTAATTTTAACCTCCCCTATCCTTCATTTAAATTATATTTTCCCCTTCCTTTTTCAAAATTTAATCGAGTTATCTTCGACTACAAACAATAATCCCGCTGTAATTGATACTCTTTCCCTTTTCATTTTCACTTGTGCTCGATCACTAATATCTCACGGCTTTTCGATTAAAATAAAAAGAAAAGAATTAGATCAGCACACATGCCTTTTTGTAACTTACTTTCCGAAACCAAACTGATAACACAATGTGTTCATAACGCATTTTTGTGGCTACAGTGTCAGTTAAAATTATGTGAATCTTTCATTCGGCCCAGATGCATGCCCTTATTTGGTATTCGTAATAACTCAATCACTCACACCCAGGTCTAAAAATATAGTCTGATTGTTAAATGCACAAGTTGTTTTGTCTCTCAAAAATTCCAGTCCCGTGAGAAAATATTCGTCGGTTATAATCTTCATGGCGATACTAAATTTCGAAATGAAGTGCATTCTTATGCCAAAAATCTAGCAACCTGGCTCGGCAAATACCATTAGTTATGCGGCAGCTTCGTCTGAAAGTCTTCTCGCCTAGACAATTATTAGCAACCCTATTTGGCGAGATTCTTGTCAGTCGGACTTCCAGTGGAGTCCCGATAACAGGTCACTCCTCTGCTAGCCTCCTTGCTGTTAATTTCATCCTTCCCTGCTAAATTGCCCCTCCTCGGTAGTTCTCCGGGTGTGGAGAGAATGGAAAGTTTTACCCGGCGTAAATCCGGTCACTATGAACCTGGATTTATTATATGTGCCTTGGTAACCTAAATAAAAGCCTTGTATCTACCTATGATGTGTCTACCTATGGATTTATTTATGAGATCACGGAACATAAAATAATATATTCACTTCTATATCGAAACACAATACTACATAATCTGGTGCTCATACCAGGTCTACACCGATGTTTAATGCCGAGGAAGGGGTGCCTGTAGATGTTGAAATTTACTACGAACTGTCTTTCATCATACTTCTGATGTCGTCCGAATTTTATAGTACTCTTCCAGCCTTGTACCCATTGCCCGGTATTATGCTTCTCAGTTTCACCCACTAACGCCCGCCTGCCAAGCCCCGTGTCGCCATATGAGCTATGTTTGTGTTGTCCTCTCATCAGCTGTGCATCATTACGATCTTCATAATTAAGTATTAAACTTTGGAAACTGCAGTCATCCGTGATAATCTTCCCTGTGCCAAGCCCCATGCCCTCTGCACCCTGTGTCCATGTGTGTCGACGATCCCGCGGATATTTAATAGTCTTCGACTTTTCTGAGTTCAACTTCTTCAAATTGTTAAGCGTCTCTGTATATGTCATATGCGTACAAGTTCACCCATGACGCTCGAGAAATACAAATAGTTACTCAAGTCTCAAAAAGCAATTGAATTCAGTGCTCAAAACTTCAATTTTTTCCTGATTCAATTTTTTCCAGTGTGTTATTTTATTTCATCAAACGCCGTTCTATTTATTATTCATCGGACTTCCAAACATCCAAATTCACCGGCGAACTTCATTTTACTTTAGCTGAACTTTGATACTATATGTGAATTTCCTCTGCCGATAAACAGCTGATATTTTTCAACACAGTAAACGATGCAACTCTTTTATTCTGCTTTTCAAATCATGACCTTCGTACGCTGATGTGCCATCGAGATGATTATGCGTCGATACAATTTGGTGTTAACAAAAAAGGAATGAGAAATCTGCATCACCGGTATTTTTTATAGTCTGCTCGACCTTTTAATGTTCGTTTTGGTGCTCATTATTGTGCTGTGTGCATAGGAGTAATTTCTTTACGATATATTAATTCTCACTATAAATATGAAGTATAGATATTTTTTTTTAAGTCGATAATTAGTGAGAGATTTGGATTACAAAATACTTGCTCCAATAAAAACTCAAAAACTAATATTATTATAAAATAATCTATGTTATATCTTTTTAAAAACAAAAAAATTTTGGATTTATTAGGTCATCAAGGTAAGTTACTCTTTCAAAAAAAAATGAATCATGCCAATGTGCATTGCATTTTTATTTATTCTCTTCTAAATATATTTAATAAATGATAACAAAAAAATAATTTGTAGTCTGTGGAATTATATGTATATATATAAAAAGGAATGGTTTTAAAAGAAATTTGCACTGTATTCTAATATTTTAGTCATACAACAGTTGAAAGTTAAAATATTATTATATTTTTTTTCTGCTTCTTGATAAACTTAAGGTATTTGAAATATCTGTTGAAATAGTAAAACCACTGGATCCTTTATTATTCCAAGCAAATAGATATACTTTTACATTTTTTCCTTTTGACTGTTATAGAACAGCAAAGTAAAATTGCATGTTTTTGTGTTTTTCTTTCTCATATTTGACAGGACCCAGAGAATATATAAAATATACTGTTGCATTAAGGTCAGAATTTTAAAGACAGTACAAAAAGATAATAAATGTGCATGCATAATTTTATACTGTCGTACTGGGTAATAAACTAATTTTGGACTTTTCTATGTTATGTTATATATTTTTTTTTCTTGCTAAATTTAAGAAATAATTTCTTTAAAGTACTTTGGTTATCAAAATAACGCATTGATTCCTCAAAAGGAAATATTAAACAAAAAAAATAAATAATGAAGAAATAACGTTCATGATCAAGCTGATTAGAAACCAGACTTAAAATGTTATAACAATGCAGAAATTTTTCTTTTCTTTTTTTGTTTGCTTTTTAATTCTTTTTTTGTTTACTTTTTAATTAAATTTATGGTATTGTGTTGCTAGAAATGGTAACCCAGCTACTTTCATTAATTTACTCCATGCATGCAATTTCTTGAAAGGTATGTTTACCAAAATACATTAATTAATATTAGTTTTTGTTACAACACTTTCCTTCTAGATTTTTGCCTATCTATACTATTATATAAAGAGGAAACGGTGACTGACTGACTGACTGACTGCGTGGGTGACTCATCAACGCGCAGCCGAAACTACTAAAGTCAGGGTCACGCAATTTGGACTGTAGATTGCTGTTATAGCCTAGGCAAGCAATAAGAAGGGATTTTTGAAAATTCCCACTCGAAGGGGGTTAAAGGGGGGGTTCGAATGTTTTAGGTCATCTTGCCATATCTCAGCAGCAGTTATAGGTAGGAGCTTGAAATTCCAGAAAACAAATCTACTAAAAAAATGATTAAACACCTGTTTCAGCGATTTTAGAAATTACCCCCAGGAGGGGGTTAAAGGGGGGTGGTCGAATGTTTTAAATCATTTCGCCATATCTCAGCAGCAGTTATAAGTAGGAGCGCGAAAATCAGGAAAACAAAGCTACTAATATGATTAAACACTTATTTCAACGATTTCAGAAATTGCCCCAAGAAGGGGGTTAAAGGGGATGGTCGAATGTTTTAGGTCATTTCGCCATATCTCAGCAGCAGTTATAGGTAAGAGCTTGAAATTCCAGAAAACAAATCTACTACTAAAAAAATGATTAAACACCTGTTTCAGCGATTTTAGAAATTCCCCCCCGAAGGGTGTTAAAGGAGGGGTTTGAATGTTTTATGTCATTTTGCCATATCTCCGCAGCAATTATAGGTAGGAGCTTGAAATTCCAGAAAACAAATCTACTAAAAAAATGATTAAACACCTGTTTCAGCGATTTTAGAAATTCCCCCCAGAAGGGGGTTAAAGGGGAGGTTCGAATATATTTTAGGTCATTTTGCCATATCTCAGCAGCAGTTATAGGTAGGAGCCAGAAATTCCAGAAAACAAATCTACTAAAAAAATGATTAAACACCTGTTTCAGCGATTTTAGAAATTCTTCTCCCCCTGAAGGAGTTAAAGGGGGGGTCGAATGTTTTAGGTCATTTCGGCATATCTCAGCAGCAGTTATAAGTAGGAGCGCGAAAATCAGGAAAACAAAGCTACTAATATGATTAAACACTTATTTCAACGATTTCAGAAATTGCCCCAAGAAGGGGGTTAAAGGGGATGGTCGAATGTTTTAGGTCATTTCGCCATATCTCAGCAGCAGTTATAGGTAAGAGCTTGAAATTCCAGAAAACAAATCTACTACTAAAAAAATGATTAAACACCTGTTTCAGCGATTTTAGAAATTCCCCCCCGAAGGGTGTTAAAGGAGGGGTTTGAATGTTTTATGTCATTTTGCCATATCTCCGCAGCAATTATAGGTAGGAGCTTGAAATTCCAGAAAACAAATCTACTAAAAAAATGATTAAACACCTGTTTCAGCGATTTTAGAAATTCCCCCCAGAAGGGGGTTAAAGGGGAGGTTCGAATATATTTTAGGTCATTTTGCCATATCTCAGCAGCAGTTATAGGTAGGAGCCAGAAATTCCAGAAAACAAATCTACTAAAAAAATGATTAAACACCTGTTTCAGCGATTTTAGAAATTCTTCTCCCCCTGAAGGAGTTAAAGGGGGGGTCGAATGTTTTAGGTCATTTCGGCATATCTCAGCAGCAGTTATAGGTAGGAGCACTAAAATCAGGAAAACAAACCTACTAAAAACATGATTAAACATGTATTTCAGCAATTTTAGAAATTTCCGTCCCGGAGGTAGTTAAACGGTGGTGGTCAAATATTTTAGGTCATTTCGCCATATCTCAGCAGCAGTTATAGATAGGAGCGCGAAAATCAGGAAACAAATCTACTAAAAAATGAATAAAACATGTATTTCAGAAATTTTGGAAATTCCCCCCAGAAGGTGGTTAAATGGAGAGGGTCGAAATTTTTAGGTCACTTCGCCATATCTCAGCTTTTATGTAGTAGGGCGAAATTAATTAAAACAAATCTACTAAACAAATGATTAAACACGTATTTCAGTGAATTTAGAACCCCCCCCCCCCGAAGGTGGTTAAAGGGGGGGTTCGAAAGTTTTAGGTCATTTCGCCATATCTCAGCAACAGTTTTGGTAGGAGCGCGAAATTCAGGAAAACAAATGTACTAAAAAAATTACATTGCCTACCCGTGCAAAGCCGGGACGGACCGCTAGTATATCATATTTTTAACAACAACGTTGATTCAAAAGGAATATATGAAATGCACTTTTAGTTTACGGTTGGTGAGTTTTTTTTTTTCTTTTCTTCATTTATGGAATTGATATAAAGGTATATCTTACTCATTTGCCAAAAAAAAGAGTATGTGACATAATATTTATTTATTTATTCATTTTTCTCTCAAAGGTCTGCTTAGACATCACTTTTTTTATGACTGAAATTTTATTTAATAAATTGCGTAAAAATTTTGATTTTATAATAAGGCAGACATACTTTTTCTATATACAGTTCATAGTTTTTTTTATTTATCTGCCACAAAGAGTATAGCAGTCTTCAGAAGGAACGATTCATTTATTTATGTATTTGCATAATTTTTTTTCCAAATTGTTGGTTCTTTTGAAAATTAAGATATCTTTTGGTTAAGAATTAGAAAAAAAAATATATAGATAATAATAAAAGAAAGAAGACTATATATATTTTTTTGGTGTGAATAATTGTTCATTCTGGAGATATAGGTATTTTGTTTTTTTCATATTAGGAGAGATTGCATTAATTCATTTATTATATTTTTTTTGCTTATGAGTAATTTTTGCAGTAAATATTTTCTGGTAAGTTACTGTGAATATTTTAGGTAAACAAAATTTTCCCCACCTGAATTTGAATTTTTTTTCTTAAAGTAAAGATTTATTTATCTAATAAATTATTGCAAAAAATAAAATAAAATAAAATAAATAAATATTTATATTTGCTCACTCGTTAGCCAAACATGGCCAGCAAACTAACTTTTAAAGTCACCAATTTTGATGGTGAACCCAGTTTATTAGATTTCTTTTTTAATCAGTTAAGAACATTGGCCCGCGTACAAAAATGGAAGCACGAAGAAACAATTCAATTTCTGGGTGGGAAACTGACAGGCCATTAACCTTTAACATTAACCTTTTTCCACACAAAACCCTGAAATTACAAATCTAACGATTTGGATTTCGCAGAAAAAGAATTTAGAGCGTTTTTTGCTCCCCCCGAGTAAAACTGCTGCGCTGGTTGAATTTAATAACTTATTATTATTACCAGAGGAATCCATTAGAAATTTAGCGCATCGTATAAACACTCTCACTGCTCGCGTCCATGACACTATAACAGACAGGACGGCCCTTGATAACATAAAATTTACAAAATTTATTTCTGCAATTCCTTCAAATTTAAGAGTTAAAATTCAGGAAGAAGGAATTTCTAGTTTTAAACAGGCGGTAGATAGGGCACAAGCACTTCAAGAGATTATGCAAAATGAGAAAATCTTGCAGCCCTGCACATCATCTAGCTCTGCAGACTCGATCGCCCTGCAGTTGAAATCACTAAGTGAAAAAATTAATGTGTTGTCGTTAACAGGTAGCGAGGACAAAAATAACTCTCATAATCAACCCTCTCGCCCACAAAACTCGCATGATCAGTATAAAAAGGATTTCAAAAAAAGACACACTGGTCATAGCTATGTCTGCACAAATAAACATAACAAATCGAATTCTCCACCCACTTGTCAGTTGTGTTTTAAACGAGGCCATACTGCAAAATTTTGTTTTAAATGGAGAAGATCTAATGCGAATAGAGGTGGATACCAAAATTACAAATTCAATCAAAATTTTCGCAGAAAAGGTAATCAGAAAGGGGAATCTTTAAACTATTAAGGACATGTAATTTAGCTGATGGCTTTGCATCTCAGGATAACATTTTAACATCAGCAACTTGCCCCACATTCCCATAGTCGTTTGATGAAACTCTTTCAAAAATTTCTAAGGAAAGGCTAGTCAATTTGGTCGCTTCACAGACCACAACAAACATAACTAGTCGTTGGGGGCCACCGTAATACTTACCCATCATTGATATGCATAATGTAAAATATTAAAATAAAAATGTGTAAACTACTTATAAAATGCATTGCAATTCAAATAAAATCGTGGCTTGATGACGTCATAAACTTGAAAGGCTCGATTACTGAATTGCTTGAAAGAAAACTCCTTATAACTCCAAAAATAATAATCCTATTAACTAGCGGTTTATTGCATCTGATTAAGCATCAAATTTCCAACTAAAATATATCTTTGAAGTGAAATTTGGATGAAATACAGGGTCATGAAAAATCGAAGAGTGTGGAAAATAGGATTCCAAATATCTCGGCAACTCATTATCCGATCGACTTCATGCTTTATGCAAAATTTATGTTTTTTTATTGTCTTTTATATTCATTTCTTAAAATAAACAATTTCGAAAATTTTTATATACCTTCCATCAGAACGAATATTTCGAGAGTTTGAAAAAAATTGTTCCGGTTAATCGAGGTTATTGAAATGAAATAGGCTTCTTCCCATTTTGACATCCTAAGTACATACCCAATTGCAAGTCTCTATCTCAATTTTTTCGGGAGATAGAGCGTTTACAGACACACAGACACACAGACACACACACAGACGGACGGCAAAATTTTTTTTTTCTAAAAATGTTTTTCGGAATCTCCAGTGTCTGAAACATGTAAATCCGTCAAAAAAAAAAATTTCGATTTTCAAAACGATTACAAGACTTACCCTATACTACGTATGATGGGTAAGTAAAAATGACCAGGAATGGGTCGTCACAAACAGTGCACAGATCAACTGAAAGTTCATCGCAAACTGTATCGCCAAGTGACGAAAAGAAAGTTGAGGTTATTTCAAATGTGAATAATAGTTCCCCAACACTTCCCCTTATAAAGGCCTCTATAGCGAGAACTGACACAGTTTTACTTTTAGATACAGGGTCAACAATTTCACTTTTATCACAGTCCCTTTTCGATTCTATTAAGGATAAACTTAAACATAAAAGATTAGGCACAACAGTTACTCTTAAAACCGTAAATTCCGATGTTGATTTCACCGCATGTATAAAAGCATAAATCAGAATTCACCACAAATCTTTTAGTCACAGCTTTTATATTGTTGACATTCCCGATACGTCTAGTTTTCAAGGTATATTAGGATTCGATTTTATACACAAACACAGGATCATAATTGATGTTCACAAAAATAGAATGTCAACAAATGAATTTCATGTGCCATTACTTAGCGCATCAGCTGATGGCAAAGACATAAATCTTCTAAGTGAACATGTAAACTCTCCGTCAAATTCATTCAAAACGATTCGCCTTGCACATAAATTAAAACTTTAACCACATGAGAAAACATGGATTTCCATCAACACTGATTCTTTAAATCCTTCAATGCAGTACTGTTTTGAAAGTACTATTTCTAATAAACAAATTATTTGTTATGACAGTCTGCTAGGTAACAATAATGATGTTGAATCGGTCGATCAGGAAAATCATAACAAACACCTACAAAAATCGCATCTATATATATTCTTACAAAACTCTTCTAACAAACCCGTACACATAAACAAAAATGCACGAATAGGAATTTTATATGAAGTTTCGGAAATTATGGAACCATTTAAAAATGACAATTTTTCACAGACCATGATGTCATGCGATAACATCAACAACTTCAATATTCAACCTCATGATAATTTACAACAGTTTATTTGCAATTACATTCAAGCTTCAGATGAGGTCTTAAAAAAAAGAAAGGAAGATTTAACAATACAAGACTTCAAATTGGAACATCTACAATATAGTATGCTAAAATTT
The DNA here is from genome assembly GCA_963931845.1 of Maratus michaelseni. Classification (NCBI taxonomy): domain Eukaryota; kingdom Metazoa; phylum Arthropoda; class Arachnida; order Araneae; family Salticidae; genus Maratus; species Maratus michaelseni. The sequence continues at coordinate 260,693,112 of OZ007587.1, read as the reverse complement.
ATTTCAGTTAGGAAACATATAACACAGTTGAAAACTCCCCCCTTCAGCAATTTCCACCAATAAAAAGAAATGTATTCAAATTCTTCTGTACAGCCCTGTATATGATCTATAGAATTTATACACACAAGAATAATCTCTCTATTGTAAAAAAAAAAAAAAAAAAAGTAAGTAATGCTGTTGCTGTAATTGAATTTGTGACCTCTTCACATTCTCGGTGTATACTGCAAAAACTATTGCATATAAAAAGATGAAACTGGTAGTTTTACACAGAAATAAATATATGATAAACATGCTGAAGCAGAAGACAGTTTTTAAATCAGTCAAGATAGTTCAGTTAAATAAGTTTCATATGATAAAAAACTATTCATAACAATTTAACAATCTTTTGTAGGCTGATACTTGACTAGATTGAAGTGTCGAACCATTTTTAATTTTTTTTTCAATTTTTTATTTATTTGAATAGAGATTTAATTCATAGTCTAAAATAGCCAATTTTTACCTACTGTTGTCAGATTTTAAAAAACCCAAATAATATTTAAAACCCTTTTCACATAAATATTAAAAAATAAATTTTTTTGTTTAAATTATTAATTATTATGTATGAAAAGCATTTAATGGTGGAAAATATATCATATTTAAAATGATTTTATTATGGCTTATTTATAAAAGTACAGGTGACTTTAACGTTTGAATTAACCATTTTATATAAGCTGATTTTCAAATGTATAATTGATCTTAATCAATCTATCACAAAAACAGCTATCAGCTGTCACAACAGCACTGGATACAGCCTTGAGAACCAAAAAAATCACCCAGTCAAAGAGAAATGAATGACAACCAAAGATTGCCACTGGTCATATCATTCAATCTTCATAATCAAGTAATCTTTTTAAAGCAGAGCTAATTAGTGCGTGTTTAGGGCCTGTGAAGTATGTACGGAGGTTGGCAAGCCTAGCTCGTATGGTGCAAAGCCCCCTAAGTATGCAAAAAATTAGTAAAATTAAAAAATGTATACCACAATTAAAAACGTACCTGTAGCAATTATCAATCATAGACAGTACTATAACCAAATTTTTTGTACGTCCCTGTAAATGAACACTATATGCTATGCACACCATATTTTATAGTAAACATCTTGTGGTGCACCTCAGTGCTGTATATCAGTTTCAATATGTTTAAAATAACGTAACAACATTAAAATACATTGCAAATGATTTTTTCTTATAAACCATAATGTAACAGAATTATTTTGGGTATAAAGATGAAAATGAACTATAAATGCTACACACATCATTTTCAATATTGAATATGTCATAGTAAACCTCAATAACATATGAGGGAGTTAGAATGACAGTGGAGTAAGTCAAAAATTTGAAAAATTTAGATAACTATATTTTCACAGATTGTACATTAATTTCTGTTCAGTGTGAGAATCAAAAAAGTGATAGTTCATTAGGGAGTCACTAGAGGGTAAACCAAGTTGGACCATTTAATGCAATGGCGATACGACAAGTTTCACAAAACCCTTCATTTCTCAAATTACTAAATATAGACTTACTCTACTGTCAATACCTACTCATATATGAATTACATGGCAATCAGAATATATTTACAAGAGTTAGCATGTGAACAGACAGTAGACAGGCGGTAAGACAGATACAGACAAACGGCCAAACAAACTGAAGACACTTTTCAACTATGTTGGAAAGCGTTAAAAAGGAATATATATCTTTAATAATAAAGAGTATTTATAATAGATAGCAATAATACAACAAAACTTTTTTTTAAAGGGGAAAAAGAAATTATTGATTTAAAAATTCTGTAACTCATTTAATTTGCTTATTTCATAACTAACAAGGGTACCACTTTTGGAGATTCTCGTAACTAGCATTGAGACCTGGTGCATTTTATATCATTACTAGCTGACCCACTCTGTGTTGCTTGGACCCATTATAATAATTTTAAACAAACCTCAGGTTTGTATGATTTTATATCTTTAACCTGATTTTGTAGGAAATTATACTTTTGATTCAAAAATTTGCCAAAAAATATTGATATTTAGTAATAAAAGCACTTGTAAGAAGATATTTTCTTGTTTTTTCATGGAGGGTCATTTCATAGTTTAAAAATAAAAGTTCTTGTTGTCTGAACTCTTTGAAATCTTTATCAGTCATAAATAAAACAGTTTTACAGCCCATGTAAAAGTTTTGTGAAAAAATATTGTTATCTAGTTGAAAAAAAAAAAATGTATTTTCTCCTTACTTTTTGTTTGTTTGTTTTCGTGTCAGCTTCTTTAACATAAGAATAAAAAAATAGTTCTCATCTTCAGAACCCTTTGAAATTTCAATCGGTTATAAATATAACTGCATCAAAGCTCTTTTCAACATTTTGTGAAAATATATGCATATTTAGTAGTGAAAACATGAGTCGAAGCAGAGCGAACCATGCCAAAACACCCCGCTTTTTTGCATTTTTTCCCCCCCAAAATTTCTCAGATTTTATTTTATTTTTAAATATTTCTGCATGTCCAAATGTTTTGAAAATTTTGTAGGTGGTGTAAATCTTGTCTACCAAGATGCTCTAAAAAGAATGTGTCGAAATACGGACGTATAGTTACTTTTAGCGTAGAAAAAAAAATCATCTCCGTGAGGCATAAGTGACCTGCGTTCGCCAGTGTTTTTGAAAAGGTTAAAATTCATATTTTTAAAAAGAGATTTCACCATTGATTAGAAAAGGTTTTAGCCTTTAAGAGCTTATTTTTGGTTTGTTGATACCTTTAAAATTGCACCCTGGAAGGACGTTGACATAAAGGAGAAAAATGTCCTTCAGGAAAAAAAACCCTTTTTAGAAAAAAAAATTCAAAAGGTTACAATAATATTTTTTCAAATTAATTGCAGCATTTGAGACATTAAGAGTACAAACTTTCTGAATATGTTTTCATACCTTTCTGATAAGTAAATAGAGTTATGGGTATGCACAAATACTTTTACCAGCTCCCAAAGAAAGAGTTGAGTTTTTGATGAGTTTTTAATTAATATTTCGGCTAATTATTAAAATTTTAAAAATCTGAGGCTCAGGTGAATTAAGATATGCCTTGGACTAACTAAATCCAAATTTTCAGACCTATGCAAGCTATAAATTTTGCTAGCCATCGCCAACAAACAAACGACTTTCTTTTATTAGTACTAGGGAATCAAACCCGGGCTTGCCGGGTTACAGAACACAGGCGAAAACCATTTTTCTCTAATTCTAATAGATTTTTCATATTTAATATATATATATATATATTAAACTGATTCATTAACAACGTAAAAATGATTTTTATTTTAAAAAAAAAATATTAATGATTTCTATACTAATAAAAGAAAGTTTTGCTCTATGTGTGTGTGTGTGTCTGTTGGCGATGGCTAGGAAAATCTAGCCCACCTAGAAGGCTGGAAATTTAGGTGTGGATAGTCCAAGGTCTGGCCATGTGCACCTGAGCCTCAGAATTTTAATATTTTGATAATTAGCCTAGATATTAATTAGATTATCATTAACCATCGCTTCTAAAATATTATCTTTTAAATCAAAATGGCGAAAGAAATGGACAGGTGCATTGGATTTGCAACCGGAAATGAACGAATTCGAAATTATTTAACTAATTAACGAATTTTATGAAAACTAATTGAGATATCAAATTGAAAATTTCTGAGCATATGTAAAAAAATATTCTGTATCCGACTATGTGATTTTTGAAAAATTCAGTTGGTAATTTTTTTTAATTTACGCAAAAAACTGCCGGTGGGGACAGGGATCGGCTTTCATTAAAAACTGAACTACAAAGAGATCTGTTTCTCTGGCCGATCCCCTCTCATTTAGTTTGCGAAAATGAAAGGAAATAATTGCCAAATTTTACTAATGAACAAATATTTAGGTAACTAATTAAGATATAGATTTGAAATTGAGGTCAGGAAGGGGTGTCATCTGCCGGCTATTTTAGCGTAGCATCTTCATTATGTTCTAATTATCAGAAAAATGTAATTCTTTTTTTAATGATCGCGTTAATGTACGTGACGGTGGTTCTCTTGAACAAATTATTCATTTCATTTGCGGGTATGGGGAGGGAGGGGTTTAACGCCTTTCTCTGAGATTGTAATTATCTCGGGCCCGGGCAACGCCGGGTGGGTTAGCTTGTATTCAAATAAAATTTCGTTTGTATTAGCCACATGCCAGAAGTTAACGGCCAAAGGAATTGTCCAAGACTTCGCTGCTTACTGCAGGTTTTTTATTCTGAAAATTTCCACTGTTTAAGTGCATAGTTTGAGAACATGTCTGTTAAATTAGCATTTTATTTATATTATATTATTATTTATATTTATATTTTTATGAAGTTTTAATTTCGTTCTGTAATATTATCTGGGAATAAATGAGGAACTTCTTATCTTGTTTTAAATGCAAACGGATTAATCATTCGCAATCGGACTGCACGTAATAAAGATAAATTTTAAAATAATTCATCCTTGGAAAGTATTTTAAAAAGCATAAAAAATTAGTAAATTCAAATACACTTTTCAGAGTAATTGCATTTCTTTTCTATTGGACGGAGTAGAAATTGAAATTGTGCCATGTTTAGAAGTTTAAAAAGAGGCAGTGAAAGCGAAATTTATTAGTCAGTCCATTGCTACCAACAAAATGACTTCAGCAAAAGTCAGACATGTGTTGGTTTATAATATAGATTATTATTAACATTAAACCCTATTCTTGACAACATCATTTATGTGTGACATCATCCATTGACATGGACCAGATAATGTAAGATTAGCATCAAAATATAATAAAATAATTTTATTCCATATGTTTAAATCTAAGCAAAATTTGTCTAAAGTCGCTAGCAAATATAACTACTATTCCACCAAATGGCGAATCATTGTTTTTTATGTCTTTAAGCGTACGGTCTACACATTCAAATACTAATTTACTCATCATGGGTGCTTCATCCTAGACTATTAACTTCGTTTCTCTTATTAATTCAGTAAGGTCTGATTGCTTACTAATATGGCACACATTAATGTTTCGTTCAAATTCAGCAGTATTTTGAATCTTGAATGTGCGATTCTACCTTGATCTAATAACAAAGCTGGGATTCCAGACGATGAAACAACTAACGCAACCATATTATATAATCTCACTATTTTTAAAACTGCATTAAATAAAAATGTTTTGCCAGTCCTGATGCGTCAATAAAATAAACCTTAGAATTTTTATTTAAAACAGCAAGCGAAACTTCATCATAAATTGATTTTTGAACGTGATAAATAGCCAAATATTATTTAAGTCACAATTTTTACATTGAAAATATTTTTATGTATCACAAACATTCCCTTGATTTTTTAAATTAAATAATTTCGATTTATGAAAATTATCGCCCATCAAACCACTTATTGTTATTATTATTTTGTATTTTATGTAAAATCAGTAACAGTTTCATCTTTTACTTTTCAAGGTGTCTGTATTAATTTCTAACTAATAATAGACATTTCAATTCTTTGAACAACGATAATATGCACTCACCAAGAGTGGGGAAAAAAATTGACAATGGCAACCATTAAGCTCGAAAAAAGTGAAAAATATCAATTTTTTTATTTTAAAAGCCATAATAAATTAGTGTAAGATACAGTTTTCAAAGAAATTGCATTTAAAAGTAGATATTTTTCCCTATATAACGACGTAAAATTGAAAAATGTGAGATGAATGTGAGATGTTTAGAAATTAAAAAAATTACAATAATAAAAATTGCAAAACCGAAATTTCATCGTCAACTGTTGCCATTCGCAAAATGACGTCAGAGTTATGCACGGACACGTTTGTCCTTTATAATATAGATAGATAGGCCAAAGTTAGAGACCGATAAAATTTGCCTGCAAAAATCTTATTTATTGATTTTACTGCAACATAACTTTCTGAAAATGAAATTTTTGAGATCACTTATTGAATTACTAACATGCAAGTTTTTTTTGCAAAAAGTACTTTAAAATACAAATTAGTTAATAATAAGAATAAAATATTGAAAAAAGTTTTAAAATTCCTTCAAAAACCTACAAAATTTCATTTTGAAAAATGCAACATTATAATTGCATTTTTGACGGCACAAAATTGGCTTTATCAGTTACCACAGATTTTTTTTCCAGCAACCTTGTCCAAATGTCATGTGTATAAGTGGTTTGGATTTATAACACCATATTTGGTGTCTTAACCCATTAGGCACCATTGTTTCTGTTCTCTTTTTCACAATAAATTAACTATATTAAGCAGAATACGCAGTGGAATCTTTAAGCTTGGAAATGCATGGATGTGGAAGACTTAATAAGTACAGCAGAAGTAACAACAAGATGACTTTTATTGATGATTAATTACAAATGACAAACCAACGTCAGCTTTACTTTCGCCGAACAAACTTAAAAATAAAATCAAAATAAACTTTCATCAAAAAATAATAATAGCCGCCAGCAGCCTTCAAAACGTAGCCAAGCTACGACGTCGTAAGTATAGTTACATGGCAAGAAAACTAAGTGCTGCTTTCAAGCGAGCTACGTAAAAAAAGCAAGGCAAAGCAACAACAGACAAGGAAGAAAAGTGGGCAAAATACAAGCATCTTGATCTGCTACATATACTAGTCTGTTTTGGAAAAATTTGCATACAGTTGCTGCCATTCTGTGAAAAGAAAAACGTACGCGAAACTCCATTGGCTTCACGGACTATGACGTCAAACTACGACCAATCAGAGCGGCGATCGTCAGACGAGAGCTCTGGGTCGAAAGTAACAGCGATCAACAGTGATCCAGAAGCACAGCGATAGATCGTGGATGAATCGCGTGTTTACCCGAAAACATCGTGAAGCAATGGAGTTAGTTTGTAATTTAATGTAGGCTTGGGGATGGTAAAAACAAATGTATGTCATGTGAAAAGGGAAATATTTAAATGAAACATATTTTACTCTTAAATTTAAATACATGACATAACAATCAGCCCCCTTTTTAACATCCCCAAGTCTTTACAACAACTTCAAGAAAAGACATTCAAAAATTTAAACATGAAAAACACACATACTTTATTCATAAAAAAGTCAGTCCAATCATAACCAGGTCGGGGAAAACACAACTCACCGGCCAGGCACTGATCAAAACGACCAAAATTTGTAGATTTTTTTTTTTTTTTTTTAACAACATGCATCTCAAAAATATTTAAACTTTTCTGAAAAAGAAACAGTCTGATCAATGTCATGTCAAAAAGGGCATGGCAATGAAAAGAGTGGCCAAAATTGTAATTTAAAAATTTCAAACTTCAAAAACTTGCATACAAAATTTCATTAATTGTTCTTTAACCTGAGGTTTTGTGAAAGGATCAGCTAAATTTAATTTACTTGAAATATACTTTAATTTAAACAATTTATCATAAACTAAATTTCTTAGAAATAAATATTTAATATGAATATGTTTAGTCCTTTGATTCTCAACAGGTGAATTAGAAAAAGCAATAGCTGCCTGATTATCACAAAACAATGAACATTCTTTAAGATTTAAATTTAAACTTTCATTTTCTAGAACATTTTTAATCCACATTAACTCTTTTGCAGCTTCAGTGAGAGTTACATACTCGGCTTCCATAGTTGAAAGGCTAATGCATTTCTGCTTAAAGGTTTTCCAAGAAATTGGTGACTCATCTAAAAATAGAATAAAACCTATGGAAACACGATCATCTCTATTTGCTGCAAAATCAGAGTCTGAATAGCAAGAAATTTTTAACTCTTTAATTCTAGATAGTTCCAATTTAAAATGTTTAGTGTATTGCAAATAACCGAGTAATCTAAGTAAACTGTGCCAGAGTTTCATACCTGGGTTAGACTGGAACTGTGATAAAAGATTTACAGCATACATTATGTCTGGCCTTGTTCTACCAGCAATAAAACTTAAACAACCAATTAAATTTCTATAAGGGAATTCAGACATCTCATTAACTTCATTCTGATTTACTGGAGAGTCCATTTTTGACAAAACTAGCCCTTTAGGTATTGGGACATTACTCAAAGGAATGTTATATTTTGAATACAAGCTACAAACTTTATCAATATAGGAATTTTGATGAATGTACAGCTTGTCATTTACTTCTTGAAATTCAATACCTAATAGCTTTCTTGTTTTCCCTAAAACTTTCAGATTGAAAAACTTTCTTAACAAACTTACACCAAGTTCCAAATCACTTTCTGTTTTACCGAAGATGACCATGTCATCTACATACAATAAAAGAACAAGTTTATTTTCATAAGTATAAACACAGTTGCACCAGTTAAGTTTAATAAAATTTAGTTTTAAAAGTACATCATCTATTTCAAAAAACCATTGGCGACCACTTTGATGGAGGCCATATAAAGCTTTATTTAGTTTACAAACTTTACCTGTTTCACTAATGAAACCCTCCGGCTGCTGCATATATATGATCTTATCCAGATCTGCATATAGATAAGCATTATTTACATCTACTTGAACATTTAACCATTTAAAAAGACATACAAAAATAGTGAAAAACAATCTTATAATTGAAAAACTTACTACTGGACTGAAAACCTCATCATAACTTAAACCTTTTATTTGACTAAACCCCTGAGCTACAAGACGTGCTTTAAATCTCACAATTTCATTATTTTCATTTTTCTTAACCGTGTAAACCCATCTGTTACCTAAAATTTGTGCATCTTTAGGTGGTTCAACAAGATCCCAAACTTTGCGGTCATACATGACCTGCATTTCCTGGTTCATTGCTTTTTCCCACTCTGATGCTTCGGGTGTTTTAACAGCTTCCTTGTAACTTCTAGGGATTTTTAATTCAATTAAATTAGCTTCATTTGAAAAATTTAAGACTTTACCAGATTGATTATTTTTCCCCCTGAAATCAAAAAAATCATAATCGTATTTTATGTTATTTTCTGCACAGTACTTTATTGTATCATTTAAAGATCTCAATTTAACTTTAGTTCCCTCAATGCCATAATAAATATCTGCCCTGGGCTCATTTTTCCTAGGGACAGCACTACGTATCCAATTAATGGATGCACAAGGAATTAAATCTGGGCTGTCTTTTGAATTTTGATTAATTGAACTTCTAGTTTTTACAGGGCTAAGTGTAGTTTCCTTTACTTTGGCTGGGATATCACTTCTACTTTCTGACTCGATTAAATCATCTATCATAGGAAAGATATCACCATCCTCTGGGAAGTTCAAATAGGAAAAAGAACGAAAATTATGTTTTGGACTCTTTATGACATCCACCCCCCTTTTATTCTCATCAAACCTAACATTTATAGTTTCAAAAATTCTTTGCTCATCTATTATCCAAATGCGATACCCTTTAGTCGTTTGTGCATAACCACACATAATGCCAAGTTTGGCTCTCATATCGAGCTTCTTTCTTTTTTGTTTGGGTATACCAACATAAGCCAAGCAACCGAATTTTTTGAGATGAGAAACAGAAGGCTTTCTCCCTGAATACAATTCAAAAGGGGTTTTATTGAAATTTTTATGACAAACTCTGTTCCACACATACGTGAAACATAGAAGAGCTTCAGCCCAAAATTTCTGAGACAAGCCACTAGAATTTAAGAGGGTTTTTACACCATCAAGGGCAGTTAAATTGAAGCGTTCCGCGCAACCATTCATCTCGGGCGAATACGGGTTCGTTTTCTCATGGGCAATGCCCTGACTTTCCAGAAAGTTATCAAATTCATCATTACAGAATTCAAGTCCCCCATCTGTTCTAACAGAGACTACTTTCTTATCTAAAAACCTTTCGGCTCTCTTTTGATACTTAAGAAATGTCTCAAAAACATCAGATTTATTTTTAAGGGCATATACAGTAACTTTCTAGAAAAATCATCTATTATAGATAAAAAATACCTGCTACCCCCATGAGATGACACTGGCAGTGGCCCACACAAATCCATATGCAGCAGCTGGAGAGGAACTTTAGAACGGATTTGACCAACAGACTTAAAAGAGACCCTTTTAGATTTAGCCAATTTACAAGAAATACAATCTTCAGTCAATTTTGATAGCATAGGAAGACCATTAACACTTTCTTGTTTACTGGTGTTAATTAAATATTCACTGTTAATATGGCAAAAACGTTCATGCCATAACTCATTAACATTTACTTTATCAACTTGATTTGCTGAAAAATTGACTGGATTGTCATTTCCCTTACATTTAGTAACATACTTTGATGGCTTCAAAAAATACAGGTCATTTTTCCTTAAAGCATAAAAAAGTTCATTTCCATGTTTGTCATAAACAAAAACTTTACCATTTTTACCCACAAAATTTATCCCCAGTTTTTCAAGCTTTACCCCAGAGAGCAAATTTCTTCTTAAGTTAGGATTATATAAAACATCTTTTAAGATAATACGATTGAATTTTCCATTTTTACAACGTACCAAAAACTGAATTGTACCCTTACCCTCAACTGGACATTCTTTCTCCCCAACTGCAAGAGACATGTGCAAGTCAGATACTGGCTCAAAAGTGAAAAATAAATTTCTATTGCTACAAAAATGCGCTGTAGCGGCAGTGTCAAAAACCCAATGGGAATTTCCATAGCCCAGATCTGATGAATTAGCCTCGCACAATTCAGGAGAAAGCTCAATTAAGCTACATTCAAGTTCAGAGAAGGTACAATTCAAAAAAGATTTACATTCTACATTACTAGTTTCCAAAGGTCTTGAAAAATTTTTACTTTGAAAATTACTTTTATTTTGGAAATTACTTTTAGTTTTGACATTAGATTTAAAATTTCCAGAACCATATTTATGAAAATTACTTTTACGATTAACATCTGAATTACTTTTATCATTACAAGCTTCATTACTAGATTTACTTAATTTAAGTTTACAATTAGAAATTAAATGACCATACATTTTACAATAAAAACAAGGACCAATTTTACTTTTGTTTTTATAAAAATCTCTAGATTTACCTGGTTTAACAGACGATTCACTAGCAAAAGCTACATTATAAAAGTCCTTTTGAGACAACTTTAAGCGATTCTCCTCCAGCAACAGCTCAGCTTCTATTCTTTCAGGCAGGAACTCAGCATCAGTCCACCTATAAATAGCTTGAACAATAGCTTGAAACTCATCTGGAAGGCTCCGAATCATCTGATAACCCAAGTAAAGTGGCTGCAGTTGATGACCAATGTCACGAAGACGTTCAGCAGCTTGCTTCACTCGACACAGAAAAAGACCTAAGTTTTCACCAGGAACATACTTTGTATTAAAGAAAACATCAAGAAGTTGAATTACTCTTGCTCTGGTGGTTGGCTCAAAATGGTCATGAAGAATTTTCCAGGCTTTTGCTCCATCAGTGGTACTTGAAATTAAAGTCTTAAATTCAGAACTCAGGGATTGATAAACAATGGTGTAGGCTCTATTTTTCCTTAGTTTCACATCCTGCTTTTCTCTCCATGTCAGCACAGATTTTTCAGTAACCTCTGGAGTTTCCGTTTTAGCAGCATCTGGAGTTTCCGTTTTAGCCGGTGATAAACTCTTGGGTATCTCCTCTCCATCCTCTTTCTCAATGAACTCCCACGCTCCATAATGCAGCAACAGAACTTTAACTTCATGCTTCCAAGTTTCCCAATTGGTGCCGGTCAGCAGGGTGACGTTTTGATTCTTTTCCATCAGCCCCCGTCTCTTTATCACGGCAACTTGAAGCTTTCAAAAGGTCAACAGCATGCAAGAAAATTCAAAAAAAAAAAAGTTCATTTTTCAAAAACAGACCACAGAGAGAGAGTCCACAGGCACAAAATTATCACCATTTCTTCACTTCCACATTTCCTTAAAATACCACTTAAATTCCGGTTATGAGTCTGAGCCCATAACCCTGTTCTCTTTTTCACAATAAATTAACTATATTAAGCAGAATACGCAGTGGAATCTTTAAGCTTGGAAATGCATGGATGTGGAAGACTTAATAAGTACAGCAGAAGTAACAACAAGATGACTTTTATTGATGATTAATTACAAATGACAAACCAACGTCAGCTTTACTTTCGCCGAACAAACTTAAAAATAAAATCAAAATAAACTTTCATCAAAAAATAATAATAGCCGCCAGCAGCCTTCAAAACGTAGCCAAGCTACGACGTCGTAAGTATAGTTACATGGCAAGAAAACTAAGTGCTGCTTTCAAGCGAGCTACGTAAAAAAAGCAAGGCAAAGCAACAACAGACAAGGAAGAAAAGTGGGCAAAATACAAGCATCTTGATCTGCTACATATACTAGTCTGTTTTGGAAAAATTTGCATACAGTTGCTGCCATTCTGTGAAAAGAAAAACGTACGCGAAACTCCATTGGCTTCACGGACTATGACGTCAAACTACGACCAATCAGAGCGGCGATCGTCAGACGAGAGCTCTGGGTCGAAAGTAACAGCGATCAACAGTGATACAGAAGCACAGCGATAGATCGTGGATGAATCGCGTGTTTACCCGAAAACATCGTGAAGCAATGGAGTTAGTTTGTAATTTAATGTAGGCTTGGGGATGGTAAAAACAAATGTATGTCATGTGAAAAGGGAAATATTTAAATGAAACATATTTTACTCTTAAATTTAAATACATGACATAACAGTTTCCATTTTGGGAACATTACTTTAGGATTTTTTTCTATAGTGAGTATTTTATATATTGTTAAAAGTTTCATGTTATTTGCATTTTGAATGTATGAGATGACTTCTGTAATTTTTTTTAACGTTTCATTTGAATTTTCTATTTTTTAAAATGTGTTAAAAAAGGCAAAAAATAGATTTTTGGCTGCATTCGAAAGAAATATTTTAAAGTTTATGACATCATCAAACCATGATTTTATTCGAATTGCAATGCATTTTACAAATAGTTTACACATGTCTTATTTTCATATTTTATATTATGCATATCCATGATGGGTAAGTATTACGGTGGCCCCCAACAACTAGTTTCTATATATATATATATATATTGTGCTGTCCTCTAAAAAAAACCCATTTTTTGAATTTATCTTTATATAAAGTCTAATAAGGAATGCAAAAAAATTAAACATAGCTATATTTTCACGGCTTGTTCTAACGAAGATTTTAATGCTGAGCATTTTTCATTCTATCAATATGTTACAAAATGACAGCCAATCAAGCAAGAAATTAAAAAAAACCCACTTTTTCCCCCAAAAAAACCTGTGTTACCTAAAAAAAACCCACATGTAAAAATACTTGGAAATAAAATTATTTGACAGCAAAATATATTTCTTTTCATTATTATTTATTTTTAAACCACAATTCTGCAAAAAAAATGTTAAATATTTCATTATTTTGTAAATTGAAGGAATTTCAAATGCAAAATGCAAAATATAATTATTTGTAAATTCGCTCCAGACTTTTCACATTTCTTTGCATAGATCTTCAGTAAATTTAAGAAGAAAATTATTAAGTAGCATTTGTAAAATCTCAGAGAGTTTATTAATGGAGAAGCATCAGTAATAGCCACATTTTGGTTTCTTTTGTTCTGAATAATATAGTCATTAGATTCAAATTTGAGTACTCTTAATTTTTGTTTGCATTAAGCAATTTATTCGACGATCATCATTTACTTCTTCAGTAATAATAACATGAAACTTTAAATCATCTTATTTAATAATCACCTACTGGCCACATTGTAACTTCTCAGCTTCTTGTACAGAACAGAATAAATCACTGTCTTCATTACCGGTAATATCACTTGCGGTGTTCAAAATTGCGGCTTCTTCTGTATTATGCATATCTGTATCTGATAAATCTGAGCTCCATAAAGATTTATTACTTTTCTGACTGCCATCTTCACTAGTAGTAGTACTTTCATTCTCAATGCTTGTTTTTGAATGCAGCGAAGAATGATTGTGCTGCTTTTAAGTGCTTGGAAATTAGTGTGATTTTAACACTTTATCTATTTCATTTTGTGTAATAACTGAAACACTCATCTTTATTCTTTCCTTACATCTTGTACGAGCTGTAGTTTGTGTTTTATTAAATTGATCAGTGTCAATCTAGGAAAAAAATGTATCTAATTGATACTAAAAAATATTGAGTACTTAGGTAATAAAAGGAATGGGTTGGCGCTGTTTCCAGAACATCTGCCAACATTGCCACATAAAATCTTATTTTACTAATCACATTTCTTCAACATTTTTGCATGTGCAGATTTTTAATGCTTTTACTTTTTCCTACCATTGATGCAGTAACACTAGGGGCAGCAAGTATCATCATACCTGAACCTTTAGCCCATATTTGGCACCAAATAAATTTTCATTTCCTTTACTAATTACGTCTGTCAGCGGCCACCTTATAGCACTTTTCCCACAAGGAGAGAGTAAAATTTTCGTGCATTTTATCAAGGATTCTACTTTTGCTGTTTACAATATGTTTATATTAACATATTTATTTGGTCTATTTAATTTGAGATTAATACTAATAAAAAGTTTAACAAAAGTTTACTGTTTAACACTTTTAAATAAAAAAGTAGCTACTAGTTTAAAGTTATTGGCCACTTATAAAACTGCTACCACTGGCCACTAATGAAATTTCCCAATTTTGCCTTTTACTTAATATTATTAGTCCCTTTTTTTACCCAGGGTTATATAGGTTTAAACATGGAAAATAACAGTTTTAACTTTCCTGGTCAAAATATGTTTTGATCATCAGTAATTAAGACTCATTTTGATTTGGAAAAAGAGATTAAAATTTATTTTATTAAAATAAATTTAATACAACATGTTTTATTTATCAAGTAACAACTTTTTCTGTATGAAGGCTAACTCGGATCAAACTTTGAAAATTATCTTTAGTGCTGAAGAGTTTGCACAACAATTCACCAGGTGCATTATGCAATCCTAAAATTTCAAATGTCTTTTTAATAGCGTTTCAGTTACTTTTGAGTGGTTGAAGCAAATTTGACCACTTTTAAATGGTTAAAACCAGTTTTGACCACAATCCTGGTTAAAATGAGTTTTGACTGATCAAAATTACAACCCTGGCTTTACCTTTCCTGATAATAAAGCAAAGATAATGAAGTTCATTGATGACACAGAAAGGGTGCACTCTTGTTCTTGAAAGAAAATTTTCTGATTAAATTGCTGCCACTTCCTTCCGGAATTGTATTACGATTTTCTTCTGTGGTACATTTTAAATTACGTTAGAAAGGGGCAATGCATCAGATTTCAAGTTTTACCTTTTATGCGAAAGACAAAATGATATTTTGCAATTAACTTACTGTGTTTTGCACAAAACTGCACAAACTTACAGTTCATCTGTATGCTTAGAAGATAAATAGTACAAATTAGCAGCTATGCATCTATATTAGTTATTCCTACCTTAAGTAAAATATTTAGAATTAAAAAGCGAAAAGAGTGAATGAAATAAAACAAATGAAAGCTAGAAAACATCAAAATAATGTGTAAAATACAAGTGAAGGGTATCTGTGTGTAAACAAGATTGATGGGTTTTAATTTTGCACACATGGATTTTTTTTATGACATACTAAAAAAAAAAAAAATCCTTAGGAGTGCCTTCAGTATGCCTTAAATTTGTATAATTTAATTATTTTCCTTAGAAATAAATGTCTTTTTAAACAAAAATTGTATATTTTATCATTTATTTATTGAAAAAATTTTTGGGTTTTTTTTAATTCCACCATGGGTTTTTTTTAGCTCCCTTTTCAAAGGTCGCCAGCCGAGCCCTACATGACATAATCAGCTGAAAATGTAACATTTTATTCACATTTTAATGGTTTAACATAAAAACATTTCAAAATTGATGTACATCGTTCTAACATAACGTATTATAACAAGCAAATATGTGAAAATGAAGCTCATGTTTTGCCAAAATTCTGCATTATTAGATTCAATTCTTTTAAAACTAAATAAACACTCCTTAGGCTTTATCGAATGTTTTTACTGTTGCAAATGGTGTCTAGAAACAGGGCAAAACCAAAAATTGGCTTCAGTGAAATATTTGATTAAATACTAGGGTGGGTTTTTTTTAGGAAACATTTTACACTGGGTTTTTTTTAGAGGACAGCACAATATATACCGGGTGATCCAAAAGTCAGGACGAACTTTAAAAATGAATAATTCAAAAACGAATCAAGATACAAATATACGGTTTGCACCAAACGGATGGAAAAGAAACCGGGTTTTGTGTGGCAACGAAAAAATAGTTCTGTTGGCGACCAACAGATGGCGCTATAGGGTTTTATTGCACCAAAAGATGATTTTATAAATGAAAAAAATGTTGACAACTTACAAGTCAGCTTAATTACAGTTAATTAGTACTACAGTAAATGTTCAATGTGCTGTCCATCATTCAGAAGTACAACTGTGAGACGAGGCACCACACCGTTTACAGCATTTAGTAGCAGTTCTTGCGTTACAGCAGACACATTTTGGCGGATGGCATCTTTGAGTGCTGCTAGTGATGCCAGTTAGTCACGGTACACTTTTGACTTCCAGAATCCCCACAGCCAAAAGTCACAGGGTGTCAGATCGGGAGATCTTGGAGGCCATGCATGATTAAAGTAGCGACTGATAATGCGATCCTCCCCAAATGTTGAGCGTAGTAGGCGTTGCACAGGCAGAGCAATATGAGGTGGTGCTCCATCTTGCATAAAGGTGACTATTTGGAGTGCCTGTTGCGCTAGCAGTTCAGGAATAATATTATTCTGTAACTGTGCTACATATCGCTGACCAGTGACAGAAACTGTTTTGAAACCCGTCTATGTGACTTCCTCGAAAAAAAAATGGACCAATTATGAAATCAACGTTGAAGCCACACCAGATTGTCACTTTAGGCTGTTGCAAGGGTACCTCAATAAATGCATGTGGATTTTCTGTGGTCCACACTCGACAATTGTGGGTGTTAACAGCGCCAGAGAGTGTGAAATGCGCTTCATCTGTCCAAAACACAGTGTGAAGCCAGTCGTGCTGCTCTTCCCTCTTATTGAATACCAAATTCACAAAATCTCGGCGAGAGTCGAAGTCAAGAGGTTTCAGTTCTTGGTTATGTTGCAACTTGTAGGGATACCATTGCAAAGTTATTCGCAGTGCTCTCCAGACACTATATTTTATTTCGTTGCCACACAAAACCCGTTTTTTTTCCATCCGTTTGATGCAAACCGTATCTTTGTATCTTGATTCGTTTTCGAATTATTCATTTTTAACCCTTTAAGCGTTAGGCCAGTGTTTTTCCATATCCGGTAGTCATGTTAAAATTGCTGTAGACAAAAATATTTTTAACATAATACTTTTTTGAGCCGTATATAGAATGAGGAAATATAAAAGATATCATAGCATCAAACTGCGATTAAAAACTATAAATATTCTGGGATTTGCAAACATATTTATAGAAATATAGGAAAATCTTCAAACGGTGAAAGGGTTAAAGTTCGTCCTGACTTTTGGATCACCCGGTATGTGTATATATATATATATATATATATATATATATATATATATATATATATATATATATATATATATATATATATTTTTTTTTTTTTTTTTTTTTTCAAATTGATGTATTAAAAATCTTTTGAAAATCAACAATAACCAAAAGGGAAATTTTTAGATTTTATTTGTCTGAAATTCCAGAAATGTAACAACTTATAGCTATAATTAAAGCATGAGAAAATAATATTTTAAAAAAAAAACTTTGTATAAAATTAAACAATTCCTTAATATACAGAAATGGGAAATCAAAAATTTAAATTTTGAAAGTAAATAATGATGATATAAAAAAAATTAACTTATACCTATGTAGATTTTGGGTACAACAAGAAAATGAATCTGGCATTTTTTATCAATATGCTAGCAATGATACAAAATTAAAAGAGAATTTCACCATCATGCATATTACTTACGATAACCAGTAGTAGCAACTTCTATATCTTCATCATCAACAGCATAACTATTATGAGAATTAACATGTTCCTCCAACATAGGATCCCATATATCTAAATCAAGAATTAAATTTATAAGCTACTGTGTAAAAACATGAATACAAGTCATCTATACTAATAAAAGAATGTTGTTTGTCTATGTGTGTGCTTGTATGTGATGGCTAGTGAAATTGTGGGATGAATTGGACAGAAAAGTTTGTGTGATGGCTCCAAGAAATATTCAAAGTCTTTGGGAATGTTTGTATGATACCTGGAGAAATATAAGCCATGAAGCACTGGAAAAATTGGTGTCTCAAATGCCGAAATTGTGCAAAGCTGTAATATGCGCAAAGGAGATCACATCGACAAAAGCAAAATATAGAAGTTCAATTAAATTTTTATGTTAGATATGGGTGACTTTTAATTAATCTACACCTTTGAACTGAAATAACTCGAGTTGTTGCAGATAGTACTACCAAAAAAAAAAAAAAAAAGTTATGAAAAAGATTGTGGAAAAGGAATTTAATGGATAAGGTTTTCAAAGTGAAAACCTTCAGAGGTGATACAATAATAGCGCAAGTTAGTCACAAAGTTGTCAGTAACAAAATCGAGCATTTCTTTTTCAGTGCTTGAAAATAAATCAGTTATGGAACTTCTGAAGCTAATAAGGTCTGTTGGCTTCTTCTTGTAAAGCAAATCTTTCACATGACGCCAAGGAAAGATATTGCAGTGACTCATATCTGGTGAGTAAGGTGACCAATGCAATGTACTAGGATAACAATTTGGGTATTGATAAGCGATAACTTTGATTTCAAACTCACTGTTAATGGTGTCACCACATTTTCATCACATAAATACCAATTTTTAACAATAAAAATATGATTTTCAGTTGAGTATGATGCTTTGGGAGATATTTTCAAAACTGTGTGGAACTGACACTAAAATTCCTTTTATGTTCTCTCTCACTGCACGCATTCATGCACCATCTAGTGACACTACGAGAAGTTATTTCAGTTTAAAGTTGTAGGTTAATTAAAAGTCACCCTGTATTTAAAATGTTTACCTATATTTTGATATTACATCATGTATAACATTGCTCTATATTAAATTCATTACTATTTCACCATACTTTGTTCTTTATTATTAATTTATACATTTGACCAAAGACTTTTACACACTAGTATATATACATATATATATATATATATTTTTTTTTTTACCCATCATACGTAGTATAGGGTAATCGTTTATATCATAGGATATCATCATATATTATAGGGTAATCGTCTTGTAATCGTTTTGAAAATCGGAATTTTTATTTTTACGAATTTACGTGTTTCAGATGCTGGAGATTCCAAAAAACATAGTTTTAGAAAGAAAAAAAATTGCCATCCGTCTGTCTATGAATGTGTGTGTGTTGCTGTAAATGATCTATCTCCCGAACAAATTGAGATAGCGACTTGAAATTTGGTATGTACTTAGTATGTAATAATGGGAAGAAGTTTATTGAATTTTAGTAACCTCGATTATCCGGAACTATGTTTTTCGGACTCTCGAAATATTCGTTCTGATAAAAGGTATATAAAAATTTTCGAAATTGTTTATTTTAAGGAGTGAATATAAAAGACAATAAAAACACATAAATTTTGCATAAAAAATGAAGTTGATCGGATAATTAGTTGCCGAGATATTTGTAATTATATTTTCCACACTCTTTGATTTTTCATGACCTTGTATTTCATTCAAATTTCAATTCAAAGATATATTTTAATTGGAAATGAGACGCTTAATCCGACGCATTAAACCGTTAGTTAATATGATTATCAATTTTGGAGTTATAAGGATGTTTCTTTTACGCAATTCAGTAATAGAGCATTTAAAGCTTATGATTACATCAAGCCACGATTTTATTCGAATTGCAATGCATTTTATAAATAGTTTACACATGTTTTATTTTCATGTTTTATTTTCATATTTTATATTATGCATATCCATGATGGATAAGTATTACGGTGGCCCCCACTGACTAGTTTATATATATATATATTTTATTGATGTATCAAAAATCTTTTGAAAATCAACAATAACCAAAAGTGAAATTTTTAGATTTTATTTGTCTCAAATTCCAGAAATGTAACAACTTATAACTATAATTATGATGATAAATATGAGAAAATAATATTTCAAAAAAACTTCGTATAAAATTAAACAAATTCCTTAATATACAGAAATGGGAAATCAAAAATTAATTAAAATTTTGAAAATAAATAATGATGATATAAAAAAATTAACTTATACATATGTAGATTTTTGGTACAACAAGAAAATGAATCTGGCATTTTTTATCAATATGTTAGCAATGATACAAAATTAAAAGGGAATTTCACCATCAGGCATATTACTTACGATGACCAGTAGTAACAACTTCTATATCTTCATCATCAATAGTAACAACTTCTATGTCTTCATTATCAGCAGCATAACTATTATGAGAATTAACATATTCCTCCAACATAGGATCCGATGTATCTAAATCAAGAATTAAATTCATAAGCTACTGTTTAAAAACATGAACACAAGTCATCTATACTAATAAAAAAAGAATGTTGTTGTCTATGTGTGTGCCTGTATGCGATGGCTAGTGAAATCTATCGCACGTAGAAGTCTGAAAATTTGGGTGAGGATAGTCCAAGGCAATTCCTGATGCACCTGAGGCTCAGATTTTTAATTTTTATGATCTGATCCCCTTGTTTGTGCCCTTAATTGTTAATAACTTTCCCCCATTTTATATCCGATCTTCTTCATTTTGGAGACTGTTTCTCCATTTAGTAATCCCTCCATTTCTACATTCCAGTTAACAAATTTTCGCAACCTAAATTGTTAATAACTTGCCTCCTTTTAATCCGATCTTCGTTTTGGGGGGTCCCTTTCTCCATTTACAGGGCTCCCACTCAGCTTTTGTAGCAAAAAAATGGGAAAAAAAAAAGAGACCTTTTTTTTTTTAAAGAAAAGGAGGGGAGCAAAAGGGACCATTTCTTTTCATAAAAGGGACCAAAAAGGACCACATATTTGTAATGAAAGGACCTATTCCGGCAAATCACAAAATAAAATAAACACAACCCCCCCCCCCCCCCCCCGTATTTGTCACTTATTTATCAACGTTCAAAGTATAATTTGTTATACAGTAGAAAGCCACTAATAAGCAAAGCTTGGTTCCAAGTGTTGTGCGGATTGGAGGCTTTTTGCGGATTACAGGCCATGTCTATTTAATCTTTGTTTACATTTTTTTAAAATTCATATTTTGGACAAATTTAGATTACTAATACTAAAAAATAAATAAATTACACATTTTAATATATAGATAAAGTAATAACTATGTAAAAAATAATTTATTATTTTTTAAATTTCTTAAATATGGCATCAATTGTTGTCTGTTTTAAGACAGTTGGTTTATAGTGTTGAATATTATCTTTAAGTAAGAGTTCAAAAGCAATATATATGTATTTTTTTATGTGTTTTTCAATTTTATAATTACGATTTAATGAAAAAAAAAAATTATAAAATATATTGTCTAAGTAAGGATTTTTTATCATTAAAATAAAAAAAAAATCACAAAAGCTCAATTTGTATTTTACACGTATTGTATGAAGAAATGAATATATAAAATAATATACTAATTAAATGTGCTTTCCTTTTAAACTACAAACAAGAATGTTATATGATATATAATAGCTATATATAAAGATAAGAAAAATGTTAAAATTGGTGAAAAAAAATTTCAAAATTCAAAGTTTTATCACCATTGAAGCATTTTTCAAGAATTAAATTTCTTTGTTTACATTCATAAATTGATTGCGGATTAGAGGCCTTTGCGGATTACAGGTTTGAGGATTAGCGGCGCTTTACTGTATTTGTACATTTGCTCATTCAAATTCACTTAATTCGAAAATTTGCAATCCTTTGACGAAATTCGCATTTTTTTCGCACTCATCTGATGAAATTCGATCTTTTTTTCGCAGTTCTTTGACGAAATTCACACTTTTTCGCAATCTTTTGACAAAATTTGTGTTGTTTTCGCGATCTTTTGATGTAATTAGCTTAATTTTCGTGACCCTTTGACGAAATTCGAGATTTTTCACGATCCTTTGATGAAATTCACGATCGTGTCACGAAATTTATGATTTTTTCGTGATTCTTTGAAGAATTTCATGATGTTTTCACGATCTTTTGACGTAATTTGTGTTATTTTTACAATCCTTTGAAGAAATTCACGTTTTTTTTTTTTCACGATCATTTAATTAAATTTGCGATCTCTTGATGAAATTTGTGATGTTTTCCTGATCCTTTCATGAAATTCGTGCTTTTTTCTCGATCCTTTGACATAATACGCAATCTTTTAGCAATTCTTTAGTGAAATTTGCATTTTTTGACAAAATTTGGATTGTTTTCGTGATCTTTTGATGAAATTAGATCTTTTTTCGCAGTTCTTTGACAAAATTCGTGTTTTTTTTTTTTTTTTTTTTTTTTTTAAACGAAATTTAGGAGGTTTTTGCGATTTTTTGATAAAATTTACATTTTTCTGACGAAATTCGCATTGGTTTCACAATCCTTTGACATAATTCGTGTTATTTTTGCAA
This sequence comes from Maratus michaelseni, assembly GCA_963931845.1. Lineage (NCBI taxonomy): Eukaryota > Metazoa > Arthropoda > Arachnida > Araneae > Salticidae > Maratus > Maratus michaelseni. Next base: position 260,670,511 of record OZ007587.1, on the reverse strand, counting down.
TCCTTTGACGAAATTCACAATGGTTTTGCAATCTTTTGACGAATTTAGTGTTATTTTCGTGATCCTTTGACGAAATGCACAATGGTTTTGCAATCTTTTGACGAATTTAGTGTTATTTTCGTGATCCTTTGACGAAATTTGCGGTTTTTCACAATATTTTGATGAAATTTGCAGATTTTTGCAATCATTTAACGTAATTCGCAACTTTTTGCAATTCTTTAATGAAATTTGTGGGGGGTTTTTTTACGAAATTCGATTGTTTTCGAGATTTTTTGAAGAAATGTTATCTTTTTTCACGGTCTTTTGACAAAATTAGTGTTTTTTTCATGATCCTAGATGAAATGTGTTTTTTTGACGGAATTCGCCTTGTTTTTGCAATCTTTTGACGACTTTCCATCTTTTTTTGTGGTTTTTGATGTAATTCGTGATGTTTTCGCACTCTTTTGACGTAATTAGTGTTACTTTCTCAATTCTTTGACAAAATTCATGATTTTTTCATGCTCTTTTGACGAAATTAGTATTATTTTCTAAATCCTTTGACGAAATTCACAGTTTTTCACAATCTTTAGACAAAATTCGCAGTATTTCAAGATCCTTTGATGAAATTTGTGCTTTTTTTCACAATCCTTTGACATAATTCGCATTTTTTCGCGATCCTTTGATGAAATTTGCAGTGTTTTTGCATTCCTTTGACGTAATTTGTACTTTTTCTTTATTCTTTGATGTAATCGCATTCTTTTGACGTATTTTTTTTTGTGATCCTTTGACATGCCATGTTTTTTTCACAATCCTTTGACGAAACTCATGATTTTTTCGCAATTCTTTGAAGAAATTCGAGATGTTTTCACGATCTTTCGACATAGTATGTGTTATTTTGACAATCCTTTGACAAAATTAATGTTTTTTTTCACGATCATTTAATTAAATTCGCAATTTCTTGATGAAATTTGTGATGTTTTCTTGATTCTTTCATGAAATTCCTGCTTTTTTCTCGATCCTTTGACATAATTCGCAATCTTTTAGCGATTCTTTGGGAAAATTTCCATTTTTGACAAAATTTGGATTGTTTTCGTGATTTTTTGATGAAATTAGATCTTTTTTCACAGTTCTTTGACAAAATTTGCGTTTTTTTTTTTTTTTTTGTAACGAAATTCAGGGTTTTTTCGTGATTCTTTGATAAAATTTACATTTTTCTGACGAAATTCGCATAGGTTTCACCATCCTTTGACATAATTCGTGTTATCTTCGCAATCCTTTGACGAAATTCACAATGGTTTTGCAATCTTTTGACGAATTTAGTGTTATTTTCGTGATCCTTTGACGAAATTTGCGGTTTTTCACAATCTTTTGATGAAATTTGCAGATTTTCGCAATCATTTAATGTAATTCGCAACTTTTTGCAATTCTTTAATGAAATTTGTGGGTTTTTTTTTTTTTACGAAATTCGATTGTTTTCGAGATTTTTTTTGAAGAAATGTTCTTTTTTTTCACAGTTTTTTGACAAAATTAGTGTTTTTTTCGTGATCCTAGATGAAATTTGTGTTTTTTTGACGAAATTCGCATTCTTTTTGCGATCCTTTGACAAAATTCCATCTTTTTTTGTGGCTTTTGACGTAATTCGTAATGTTTTCGCACTCTTTTGACGTAATTAGTGTTATTTTCACGATTCTTTGACGAAATTCATAATTTTTCCGCACTCCTTTGACGAAATTAGTGTTATTTTCTCAATCCTTTGACGAAATTCACGTTTTTTTTCGCAATCTTTAGACGAAATTCTCAGTTTTTCGAGATCCTTTGATGAAATTTGTGCTTTTTTTCTGAAATCCTTTGACGTAATTCGCATTTTTTTCGCGATCCTTTGATGAAATTTGCAGTGTTTTTGCATTCCTTTGACGTAATTTTTACTTTTTCCTTATCCTTTGATGTAATCGCGCTTTTTTTATGTAATTATTTTTTTGTGATCCTTTGACATAAGTCGTGTTTTTTATCATGATCATTTGACAAAATTAGTGTTTTTTTTCCATGATTGTTTGACAAAATTCGCATTTTTTGTGATTTTTTTACAAAATTTGTACTTTATGTGACAAAATTAATTTTTTTTTCGCGATTCTTCTTAGATATATATTTTTTTTTCAACGATCGATTGATGAAAATTTTATTGGATTTTCTGGAACAGATTTGCGAAACGCGTGATTTTTTCGTGATGCTCGGCTAAATACCAAACATCAATAAAAATTAAAGTAAAAGGCCGTTAACAGTATAAAAAAACAGACTTTATGGACCTAATAATGAAAAAATGGACCAATACGGATTTGAAGCAGAAAACTAACCAGTTTCCTAAAAACGGACCTAGTGGGAGCCCTGATTTAGTTATTCCCCCATTTCTACATTCCACTTACGACCCTGGCGCCCGGTTCGGGGCCCCTTTAACTTTTTGTTCACCATGCATTTTTTACCCCCTAAACTGTGTCATCCTCTCAATGCAAAATTTTAAAGTTGAGTCTTGGATTCCTCTCCCTGGGTCACCACCCTCATTTTTATTGGGGTCCTAGGGCTTATTTTTAAGCACCCCCCCCCCTTGGTGCATTTCTTTAAAATCTTATTCTAATAATTAATTCATATCCTATGCTTAATTTCGACTAATTGAAGATCTAAAGTGCTAAATACGAGGACCTTTTAACATGTTTTCATCTTAGGGCCCTCTTCTCAACTATCAGTTAGCCCCTATTGGGCTCCCTACTATAGCTCCCTTAAAAATGGTCCGATTCAGCAGTTTCTTTTTTTTTTTCTAACAACTTCTTAGGTTTTCCAGCTACCACACGAACGACAAAAGAATTTCTCAGACCTCAGCTACCATCTATTTTGAATATTAATCTCCTTCTTGAGGACCTCAGTGCATCTTCTTTAAAAATGATCAGATTTTCATGCAATTTTCTTTAACATAGTTCTAGGGTCCTCCAGCTGCTTTATAAACTACTAAAAATTTCATTTGACCCCAGCTACCACCTTTTTTTAATATTAATTTTCTTTTTCGGCATCAACTTATGTTTACTTACTACAGCCGTAAATTAAAAATCGTATTGCTGTTAAAGGTAAGTTATTAAGTTTAAAGGGGGGGGGGGGGGAATTTCATCCATAAATTAAATATTGAGTTAATGTTAAAGGTAATTCATTAAATTTACATGGGGGGCACCTTCCACAGCCTGGGGGCACATTCTTTTCTTGAGTACTATGGACCTGATTTCAATGGGGATTGGTTCATTCAACCTGGATTACGATGCAGCTACTTTCTACAATATGAGAGTATCTTAAACTTCAGTTACCAACAATTTAGAATATTAACAGTGCATTCTTTTCTCGGGTTCTATGAGCTTGATTTTAACGATAAATAGTTCATTTAACTTGGCATATGATTGTTTTACAGATTTTAGTTCCACCTTTCATCACCAGGGGACACATTCTTATCTCCGATTCTATGGGCCCGATTATTACGGTGCTTGGCTCATTCAACTTGGTTTTAGGTTGCCTCTGACCATTACCCCCTATATAAGCAAGCCTCCGCACGGAAACAGTGACGTCGCTGAAGTAGACCATTGTAGGTGTCAGCGCTGAATTTGCGCCGATGTTCAGCACACCTGGCTAGGAAATAGTTTGTGTTTAGCTTTCTTTTTTCTCTATAGATGATTTTTTTCTTATGACTGAAGCCAGTGTTCATTGATTTAAATCATGATTTCTTTTTTTAAAAAATCATTGATTTAAATAAACTTTTGAAAAAAGAAAAAAGTTAAGGTCAAGATGTTTCGTAATAAATATTATGTTTTAACAAAAATACATTGTAAATTTAATGAGTGAGAAAGATTGAGAACTCAAAATCCATGCTTTTTGAATTTCATTTAAACCAAATACTAGATGGTACCCGTCAAAATTTGACGGTAAATAACTTGAAAGCTCCTTTAGAAATATACTTTTATTTTTAATTAGCTGCTTTTAAATTAATTAAATGTTGAAAATTTTATGAACTGTTATATTGTGTAAGCGATTTCTATACATGTAAAACGATAGATTGTGTTGTCAGTCCAGCCTACTCAACTATAATGGAGTGAAATAATTTTAAGCTTGTAATTTACATCCTATATACTTGAATTAATTTAGCAAGAATCTAACTAAAAATATTAATTGAATGATTTATTTTTACTTAGTACAGTCTCAAAAATTAATATATATATATATATATATATCAATATTTAGTATTTTCTTTTTTTTTTTTTTTTTAATCACGCGGCTTTTAAAATTTTTCATTAATTTTACTTTTATCAGCCTGATTCTAAAACCCAGATAAACCATGATACCAAGCTCTCTTTAAAATTTTGCAAAAAAAAAGATGCATATTTAGTATTGAAAACATAAGTTCTTTAAAGGAAAAAAAAAAGAAAAAAAAACAGCCTTTCAATCTTTTTCAATCTCAGAGCAAAAATATATTAGGTCTTTAAATCAACCCTTTTCAACTCCCCTAGGCTTAACAGGCTAATCAATCAGTCTTATAGTTTCTGAGGGGAGAATCCTTCAAAAAAAGTTGACGCATGCGTAAAGAGACGATATTTTGTGGAATTTGACAGAATGCCTCTTTAGCTTTAAATATATAGATATCCCACTTTAAAATAAAAATCTTAATTTTAAAATACAGAATATCAGCTGGAAAATGTTAAAAGATTAATGATTATATTATCTATTGAAAATATATCTAAATCTTATGTAATTTTTATAATACTGAAACATGGAAACTTATGAAGATATTGAAAATGCTAGAATAAATAAATATATAGGTTATTTAAAAGTATTTTTGTTGATATTTATGTAGAGATCTTATTCTTCCTTGTGCATATGTAAATCAAATGGTTCAATATTCCAATGTGGTTTTTTGAAAGACTTAAAGGAATACATTTTCAAATTATATTGCTCCAATGCTGTTTCTATTGCTCCATTCTTTTAACTGTATATATATTTAATTGTTTATATGATTACAAAATTTCATATTAACCAAGTGAATGAGTTTATATTTTTCTTAAATTTCAAATACATTTAAAAGAGTTTTAGCGACGATGGTTGCAAGCACTTTGCCGAAAGGATTTCATAGTAACTCCAAACTCAAGAGTAAGTCATTTGTAACTTATATATATTTTTTCTCTATTTTATGGTTCGTAATTGTTTATGCAAAATATTTCTATTCAAAGCAAAAATGCACCTCCCCCCCCCCCCCCCCCCCACTCCTTAAAAAATAGATCTGGCAAGTTTGTATATCAGTAGAAACATATAAAAAAGTTTAAAGCTGATCTAGCATAGTTTTATGAATTGTTAATAAAATTGACATAAAAATGGTTATAAAACCCTAGATTTATATATTATCTGAACTTATATATGAATTTTTTAATTTTAAAATTTATTTTGAAATTCTGAAATCTTTTATAAAATGAGGATAACATTAATATAAAATAGAAAGTTTTGAAAGTGAAAGTAAATTAGAATGTATATATGCAATAAATAATTGCACATAGAGAATACAAAATACCCAAGGAATAATCACTATATATAAATCTTAATGCAGTAAAACAAATTAATGTTATTGTCAATTTTTGAACACAAATGCAATTTTGAAAACTTGTGTTTTAAATTATTTATTTCTTAGAAGCTAATAAAATTTAAAATACTTAACAGAAAATAAAAAGAATTACATGACTTACATAACATATAACTAAGTTTTAAAATAATATTTCATTTAAAAAAAAATGCATGCGTAATAATAGAAAAGAATGACTGAATGAAGTGTATGAAACTTACATGTAATCCCCCCCCCCCCCCTTAAAAAAAAAGCTGGCAAATTTGTATATCAGTAGAAGCATATAAAAAATAGTTTAAAGCTAATCTAGCATAGTTTTATGAATTGTTAATCAATTGTTGAATCAATTAATGTAAATTTGAAAGTTCTGAGAAAGTGGCAGAACTGGGCAACGCTGTACATAAATTACTCTGTATGTATATGCAATAAATAATTGTACATATAGCATAAAAAAAATTTATTTAAAACGTCAAATTTAAATTTTAAAAATCTGATTTAAATAAAATTGCAATTTTAAAAAATTTAACGTGTTTTAAAACAACAGACATATTGAACAAGGAAAAACAATAAACTTGGTAATTATAAACAAACATTTAATAGACAGGAAATTTTGCCAAAAAGCGCCAATCGGTTAACAATTGAAATGGTATTTGGTTAATTTTATGACTAATTTGCTTAAATGTATGAAAATTAAAGAATTTACTCATGTATTTTAAAAGCTTGGTGAATATTGAATAAATAGTTATTTTTTTGGTGGAATTTGGGATAGTTCAGCTTTTAATGTTAGATTCCGGCAGTAAACAAATACGATAAACCAGAGGGCCCGGCCCGTGCGAAGATTTCGCACTGACATCTAATATTTTTTAGGTACTTCTCTATTAACCCATCGACCGCTTTTCATAACAAAAAACTACCGACAAACTGTAAGATTAAACGCCAAAATTGCAGTCCCATTTACTTGATGTCAGAATCATTATGCGTGTTTGTTACGTCATCTAGTGGTATTACATTCGACATTTGCGTGTATTTTTCATTATGTTTTACTGATTTAGTAGTTATTTTATTAATTAAAATAACAATTGTGTCCTTAAATTCTTATATTTTATTTATTTTTTTGATATTCCAATGGCAACGTTCTCCCGTTTATTTGGCTATAGTTTTTTGTTATGAAAAGTGGTCGACGGGATAATAGAGAAGTATCATTTTTTATCAATATGTAATATTTATTAGATGCAGGTTTAAACTTCTAAAGAAAAAGCAAGGATAAAAATATCTGCAAACAACATTTAGTTGTTAGTCAAGCCAGAATATCATCTAATTTATTCCATCAAAGTTAGACTAAAAACTGATCCAAGATTGCTAAAGGCATGCGCGAGAAAAAAAAAATTAACAATCGTATTTTGACTGCATTAGAGGATGACGTCATCCGCTTCGGGAAAACCATGGGACTTAGAAATATCAATCTAAACATTTCAATTTCAATTTCACTTTTTAATCATAAGTATAAAATAAACCCGTGCGGTGTTTTTTATAATAATTGCTATGAGCATCATATAATGTGATATTTTATTTTTTTGGCAACAATAATTTCAGGAAAACCTTTCATTTCTTTCATGAAAACAATGCCGATTTAATTTTTTAATTTTAGCAAATTTTAATCAAAAACATGTTTTAACGAATTGTTAAGTGGGCTATGTCAGAAGCCTGTTCTAAAACCTTTCATATGGTATCTCATTCGTTGTTCTGCGTTTCATATTTTCTGAGTAAAAGGGATGTTGACAGGAGAAATAATATATAAGGATTATGGAATGTAACTTAAGACACATTTTTGCTTTGCATAGTCCCAAATATATTTTGCATAAACAATTACGAACCATAAAAGAGAGAGAAAAAAAAAAGATAAGTTACAAATGAAGTCAACTTACTTTTGAGTTTGGAGTTACTATGAAATCCTTTCGGCAAAGTGCTTGCAGCCGTCTTCGCTGTAAGTCGCCATCTTTTGGAAACGAAAAAACTGGAACTTTTGCTTTATCTTTATAATTTCCTTTACAATTTATAGCACAACACCTGTAAGGCATTCTTCACACACTACAATTTTTGTGTAAAATTGAAATATAACAACGTATTTATTATAATAATAAAAGCCAAGCAACAACCAAAACAACACGTGTCTACATGCTTTTTCGCCTTCGCCTTCGAATGAAGAAACAAGAAAAAGCTAAGCTAACGTGAAATGCACTATGGGGGAAAGGATAGACGGTAAACTATGGCAACCATGCTGAATAGCTAGTGTGGACTACTTAAGATACGTCATTTCAAAGTACAGTAACCTGCAGAGCGGCTTGCTTATATAGGGGGTAATGCTCTGGTGCGTGCGGAGCATTCCCGGAACACACTACCTTAGGCGCACTCGACACTGCTGAAGGCATTGGAGCCCCAGAAGCGAGGTTCATTTGAAAGATTTTCTGAAGATATAAAATCATACAAATTTGAGTTTTGTTTAAGGTTATTAACACGGGCCTGGGCAATACCGAGCAGGTCAGCTAGTTTGTAATAAAAGAAATGATAATGCATTTTGAACATGAAAACAGAAAAACAGCATTTGCTATCATAGTTAATTAACTATTTCAAATGGAAGGACAAAATAAAATCTTGCCTAAAATAAAGAAAAATTTGTAATAACATTCTGATTATGATTTACAAAAATTCTGTCAGGGAAAAACAATTTAAAATTTAATTTAAAGACTATGCTTATCAAACTTGAGAAAAGTAACAGAGCTATATAAAAGTGTTAGAATTGGAAAAACATTCATATTATAGAAACATTTATGAATTTTTAGAAGCATTTCTTAAGTACTAACAGATTGTTAATCTTTGACCAATACAGTATACACAGATCATGAAATAATAATACTAATAAACACTATTTGCTGATCTAAATAAGACCTAAACATGATCATTATTTTATTTTAAAAACTGGTAGCTTACTGATATTCAACTGATTATCCTTATTATTAATGTTTAGAAACGTCTGTCTGCCATCTGTGATGCCAAAAACTATGCCCACGGATCGAGTAAAAAGGGCAGTCTCATTGTAAAAAAATTCAGAAAAATCCCAGAATTGTCGATATTCAGTATCAAAGAAGTTGATCCTTAATTAAGAAAGATATCAATTAAAAACTTCTCGAAAATTAAGCAAAAAAGAAACCTATTTATCGAAAACTCGAAATAAAATTAGTTTTGATAAGGAGAGACATTGAAATTGTCTCTTTTTCACGAATCATCGAATAAAAAAAATAAATAACTACCGGTGGTATTGATTCGAATTTCAGTGTACACATGCAGTTGATTTTTGTCATTCTAAAAATTCAAATTTTTTTTTTTAATTTGAACCGCAACTTTTCTTTATTTTGGCCAAAAACTGACCAGACTTTTAATCGGACATAGACAGGAAAAAAAGTTACTGTAAAAAATGCGGGTTTGCCAGATTCAAAGTCAACTTACTTAGCTGTCTTTTCGAAACATGTCGAAATAATTACTCTACGTCCATGGAAATTTGCAAACATATGTAAAAAAAAAAAAACAGTGAATTCAATGAAACAAAATTCATAAAAATCAACCAGTAACTTTTTAAAATATCAATTAAAACTCATTAATGTTGTTGTCGTGTCCATGGATATGCAAAAAGTCAATAAATAAAGGATCAGATATGGTCAAAGGTCCGGAGGACCACTGCCGCCAGCCCTGGTGCTTCAAGACTGTAAAGGATCTCTCGAAGTGGATCCATTAGCGGTAACCAGTCGAGTTTTAAGATATCTGCGATAATGGATGGGCACTCGAAGATGTGTCTCGGTGTGAGCTGAGTTTCTGGGCAGTTCCTGCACATAATATAGGTTCTTGTCCCATCAGGAAGGATCTTCATTCCTTTATAGTGATTTGTTCTTAACCTAGCCAGTGTAGTTGTACATTTCTAGGGCAATCAAAGTCAGTGATTAAAGGCTCCCTAGAGGGCTGATTAAAAAATCTACACTGGCCACTGCATTTGCATCTGCAAGTGTGATGGTGGAACTAGGTTGGTCAAGATTTCATGCCTCTTTGGCTAAAGCATCCGCACACTCATTTCCCTCGATGTTTACATATGCAGGTATCCATTGCAGCACACAAGATTTCCTCTTGCAATACTACTGATCAAGTAAGTCATTTATAGAGGAGGTGATGTTTGTGTCTCCGTTTCCAATGGCCTCTAAGGCTGATTTAGAGTCTGAGAAAACAACCAGTCCTTCAGCAAGATCCATAGCATGAGAATTAGTCAGGTAATAAGTTAGGGCTTCTTTGATTGCCAAAAGTTCGCTGGTGAAGTTGGAGGCAATCAAACCTGTGTTAATTTTAAGATTGACTTTTTCACCACTTGGAAGAATGAAGAGGATGCCTGCTCCACCTCTGTTGAGGGATTTATCTGAGGAACCGTCGGTGAAAGCAACTGCCAGGTTCTCCTGGGAGCTCATTAATGAAAATGGAAAATGAATTTATTTCTATTTCAACAGGACAGATGCAAAAGATTTGCACGTGTTCTGATAATTGCACAGATTCTGGAGACATTACGGCACTTTCTGCCGAAAGAGATGAATTGATAAAATGATGCATTTGAAAAGGATTGGAATTTTCATAGACTATATAAAAATTTTAAAAATATCGGATTTTCAGATCTGAAAAGCATGCATTCTTGCTTAGAGTGGGCTAAGATTTCAGAGATTAAAAAAATTTTTGAATTTGGCCCATAATTTTTTATTTTAACACAATCCTGATTTTTGTATAAGGGGGGGGGGGGGGGGGGGGGAAGCTAAGACTTTAGCTATTTCAATTTAAATTATCTCGGTTTGTATGGGTCCAGTTGCGACATGGTTTGGCTCATTCAACTCAACATCGATAGAACTTTCCGAGTTTCACCACTAGGGGACACTTTCCTATCTCTAGTTCTATGGGCCGGATCATGATGGGGTATAGCTCATTCGACTCGACATTGATAACCTTAACGATTTCAGTTATGTTCGTATAGAACAGATAGCACTCCCTGGCAGTAGAAGGTGGAACTCATGGATTTCGGAGCACTTGCTGTGCATGCCTGCTATACGGTGTAGCAGGCAGCAGGGACACGTGCTTGAGGTTCGTAATAGAACAGACTGCATCTCTGGCAGTGGAAGGTGGAACTAATGGATTTTGCAGTGCATGCTCAGCACGTCTGCTATACGGTGCCGCATTCAGCAGGGACCGGAGCCGGATGTTCGATTGGTGAGAGATTTATACTATTCGAGGTGGAAGTTAAGGGGTCTTCTGATGCATGCACAGCATGCCCGGTGTACGGTGCCGAAGGCAGTGAGGACCCGAGCCAGTGGTTCGTTCGGTTCGAGGCTTTATACAATTAGTTTTTTTTTATAGATTCGAGGCCCTGATGTAAATTAGGAACTTGATAACAGGTGAAGCCAGCTGGTTCCTTTATTAAAGACCATAACTGAGATTAGTCAGAATTTTAAAGTTAAAACAAACAAATACATCAAAGTAGAAAAAAAACTAAATGTATTAAAATACTTAAACAAATTTTTCTAATAACTATTTTATTTGTGTAATTTAGACATTACAATTAAAATTTACTTTGTTTCTGACTATAAGAATTCGCCTCTAATTGTTTCCGATTTAATATTTAAATGAATAAAATTTCATAAACTTTTTTAATTACAGAGCTGATGAAAGATGAAAAAATATATATATACATAAAGCACTAATCCTACAATTTTTTTGCAATTTAATATTAATAATTTTAAGAACATTTTAATTAAGTTGTAATAGCTATACTTTACATAGTTACTAAAACGGACAATTAATCAAGTAAATCAAGTAAGGACTTACCCACTGAAAGTTTTGCAATCGTCTTAGATGAAGGTGAGGATTGCAAAAGTCTACTATCAAATATGGCTACTTTGTTATCAGCCAGTGATGCATTAATCAACAAATCTTTAGAGTTATCTGTGTCCCATAGTAATACAGAATAAACATCACTGAAAAAGGGTTAATTAAAATAACTATAAATTATGTGTTATAATGGCATAAAATCCATTCATAAAGTTTAAAAAATACCTAATGATAAAAATTACAGGGTGATTATAAAAAAACTATCCTGACATTTGGGCCCCCAACTATCATACCATTCACAAAAACTGAATGAAATTTTGGCAAAAGGTATTTTGAGGTATGCGCTCAAGAATGATATGGAAAACAACAGTGTCACTCAAACAGTTACGGTTACAGTGAGAAAATTAAAAAAAAAAATCAAATGGCAACACCCAGTTTTTTTGTATTGGAATGTGATCTCCATTGTGAAAAACCCTAAATAGCGTTGGAATGGCAACTGTAGCATGAAAATCACCGGAACTAGGCAAGGGAAAAGTAAAAAGGACTTTGCCGTGCACCAGAGCATTAATTTTCGTTTCATTTACGTCACATGTCACACCGTTTCTTTGGCTGATATCCCAGCCTGATTAGTTCTCCACAAAACGAGAAGAAGAAACCAAGAAACGCAAATTTCGGGTTCTACATAAGACACAGTCATGACTGACGTCGTCACGCTAGGTGAAAGTAAAGGCACTGCGAAATGCGAGCCGCGTATGTTCCTTTCTGCCATTCTGAACAAGATGCCACTTTCAGGGAAAGAACGTGGGGAAATCGTAATGATTTATTACCTGAATGGACAAAATGCCGCAGAGACATTGCGTGTTTACCGCAGAAACCATGGATTACGGCGAGGCCTGTGCACTGTCAAAGCTGTACGGGATTTGATTCATAAATTTGAAGAAACTGGTTGCACATGCGATCAACCTCGGTCTGGACGACCTTCCGTTCCTGTGGAAGCTGTTGCAGAAGTCCATCAGACGATAAGCACAGTTCGTCCCGCAACTGCACGTGGTGTTTCACGTGTTCTGGATCTGCCGAATTCAACTGTACGCAAGATTCTGCGCTCTGTTCTAAACATGTTTCCGTATCGATTCCAGCGTGTCCAGATGTTGGAAGCAGGAGACTATCAATTACGGCTGGATTTTGCAAATCAATTCCTTATCCGATACGATGAAGATTGCAGCTGCAGATACGCATTCTGTGGACAGATGAGGCGCATTTCTTGTTAACTGGTAATGTGAATTCGAAAAATTGTGTGCACTGGGCAGAGAATAATCCACATGATGTGCATGCACATCCATTATACGAGGAAAAAGTGAGTGTGTGATGTGGTATAACGAGTACGTTCATCCTCGGCCCTTACTTTTTTGAAGAGGTTACTGCCGGTGATCGGCATGTACAGTAACGAGAGCTCGCTATCTGGACATGTTAACTCATTACGCGATTCCCGCATTGCAACGGCAAAATGCTCTATCTGAAGTTATGTGGCTGCAAGATGGTGCTCTTCCGCATGTCGGGTCTTCAGTCAAACGTGTCTTAACTCAACAGTTTGGTGACAGAGTTATCTCCCGTCATTTCCTGTTTCCGTGGCCACCAAGGTCTCCTGATCTGACACCAATGGATTTCTGGCTGTGGGGATATCTGAAATCCAAAGTGTATCAGTTTCGTCCTCAAACTGCATCTGATTTGAAAGATGCCATCAGAACAGCGATTCAAGAGATTCCTATTGCCATGATACGTGCTGTAGTGCTATCCACCATCAGCCGCATGCAAAGTGTCATCGTGTGCGAAGGAGGTCATGTGGAAAATTTGTGAAACACAAAAAAATGCTTATTTTATGCTGCTTCTCTGTCCTTATTGGTTGTCCTCACTTTTAGCCTATCTACCGCCGGTGATTTTCATGCTACAGTTGTCGTTCCAACGTTATTTAGGGTTTTTCACAATGGAGATCACATTCCAATACAAAAAACTGAGTGTTGCCATTTGATTTTTTTTTAATTTTTTCACTGTAACCGTAACTGTTTGAGTGACACTGTTGTTTTCTATATCATTCTTGAGCGCATACCTCAAAATACCTTTTGCCAAAATTTCATTCAGTTTCTGTGAATGGTATGATAGTTAGGGGCCCAAATGTCGGAATAGTTTTTTTTATAATCACCCTGTACAAAAAATACAAATGAAAATTTATTTACAGATTAGACAAAGAAAATTATCATTAAAATAATTTTCAAGTAACCAAATTTATTTAAGGTTTTTATTTCTTCTAGTACTTCCAAAAGTGTCTTCTAGCTCAAATTTAAAGTGTAGCTACACTATATGGCCAAAAGTCACCATACACTTTCGATTTTAGACGTTTTGTCGAATACCTAGAGAAATACTTGACAAATTCTTATGGAACTTCAAGAACATACCAACAACAAATTAAATTAAAAAAATATTTGCAAACATCCTGTAAAATAAAATATTCAACATGATCTGAAGCTGTAGCACATGTCTATGTAGATCTTGAACAACATTTGTGTAAAAATAGCACCCATATTCATGGAAATATACAGGTTTCTCTAAAAAAAAATCAAGAAATTTTTGCATATTTTTTGTTTATAGCATGCACGGTTTTCAAACCAAATTTAACACCACTTTCAGGAAACTTAACAAAATACAAGACAACAATAGAAACAACATAATATAATTAGAATATAATGTATAAATATATTAAATATTTGATGAAATATTAGCATTTGCATATAAAAGTATTGTGAGAAAAATCTCAACTCAGCTGAGGTAAAAAGGCACGAGCCAAGAAGATAATGAATGATGTTATCGGTAGAACAGTATTTGTGGAGTTAAAGAAAGGCTTAGATGAAATGACTGGTTTTGTTTGATGAGAGAAAGCAAAAGTGCTTCTCTGTAATGTTATTATTGAAAAGTGGGCTCATGGCCATATTAAATTGTGCATACTCACTATCCAACCATCTAATGTTTGCTTCTTTATGTACTGTGTCTAATTAAATGTATGTATTAATCTGCAAAATCCAGTGTGGTCAATTGAAATATTCTGTTGTTATTTCATTATTTACCATTCCCACAATAATAATGGGGCTCGACAGGGATCTGAATAAAAAGTAATTTGAATGAAGATATGAAGATGGTGAAAACCAAGTTTTGAATTTAAATATTTATTTGAATTGAGAATTTAAATGCAAGAAATGCCTAGAAAAGAAGCCAATCTATTGATATTTTTATTTTGTTGTTACGTAAGCAAAATAAACGTAATTTTTTAATAAAACTAGTTAAGTAGATTTAACTTTATGTGATGATTTGGGACTGGTTGTTACAAAACCCTCAAAAATTGCTGATTTAATGAAATTACTAACTGAGTCTGAAAATTATGATGAAGATTTTGTCTAACCCTCTAAGCATTTTGCCCACATTTTTCCGTTTCCCAAAAACAACTTAAATTGGCTTTAGATAAAAATATTTTTAACAAAATTGTATTTTAAGATATATACTAATCCTAATAATATTATAAATCTCATTGTGTTAGGCTGAAGCCAGCGTCAAAATGGAGCATTTAATGATCCTGTATCTTTGCATATAGGTTAATTATAACCCTCATATGAACATAGGCCAGTTTTTGTTTATTTTATTCAAATATTTTTCTTAATAATTCAAAATTTCGTTATTTTCATAGAGAATAAATGGACATTTTTCCATATAATATTTTAAAATGGTTAAATTTACTTTACCGTTGCTAATACTTTATCATTGCCAAACCTAATTCAGAACCCGGAATAATAATTTTTAATCAACAATTTGGTTACAATTGAAAAATTTTCACGTGAAAAATGAAAATGAAATAAAAAAATTAAAGAATTAAAAAGAAGATTAAATATTATTATTAGAAATAAAATGTACTTTTTTTAGTTTTTGATAATAATACAAGGTTTTAATATGCGTAACCATAGGAAACAGGCTAATATGACGTCATACATCTAAAATAAAGCAGATATGCTTTGATTGGTGAAATAAAACGATCTTGGGTTTTTTTCTTCACCTTTCTTTTTCTTTTGTATGGTAACAATACTTTGCGTTTTACCGTCTGCGCATGGCTAATAAAACTATGCCATATTTTTTAATTTAATTTTTAAAAAAGTAAAAAGAAGTTTCAAAAGAAAATGGCTAGCAAATGTCAATAATATTCTCCGCAAAATTATCCATGTCGAAAATGATGTCATGGATAACAAGAAATAGTTTTTTTCATTCTTAAAACTAAAAGAAATAACTATTACCTAAAAAAAATGACGAATGTTAACAGTTCCATTTTTGTTGATAAAACCTAAAGATTTAATATTATTTCGTTAAAGTAACATAATTTCCCCTATGCCAGTATTGAAATTAATTACCCAGAAAAGAAAATTAACAAGAATTACGTCATTAAAAAGGGATTTCTCTGGGGAAAAATAAACGTCATATTTGTAATAAAACGGGAATTTTCCTATATGTTTTAAAATGAGTGTGAATCAATTCCTTACATTAATAATACAAGGATCAGTAAAGTATAGAAAGTAGATGAGTTTCACGCCATATTTATAACGAAAAATGTAAATGTTTTTTCTGTTCTGTCCATGTTCTATACTGATTATTAAGCATGAGTATCCGTTATATGCAGATGAGAGTTTTCTGCTAAAAATCACATCATACAAATCTATTATATTAAAATCTGACCGTGTGTTTGTATTTCGCAGCTATTCCTAGACTATCGAACACAATGCGATTTACTTAATATCGGTTAGCATTGATCCGAGGATGTCACACAAACTATCAGAATTTAAAAGATTAAATTAGATGCCAAGATTTTTTAATTTTTTTTTTTAATTTTAACGAAATTTTTCTAAAAACTGAAAGTAAATTACTCCATATTTTTGTATAAAAAATGAGAAATAAAACAGATCAGTATATTTTTTACACCATTTTCTCATTAAAACGGAAAAACAGAATTTATTTTCATTTTGAACAGATGGTGAAAACAAACTTTTCTCAGTAAATTATCCAAAAAATAAAAACATATTTTCACATATTCAAACTTTATGATTCAATTTATTCTGGAGAACAAAAATTACCTGTCAACATACTGTCATTTAGAAAACAAGATTTGTTTCAGCTATACATTAAACCAAGGAGGAAGAATTAAATTTAAAGAAAAAGCATATACTATTTCCAATTAATGTATTTTTTTTAAGGATGTTAAAACGTTTCACAAAGGCTTAAAAGTAAAATTGTTTATCAGGTAAAATTGACATTTGTTTTTACCCAATTCTTCTATTTCCACGATTTTATTTGGCCCTCCTTTTTGCATTGGTTGCAATTTCATTTTCGCGATTATTTGGCACAAAATTTCACTTTTTTTTATGTCAAGGTCCCTGTAACAAAAAATACAGTATTGTCTCCTATGAAATGTGATATAGTTAATTATTAATGTTTTTAATTATCGGGAGTGAAATATTTTGCTTAATTAATGTATTTATTCTTCTTTTAATGTTGTGTGAACGAAGTCACGGGTAACAGCTAGTGTAAAATAAAGAGATATGAAACATAATTTTAGAAACAAACAGGGAAAGGAAATTTAAATTGTTTTAAGTTTTACAAATATTTTTATGAAAATGAAGGAAAGCCCTCAAGACGCTCAGAGGGTGAAAGTTCGGCTTGAAGATATTGCTGCTGAACGAATACAGGAATATGAATTGAAAAAGTTTAAGCTTCAAAATAAACTGAAATTTTTTTGTTTGTTCAACATCTAGTCAAAGTGAGCAAAGACTTGCTAAAATTAATGACACATTTTGATGATATGGATGATATTAGTGTCTATTTCACATTATTTGAGGGACAAATTTCTAGAATTAATAATTAATGTTGTAAAAGAAAATTGGGTTATGTATTTGTTAAGTTTACTCCCACTAGAAATTGTAAATACAGTAGAATATATTTATAATGCACTTTATAACTTGAGATGAGAGATTGCACACATTGGGGTTTCATTCATTTGACAAAACCGCATTCGTCTCACTCCTTTGTCTGTCTGTCACAGAGTTTGTTCTCAGAAACTATATAAGTTAGATACTTGAAATTTACCATACTTATAGCTGAATACCTCAAATCACATTACAAATCATAAAATTTTGAAAAAAAAAATTATATTATTTTAATTAAATAAATTAATTTAATGACATCTGACTATTTCTTACAAAAAATGACATCTGACCAGATTTTAAAATAGAGCCTTAATTTCAGTCTTTTTCACATAGGCTAGGTGGCTCCATTCAAAAGGTTCCTGGATCGAAGCTGAGCATCAGAGTTTGAAATTTTTCTCCCAGAATAAATTTCATTATCAAATAGATTTAATTTTACAGATTTTTTTTTTTTTTTTTTGGTCATTTTAAGGCCAAAAGTTGTTGAAAATTATTTTATCAATTCTTTTTTTTAATTAAAAAATTCTTTTTTTGAGAAATTTCAGAATTCTGACATTTGGTTTAAGCTTTCACTAAATTTTTTAAACTTTAGAATTTTAAATTTTTTTTAATCAATTTGTTTTGTTTTGAGAAAATTCGAAATTTAAATATTTCTTGAACATCCACTAAATTCTTGAGACATTTCTGCATTTTAAATTTCGTTTACACAATTTATTGTTTTAGAAATTTTATTTAAACCTTTGCTAATTTTTTTTAATTTTTAATTTTATTTATTTATTTATTTTTAAATATTAATTTTTCTCTTTAAATCATTAATTCTTGCTAATGGCAAGTGCTACCATCTCACTTTTAATTTATTAAACTCTCTTCTATTGGAGCAATTTTTATTTTATTGATCAAAATGATCGAAATTACAGTTGTCAATATTCTCATTCTCATTCACAGAAAATTTTAATACATCTGCATCCAAAAAAAAAAGTTCAACCATCACAAAATTGAAAGAATAATTGATATTGTGATGGGTTGAGGTCCATCAACATATTTCATTCTGATAGGATTAAAATAATCCCAGAATAAAATGGAGCGATCGGTCCTGATTGGTAAAGGAGTATTGTAAGAGGAATATCCTAGAGAGAAGAAATACTTAGTTCTTTTCAAGTAAGAATGAAAAGCTTTCATGCTCTGTATAGCCTTGCTAAATGTGTGTAAACTTTATCTATAAGATGATTATCTGAAGGGACTTAAAATGTGTCAGAAAGGTATTTGTATGAATGGCATGACTACAGAAATGTATTTCGAAGAACCCTGAATACCAGGGGGCAGGAGGATGGAAGGGTGTGTCAATCAAGCAGGAACAGTGAATTATGCATAGGGGAGGAGGATAGAGTTTTTCACTGTACAACAAAAATGTCTTGTAAATATCATCTAAATTTTCCCTATCATGTCATTTTTTAATTTTACAATTGTGGTTTTGAAATAAAACTTTTCGTTTAATACGAAGTGATGTGTTTAATTATATGTATGCGAACACGATACCACAATATTAACAACAAAAAAGTAAACCTTTTATACGACACAGGGGTTATTTCAAACTAATGAGCTATGAATGTTATGTAAACATTGAGTCGCCGAAATTATCTTTTGATAATGTATCATTATCTGGTATTGGTAAAGGATCTGTGTACCCTTTAAAATATTTTTTGTATAAATTTTGTATTGATAGTATCCACATTTCTACACATTTTTATGTTTTGCAATATCTCAATGATGTAGTATTAGGAACTGATGCGACTAACAAGTTAAATTTGGTAATAAAAGAAGATTGAATTCAAACTGTGGGAAAAAGCAATAAATTTCCCGTAGGTCACATTAGAATTGTAGAAAATTCAATTAAAGAATTAAATTGTGCTGCCAATTCCCATAATGAGAAGAAAATATCAGCAATAAATAGTTCACAAAACCAAATGTTAGAGTAATAAATAAAAAGAGCTTAGAAGATAATTTCTCAATTAATTTGGTGCATGGTGTGAATGTTGATAACATTAATTCAAGTCACAAGATCAAATCAGAGCATAGAAAAAATGGTAAAATTGAAAAAATGCTATAGATAAAAAAACACAGAAATAAATATTAAAAAAACAGATAAAAATGACAAAAAGATTTAGTGGAAGTTTGAAGAAACAAATACAATTATGGAAATATAGTAAGACACTATTATCCAAGAAGCAATTTTATTGATAGACGTCACAGGTATCATGAGGATCGTAGAAGATGTCCATATGTACAACAAAGAGAAACAGAAAGGGAAAGATTTGGAAGAGAAAAGGCTGAATTGCATAAAAGAGATTATATGACATTAGAAGATAGGAAAAACAGTAAAAGAAATTTTAATGGTCTGCGTAAGGATCTATACTTCTGGTGTAATAGGAAGTGTGGGCAACATGAACAGTCATTAAACCCTGCTAATAGTTTTGATGATTATAGAAGACAAGATATATTAGACAGAAGAGGTGATAGATTTAAAGATAGAGCCAAATGTGGTAATATTTCTCTTACTTTCAATGCTTATGGGCATAGAGAAACCAGGCATGAAAATGATTTGTTTCAGAGAGGAAGTACAAATGCTTTAGACACATGAAGACGCTGTAGAATCAGACTCTGCTTAGTCTCTAAGAGAACTGACTGGTATTTTTTATTTTTTAGATTCATTGTGGTATCCAAACTCTATAAAACGTTGTAGTTATTATCAAGGTCGCCAGTTTGTCACGATAGCCAAATTATGAGAAAAATGAGCAACATCTTAACTCAATTGATATAAAAAAAAAGCACAAGCCAAGGAAATGATGGATGATGTCATCAATAGAACAGTATCAGTGGAGTTTTTCAGAAAGGCTTAGCTGAGAGGGCTGATTTTGTTTGATGAAAGAAAGCAAAAGTGCTTCTCTGAATATTATTATTGAAAAGTTGACATATGGCCATATTCAATCATTTATTCACTACCCAACCATCTACTGTCTGTTTCTTTATGTACTGTGTGCCCAATTAAATGTATGAATTCGTCTTCAAAAGCAGTTTGGTCAATTAAAATATTTTGTGGTTAAGTTATTTCACTACTTACCATTCCCACAGTATTGCAGTATTATATTCAGTAGTTAGTATAATAGTTTTAACTGCCCATGAACTAACAATAACAAAAATGTTTTTACACAATTTAGTAGCCAACTATAAAGGGCCAGTGATGCCACTGGACTATAAAAATCCTGGGTACCTGGGACTTCAAAAAATCCGGGTCCCTTTTTTAGAAAAGGGGTCCCCATCACTAATAATTCAAATTTATATTTATTTAAAAAAGATATAAACGAAATTGTTGTATATTTAGAAAATATAAATAAATGCAGCAATTATTAATTGCTTCTTTAATAATTAAATGAAAAATAATTAAAACCTGTATAATTTGCCAAGTTATAAAGGCCCAAATAAGAATTTTTTTTTTTTTCAAAATTACTTAGAAAAATTTTCTTTACTTTCAAATGTAAACATACATGATACAAATGTAATTATAAAATAATGCTTAGTTGAGCATTGAAGGTAAAAAGTATCACAATTATTACTCAGGTAAGAATAGTATATATATATATATATATATATATATATATATATATATATATATATATATATATATATATATATATATATATATATATATATATGCATCCTATATATATATATATATATATATATATATATGCATCCTATATACATAAATGAATTTTTAATGAGAATGTTTTTAAATTAATTACAAGTAGCATGAGAAAACATTTGCTTTCCCATAAATATATACAGGGTGTTTCAGCATTAAGAAGTGATAGAGCACACTAGAACAAACAATTTTTAGACAGTAAACCAAAGTCTGAATCGAGTTATTCAGTTAAAAATATGGGGCGCTCCACTTCAATCAGAGCCTGGATTTTTGGCCATAAGTTTAATAATAATGAAGATATTTTAATCATATTAAAATTGTTTATCTATTCAAACATTATGCTGAAACACCCTGTACAAGATCATAATAAAGGTCTTATATTTCTTAAACAAAGACAAATTATTATTAATAATAAGTTGTTAATAATAAGTTATTTGAAGAACAAAAACTCAATTTTTCTATGGCAGTATATCTGTGAATATATAAACATTAACAAAATGCTTTAATAAATGCATCAGAAAAAAAAGCAGAAATATGACAAAAAACAGGAGTGAAAAAAACGGAAAATAATAAAACTTGGGAGATTATGAGGGAAAAAAAAAAAACATTTTTATTCCTTAGAAGTACTTGGTTTACGTAATTCGTTAGAATGAAAAATGCCATTTGCTTTTTTAACACTTTCCAACCTAGTTGAAAAGTGTTTATGACTTTGGTTTGTCTGTCGTCTGTCCGTGCTCTAACTCCCGTAAATATGCTCGGATTGCCCTGCAATTCTTATATGTTATTGTCATTATCTATAGCATGTTCCCTATTTCAACTGAAGTGTGTAGCACTTATAGTTTTTTTACAGGGACACTCAAAAGAGTTTTGTTACATTACAGTCTATAGGGAAAAATCATTTGGGGTTTATTTTAATGATGTTACACAATTTCAAACACATTGTAATTGATATATATCACTAAGGTGCATTACAAGAAGCTTAACATGGAATAGGGTGTGCATAGCACTTATAGTTACTTTACAGGGACAGTCAAAAGAATTCCGTTACATTACGTCTATGGAGAAAAATAGTCTGCGGTTTAATGAAATAATGTTTCACTATTTTAAACGCATTGAAATTTATATATATCACTAAAGAGCATTACAAGAGTCTTACTACAGAATAGTGTGTGTATAGCAGTCATCGTTCATTTACAGGGACACACAAAAGAATTCTCTACTGTCTCTTAACAATAATTCCTGGAAGTGCGTTTTAAGTTGCTGAACGCGATTTTAAATTTAACTCACCTTTTGTCTATTACATGGTGTGTATAAATTCTGTAGATCATATACAGGGCAGCACAAAAGTTCGCAAACACATTTCCGTTTATTGACAGAAACTCCAGAAGGAGAATTTTAAACTGTCCTACGCGTTTCCTAACTAAACTAAAATTTAGCATCCTATGTAGTATATATACAAATCTATAGATCGTATACAGGGCTGAATAAAAGTATTCGGATATTTTTCCTTATATTGTATATGTTGGGAATTCCTGAAATTACGTTTTTAAATATGTTATATGTTTTCCAAATTGTTTACTTAGATGTTATCTTTCAGCTTATTAAACGGTAATGATTTGTAAAATTATTTTGGAAGCGTTGGAAAGTGTTACATAATCTATGCTTGACGCATGATTTTTCGTTCTTGTTTTATAATGTCCTGGGATTCAGATAGCTCAGGTCCCTGCAGTGATATCATCATTAACTGTTTTAATTTTGATTCACTTATTCTGTTTCTTGCACTTGTTTTAATTCTTTTCATTGCAGAAAACTCTCTGCATCAGCAGAGGAAATGGGCAATACTGCTGCAACTTTAGCTAATTTTGCAAATTCAGGAAATTCATCATTATATTCAGTGATTATTTTTTTAGTGAAATCGGCCATGTTTAATCCTTTGAAATTCAAAGTAATTTGTTTAAAGAACTAAAAGTCATTTCTCAATGTATCGCCATTAATTAAATCTGTTTCAATGCACCCATAATGTTCTATTAAAAATTAGAGTTCTTCTTGGCCATGATTATATAAACCATCTTTAGCAGAGGGATGATTAAATGGGTTAAAAATTACATCCAGTGATTTTAGGACATCTATTACTCTGTCAGGAAACTGATATTTTAAATTTTTTATCACTTCTGTGATAAATTCAGATCTAACCATCTCAGTAGAAGGTGTTCCAATTATTTTAACGTTTTGATATGTTATATCATCATCATCATTTTTTTCGCAATTTTCCCGATACTTTTTCTTATTTATGCCTTCATTTTGTTTAAGGTTTTCCAATATTTCAATGCAACTGGAGACCATAGTCTTAATTTTGGAAAAAATTACGTTTTGCTGTTGAAAAACTAAATTTAATTTCTTCACAGTCTCCAACACATCTAAAATTATCGACAGCAAATACAAAAAATCTGAAGACTTCATCTTCATAAGCAGACCTTTAGCTTTTACTGAATTCAGATCATTTTTTTTTTTTCAGCTATGTGCCCAAGTGCTTCAACTATGGAACCAAATGATTTAAAAACAGCACTCCCAGCTTCATATAAGCTTAACCATCGAACATTCTTTGGTTCTTTTAATTTCACTTCTGGCATTTCATTTATTTCGTTGATCTACTTAAGTACAGATTCCCTCACTGGGCTATCATAAAAAAAAAATGGTATAACTGAACAAGGACTAATTCAATGTTTTTTATGCGTGGGATATTTTTTGCTGATTGAGATAAGGCTAAAGATACTCTATGTACAGAGCAGTACGTCTGCACCAAATATAATGCTCCAGCATTCTTTAGGAGGACTCCCAAACCTCCTTTACATCCAGTCATGACAGCTGCTCCATCAGTGCCAAGACCAACAATTTTACCTACATCTATAAGGAGATTTTGTAGCAGTGCTTTTGTGGAATCAAGTATGGTTTCAGCTTTCCATCCTTAATATCAACTATATCTACAAAAGATGTTTTGCTAATCCCACTTTTTTCATATGTAACATAAAAAATTAGTTTTTTATAATTCGAAACAGAGGATTCATCACAAATCAATCCAAAAAATGACGATTTTAATTCATTTAACATGGTTTCTTCCATTGCTTGTGATAGAGCTGCAGTCATTTCTGAAACTACAGTTCTCCTTTTATAACTTCCATATGGAAAATTCATGCCATTGATTTTCTGAAAAATTAGAAATAAATAAATTAACATCTTTTCGTTTTATTTATTTGACATAAATATACTTTAAACAAGTTATTTTTGAAATTGTGTTTAGTATATAGGTATGCACAGGCTAAAATTTCCCCATGCCAAAATCAATGAAATTAGGTGGCTCGTTAAAAAAAAAAGGCCAATATTTCTTTATCAACATTATCCTGTAATTAACTTGCAAGTCGATTCGTCAATTTTTCGACAATGTAAAGTATAGGCATAGGAATCTCTACGAGTCGACTAAATGATTACAGGGATTATGGGTTAAAATTGTTTTAATGTAAAAAATTTAAAGTACAGTGTTTTTCAGATTAGAATGCAAATTGTGGAATACTGAATAACATTATTAATAATATTAATAATATTCACTTAGCACAAAGACTCATAAAAAAATAATAATTTAGAGTTAATGAAAGGATAATCATAATTTTAAAGAAATATAGAAACAATAATCTAAAAATATTTATAAAGTAAAAATAAAGTTTTTGTTAAACAAATGCATAATATCACTATTACTTCTTAAAAATATATATAAAAAGAGTAGGGGGGTCATTCCAAGTCAGTTCAGGCAGGCTTGTAACCCACCATCACAGATTTTAATGAAACTGCGTGTGTTTGTTCTTACTATTAAGATATGATCACCAGTAATATTTTTTACTCCTTGGTGAAATAGTTTCTGAAAAAAAAAAAATTATCAAATTTTGAAAAACTGCCGTCAGTTGGCATTCTTGATTGCTCGGTTTTCAAATGTAGCATGTCATAAATATAATCATATTTCAATATCTATTCTACAAATCATCTTCAAATAATTTATGCATAATAAATAGGGTACGCAGCTTATGAAAAAAAAATACTGTTACGCTTATAACATTTTAAGTTTGTCTAAAAAAAAAATTAAAACTGTGAAATCGTGAATTATTTAGGAAAAATAATGAATTAACAAAAAAAGCATTATCAACTAAAGGCGCAGTTTCTATTAAATTTATTTTTGCTGGGGATTATACTTAAAGGTATCTTTTACCCGATTATGAAATAAAAATAGTGGGATTTTGGGTGTTTTTAGTAGCATTTCTTATTTAAAAATATTTTGAGTGCCATTTCAAATCAAATCAAGCAGAGTCATTGCATGCCATTTCCCCCTAAGCCACTGTCACAGATTTCAGTGAAACTGAGTATGTTTTTTGCTGATTTTAAGACATAATTACCATTCATTTTCTTAAACCCGAGTAAAATATTTTTTAAGATAAAAAATATCAAAATTTTGGAAAATTGTCTTAAATTATTTTTAATGACTGTTCTATATTCAGAGAGAGTGCATTAAAAAAAGTCATTTCAATATGGAATCACTAAATAGGTTTCAAATAATTTATACATGACATATAATGTATGCAGATTATTATTTCTTATTTTTTGTTATGTTTAAAACATTGTGTCTATAATCTTGTTAATTTTTAAAATCAAGAATTTTGTGAAAAATACCAACACTACACTGCTCAACAGCCAACTTAAAATCGCTCATATTGCAAAATACTTTCAGTTGTTCATATAATAAATAAGTTACATTTAAAAATCTTAATAACAACTTATTATCTTAAGACGATAATAATAATTGAAAAACATAACGATTTTAAAAATCAGCTTTTAACTCAAGATACATCTAATGATCACTTTAAATGTGGGTTGTTCATCAAGTCAATAAAAATATATTTAAAAACAAAATCAGTGAACTTAATATGCTGGCTGCAAAGACACTTTTAACAAAACAAATTAATTCATGACCATCTGTCATCAAAACCGAAAGATCAATAAGAATAAAATCAGCTGTTGTGTGAATGTGATTTACTGAGATGTTGTTGAGATAGGCATGTCTTTGTGAAATTTTCACCTGTACTCCAATAAAATATAAACATGTACGCTTTTTTCATTCATTCAAAATTAAGTAAAACTGTTATAACAATTTGTTGTCATTACAGCAGATGGTAAATTTTTCCTACACACTGTTAGGTAAGTTTCTTAGTTTTTAGATTTTGTTGACATAACATCATAAAGTTTAGCATATGTATTCTCTGTAAGCGTATAAACAATATATATGCTTTATTAAGTATAAATAAATAGTTTTTAAATAATTTGTTTTGTAACGGGTTATATATATATATTAAAAATCCATCTATCAGCAAGATTATGATGCAATAAATCAAGTTAAAGATCATTAAAAAGTGAATAAAATGACAAAACTACATCTTATTTACTGGATTATTTTTTAACACAATTATTTCAAATTGGTAAAGTGATCATACAAGTTGTAAATTTCCAACTGGACGAAAAATGTCCGGGCCAGGATTCGAACCTGGGATCGCTTGGCTGAAGCCGCCACGCTCTACCACTGAGCCAACCCGGTCGAATCTGGAGGGCATAATTCATCCAGTTAACCTTATTGATCAAAGCATCTGGTCTGATATTTTAATCAGCTCAACAGAAAAGATCGCAGGTAATGGAACTTCAGTAAACGCTGGATACGTGAATACACTGGATTATTTTTTAACACAATTATTTCAAATTGGTAAAGTAATCATACAAGTATACTTGTATGATTACTTTACTTATGATTACTTATTCTTACTTGTATGAGACTTGTATGTACTCAGTGGTAGAGCGTGGAGGCTTCAGCCAAGCGATCCCAGGTTCGAATCCTGGCCCGGACATTTTTCGTCCAGTTGGAAATTTACAACTTGTACATCTTATTTGGTTTTAAAGAGTTTTTTAGCTATAGTTATTTCTAAGGTATAAATATAATTGATTGTACAAATTTTTCATATTTTTGAAGCACAATATCTCAAAACTTTGTTCAAAAGAGTGAAAATTGGTATTTATTTTAACCAGCAGCTCAAAGCATGCAAATATAAGTTTAAAGATTAGGAGTGACATTTTGAAAATTTCTATTGGACGTTGAGGAGCAAGTGATTTTTTTCTTTCTTTGGAAAGGGATAATTGCTCTTTCTTCTAGGAAACACCCATGGTTTTACTAAAAAACAATATTGTACTTTTTTTTTGCATAAGAAACGAACATCAAAGATAATATGAAGAATAAAATAAATGTATAAATAAAAGTATTACCAGAGATCATGCTTTAAGTAAATTTTAAATCTGAAAATATTGATAATTTTAAATATGATTTAAACATTACTAAAAACAACCAAAATCCCACTATTTTTATTTCAGATCCAGTTATAATATACTATTATGTACAATTTAAAGTTAAAAAAATCGTCATAGAAACTGTGCCTTTGGTTGATAAAGATCTTTTAATAATTTCAAAATTTTTTGCAACTTTTTTTATTTCAAAGATTACACAATTTTTTAGACACATTTAAATTTTTTTTAACCTTACAACAATATTTTTTTCATAATCTACATACATAATTTATCTTGTCTAAATTATTTGAAGATGATTTATTCATTAGATATTGACATATGATTTTATAAATAAAATAATGAGTTTGAAAACTGAACAATCAAGAAAGAAAACTCATGGCAATTTTCTAAAATTTGATAATTTTTTTCTCAGAAACTATTTCACCAAGGAGCAAAAAAAATTACTGGTGATCATATCTTAATAGTAAGAACAAACATACGCAGTTTCATTAAAATCTGTGATGGTGGGTTACATATTGATATTTTACTGCCTGATTTGATGTGGAATGCCCCTAGGGCAATTGCCCTTTCCTAGATTTTCAAATTTAATTAACTAAATTTTCACTCTCAGATTTTGAAAATAACAAATAAAATTTATTCTCTTCATATAATTTAAAATAATTAAGATACTATAGTTTAATATACAATAAGAGAAAAAAAAACTAAGGACTTTTCATTAGGGGTTCTCCTATAGGTGCAGATTCCCAAAATCTGTAAGGAGCCAGTGGCTCCTAAACCCAAAAAATCCAGTTGCCACATTGTGAAACAAACACATAAAAACAATAGCATTTATATGACTATATAGGGTTTATTGTCTACTATTAAAGCTTAAAAGTAATAAACACAAAACTTAAATAAAGAATTTAATTTTTCTTTATTAAAAATGGGCAACGGGATTTTATGGAATCCTCCAACCATAATTGTATACAGTTTGCAGGTATAAATATTTGTAATGCCCCAAATAAACGATTCTCTAACTTTTTTGTTCTATAGATAAATCCCCCACAAAGTGGTTTTCATAGCTGAAAATAAATGCTGCTCAACATGGGCATTTGCATCAAAAAGTATGTCTATAAAAATCAAAGGAAAAAAGAATATGAAAAAATATGGAGAAGATTTATTTTCTTTTAAGTTTTAGATTTTAATAAAATAAATTGAACAATTTTTGTCATTCAGGGATAATTTTGATGGAGAAAGATCAACACTATGTCTCATTGCAACTTTTGTTAGCAGATGGATTTTTTAAAGGATTTATTAAGGATTTTTTTTAAAATCAACATGAAGACAATAAATTGCAATTTTCATGACCGATTCACTGATTTTCACGTTTTATTATCGCGACTCCTTGACGAAATTCGCATTTTTCTTTTTTTTTTTCCCCCGTGTTCGATCGACGAAACTCGTGATCTTTTTCGCTAATAATTGAAGAAATTAGTTATTTTTTTCTGCGACTGATTAATAAAAATTCACGATTTTTTCCATTACTGATTTACGAAATTCACATTTTCTTTTCTGCGATCAATTGGTAAATTTTTTTTTTTTTTTTTGCAACAGCTTGATGAGATTCGTGTTTTCGATCCACGAGCAATTGATGAAATTCGCGATTTTATTTCGTAATCGTTTGACCCCCCCCCCGTGACAGATTGATGAAATTCTCAGGTTTTTTTTACAATAGATTGATGAGATTTGCACTTTTTCTGCGATCGATTGATGAAATTTGCATTCTCCCCCTGAACTAATTCACGTCCCCCGTCCCCCCCCAACACACCGAAATCGATTGATGAAATTCGCGGTTTTATTTCGGGACCAAGTGACAAAATTTGAGGTTTTATTTTGTGAGTGATTGATGAAATTCGTGATAGTATTCGACGAGTGATCGACGAAATTTGAGGGATTGTTACAAAGTTGTCACTACCTAAGAAATTTCCCAATTTCTTTTTCATGATGAATTGATTTTGCAGAAATCTGCTAAAAATAAATAATAATGATTCCAGGAATTCCGATAATTCATGGAAAAATTGCATGCCGATATCTAGTGTCTACCTGTAAGAACATATCTGAATAATCCTAGAACTACAAATTTAATGAGAAAAGACTCAAAATTATTCTCTTCTGGGTATGAATTTTTATGCGTCGCCGGCTAATTCCGGTATTCGCTGCCGCTGATTTCTTTCACGGCGCATATTAACAGAGATTTTCCCCCCTGATTTCGCAGACGTCGCCTTTTTTTTTTTAAAGAAGAAAACGGGAAACTTGTAGATCTGCGGAAATGTGGTATCCATGCTTAATCATGTTTTTTAATTATGGACAACAGAAAAAAATTAAAAAGCGGTAAATATCGCAGAAAATCTGCGGAATTTATTTATAAAATAATTTAAAAAAGGGGGGCAGAAATCTGACAGTCAGTAGAAAAGGGGCATCCCTGTAAAACACATGGCGACTTAGACATGGAAAGTTAGTGGCCAAAGAAAAAAATCCAGTCGCCACATGGCGACCGTGAATATGCACCTATAGGTTCTCTTCCCCCCCCCCCCCCCCCCCCCCCCCCAATTGCCCTTTCCTAGATTTCCAAATTAATTTAACTAACTAAACTTTCAATCTCAGAAATTGAAGATTTTGAAAATAATAAATCAAATTTATTCTCTTCATATAATTTAAGATAATTAAGATACTATATTTTAATATACAAAAAGAGAAAAAAAAATAATGACTGTGCGTCTCCAACCCCCTTCCCCGGCCTCATGAACATCCCTATCAATTCTTCTTTTTAAAAAAGTCAACAGAACAAAGTTTTAAAAAGTGATGGAACTTTGGCAGAAAAGACATTACTACAGGCATGTCAGCTCCAAAATATTGCCCCTCTGTTTCTTTCTTTCTTCAGGTGCCCATGTGTACACTTATATTCTCTGAAAATTTTCATTATTATTTGTTGTTTACATTTTAAAACTATAGTAAAACATAACTAGATTTTTTTCTAAAAATTTTGAAATAATAAAAAATTAACTCAAAGTGGCTAGTTTAGATCATTTAAAAAGTAAACATAAAATTCTGAAAATAACCCTTTGACAACATCAAATATTGGCCAAAGTGGGGAGGGGCTTATAACAGGAATTTTCTTGAAAATTTCCTTAATACTATTCAAATATTTTCTTTTACGTACAAAAAGAACTCTGTGAAATGTGTCAGCATGTTTGCATTGTTTGGGTACAGGAAAAATAAACTATTAGGCCACAAGCAAACAGAAAAAATAATTAAAAGAAAAAGAAAGAATAGGAAACACCATTTTTTTTCCTTACAATTAAAAAGAAAAAAAAATTATATCTCTGTTATTAATTGACAGATATTGTTCAAATTTTCACCAACTTACAATAATAGTAAATTAGGCTGCATGACAAGTTAACCGAAAATTCAAGCACTCTGCAACATATGACACTAGCGCAACCACAAAGGAAAGGAAGATAAGTATCTGCGGTTTGTTTTTGTTTATTCAACTCTGAAGTGTGAATTCTGTAATCAAACATTATCAGAAGCAATCATCTGCTTTGAATGGATAATACTTAGTTTCCTTATGCCAAAACTACTATTTTTTTTTTTTTTTAAGGGTATGGCAGATTAGGAATTATGACAGGTGAGTCATAAAGAGCAACTTGACTTCTGTTTTCCAATGCCATGTGTTTTTCCACAAACATACAAAAAAAATAATAATAAAATAAAATAAAAAATAAAATAAAGAAAATATTTGGAGAGAAAAAAAAAAATAAAGGGCTTGCAGAAAATACAGGGAAAAGAGGCAGGGCGCAGCGTTCTTTAAAAAACTGAAAAACTTCAAACAGGACTAACTAGCAAACGCTGAACTCGATTACGTCATTACATTGAAAATATAGTTCTCTTTTATTTATAGTAAGAGATCCAGGTTGTGTAATGGAAACAGAGGGGCAGCTGGCAACAGAGCATTATAGTTTTGCCAGAGAAGAAAATGTTAATATTATTAAATAATAATGTTTAATGATTATTCTCAAAACCTAACAGTATATAAGCAAAATAAGCATAAAAACAAAAAAAAGTTTTATTAGATTATTTTTTTCAAACAAATTTATTTTTTAAGATAATGAAATAAATTCAAAATTCTTACCTGCAGCTCAATTAATGATGAGAATTTAGCTTCTGCTATCTCTTCTTTTCCCATCCAGTAGACAGTGCGTAATTGCATGTCATCTTTTTTATTCTTCTTTTCTATTACTTTTTCGGTGGAAATTTTAAAATCTTTCCGCTGCTTTAATATACGAATGGCACGCAAATGCTGGGCAGAAGAATCTTTCGCAGTTGGTTCTACATGACGTGTCAAGGCGCTCCGTTGAAAATTTTCACACCCAGTAGTGAATGCATTTTTTATCCCTGCTTCACGGCATGTATCACAAAACATTTTTGAATTTTCAAAGCGTAACCAATTAAATTCATTTTTCCATTTAACATTATAAGAACGCACTTTAAACATTGTTACTATATAAATAAAGTTTAACTTCTTATACTATAGATAAAACACTGGAAAGAGTAGAAATTAGAAATCAGGAGATCAGCGAATTGTGTTCTTTGACTGAACTAAACAAGTACAACCTCTGTCCTGGTCTTCAAAGATTTTGTTTCCTTGAAGATGACCTTTTTATACAATTCACATTCAGCAATCACATGTACTTTTCTATGAATTTTCTTCATATTTCTCTGGTTCCTAGCAATATCTCCAACACAATAAAAATTTCAAGGCATTTCACCGGGTCTGAGCCAACACCTGTATTGTTGACCTGTATATACGAAAATTGTATATACGACACTGTATTGTTAAGTAGATTTCGCACCAAAGGGGCCAACTTTTAAATTTTCAGGGGCGGCACGAGGACTTCTACTCTAGAGTCCTGGGTGGTACAGTGGATTATGGAGGTAGGTCACAGAAGACAATAAAAGAGATGAAAGAACAGACCTCCTGCTATTTCAAGTTTCATGGAAACCAACACCCATTCTGTAAATTTCCAAAGGTGTACTTATCGTTTTTCGCCCCCACCCCAGTTAGCACCTATAGTCGAAGACATAATCTCTGTGTCAATTTTGATGAAGAAACCCATGCCCTGCTATCTATTCATAATTCTGTGATTTGGTTTTATAACAATATCTGAAGCAAAACAAGCTCAAAGCATAGTCTATCACAAGTCCACAGCCAAGGATTGGGTTGTGAACCCTCAAAGAAAGGGTATCAAAAGGCATTGATTGATAGGACCAAAACTGGGGATCCCTTTGTCATGGGACTTTGTGGAAAGATGAAACATCAGGGGGATATAATAATCACTTCCACTGGAACTATCTATTGTCATTGCTTTATTGGTAAATCAAAACTGAATAAACAATGAGAGGAAAACTGTTTTTGAAGGTGCATTTCACAGAAGTTCCTGGAAGATTAACTAAAACTTTTATGTTTTCCCGGATAAATATTCCGCGTCCTAACATTACTAAAAGACGTGGTTTTTTTTTTGTTTTTTCTTGATTTTGATTTTTTTGAGAATTTACGTGTGATAAAAATTACGTGTCCTTTGGGACGCGTCAGAACTATTTTTTTGCGTCCCATTTTCAATATTTCGTGTATTTTAAATCGCTATAGCACGTACATGGCATCACTGTGGGCAACTGATATAAAAAAAGCCAGTGGAACATATTGAAAATTCAGAAAGATATCTGTGATATAGTAAACTGAATTTCAATTGCTTTCTAAAAGTAGATGGACGATAAGGGATTTTCGAAAAATCGTCATTTTTTCAATTGATGCTTTACTTTTTCTTACAAAAATCATCAAAATCAAAGCATCCATTCTAAAGCTAAGAGTGTACATACAGTGAGCAAAAAAAAGATTTGCACACATGCATTTTTTTTTTTTGCATAAGTAACCCTAGAAAGCAAATATGGCAAAATCGTTTTAACTATTATTTTATTTAAATAATAAACAAACACAAATAACCAACCTTTTTTCTTAAAAAATAATAATATTCATTTAAAAAAAATAAAACAGCATTTTCTCATGCCAAAAGAGTACTTGCACACGAAACATTCACAGTTTAAAAAGCAATTAAACGTGAACATTATGCAAATTTTTAACACATCAGTCCCACACTTTGAAGGTCACATACTATAATAACTGGGATTGGGATTCTGATAGTTTCTCTTGCCATGGCATCAAAAACATGTGAGTTTTCTGTAGTTATCAGTGAAAAGATTATAACTCTTCACGATTCTGGATTAAGTTATTGAGAAATAGGTAAACAGTTGCAGAAAATGTGTGAGCTTTCAGTAGTTATCCGCGAGAAGATAACTCTTCACAATTCTGGATTAAGTTACTGAGAAATAGATCTTTATTCAGAGTGCAGCTGTCAGTACTACTTATACTGTGTCAATGGCCGAAATTCAGCCACTTTCAATAGTATCATCATATTTTCTACAAGCAAAATTAATACGATGCAAATATCACAAAAATATTTTCATTGTTGTTAAAGTTTTGAACAAAAATTCAGTCTCAGCTTATGGTGACACACTCTGTGTTTTTGATTGAATGTATTGTATTGTATTTTTGATGGAATAAGTGGATTGAGATAATGTTTCTTGTTCAAAAAATGTTTACCGACCACATTATCTACACAGAAAGTTTGTTCCAAAATATATGAACACCTTATATGTTTACAACCTCTGAATATGATCGCCCATTCCAGACACCTGCTCTCTGATTCATTTAAAAACTTCCTTGTCAAATCAAAAGGAGCAGGAAAGTTATTCTTGCTGATTTGCCAGCATTTTAATATATTGTATTGTTTTTACTTTAGTCCCTTCCTGACAAATAAACACACTATATCACTTAAAATTTTCTTCTAATTCATTCAAAATTTTTCTTTGATTTAAAGATTTGTTTTATAATATAAGAACATTTTATAAATTCATTTTAATTCACAGAAGAAGCTACGAAGTTTAAAGCTTCATTAATTAAAAAAATTTTTAGACTATCCTCTTTTTAAGTTATAACTCAAAACACAATTTTTTTGTTTTTAAATAAAGGTTTCTTGTAAAAAAGTCTAGTTCATAAAATGGTAGTACCTGTGTTAAATATTATGTAAAATCAGGGTTGGGTTTTTGACATGACAGTGATAAAAACCGTGTTTTTACTGGTTTATTCCGTCAAAAACCTATCATTTTCGATTGTCTTCCAATTTATGGTGTAAGTGTAGCATACAATAAATACATTTCTAGATTGATTTTACCTTGTTGATCTTGTTTTTATTATTTACAATTACATTTGTTAAATTTATTTAAAAGAAGATCATTTCCTTATATGATAAAGATTTAAAAATACAAGAGTAAAAGAAAAGAACAATATTTGTCATAATCTTCACTAATATAGATTCTACTAACTGAAATTAACATTAATATTAAATGATAATAAAAGGTTATTATAATTATTAAATAACATTCAATATAGATTTTTAATAAAGTACGTTAAAATTATTTTAGAGATGCAAAAATACTGTTACATTGTATGACAATAGATGTTAAGCATAGACTGGCAGTGAATAAATTTGAATATTCTTAGATATAATATTTTAAGTTGCATATGTTATGTATTTCATAAATGCAATTATGGTGATTTTCATTTGCACTTCAATAAGTAGAATCTTAAAGTTTTGTTTTCAACAATGTAAAAAATTCTACCGAAATTATACACATTGTTTAATCTAATACTTCTAGGTTACAGGATTTCTTCAGAAACTCTAATTTTTTTAGACTATGCCAAATAGCTTAAGATTATTGTAGAGATCTTCTAACAGAGATGTACATGTATTATTCTAATGCAATTCTTTTTTGTTTTTCTTGGATGGATAAATATACTTTAGAGTCTTTTTGATACTGAATATTTCATGTAAAACAACTTAATATTAAAAATAGAATGAAAAAAAAATGTAAAAACAAACTACTAAAAAATGGGTTTTTGACAGTTTTTGACAAGGAGGTTTTTGACATGACGGTAAAAACCATGGTAAAAACCGTCATGCGTCAAAAACTTGCCAACCCTGTGTAAAATTCTTTTATAATTTAACCTTTAATACTTTTAAACTCTGAAATATAAAAATATTCGGCCAGCTGAATAGTTACTATTCGGTTGACCGAATATTCGGTATTCGGTTTACTTGTGGGCCGAATATTCGGTATTCGGTTTACTTGTGGGCCGAATATTCGGTATTATCACTATTCAGTGCATTCCTAACAAAAATCAGTCTATCTTTCTCTACTTCAGTAAAAACATATACAAAGCAGGAGACAAAGAATATTAGGATGCGAGATCAAAGACGAGTTCCAGTTTTGCTAATTTAGCGAGATCTTGTTCAAACAGCTACCACTATTTTTGATTAGTAATATTTGCCTTATTTAATCTGTCATTTGATTCCCTGAATGTATTACTATTTGGAAATGGTGGTAGATATCTGAATAAAAAAATCTCATTAAATTGGCAAAGCTGCAGAAGTGAGAAAAAATTCGTATCTCGATCTATAAATTTGCATATTAAGCAAGATTTTTTGCCTCAAGAGACAAACTTTATTGTGTATTAAGCGGAATCGCATATTAAGCATGATACTTTTGCATTAGTCTTATGGCCAATGTTCAAGAAACCGGAACAATCTGTGTATTAAGTGGGATCGCTTATTAACTGTGAGTGTCTTAACCGAACTGACTGTATTAATATATTACGAGGTAATATATTTAATAGTGCTCTGAAATTGGGAATTGCCGATTCATATTATTTTCAACAAGATAATGATTCCAAATTACGAGGTTATGGTTGCTGTATAATGTAAAAAATTTATTGCAAATGCCACCATGATCACCAGACTTCAACCTTATTGAAAATTTGTGGCATATTTTGGTAATGTTCGTACGGAAAAGGAAAATTTCTAACTAAGTTGATCTTAAGCAAGCTCTTAAGGAAGAATGACTGAAAGTCCTCAGCAAAACGTGTCACAAATTGATTGAATCAATGCCCAGACGATTACAATTGAAGCAAAGAGCATATATACTAAATACTAGTACTGTTTTTTACTTTAAAATACTTACTATATTTTTATTCTCACTGCTAGTGTGCTATTTGCCATCACAAATGTTACTTTTTTATATTTTCATATTTTTTAATATAAATATCAAGCCAAATATTAAATATGTTTGTTTTGTAAAAACATTTTTTTTTATTTCATTCATAGTTCATCTTGTGTTTATTTATGTGTGATACAACAAATTCACATGGTGTCAAAATACCATTTCTTTTGCTCACTGTACATTAAATACTAACTCCTTTGCTGGAAGTCAAATACAGTAGAGTCTCGATAATTCGAGGTGAACGGGACCGGGCTTACCTCGAACTATCGAAAACTCGAATTATCGAAATCATAAAATTTAATTAATAAATAAATGAAGATAAAGCAATTTTTAAATTTCAGTGTATATTTAAATGAAAAATGTACTTACAAATTATTACATTACTGCATATAGCAACAGGTTAATTATATCTTAAAATAATTATCAATTGTTTTTTTTTTGACACATTGTCTCGTTTCCGTGCAGCAATATCACGCCATCGTCAAAGCAGCATATTGTCGGCTGGAGTCGACTCAGTCTATTGCTCTACGTATAGCATGGCGGATTCTAGCGCAGCAGACAGCCCCTTGCTGTGACTCATTAGTGGTGTGGAATCTGTCTGATTCTGGCAGAATCCGTAAATTCTAGTTGTTCGTGACTATTTATCCATTCCTCTATAACTTCTGGCACAAAATCGTTAAAAAAAAAAAAATTAATATTTCTTGAGTCATCCAAGCACTTTTTGGTTCATATAAGTAACCGACAGTGAAGATATCGAGACATGCTTAAATGCTCTTTTTTGGCTTTGCAGCTTTTCTGATAACAACAAGTTTAATCTTGTGATTTCCTAAAGCATTTGATGCAGCAAGAAGTGTTAACCTATCTTTTCTTTTATGTGAGACCCGGAGTACTTTCCTCTTAGCTTGACGCGATTGTTTTAGATGGTAGCATTTTGAAATTAAGGCCAGCTTCATTGAAATTATAAAGCTGGCCGTTCGTAAGGTTTTCATTTGTCATGGCTTCCTGCAATTTCTTGCAAAATTGCACGGCGACGACCTCAGAATCTTCAGATAGCTTCTCTCGACAGATGTCTAGTTGCCAGATACGATATATTTTTTCAACTTTTCAAACCAGCCTACACTAGCAGTGAAGTTTTCATCACTTTCTTCAAATTCTTTTCGAAACAGCAAAGCTTTTTCTTGAAGAATCGGACCTGAAAGAGGGCATACTTTTATACTTTGCTGTGTAATCCACATACAAAGTGGCTCACCAGTTTTTTCATACTCAGACTTTAAGGATTTTCTGTCCAAGGATAAATCAGAGCAGTTGTTAGTAGAAAAAGCTTCTAGTTTACTTCTGTTGTGATACGTTCGCAGTCGACATAAAGAGTGAGTGGGACGGAAGCTCGTTGAACAACTATTCTCTGATTCTCTCCAATTTCACCCGGCGGGATCCCCTGCACTTATAGGAAGAATACACCCGTTTTTTAAGAGAGTGGCTTCGGGGTGCGCAGTTGACATATGACCCGTCGAACAACAATAAAAACCAGATACTTGAATTTTGTGGTGCGAAATAATTCTTTCATGTGTTGCGTATATGTTCGTCATTATTTGGAAGCTAAACTGATTTTTTTCACTAACTCGGATTTACGGGAAACTCGAACAATCGAGACTCGAATTATCGAGACTCTACTGTAATAAAAAATGACAAATTGTGGAAAATGCCTTATCACTAAGCAACTTTTAGAAAGTAACTGAAATTCAGCTCATTACATCGATGTCATATTTCTGAATTTTCACAACATTCAACTGCCTTTTTATAGCCGTTTTTCTATTCTATATAAATGATGACTACATAATTATGAAAAAGAATTTTTGTTATTGTTTGTGCATACACGGTTAAAACTTTTTTTTATAAAAAAGCTCATATTTAATCAAATATTTAATATATTTCTTTCCTAATTAGAATATGTTGTTTCTACTATACTTTGTCAAGTTAATGAAAATGGCATGAAATTTGGTTGAAACCCCCTGCATGCTATAAACAAAAAACATGCAGAATTTCTTGAATTTTTTAAATAAACCTTTATATATCCATGAATATATGTGCGATTCTTACACAAATATACACAAATGTTTTACAAAATCGACACAGTCGTGTGCTACAACTACAGTCCTTTCAATTACTTAATTTTACCAGGGTTGTAAAAAACCCGGGATTTAAAAAAAAAAAATACAGCCCCGGCAGGTAGCTAGGTGGGTACCCGGGCAGCTACCCACTACAATCCTTATAGTTGTAAAAAACCTGGATTTTTTTTAAAAACCCAGCCCGGGTGGGTACCCGGGCAGCTACCCGCTACAACCCTGAATTTTACAGGGTCATCCCAAAACATTTTTTATTCAATTTGTTGTTAAAGTCCCCTAATTGCCTTTGTGATTAAACTTCTGCTGAAAAATATGATGTCAAACATGTTCTTTACATCCTGAAGTTCCAGAAGAATTCATCAAGTATTTCTCTATCTAGATATTTGTCTAAAATCGAAAAAAATCCAGTGACTTTTGGCCACAGAGTGCAATATATCACATAATTACTTTAATTTATGATTCTTTTAATATCTGATAAATATTCGCTCTGCCCATAAGATTTAAATGGCCACTAGTGAGTGATAAGTAGATTGGTAATTAATGATTTTATCTCTTCATGAACAATTTTTATAGTGAAAGAAAATTAATTTAATATTTTGCATGATTGCATTTTATTTATGAATATTAACAGCAATTCAGAAAACAAGAAAAGCAGCCTAATAAATATCAAAATCTGTTCAGGCAAGAAAAAATAATAACAATTGTATCAAACTAAAGCAAGAAAACAGATCTCCTTTAAGTTTCGTTCAACAAATTTCATATGTGGGATGACTATGTAATAGGGTTGGCATTTACTTATGTTACTTACGTTTACCACATAAAACCCTAAAAATTAGTGAAGAATGACTCTCGGATTTTATAACTGCAAGTCAAAAATTGACTTGCAAATCGAATCTAGCCCCCCCACTTAAAAAAATTTAAATACTCTTTTTCAAATATCTCAGATATCGTTTCCACTCTAAAACCCTATTCCTGTTATCATTTCCTATTTACCAGCAATAAAAACACTTCAAAAATGATGAATTGTTTTAGTTCCTGAGTTAAAAGAGAAAAAGTATTACAAAAATCTACTAGCCACCTATATTTACAAAGAATCGACTTATTTTTTACAATCTCCATATTTTCTAAAATTAACCTTTCCATGCCTCCTTCAATGGCTTATTAGAAAAACTTATCAGTGTTGATATCACCATTTTCCCATATCTAAAACTGTAAGAGTTTAAGGAAATGAAAAATCAACAAAAGTAATTATAATTTTATAGCACCCATTAATATGTGTGCAACATGTCAGCGTTCTAACAAATATTAAAAAAAATTATTGGCTTGTAAAAAACCGGCTCATGATTTTTCAAAGTTGACTGACATTTTCTTACTGATTGAGACACAGTTTTATCATTAGTGAGTCAGACTGGCTTGTAAAGTTTTAAGTACCTCTCTGTAACTTTAAAATTTTTATTACTTAATAACAACTAAATGACAGATAATACTGCATAAGAAGTCATTTTTGCTTCAGAATCAACATGGAAAGAAAACTACAGACAATAATATTTTAAACAATCTAACATACTCTTTGCATAAATCACTACAAATCTGAGCAGTCAGGCACCGGTCAGCTGATGTCAGCTCTTTAAAAACTTTGATTGCATGTTCAGACCAATTTGAGTTTTCAGCCAATGGTGAATCTTGAATTGGTCTTACACCAGCCAGAGAGCATTTTATTGCAAAACAAGGATGATTAGAAAACTCTTGAGTAAGAGGCCTTAAGTCGCAGCATTTGATTTTAGCAGTATTTCCATAATCCACATACTGTCCTAATATTTCATTGCTTTCATTATCCTGAAAAAACAATAGAGAGATATAAACATACAGCAAAATAAAAGTGCAGACATATTTATTTAAAACAATTACGGGAAAAAAGATGCCAATGTAACAACAAAAAAAAAAAAACTTCAAGTAAAAATCGCCATTAGATTAAATTAACTTTAAACAACAAATTTCATAAAAATAAAATTAATCTGATCATAAGGAAGTTGAAAAAGAGAAAATGATTCATAGTCCCCCATCTCACTGGTGGACACTTGGCTTTGTATCAGTGGTTCTGAAACAAACGAACACAGCGTTATAATTTTAAAGTTTAATGTAAAAAACTGGCAAACCATTCATTTTCACATAAAAATTTTACTACAGTATTTACTCACATATAATGTACACTTTTTTCCAAAATTT
Source organism: Maratus michaelseni (assembly GCA_963931845.1). Classification (NCBI taxonomy): domain Eukaryota; kingdom Metazoa; phylum Arthropoda; class Arachnida; order Araneae; family Salticidae; genus Maratus; species Maratus michaelseni. The sequence goes on along the minus strand of OZ007587.1, from coordinate 260,629,336 downwards.
TAGAGGAAAAAAGTGGGATGCACACTCACAGTATACACTGAATATTTCCCACAGCTATATGAATCAACAAGTAGATATTGTGATAAAATTCTACAAATATGGAAGTAGTAACTAGTAAATAAAATAAGTGAACTTTTATGTGCCACAGTTTATTTTTTGAGACAAATATAAGGTATCGATAATTTTAAAACAGAGTTTTCAGTGAGAGATAAAGAACAGATAATACAAATTTTTAACTTTATGATATTTTAATAAGGTGGTGAAATATATGAGAGTAAATACAGTAATTTATATCCAAGAAAAAAAAAAAAGTCATAATTTCTACAGATTTCTTTTTTAAATTCCCAGATTTTCTGGTGCTGTTTAAATAGCAAAGTGTACATTATACATAAGGCAAGATATAATTTTATTATTTTTTGTTGTTGCTTATTACTATCAAAACAGCAATTCAATCTACCAATATCATTCCTATCAAAGTGTACAGTATACATGAATAAATATGATAAAAATAATTTAAGTAAAATTTTAGAAACAAGAAAAAAAGGCAAAAGATTTCCTTAGAAGACACTTTTTTTTAAGATATAGGAATAATAAAAACAAATGTAATGATTCACCAGATAAACACATGTCTCATGTAATTTCTTCCATATTTGAAGTCAACAGCTGATTACTATCTTTCCCACTATGCCCACCAGTTCAAAAAACACCATTTTGAGAAATCCCATTCAGAAATTTTGGAAGAGGCATTGATGCTTGGCCATCGTCGGCAGACAAAGCAATCAAAAGCCAGTAAAAATGTGAATTATTTTAATTGAGTGCTGAGCAAGATGTCATTGGAAACAGAAAGAAACTTACAATTTTTTAGGCTAAAAAATGATTTTTTAAAGGTTTTAAATCAGCATCTTCTCTTAGCTACTTCACTCAGTCTAAAACACCCACCCCCTAATGTTAATCCTATGGCGGAAATAATTTATGACATCTCGTTTGTATTTCAATATTTTTAAATGATTTTTTTTTTGCATTGGATAGCTGAGGTCAATCTCTATGCACGCTCCTTTGTACTTTTTCGATTTTGATTACAATTTTTTTTTTTTTTTAAAGTGAAAGTATCCTCAATAAAAGAAACTGCAACAAAAATTGAAAAAGTACAAAGAAGTGTGCATAGAGATTGACCTCAGCTATCCAATGCAAAAAAAAAAAAAAAAAAAAAAAAAAAAAAAAAAAAATCATTTTAAAATATTGAAATGTGAATGAGATATCGTAAATTATTTCCCCCATAGGATTAACATTAGCAAGCGGGTGTTTTTGCCTGAGTGAAGTAGCCTCTTAAGGAAGTAGTTTACTCAAATTATATACTGTCTCAATGACAAAGTTGTCCAAAAAAAAACCAACAAACATATTATAATTCTTTGATATGCAATAAATTCATTATTGTAATGAACCAAAAACTTGAAGTTGTGCATCTTCTGAAAGAAAACTGGTCATTGAAAGTAAAAATTGATAATCACCATATGCAATAGAATGAATAATTATTAAAAGTGGGCATTAAAAATTTCCCCATAAGTAGCCATTTTTCTTTCTCCTAAATGTAATTTGAGACCATAGTAAGCAAAAAATATGTCTTAATGTTGCAACTACATGCATTAAGTACAAGTACTGAAGTTGCAATCATCATAAATATCTAGTATTTGAATGCTAGTTGAATTTTGTAAAGTTACTAATTTAGTCCTATATATATATACAGTAAAACCTCCATAACGGACACTCCCGAATAGCGGACACCTCTATTTAACGGACAGTTTTCCAATCCCCACTCCCAAAACCTTTATTTTTGTATGTTTTATCTCTAAATAACGGACATTCCGAATAGCAGACAGCAATTTTGGCGATAAAGGATTAAATATTATTTTTAACGAGAAAGAAAATGGGAAAAAAAGTGAAAAGCCTCTAAATTTATCAGAGCAATGCGTCACAAATTTTGTGATCACAGATAAATGTAGGGGGTGGGCTGTGGAAAATCCCTCCCCTCCCACGTCCGAGAAAAAAAAAGTCCCTTCTTGAAAGATTTAGGATTTTCTGCAGATTAATGTCTAGAAGTACAAATTTCTTGATCTCCAGAATTCCATAATACATACATCATTTTCTATTTCATTTTAAATGCGCGCAAGATAAAATTGCCATGAAACTTCAGGATAGATAATATGCTGATTAGTATTTTTGTTTCATTTCACCCAAGCTGAAACATTTTTTCAGATAATGTTATACAGTGCAAGAAACAAAGAAAAAACAAAAAAGGAATATCCTTTTATTTTAGTAGGGCTCGTTTATTTCAAAATAACATAAATTTCAAAAAGTAATTAACTGGATTGCATCATTGCGTAACATAGAAGAGAGAAATAAGAGACGTCACATGGCGTCATATAATCTGAGCAAAGGAACCGAAAACCTAACATACGATTTTATTTATTTATTTTGCTCTTTTATAAAACAAAGAAAACCAGAGGGCCCGTGCGAGGATTTCGCACTGAAATCTAATATTTTTTAGGTACTTCTCTATTATGCTGTCGACCACTTTTCATAACAAAAAACTATCGCCAAATTGTAAGATTAAACGCCAAAAATGCAGTCCCATTTACTTGATGTCAGAAGCATTATACGTGTTTGTTAAATCATCAAGTGGCTTTTAATTCGACATTTGCGTGTATTTTTCATTATGTTTTACTGGTTTATTAGTTATTTCATTAATTAAAATAACAATTGTGTCCTTAAATTCTTATATTTTATTTATTTATTTTGATATTCCAATGGCAACGTTCTCCCGTTTATTTGGCGATAGTTTTTTGTTATGAAAAGTGGTCGACGGGATAAAAGAGAAGTACCATTTTTTATCAATATGTAATAGTTATTAGATGCAGGTTTAAACTTCTAAAGAAAAAGCAAGGATAAAAATATCTGTAAACAACATTTAGTTGTCAGTCAATCCAGAATATCATCTAATTTATTCCATCAAAGTTAGAGTAAAAACTAATCCAAGATTGCTACAGGCACGCGCGAGAAAAAAAAAAAATTAACAATCGTATCTTAACTGCATTCAGGGTGACGTCATCCGCTTCGGGAAAAACATGGGACATAGAAATATAAATCTAAACATTTCAATTTAAATTTCGCTTTTTAATCATAAATATAAAATAAACCCGTGCAGTGTTTTTTATAATAATTGCTGAGCATCATATAATGTGGTATTTTATTTTTTTGGCAACAATGTTTTGAGGAAAACCTTTCATTTCATTTAGGAAAACAATGCCGATTTAATTTTTAATTATCAGCAATTTTTAATCGAAAACATGTTTTAACGAAATGTTAAGTGTGCTATGTCAGAAGCATTTTCAAAATCCTTTCATATGCTATCTCATTCGTCGTTCTGCATTTTGTATTTTCAGAAAAAAAGGGATGTTGACAGAAGAAATAATATATATGATAGTTACTCTATTTTTTTTTTAATTGGGAAATTGGGTACTTATTTTTTGGGTGCGAGAATTAAAGGTGCCAAGAATGCGACAAGAGCAGGGAAAAAAAACTATTTCGCAATTTTGATTACTGTTTGATTCTTGCTTGTGATTAATGTTTTGAGAATGGCCTCAAAAAGAAAACTATTAACTTTAAAAGAAAAATTTGAAATTGCAAGTGTATCTGAGAAAGAAAAATTGAGCTTACGAATACTTGCTGAACATTTTAAAATAGGTAAAACACAGGTGGGAGAGATTTTACAAAATAAAGAAGAAATAAGAAATTTGTGGATTACTAACTCTAACGAGACCACCAAAAATGTGAAATTGAGGAAGACTAATTCCATTGAAATTGATTCTATAATTCAGAATTGGTTTACTTCACTTCGTTCAAAAAACATTCCTATCAGTGGGCCTTTGATTCAGGAAAAGGTTTTAGAAGTCTCTAAAGAACTCGGTTTACACGATTTTAAGGCTTCCAGTGGATGGCTGGTAAAGTTCCAATCTCGGCACAAGATCTCTTTCAAAGCAATATGTGGAGAATCAAAATCTGTAGATCTTATAGAAGTGGAGGATTGGCATGAACGACTAGAATCAATTTGTGAAGGTTATGAGGAGAGAAACATTTTTAATGCTGCTGAAAGTGGACTCTTTTTCAGAATTTTCCCGAATAAGACTGTTTTAAAAAGGATGACTGTATCGTCGAAAAAATGTCAAAAGAACAACTCACTATTTTGTTATGTTGCAATCAATGTATTAGCAGAATTTGAAATCCCTCTTATCATTGGAAAATCTCTGAAACCCAGGTGTTTCCCAAAGAACATTCAATTTAATAAATTTGGTATTGTGTGAAGAGCGAATAAGAAAGCGGTTATGACCAGTCCTTTAATGATTGAATGCTTAACTTCCTTTGATAATGGGATGAAAAAGCAACAAAGAAAAGCAACTACATATAAAAAACAACAAGATTCAAAAGAAAAAAATGTTACTTTTCCATTATACCAACAACATGCCAAAATGTGTGCTAATGTACCATATATTTCAACCCTGACCATACAAAGGATTTTTATTGCAAACCATGCCAAACATTACGATTTGTTATTTATTGAATATGAATATATTATATTTGTTATTATTTTATCGTAACCTTGCAAAAGACTTTAAATAACAATTTTGTTATTTTTGAAATTGAAAATATTTATTATTAAGTTATAACTTTTATTTATTACTGGTGTGATAGATTCAATGCTGTGATAGATTTCACTATTTGGCATTTATTGTAATAAGGTTAACCTGGAATAAAATTGTTTCAGGACTTTTGAATTATACATTAAAAAAAAAGCTTTTGTTAAAAAACGAGTTTATTCAAAAAATGAAATGCTTACTGCAATGCTAAGAAACATTTTATGCCTCAAGTTTAAATTGACTTTTATTTTATAATTTTTTGCATAATATTTATTTGTTCTTTTTTTTTTTTTAGTATATATTTGCATTAATTTAATAAAATAGTTTGTGAAAGTTTGTAAATTTCTAATGTTATATTTTTAAATGCTTTCTTTCATACCAACCTTTTTTTTTTTTTTTTTCAAATATTTCATTTCATGTGAATTTTATTTTGCGGCAACTATTACAATTGGCAACAATGGTGTTGGTATAACGGAAAAGTATCGAAAAAACTTACCTCTAGGTCAATTTTCAATATTTTAACTCGATACCAATAATTATCTGCACCATAACGTCCTGCACAGTGCATGTTTTCAGTAAGGTTACTTATTTTTACATGTGGTAGATTCTTTTCACTTTCAAAGGTGTGAGTCATTTGTTCACGGAGATCATCCAAAGTCACTGAGTTCTCCATAGCCATATTTACATAAAATTCATGAGGATTAACTATATGTGAGATCATAACTATCACCATATCTTTTTCAACAAATAACAAAGTTGGAGAAGGGATTTTGAGATGTAAACAAAATCTATCACTGTTACATTGGAGGCAATATTGAGAAGATAGTTTATGGATAGCTTTTATTTCTTTATGTGAGTTCTGAATTTCATCTAAGGCATTATAGCTTTCAAATGAAATGAGATTCTGCATTTGAATATCATGATCAAGCTTATTTAAGTTTTTATCAAAAAGTATAGGAGCATTTTTAATAGGAACAGGTGATACACATTCTCTGGAAATTTTAGAAATAATTTCATTCCTCTTGTTACAAATTTGACTAGATTTATAAGCAGATGTAACACTAACTCCAGAGTCACTACTTATGGCATTTATATCATATGAGTTCGATACTTCTAAGGATGAATCTGTCTTATTGTATTCAGGTTTTGAGAGCTGAGATGCACACTGAGGATTTTGATTGATTGAATCTGTATTAGAATGAGATTCCTAGGAAACAATAAGAAATACATTAAGTTACTGTTTTAAATACAGTTTTGTATTAAATTAAATATGCATAATAATACAGCACAAAACAATAATAAAATAGTTTATTAAGTGTAGTTATGTAGCCAAACACGAGGGTACATAAGATAGTGAAACACAAAAGTTTATCTTTTTCACATATGTTGGATGTGGCTTCCCTCCGTTACTCTGCGAATGTCGTATCAATAAATTAGTTCTTGCCATAACGCTTGTGAGCATGTTCATGTCAATCAAAACATGACCCCATACACTGAAATCTAGGAATGAACGGTTAGTAATTGCGATAATTAGGTATTAACACCTCCACGGCCAATCCAAACTGAGATTTCAAGCATATCAAGAAAAGTATAAGATTTCCATAGCAGTTTTTTCAGCAAAGAAGAATAGGCCAAGAACTTAGGATAAAATACTGCTAATCTCCCTTCTGTACTTTACAATTAATATTTTACAAATTATTCAGTTACAAAATTACCCAACTAATTTGTGTCCATTCTGTATACAGGTTTTCACAATAGACAGAACTGTTATATAAACTACATAACCCTAGTAACATAATTAAAATCTACTACTTAATGCACTTGTTTACATTTTATGTAACTATATTAAATTGAACAGCATAGAAATCTGAAATAAAAAGTCATTTTTATGAAATAAAAATAGAGACTGGGCCTAAATTGTTTTTTCGATTCTGAAATAAAGTGAAATTATTTTTCTATTCCAGAACTGAATTGTAGAAGCATTTATATCCTTCAAAATTTAAAATTTATAACATTTCAATTATTTAAAAGATAAAAATATAAGTCATTGATATCATTTATTAGTGGTCTTAACTTATAGTGCAATCAAATTTATAATAATTATTATAATAAAGCATGTCAAAAGTTAAATCAGAAATTATGTATATTGCAAGGTATGACACAGGACTGGAATTTTAGGAGAGATTAGATACCTTAGGTTCAAATTTTAGGTGGGATTTTTTCAATTTTGGTGAAGGAAATTTTTTTATAATTCAGGAACTTAATTTTTTAAATATTTAATTTGCATTATTACAGTTATATTTAGAGTAATCACAACAATGTTTTAAATCACATAAAATATAATGCTTAATATAATCTTTCATTTTTATCCCTAAACCTTTTTACAACTCTTTTGCAATCACTAGAAACAACAGTAACTTTAGAATCCACATTGAACATTAAATGAGATAAATTGATTTCACTCAGTCTATATATTGTTTTTCTATGGTTCTGTGAGCTAAAACTCATTCAACTGTTGTTAAATTTATTTGCACAACAAGGGATATTTTTAATATAAGGGCAGTCAGTCACTGGTCTCCTTTTATTTCTGACATTCAATTCCAAAATTTTTTGAATGCATGCTTTAAAAATCATTTATTTATCTTTTTGTAGAAAATTGCAATTATAGGGCTAGTGTAAGGCCTTAAAAATGACACTACAGAAGAGCATTCATATCTATAAGCTTAGATCAGGGTCGACGAACCTTTTTGCATCTGCGTGCCACATTTTTTTCAGAAAAGGTCTTAAATGACCGTGACGTGCCAATTACTCATAAAAACAAATTTAGTGGATCGAAAAATAACAAAATAAAATTACCTGAAATTTATTTATTACGATTAAAAAAATATACGTAACATGTGGGTATACATTGTAATAAATATAGAACCAATTCATTTTAGAAATTAATAAAAGATTTAATGTGATTTCTGTTGTTGCATATAGGATGGAAAATAATTAATATCAGATTCATACTAAGTTAATTTTAATAGAATATAAACTGAACTATAGTTACTCATAAACGTCCCCTAATAAATTACCTCAGGGGTTTTTTTTTTGTATTAATCAATTGGGAAAATAATGAGAGGCATAGAGAGACGGAAAAATTGTTAAAATAGCAAATGTCAGCTTCTTCAAATAGTTCTTGCAAGTGAATTCCAGTTGCCATAATTTATCATCGGCATTTTAAATTAAAATACCTTTCCTTTTCAATAGTTTCCAAATATCGTCTTTGTTTCATAACCTTTTTAACCCATACTGAACTAGATTGGAATTTAATAAGCCGGAATTAAAATTCTCCAATTTTCAATAAATCTAATACAGACAAAATAAGATCATCTACTTTACATACATGTATTTTGTCTAATCTCACCCTCAAACAACTCTGTGCAAAAATTATTCTTTCGCGTGCCATAGGTTCGCCATCCCTGGCTTTGATGTTACTCTGTTTAATCATATTCCCATTAGAAGAAACATTGTGACATGACAGCAGGTGCTGCAAATTATTTTAGATCTTTCAGATCAATTTAACAGCTACAAAGATGAGCTTTAAAAAAATTGCTAAAATATTTTAAGCTTCTAGATTTGTTATATTTATTGTATCTTTTTATAATATTTTCTTTGTAAATGCAAACATTGCTTATTATTTTATGCATTACTATTATTTCTCATGAGAGTGGGCTTGGTTCAGCCCTTTTGGGATGCAGATAAATTTTGGTTTGCTGCAGATTGACACACAGAGAAAATTCTGTTACTGGGATTATACTTAAAAGACAAATAAAACATGTGTAGGTTAAACACATTTAAGTTTGTAAGTAAAATGTGCAACTTAAAATTGAAAAGAGAAAGAAACAAATTAAGGAGATATTTTTTTTCAAGATCGGATGTCTTAAGACATTAGACAAAATATGAGATGTAATATTCCCAACTGGGCGAAAAAGTCCGGGCCAGGATTCGAACCCTGGATTCCTTGGCTGAAACAGCCAATGCTCTACCAAGTGAACAATCCTGGACGAATATGGCTGAACTAATTCACCCAGTTAACATGATCATAGCATCTGGTCTGATATCTGAATCAGCACAACAGAATACATCACAGGTAATGGGACCTCCAGTAAATGCTGAAAACATGATTACACTAGATTAATTTTTGACACAATAATTCAAATTGGTAAAGAAATCATATGAGATGTAATCTTCCCAACTGGGCGAAAAAGTCCAGGCCAAAATTCGAACCAGAGATCCCTTGGCTGAAGCAGCCAATGCTCTACCAACTGATCAATCCTGGATGAATATGGCTGAACTTAATTCACCCAGTTAACCTTAATGATCATAGCATCTGGTGTTCCAGCGTTTACTGGAGATCCCATTACCTGTGATTTATTCTGCTGTGCTGATTCAGATATCAGACCAGATGCTATGATCATTAAGGTTAATTGGTGGAATTAGTTCAGCCATAGTCATCCGGGATTGCTTAGTTGATAGTGCATTGGCAGCTTCAGCCAAGGGATCTCGGGTTCGAATCCTAGCCCAAACTTTTTCATTCAGTTGGGAAGATTACATCTCATATGATTTCTTTACCAATTTGAATAATTGTGTCAACAATCAATCTATTAGACAAAATGATTGACCTGCATTATTTTACTAAAGCTGTATTTTGTGTTTCAATTAGTGTTGGAAAACAGCAATTTGTGATTCTGGTTAATCTAATAGTCCACTTATTGTATCTTTGTAAAAAATGGTCATAGCAATAAGCTGACTGTGACTTTATTTGCTTTTCAACCTAGGAAAGGGTGCACAACCTTTTTAAGCAAAGGGACACTTAAAAGATGACTGGGTTGTCGAGGGCCATCATCAGTAGCACAGAGAATTTTGTTTCGAGGAGATGTGGGGGATCTAAGGTTCAATTAAAATCAGTTTAAAAAAAAAAACATTGATTTCGGAAGGGTACATTTATCCCCCTAGATTCCCTCCTTCCCAGTCAACATATAACCCGTGAGCAACTAAGAAAATTCGCAATTTTTTTTCCACGACTGATTGATGAAATTCACAATTTTCAGCTGATATAAATTGATGAAATTCACATTTCTGCAGCTGATTGGCGAAATGCGTAATTTTTTTGGTGAGTGGTTGACGAAATTTGGGTTTTTTTTCACAGCAAGTTGATGAAATTCGTGATTTTTCCGCATCCGATTGACGAAACTTGCAATTGTTTAGTGCCCAAGTAATGAAATTCATGATTTTTTTAAAAAGAGCGATTGATAAAATTTGCAATTTTTTCCATGAGTGGTTGACGAAATTCGGAATTTTTTTCGCAGCATATTAATAAAATATGCAATTGTTTCACATGACGAAATTCGGAACTCTGGAATTTCCAATTTTGGCATCTATGGTCTCTGTCGGCTGATTAATGAAATTCACAATTTTTTTTTTTCTTGACAATGGTGAAATTTGCAATTTTTTTTCCTGCAACCGTTCGTCGAAATTTATGATTTTTCCAAGAACATTCGACAGAATTCTTGATGTTTCCGCACCCAATTGACAAAATACGCGATTTTTCATGCCTATCGACAAAATTCATAATTTTCCACACCCGATCGACGAAATTCATGAGATTTTCCTACATATGTGGACAATTTGCATATTTTTTCCATGAACGTTCGTCAAAATTCGCAATCTTCCACGCCCATTCGATGAAATTCACTGTTTGTCCGCGCTCAATCCATAAAATTTGCAATTTTACATGCCTTATCGACGAAATTTGTGGGTTTTTTCTAGTGGTTTACAAAATTCAAGATTTTTTTTCACATGACGAAATTCACAACTCCGGAATGTCCAATTTTGCCATCTGTGGTTTCTGTCAACCAATTATTGAAATTTGCAATTTTTGTTCTTGCGACAAAATGACAAAATTTGTGATTTTTCCATACCTATTCGACAAAATTCGAAATTTTTTCGCATCCAGTCGACGCAATTCATGATTTTATGTGCCCAATAGACAAAATTCATGATTTTTTCCTACGATCTATAGACAAAATTTGTAAAAATTTTTCGCGAATTAAGGAAATTCGAAATTTCTGGATATGTTGGCATGTATGGTCTCTGCGGGCCACCAGTTAACCCATGACGTGCCACTTTTGGTCCGCGGGTCACAGGTTGTGCATCCCTAACTTAGATCAAAGAAAATCCAAGTTATTAGTAAAGAATGACCTCTTCTGTTTCTTAAGGGGGGAAGAGATGGTATAAACTTTTCAGGTGCATAAGTTTCTTTTTCTTCTTCCTCATTATTTGTGTATACTAACTGTATAACATAAGACAAAAGGGTGACATAAATAAAAGTTATTACTGAAATCCGTGCATATAAGACATACTTAGAAAACATAAATACAGTAAAACTTGTCAAAACAGAACCTGTCTGTAATAGAATGCTGATTTTTAATGGTAATGCTAGACAAAGAATACGATACAATTACAATAACCTGAGTACAGGGAATAAAATTGAAAATTTTATGTGGAGAGGAGACTCGCTTCAATATTTGTAAATAGGGAGGGGGGGGGGATAGAAGATAGTTGATGGGGAAAGAAAATTAGAAATACTTTTTGGTTATCTCTGTTTTTTGTGAACTCATGGTTAACAAAAGTAATAAGCACGCAGATTCTATCAGTACAATATTAATGAAAACAAATGGTTTGTAATGAAAAAGTCCAAAAGCATAAATATAAAATTATTTATATGCAATAAACATGTATAGTATAAAGATTTGCTACTGAATTAAAAATATATAAATGAATGAGATTATGTCACAAAAACTTTAGTCACTGTATTTTATACCACATGTCACAAGTACAATATTTTAACAAGTTTCTGCAATTCATGCATATGACAGGACTATTTTCTCAAATCTGCATCAGATTATTTAATGAATTCTTAATTCAATTTTAATTCTATTTAGGTGCTAAATCTACATTTGCACATTTAATATTTCAACCTTACACATCTTAAAATTGTTATACTCTATATTTTTAATGCTGTTATGGATCATGTATGAAAAAATATGCTATTTAATAAACAAACATGTTTTTTTCTTCAGTGACACAGCAATTTAAATTTATTGAGATAGAACAACAGCACACTGATTCAATGAGTTCAGTGATGAATTCAATTATTCATTTACCATGGCAAAAAAGACATTTATAAAAATAAAACAGGTATGAAAAAAAGTTTTATTTTTTCTTAAGCTTTAGAATTTAATAAAATAAGTTTAACATAATTGTTGAATTTCAATTCAGTGAGATGGGTAGAGAAGAATGGAACAGTGAGTGTAAGACTATGTGGCATTTGACTTCAGCTGCCAAAATTTAAATTTAAAAAAAAAAAAAATTCCGACCTATTGTGAAAATCAAGACTTTTAAGAGATTAATTGTCAAAATTCGTGACTTTCATAACAATTTTTTTTTTTTTTTTTTTTTTTGTGACTTTTATAATTTTTAAGACTGGTAGACATGTTGCCTCCAGTGGGAGGAAGGCTCCTGCCTTGACATTGTTCAAGGAGGGGATTTCACAATTTTTTATGGGAATCTTTTCATCCTGCACTGAATTTTAGCCCCTGGAGTACCTGCTAAGACAGAAGCTGGTCCAAAACAAAATTTTTCTCTGGTCCCTTGCAATTTCATCTTAGCAGGTTTTACTGATGAATAATTTAAAAAATAGAATCACAAAAAAAAAATAGTTAATTATAAACATTTGTGATTTATACATCCATCACAGAGATGGCAAAATGAAGCATTGCCAATACAGTTTTAGTAGGTAACTGAAGTTTTGGTTATTATCCTATAATTTAATCTTTTGCTTCAAACCAGATTTTTTACTATTTTTTTAATTGAAACTCAACTTTACATTAGATATTAATCAGAATCAAAAGATCTTAAAACCAGGTATGACTGAATAAATAAATTAAAAATGCCAAACCTACCAACACTTTGATGCAGCTATAAAAAAAACAAAAATGAAGAGAAAAAATTCAATACAATATTTTAACAAGTAGACTAATGTAACATTAACAATTACAATAATGAAATTTTATTAAAAACTTTTTTCTCCCTCAAAGTGCAAGTTTTCACATAAGGAGAAACAAACACTAAAAATACCAAAACATTACCCAAATTTTAGAATAATATTTTAGTATATATTCTCAAAATGTAAGCTTGAAATTGATAAATTTTAACTTTCAGTACATTATGGATAAAATACTCTTAACATCACAAATACTTACATTTAACGAAATTGCAAAACCATCTAAACATAGAGCTTGAGCTACATCTACAGAAAAATCGTCTGTAAAACTACTATCTGCCGATAACTTTACTATGAGTTGAACACCATATGTATATTCTCTAGACATCACAATAGTTTCTATACAATAGTTTTGAAACTCCTTGAATCTTTCAATGGACTCATCAGACCACGAATCATTTGCAGATGCAATCTAAAATAACAATTATAACTCATTAACATTCAGTTACAAAATTTTTGAAAAGTACTTTGAGGTTTAGTGAATCATAAATCTTTATATAACATATTTAAAATATTAACCTACGTTAAATTTATTCTAAATGTTCACTATTTTGATTTTACTATATTTCGTCTTATAAATACTTTTTATTTCGTTTCTTCTTTCAAAAATCTAATGGTTTTAACGCATCACACTTTTTTTTTTTTTTTTAATTACATTTTTCTTCTTCCAATTTCATTTGGATCAGGAGCCAGTAATTTTTTTTACTCAGTCTTACTTCAATCGGAATAAAAAATGTTCCATTCTACCAAGCCTATTTTATTATTATTATTTGATATGTGTCGAATGCTCTCTTCATGCAAAAATTTTTTTTTACCAAATTACTCAGATTTGTTGAATCTGCAGTTGCTGAGCTTTTCGAGACATTTGATTGGATAAAACCTTTATCCGCAGTGTGTGAACTGTAATCATCTGCCTTGGGTTGAAATACAATTTTCCAGTGATTTCCATCTGCTTAAAATATATAAAACATCAGTGAGAGCTAAATTTCTGATTTTTATATAATTTTGTCTTTAAATATGTTTTTATTAAAATGTAGTATGGATATTGTGAAGAAGATGTTAATAAATAAGTTGAGATCAACCTGTTTGATTATTTATCTCGGAAAACCAAGTATTTTTCTGTTTGTCACGTCTGTTTAATCCACTCGACTGCACATTTAATCTGACTCTACGCGCCTGTCTTTAAGTTATATCTACATACTAGCATGTATGCAAAATATTGTTTTTCTTTCCAACAGCATTGGGTGTGTGATCATTCAGAGTATATCATTTCTGAGCATTGGCAGGCTAATGTTTTGATAGCTGTTCACTGAAATTCATAAACTTCTGCTATTACGTTGATTGCAGTACAGCTTATTTATGATATATCGTCATAATGAAGTCTAAACAGGATATGATCACTACCTGTGAAAGTAAAAATACCTGCATTCTAGACCTCATATTAACTCTTTCTGGTATTGTTCATAATAGAAATTCTATAATAATCAGCTCAAATTTCAAGTCATTAAACCAAATAACATCTAATTAAATATGAGAATTCGAGTCAATGGCTGGTAAGAAATTTTATTTGAAAGATTGTAACTATTTATTTATTTTTTTTGAGAAGGGGGGGGGGGGGGGGGGGGGGGGACCGCGATAATATACCAAATTTTAAATATTAACCTATCTTAAATTTATTCTAAATTTTTTCCATTTAATTTTACTATATATTGTCTTAAAAATAATTTTTATTCCATTTTCATTTTCAAAATTCGAACGATTTTAACACATCATACTTTTTTTTTCTCTGTCTCTACATTTCCCTCTTGCAATTTCATTTTGATCCAGCACCATAATTTTTTTTTTTTTTTTTTACTCTGTTTTACTTCAATCAAAATCTTTCCATTTTACCAAACCCCCTGTTTTTTAAATCCAAGGAACACGTCGATTTCTCTCTCTGCGCCAAAAAAGTTTAACCAAATTAACTCATATTTGTTAAATCTGTGATCACTGAGTTTTTCAAAAAATTTGATTGGATAAAACCTTTATCCACTGTGCAGAAATTGTAATCATCTACCTTGGGTTTAAATATAGCTGCACAAGTTCAGAACACAACTTTCCAGTCTTTTTCGTCTGCTTAAAATATCTACAACATCAGTAAGAGCTGACTTTCTCATTTATATGGAATTTCATCTTTAATTATGTTTTCATTAGAATGTAATTTGGATTCTTTTTTATTGCTCTATTGATTATGAAGATGATGTCAATAAATAAGTTGAAATCATTTGATTATTTATTTTGAGAAAACATCAAAGATTTTTCAACATTTGTCACACCTGTTTAATCCACTTGACTGCAAATTCAATCTGACTGTACATTAATATGACTGACAATTACTATGACTGCACATCTAATCTAACTGCACACTATTCGTCTTTATGTTATATCAGCAAAATATTTTTCTTCTTTCCGACGACACTGAATATGTGATCGTTTGGAGTATTTCATTTCTAAGCATTGGCATACACTAATGCTTTGATGGCAGTTCAACAAAATCCAACCTCTGCTATTACATTGATTGCAGTACAGTTATTTATAATACATCGTCATATATACATATATATAAATGTGTGTGTGTGTTTAAAATACCGAAATAACTAATAAATTGTTAAAATATCATTAACAATATGGTACTTCTCCATTATCCCGTCGACCACTTTTCATAACAA
This sequence comes from Maratus michaelseni, assembly GCA_963931845.1. Classification (NCBI taxonomy): domain Eukaryota; kingdom Metazoa; phylum Arthropoda; class Arachnida; order Araneae; family Salticidae; genus Maratus; species Maratus michaelseni. The sequence continues at coordinate 260,613,827 of OZ007587.1, read as the reverse complement.
AAAACCATCGCCAAACTATAGGATTTAACGTAAAAAATGCCTGATCGTGGCATCATATTCATTTGACGTCAAATGCGTTACACATGCTTGTTATCTCATCAAGTGATTTTTAATTCAACGTATTTCTTCAAAATTACATTATTCTACAGTTTCTTGTCTAAATAAACCCCATAATGTACATGATCGGCTACTTTGTTACTTAGTGGCTAGGGCTGCGGCTGTGCGTTACCCAAAATTGCTTTGTAATAATCAAAATTTTATCTAATCTGATTTCCAGGTACTTTTTTTATTTTCTAGGCTAAAATTATAAATCAGAAAATATTGTTCATTGGCCACCATTGGCATTTCAAAGTATTTTTCATACATTGGAAGTGTTGCTTTTTTACTGATATTAAAATAACTGCAGATGGAAAATATATAATAGTAAATATTATTTTGTCCGTTTGCTTCATAATGAAAATGAGTAGAAATTTGCTGCAATCTGATTCACCATCCAGAGCCCCCTTTAAATATAAAAGAAATTTCTAACTATATAGTAAATACACTAATTGGCGGGTAACCCGATTGCAGAAGATTAGTCAAATACGTTTTAAAACCTTCAAAAAGAAGAAAAGATATGCAAAAAAAACTAAAAAGAAATTGTGATTTTTTTTTTTTTTTTTAATGTGTGTTAATAATTAGTATGTGGCAGACATTTACATTAAAATTTAAATATTTGACTCCATTTTTATAATATTAACTGTTATTCATATAATTTATATTTGAATATAAAAAATTTACCCCAAAAATGTTGTCGTATACTTGAAAAAATACAATTATTGGGAACATGTATTATTGTCCAGTTACTGTGACCGATGTCATGCTTATGCCTTTTTTTGGCTTAAAATCAAATAGTTTGGTGATAAAAGTAAAATCATAAATAAACAAATGACATGGGACTCATAATTACAGTCATTTTTATAATTACTACATCTGCTAGTTTCTGCTGTATGTCATATCATGCAGGAGTTAGATAAAAATTAAAATTAAAATAAAAAATAAAGAACAACTTAAAAATAAAATTGTAACTCAGATTTTATCTAATCAAATTTCCAGATGCATTTTTCTTAACCTGACGCAAACGATATATCGCCAAATATGGTTTTAATTACAATATTTCACACTAAATATTTTTTTTAAGCATTATGATTATTCCCTTTCATGTAGAAATTAAACATTTCCATTTTATAATGTTATTTTTCATTAAAACTGTTTTGCTTTTTTTATTTTAAATAAAATGAGTAAGTTCTTTTCTTTTATTTTTGAGGTGTTTGTATTATTTTGAAAATGACATAGCCATCAATTTATAACGTATTTAATAATATGTAATTTATAATGTATTTCATATTTCAATTCATTCAAGAATGATAGTGGTTGCCAAAAAATGACAAATGGTAACCTTTTTGCCCAAAATAACATAACTTTCTATCATAATTCTATAACTAATCTACGTAGAACGATATATTATATACTAAAACATTCCCTGAAAAAATATCTATCGAACAGCGCAAGTTCCATCAAAATCCATTCAGCGGAACTTGAGTTATAAAGGAACGGAATGAAATTTACGTTTGTGTTTTATATATATAGTAGATGATCTCGTGATTTATGTTTATCAAGTTCATTTTCGAAAATATTTGCGAGAATAGTTTATCAATCATTTTTTATGTTGAAAATGTCACCATTTGTGCATTCGAAACATGTCAATCTTTTATTAAAAGATTTTTATAAGCCTTTATGTGTTCTGTTTTATCACTTTAAGCATATACATCTTTAGTTTAATGATAATGAGTGATTTTCTTATACAGTTAATACCCCAGTGGCAGAAACACCGCGACACGGCGACGTAGTCGCGGACAAAGAAAATCCCTTGCAGACAATTTTTGTCTGCACTAATGAAATTAATTTAAAAAACTGTCCGCAGCTTGTGAATTTCGGCAAAGGATCGCGGTAAAAATACGGAATTTCATCAAAAGATTGCGGCAAAAACACGCGATTTTCGTCCAAGGATCGCGGTAAAAACACGCGAATTTCGGCAAAGGATCGCGGTAAAAACACGCGATTTTCTTCAAAAGATCGTGGTAGAAACACGTGATTTTCGTCAAAGGATCGCGGTGAAAACACACCAATTCCGGCAAAAGATCGCGGTGAAATACGGCGATTTTCGTCAAAAGATCGTGGTGAAAACACACGATTTTCGTCAAAGGATCGCGGTAAAAACACGTGAATTTCGGCAAAGGATCGTGGTAAAAACACACGAATTTCATCAAAAGATCGCGGTAAAAACACGTGATTTTCGTCAAAGGATCGCGGTAAAAACACGCGATTTTCGTCAAAAGATCGTGGTAAAAACACGATTTTCGTCAAAGAATCGCGGTAAAAACACGTGAATTTCGGCAAAGGATTGTGGTAAAAACACGCGAATTTCGTCAAAAGATCACGGTAAAAACACGCGAATTTCGTCTAAAGATCGCGGTAAAAACACGCGATTTTTGTCAAAAATTCGCGGTAGAAACACGCGATTTTTGTCAAAAGATCGCGGTAGAAACACGCGATTTTCGTCAAAAGATCGCGGTAGAAGCACGCGATTTTCATCAAAAGATCGCGGTAGAAGCACGCAATTTTCGTCAAAAGATCGTGGTAGAAACACGCGATTTTCGTCAAAAGATCGCGGTAAAAACGTGCGATTTTCGTCAAAGGATCGCGGTAAAAACACGTGAATTTCGTAAAAAGCAAAAAAGTGATTTTCATCAAATGATTTTGGAAAAAAATAATCGCGAGTATCGTCAAAATTTACTGCATTAAAAGACTGCTAAAATATTGAAACCCAGTTCCTTTTACTATTGTCTAAAGATCGTCGCAAAACGAGAAGAAATAATAAAAAATGCATAAAAAATTCAAAAATAGATGGAGGAATTCCTGATTCCTTTTACTAATGTAGAAAATTCGCTGAAAAAAAAAAAACATGAAAAATTAAGAAAACTAGTCCAAAAGTGGGCTTTGAGGTGCATAACTTCAGACTCTTCCTGCCAAATCTTGCAGCTCTGCACTTAGCGGTCTCTTCAGAAAACATCACACACAGACAAACATCCATATTTAATACATAAATTTTTAAATCTGAAACAATATACAGAACCAACTTTTAAAAATTTGGGTTAACCGGAATCTAACCTGCAGGAATCTAAACTCAGCTTGAACTGAAAACAGTGTTAACCCAATCTGCAGCTGATGTAGGACTTTAATTAAGACATTTTTCTCCAGAAGGAATTTCTGTAGCTGCATCAGGGGAGGGAAATTCCCCCCCCCCCCCAAGCTTATCCTTCCCATTTTAGAAATCCCACAAGAAGCGAGATGATGAAACGATATGTAACATCAAAAGATATAAGCAAAATTAATGAGAATGCATCAACCTTACCCTATTTTAAATAAAAAGATGAAAATTTTCTAGTTTAGCGTATTATTCATCCATTAAAATTACACGCAAAATTTGCAGACAGATTATGAAATTTTAAAAGCTTGTCGCAGACAGCTACAGAACTTTCTGCCACTGGGGTTAATACCAGGATAAGTTAATACTAAATATTTTTTTAAATGGCCACTTATACAATTCTTACTTTAACAGAAAAGTAAATGTTAGACATATATAAGTAAAGAGAAAGAGATAATTTGATTTTAAATGAAGTAGGTGGGAAAGTAAATTTGGAATAATTAACTTTTGAGAGAAAAAAAAAATTAAGTATTAAAAAAAAAAGTTATAATAATTTAAGCACATTATTAAATAGAGGCATGTACAATTCATTGCAAAATATTAAAGAATTTGATGATTATTAAAATATAAAATTAAATTATTGCAATTTCCACCTTGATGGAATGAAAAATAAAAGGTACAAACCTGTGACTGGGTTAGACAGAAACACACTCAAACATTCGATTTTTAATAAATATAAGTAGGGTAAGTGTCATTATAAATTTTCATAATGAATTACTTAGAATATTATATATATCAATTAAATGATAACAATATAATAATTATATTAAAATATTAAATTTCAGAAGGAATAATTTGGATGTGAATAATGCTGGCACATGCACTATGAGAAAATGTTATTTATCGATAAAATCAATGAAGACAATTGATTCAAAAAAACATTTTATTGAAATCATATAAATAAAATGTTGAATTTTTCCAGTATATATGCCCCTTATTTTTTTACATTTACTTAAAATATAAAAATGATAACAATATGTTACAATGAAATGGCATAGCCGAATTCTACCAATATCATTATAAAATTATAGAATTTAACTTTATCAAAATGTAATATGCTATAAATAAGATTGATATCAAGCAACAATAACATAAATTCATATTTGATTATAGAACTATTCATTTAGGCAGATATAAGAATTCAAAGTTTTGATGAAATACAAAATGTTTTTAAGACTCTTATTCATTTATTGAAAAGTCACATAAATGAGACTTGGTAAATGCAGTCATTCTTAGATAGACCTCATTAGCATAGTCTCTTGTCAATATCTTATGGATCTATCTGAAACTGAACATTTTTATTTTGTTATGTAGAATATGCATATGTATCACATTATTCTCAGTTTGTTTTTCCCTAAATTGAACCGACAATAAATACACAATATATAATTTTACCTCTTTTGATGATCATTAAGCACAATGCATACATATATCTTCTTCACCCATAAATATCCACATCATGAGATTAAAATTTGATGCATATCCTATACATGTAGCATATTCAGAAGCATCTTTTTGTCATGAATCACAATAACAGTTGGGCATTTTCCAAACACCAGCTGCCTCATGCACTGCAGAATTTTTGGTTGATGATTCATCGGACATCAATGTGCCATTACATTTCACGTTTATGTAGAGGTTGATCAACTTGAAATTTTTTTATTCGATTTTAAAATTAATACAAACAGTGTGCATGCTAACTCTTGGGAAGGATCGACTGAAGATTGATATAAAATTACACAACCCTACAGCCAACCCCTCATAATGTATTTTTCTCTTTTTTCGCGTATCTTCCTGATGCGACACTATCATCTCACAAATTCCATCAAGAAGACTCCTAAGCCAATCAAAATAGCTGCCATTTTTTATGCCACTGAATTAACAGCTTGAATTGTCCATCATAATCGAATTGAGAAATCAGATGAAAATTTAATTGGCCTGTGCATTTGATTATGGGAACTGAATTAAATTACGGAATACAAATGCCACATTAGCAATGAAGTATGAAATTGTTAAAATAACATTAAAGCAAAAGTATATTAAAGAAAAATAGCTTCGGTAGATCAATAAAAAAGTAAAAAAATGGGGGGGGGGGGGCACCTCTTTCAGAATTACACACCTCTATGGAATATCAAAAGAATTTTAGAATGGGTTTTAATTTTAAATAAGATCGTAATTTATAAGGGAATTAAAGAATTAATAGATTTTAAAAATAAAGCCTGTAGAAGGAAAATTTATTATTATTTTAAATTAAAAATCGCCAATTCAAAAAAGATAAATTAATATTTATGGTTCAGAAATTTAATAAAAATAATTAATTACTGTTTTAATTAGCAAATTTTACTTTATTTATTATTAATACTTTATAAACTTATCTCATAATAGTAAAGATAAGAAAAATAAAGAAAAACATTACCCCATATAGATAGCAATGAATGGCTTGAGCAGGAATGCAAAAAGCAGTATTGGGCAAAGGTCGCAGCTTGCATAAAGGAACATCTTGACATGATCCATGATCAAGAAATAAGACTTTGACAATATCTGTTCCTATTAAAAGAAGAAAAAAAAAGTCTTATACAAGTTTTATTGTATGTTTTTGATAAAAAATGATTCAATTTAAATGTACAGTTGGAGTTGGGAGAGGGAAAAAAAAAAGAGCACATCATGCTATACACTTATTGTAGAAAAAAAAAATGGAAAATATCATTTAACAGGGAATTCAGTCAACTCTACATTTTTATAAATAACATAAGTTTAATTGTGTTATAATCTGTTGTCTCCATATTGAAAAGGTATGCATGTTAAATGGTGACACTTGACACCAGAAAACAAATCTAAATCATTAAAATAATTAAAACAACTAGATTATTAAATTAATAATATACATTTTTAAAAAGTTTCTGCCAAATAATTCTGGAATTATTCAGTATTAAAAATTAAGCTAATTCTAGGCACAATCTAAAAAGTTTAATCTGTTACTGCAAGATTCAGCATTTCAATCATTTAATTTAAAATACCAAAAAAAGAAAGAAAGAAATAATACTATACTACCACAACATTTTATTTCAACAACAAAACATTATTTCTAATTTACACAGAAAAAAAAAAAAAAAAAAAAATTAAAGTTGCTATTGGCGAGATGTGCACCTGGCTAACATAAAAGTACCCATTTTTTGCAATAACTTTGTGATCCTTTCTAATTTCATTTAATGTTTCATTAAGCCTAGTTGAAACAATGAAATGAAACTTTTCATACATATATATTAGAAAACAGTTAAAATTTCAAATTGTTTTTCAAATGTTAATTTTATAATTCATGTTTCATTCATAAAAATTATAAAAATATACAAAACTCAAATAAAGAAACATTAAAACCAAACAACTTTAACTCAAACATGAGAAACTTAATTTCATATTTTAATGTACTGTCAATTCACTTTAATCCACAGGCCTCTAATTTGAAAACTCCTTTAATCTACAATATATATTCAGATGTAAACAATGAAATTCAGTAACGGCATTTTTTTTTTTTTTCACTTCTTACAGAAAGTTACTTTATTTTTGGTACTTACGCATTATCTGGGCCAGGAGATAGATCGCCAAAAATGGTTGCCAAGTACCAATCTTGTTTATCGTTGCCAATTATGTTTTCAAACACAGTAATTTAACATTATCAAATAACATTGTTAAAAATGGTAATTGATATGAAATAAATAAAATGTAATATGTTTATTAAATTCATAGCATTGTTAAAAATAGTAAATAACATTATTTTAGTAAAATTAATAAATGGTAAATAACATAATATATAAGAAAGAATAATAAATAATATAAGAATGGTCTGGATAATACGTAAGTACCAAAAAGAATATGAAACAGTATAGAAAATAACATTAAAACATAATCATGAGTCAACAGTTACCATGCCAACAGTTTCATGTAGAAGCGGCTCTTTCGAAGAGTGGTACCTAATGGAGAGCGGATTAGTCCATTAAAAAATGACTAATATACAAAGTGGAGACAGAAAAAAAAAAAAAAAGAGTAGATCGGGAGAAGAGAATTAACTTCTAGCCTCGCTCTTAATTTTGGCACGTGTTTCTGCTCATTTATCTTCAAGTTTTGAATGCTAGTAGTTTGGTTATTTTTTGAGATAGTTAATTTTCTCACATATGGCTTGTTTTCTTACAAATTGTTTACCTGATGACGACTCAAACCTGAAGGTGGCTAATGTTTCTTCAGATCTCGGAAATACTCTATTTCTGAGTAACTGCGACCTTAACAAATTTGGAGTATTGTTTGGGATCCCAATACAACAAGGTTGCTGCATCCAATGATGTTTTTTTTTCGGTTTCAAGTTTGCGGTACAGTGATTGCTGCATTAACAAATTTAGTGTATTTCTTGTGATTTCAATATAACGAGATTGCTGCATCCAGTGATTTTTTTTTTTCGGTTTCATGTTCGCAAAGCGATCATACATGCGGTACAGTGATTGCTGTATTAACGAATTTTGTGTATTTCTTGGGATCCCAATACAACGAAGTTGCTGCATCCAGTGATTTTTTTTCTCAGTTTCATGTTTGCGAAGCGATCATACATGCGGTACAGTGATCGCTGCATTAAAGAATTTCATGTATTTCTTCGGATCCCAATACAAGAGGTTGCTGCATCT